>OW240915.1:218893049-218960324 GCA_933207985.1 Pelobates cultripes | reverse complement strand
AGATCCTGTAAAATTCTTAGAGCCTAACAGTGATCATAATGCTTATTATTTGTCAAGTTGCTCAGAACTAAGGGTGCTACACGATTTTACAAGTGACACACCCAACACTTTTGATGTGAGAAATGGGTAGATAGCCATGTAACTATCTTCAAGTATATATATATATATATATATATAATTATCCAAGACACTTGCACTCCAACTTTAAAATTTGGTACCTGGTGCTCTGGCCACATAATAGTTAAAGAAATACCGACACTCTAGGAATTTGTAAGTCTATCTTCTTTATTCCAGTAGATCCAAGCGAGGTCGACGTATCAGGACATATGAAACATAAATTACAGTAAATGGCTTTTAAATAGGACAAAAGAGCGGGTACTCAGCAAATCAGCTGTTCGCCATTCATCTGATTGCACGGTGTGCACCGGACGCCCAGGCGAATGCGCAGAACCTGAAGAGCTGTCTCTTTGTAAGAGGGTAAGGGAGGGATTCAGTGAGCTTTTCCGTCCGCGTCATGTTGCTGGGGCAACCTATAGATGCTTTGCACTGATTGGTTGCGCCCTCGTATACAACCACCATCAGGAGAATATCTCCACAGAGTTCACATTATATAATCCACCTCCATTCAAGTTCCAGTGGAAACCGGAACACGCCGGCAAAACAAACTAAAATAGTTAAAAGATAATAAGTGATTTGTGATAACAAATAGCAAAACTTCACATGCAATATTATTCATGGCTAATATACAATAAAAATATATATACGCTCAGCAACACTGGTAGGAAAATATAGTTTAAAAAAATATTTAAACATTTGTCCGTTCCTCTCACTTGACAATGAATTTGATTAGCAGCACCATAAAGGTCTAGGTTACAGTTTGAGTGACAGGGAAGATAAGGTGAACATTTCTTCACAATGTCAGTCCTCCCCAACAAGTATTTCTTAAACTGTTAGGGAGAATACAGGACTATCTGACATCTATGAGCTGGTGGAAAAGCCTGCAAGTTAGTGTTGTGTTGGAGGATTGCTATGCTTGGGGAAGTAACCCAAGAGGGCCAATCATGTCTGAAAGCGACAGGAAGAAGGTGGACTGGATGGTGCATGTTGTAGTATAACATCAATGAACACTGGAGCTTGGTGTAGAAAGTAATTACGAAATGGAAGCTTCTATAGCAAATATATACTGTATCCATATGATAAATGACATATTTACCTTAGGATCCATAATGAACTGAGGTGAAACTTCATGACGGTTTCACTTTAACAGGTTAACTTCTTCCACCTTGCTAAGTGGTATTTAGAAGGATTATTGAAGTGAGGTCAAGATGGCTTTTTTACATAATCTGTTATGTAGCTAACTACCAGTGAATATAGTGCAAGAACATTCTGCCTTGAACCAGTCATCTTAAAATAATCTTGTAAACCAATGTCCTTTCTAAAAACAGGTTGAAATGTAAAATCTGTATTGATAGAACTGCTATTGTTTCCAAGGTATGTAAAATATGTAAAAGTACCAGAAGACAATATCATGGAATAAATAGTCAGTAAAGTTAGGTAACTGCAGTTTACACGTTAAGAAAAAAACGTATCCTTGGCAGAATTTGTGTCAATACATTTAGTGCAGTATCAGTGGAAAAGGTATTTCACTATATTTCACTATAATGTAGCTTGATGCCGGCTTGGGACACTGCTATTTCCTTACCCTGTGGATAAATAGCATTTTCAAGATTAGAGGGCTTAACCACTTTTTGTGACATTGTTTAATTTAGTCGATAACCTAGAAATGTAATACCTAAAAAAAAAAAGCAAGAAATATGTGGTTACAAATCGTTTGCTGTTTAAATGTTCTCTGCCTATGAATTTTAAGTTATTACTCTTCTATCAAAAAGTTCTCAGTATTTTCTCAGCTCCAGTGCTTTATGTAAAAAATATAAGATATGGCAGCATGATACATAGCAGGTCTGAATCTATCTAACATAGTAATAAGGCACCTGACAACTTTCCCAAACGAGATCCCCCAAAGAATAGGGATGGAGTTGGTTACATTGTACATTATATATATGTATCATAATATAAGAAGCTGTAAATAATCTGTGTCCAAGGAAATAAGTCAACAGGGAATCTGTATAACCATCTACCTGTCGGCATTTGCCTGATTTAGGTGATAACTGAAGCTTCACATTTTTTGCTGCTCACATTTTTACACAAATATTTTTAAAATTAGAAACTGAAAATAAGTAAGTTCAGCAAGTGCACATAAAGGTAGCCGGGGAAGCAGAAAAATAATCCACAAATATACAGGTAATTTAAGGATATTGCGAAATATAGAAATATAAGCATCTGCAGGTTTTCAGACGGCAATCTCTGATTTAAAAAATATAACCACCACACACAAAACCAACGCTGTATGTGGACATGCCCCTGGCTAACCTTACTTTTCATGTCATAAAATGACAGAACCTCTAGAATTAATGAAAGCAAAATTTACAGGATTAATGTTTTTTACACATTAAAGATTAAAAGAAATGGGTATGTTTTTTCAACCTTGCACTGACTGTGCATCATTTATATTGATATTTAACTTCATATTCAACAGATTTCTGTGATGGCTAGCTACTGCTTATAAAGAAGGTGCATTGTTACAATTTGATGGTAAATGAGGCATATTATATACTTTACTAACAGCACACAAGTGCAGAAAAAACCTAATAAAGGTGATGTTTCGTTTTCTTTTTTAATTCTTTATTTGCAGTGAGAATTCAAAATGAATTTAAAATGAATTTCAAATTTAAGGTCAAATTTTTCAATCTGGAAAAGCTTTTACTTTAGCTACTCTGACCTTACATTTTAAATGATCTACTTAGTAAATGACCCCATTATAGTCAGATAACAATGCAAAAGCTTTTAGCATAAGCCAAATACAACTTTAATATTTCCAATGTTATGACAAAGGGAGAGTTAACAATATCAAATTGTGACTTCCAACAAATGCACCAGTCTCAGTACTATACAGAATGCATGAGTCTATGTCACCAACTCATATTTACATATTAGAAGGTCCTTTAAAAATGAGCAGGAAAATGATATAAGAAGCGTTAAGGAGATATAGGAAAAGCCTAAGGGAACGACAAGAAGAGAGAAGTGCATCTTTATGAGGATAGAGACCCAGAGTCTAGGCTCTATGGTGCTCGCAGACACCAAAAAAGATTATCATGGTAGCCATATTGTCTTAAAGGAGGAGAGGGTATGCTTTCCTTGAGCAGTGAGTTTGTCAATAAGGAAATTAAAATGTATGTTATATCAGTGTGCAACCAGGATTAGGCTTGGGCTCTTCTAGCAGCTAGGGTAGTCCTTTTAAATATTTTTTATTCACTAGGGATAAATCCCTCCCTTTGTTTCAATAACAGATGCTTCCAGATGTCCAAACCCAGTTGCCTTTGGAAATAGTTTATAGTTCCTCCCATAATTTGGCATTTCCACCATCTCATCTCCCATTCCCTTCCAGCTCCTCTCCCAACTACACTTGCCTCTGTGCTACATATCTGAGAAGGCCCAGCTCATTAGAAGTCAAGCTCAAATGTGCATATAGGAGGGTTATCAATCCTTTCTGTGATGTTTCTATTATATAGAGCTTCTTAAAAGAAAAAAGCTGAGATGGGTGTGCACAGCTTGCTTTATATCAGTGTTGGCAGCAAATTATTGAATTTGTAAATAGTAAAAGGAGTCCCCTGGTTTTAAAATTGTAAGGTGCAGGAGCTCAGAGAAAGGGATAATTGAGTCATCCTTATAAAGACAAATAAAGCGTTGAACCCCTGTTTCTATATCCTGAAATTTCCCAACAAGGAAGCTCTGTTTGTGAAAAAGGGAGTCAATGGAGAAGAAATATTTGGCTTCTGTAGCAACTCAGAAGTGGATGGAGTGCACAATAGCTTGACAGGTGGTATGTAAGATCACCATTTGATATTTTGGCAATCATATATAAAATTGAGTTTAGTCTGTCAATAGGGATTCTAAATAAACCCATCTTTGTGCTTCTGGGGGGAAGGAGTACCACATGGATAATTGAGCTAGTTGGGCTAAGAGATAATATAAATACAAATGAGATAATCCTAAACCTCTGGCTGATTTAGGTCTGTAAAGCAGACTTCTAGCTACTTGATGACACCTGTTCTGCCAAATCCTAAGGAGGATGTTCAGTTTAACAGTATGCACCCACCCAATCCATGGAATTGGTATGTCTATCTATTATTCCAAGTCTCTAGTTAATGTACAAATTATCAGGGAGTCATTTTTGGCAAATAATTTAGACTGCTCCTCTGTGATCTGCATTGAGGAATATTTAAATAAGTCTTAAACCATACATAAGTGGTAAGCCCCCACAATGTATGCCGAAACCCGAAAAAGTTTTGAGTATAAGAGCAGTTATTTTTTCCAGGTTAAGTTTGTATCCTGAGAGGTCTCCAAAGGACTGAAGAATGGAATCAAGATGTTGCATGGAGGACATCGGATTAGTCAGCATGACCATAAATATTGTCTGCATAAGCCAACATAGTAAACTGAAGTTCTCCCATCCTGTCCCCAATACTATGCAAAAGGGGTCATAGGGAAATTACAAACAATAATGGTGTATAGGGGAATCCCTGTCTTATCTCATTACCCAACTAAAATGGATTAAGCCCAGTCCCTGATATTTTGATTTAAACCCTACGGATTGAGTAGAAGGATCGAATGGCACTAATATATGGGACAGGGAAACCAAGGTGCTTTAGTATTCATATATTTTCATATATTATTATTTGAAATAGGTCTAAAGTTTTCTGCTTGCATGTCATCTCTGTGACTTAGGGATAAGCACTGTAATAGCAAAGGACATATCTAATTTGGGGTTTTCGGCCGTGGCAAAACTGAATAATGTTTCCAGACGAGGAGTTCCTCGTGGAAAGTCTTATAATAACCTTCATCTCGTCCATCTAGGTTCAGAAACCTACTTCCTTTTATCCTTGTAGTCAAAGTTAAGAGTGGGAAAATGTTTACATCGAGAGGAGTAAAACTCAGTTATTATATTGGAATTATCGGACGGGAAGTAACCTCTCTATGTTTGATTGCCGTAATTGTTTAGCTTTATGCACTAGGCTGTAAGGTTCTGGGTAGAGGGAATCCATTTTATTAGATTCCTCATAGAACATCCACTTGGACCATAACAGGGAATGATTGATATCATCCAATCAGTGGCAAAACTACCGCAGTCGTAGGGGTCACAGGGGATGCAGCTGCGACCGGGCCCGCCACTCCAGGGGCTCGTCCGCCCTGCGGACCCCTGTGACTGGGTGCCCGCCTCCATGTGTTGCAGCCCTGGCCCACGCGGTAGAACCGCCAGGGCTGCACATTAAGGGGCCCATCGGGTGGCCAATACTCTTAGGGCCACCCAATGAAAATTAATTTTCAGGGGGCCTGGTCAGTGCTGTGGCGCTTTAACAGCGCGACTGGGCCCCCTGTGATGAGGTCAGAGGCTGGGAGGAAATGACTGCCCTGGTCACTTCCTCCCAGCAACCACTGGGAGCCTTGCAGGAGGAAAGAGAGGAGGGAGTCAGAGTGGGAACTTCCATCAGCCTGAGCCACCAGTGGACCCCAGGGAAATCACCCGCCTGCATCTAAAGGGTAGAAAACAGGAGGGTAACTAAAACATTTTGTATATGTGTGTGTTTGTTTGTATGTGTGTTTGTGTATGTGTGTCTGTATGAATATTTCTCTGTATGTGTGTATGTGTGTCTTTGTGTCGGTCTGTGTGTGTGTATGTGTGTGTCTGTCTATGTGTCTGTATATGTATGTGTGTGTGTGTGTATGTGTATGTGTGTTTGTATATACTTGTGTGTTTGTCTGTCTGTGTGTCTGTATGTTTGTGTCTCTGTGTCTGTATGTGTGTTTGTATGTATGTGTGTCTCTATGTCTGTGTGTCTCTGTATATGTGTCTGTATGTATGTGTGCGTGTATGTCTGTCTGTGTATGTGTGTGTTTGTATGTATGTGTGACTGTCTGCGTGTCTGTATATGTGTGTGTGTGTGTATGCTTGTATGTATGCGTGTGTGTGTATGTATGTCTGTATGTATGTGTATATATGTGTGTGTGTTTGTATGTATGTGTGTCTGTATGTGTGTGTCTGTGTGTATATATGTGGAGGAAAGACAAGACTGGGGGATATGAGAGAAAAATTTAAATACATAAAGGGAATCAACACAGTAAAGGAGGAGACTATATTTAAAAGAAGAAAAACTACCACAACAAGAGGACATAGTCTTAAATTAGAGGGACAAAGGTTTAAAAATAATATCAGGAAGTATTACTTTACTGAGAGGGTAGTGGATGCATGGGATTTGGTGGGGGAAGAAGGTGTTTGTGTTTGGTTAGATATATATTGATCCCAGCTTGCCCACACTTTGTGGAAATTATGGTGAGATCCCAGCATTCTCTGTGACATTTCCTCTAGTGCTTTGTAATGAGGCTAGAAATTGATGTATCTGCACATACTTAATTTAGGGTATTTTACAAACACTCCATGCCCAAGATATTTACTCTATGACCTCTGGCCATAGTCACCACAAGAATATGTGGAAATGTCATAGTGAACAGAGATCACAACGTGCAATTTTGGTGCTCTAATAATGTAAATATAGCCAAATACTCTTCAATACAATTCAACAAAGTGTATGATTTCCAATTCCATCTCCAAGGGGAAAGTATTTTATCTATATCAGATAGTATACAAAAAATATGGTGCAATTTTGTGGTCAGCACAAAAAATCTTGATTGCTTGATTGTTTCTTTAATAAAATGTAGCATTTGTCCCCACCCCCAAAAAAAAAAAAAAACTTGCTTGAAGTTGCAAGTAACAGTGGTAGAACTGAGGGACAGAAAGTTATCCATAGTCACATGCATTGTGAGCCTCAGTGTTAGTATGTATACATAGTGAGCTAGAAACTACACAATTTGGGAGTTCTTCTACAAGCTCTAAATTGGGCTGAATGTTTTTATGGGAAATTTTCAGAGCAACAGTATGCTGAGTTGGACTAAAGTACCAAAAACAGGATTGTCAAGTCTTTAGTATTTAGTATTGATTACAAGACAAATTCATAATCTTTTAGGATTCTGTGTATCATTCATATCATTTGCCTATATGCTAATATGATATCTCAATACAATATGACTGGTCAGATTGCTGCAAAATGTTTACCAACAGTTCCACTAGTAAACCTCCTATTTGTCCCTGGGGTGAAAAAAGAGATTATAGACTGCTGCAAATTAAGGCCAATGTAAAGAATTAATTTACCTGGACTATTTATGCTAGTTTAGCTACTCTATAAAGTTATTAAGGATAATAAAATGGTGATTAATTAAATGAATGACTAATTGTGGTAACTTTAATAACTGTAACTGTGTTATGAAAGATATCCTAGTGGACATTTTAATTTAGTTAAATGAAGTTCTGCTCAGCAATTTTGCTATTTTCTTATAGCCACTTCCCGTTTGGTGAAGCTCGACAACCTTTTGCCGGACATCACAGCTATATGTCTTGGTCTTACCTATAGTGATAAATGACTAAGGGAATTTGGCCTATGATTTATCTCATATTTATACCCCCGTGAAACAGGAAGTCATGATTTAACAATTTCCTGTTCCTAAGCACCCAGGTGTACTAAAGAATGTAAAATATCAATGGGAATATACTTCAAATATATTTTTCATATTTTAATTCATAGGGGTGCCAGTAATTGTGCCACACGTATATTTAACAAAGATTTGTTTGGATAAACCTGTTTTGTGTTTGCCATTGTTTGAGAGAGAGCCATGTACTTTGTACATTTGAACAAAAGATCAAAATGTCAAACAATAAAATATTGCACAGTCATCTTTGTTAATTTTTATTATACGGTGCCACTATTAGTGGAGGGCACTGTATTTTAGCATATATCAATTCTAATAAGAGTTACAATATAACAAGGGCTGGGTAAAATGTTTAGACTCACTCTGTCAATGTCTTCCTTTACTGGAAGCAATGGGCCTAGACTGGTGAAGCAGTCCTTTATTTTGCATGTGAGTTTCGTAAATGTCATCATTCTCACACGTGACTATTGAATATTATCCTTTGTTAGATCCATTTGCTTAGTAGCTGAGTTAACTCCCTAGGCTTGACCTTATATTTAATTTTTCAGTTCTTCACAACTTTTTTGTTAATCTCTTCTTTGTGGTTTCAAAATGCATTTTGGACTTCACTGATCCTTCATTAAATTTTTGATTTTCTATCTTTAATTCTTCTATTATGACTTCACCAAGCAGATGCCCAGGCTAATCTCCTGCTGCTCATCAAATACACCTGCGTGTGTTGACACATCTGTTTCCAAAGTGAAAAAAAAAAAATTAAAAGAAAAATATGCAATAAACCTCCTGTCACATACATGACGATCACTACACCATTTTCTAAGAACCTCAATCTTAAACTTCTCTTTTGCATCCTTGTTTACCTTCAGCAAACATTGATTGTCCTGCAATAGCTCCTTGAAAAAAAAAATTATATTCAAAGTGCCCTTTTACTTCATGTATCAACCTTTGGCTCATAAATTATCTTCACACATTTAATATAATACTGGAACTTAATTAATAATTAATTTAAAATGTTTTACTTAACAGTGTTTATTTTTCAGTGATTTCTTACTTAGAAAGTGCACCACAGCTATTGCTACATTTAAATTGATGTAGGTACCTGGTTGGGTAAATTCATATCAGAGGGGATTCCTTCATTATTAGTAGTTTGGAATCTAATAATGTTGCTAAAGTTGATGGAAGTGATTGATTGATTGATTGATTGATAGTTTCTAGGTACACATTTTGTGGAATAAAAACCACTGGTTTCAAGTGAGTTAGATTTTCTTTAAAAGAACACTCTAGACACAAGTAGTAATTTTATTTAATTAGACAGTTCTAGTCCTTAGAATATTTTGGCATTGTACCACAATTAGGTGTTAAACAGATTTCTCGAGTTATAACCACTAAATAAATGTCCCAGGCCAGCCACAGCAGCTCCCCCTTAAGGTATGGCTGAGGCAGGGATTACACTCGTCCTTAACCATCCAAGTTCATACAATGTACAGCCATGATAGGATGAGAATGGTCAGTGAACACTCTCAGCCAATCACAACCTTCAATTACTTTTTGGGCAAATGCTTCCTCATTATCCTGAGCTGCACAGAAGGCCATGCTGTCAGGTAACCTTGTTTAACATTAAACTATTGAAACGTAGTATAATACTGAGCATAAGGATAGCACTGGGCACCAACAGAGAGATGATGTGGTAACACTGCATAGAATGTTCCTTTGAACAGTTGGTAATAAGCAACAAACTTCTTTATTAATTGTTATTATAATGCATTGTGGACACATCTACCCACAACACACGTGGGAACAGGAAACATTGTGGACATCCTGGAGTCAGGTAAGTCCTGCATAAATCCCAGAAAGCTCTAAGTCAGGCTCATTGGTTGTCATGCACCCTGGGCTGTGAGTGCTGCATCATATTCTTTATTTATCTTCAGTTTCAGGTGTTCCACCCCTTTGGCCCTGAAGACAAGCAACACGCTCATCATTGTCACATTGTTATTTTGCTGCTCTCAGATTGCATTTTCCACTCCATATATGATGTCCTGTAGAGGAAAGAAGTGTGGCAGGTGAGGGAAGCAGATACAGACATGACTGTGGTGGCCTCAATGTTTGTGGATTATTTTCCCCATCATGTGATAGGTGCCAACAGTCCTAAATTTGCCAGGACATTCCTGCATTGTGGGAAAGTCACTAAATGTTTTTATTCACAGATCATGTGAGAAGTGGCCAATAGAATAGAAAAAAAGAGAAACAGTAAAATAATAAATACATTTAATAAATACATTACATATAAAAGCATAAAAATATTTTCTTTTTTCCCCTATATTGTTTAATTATTCTTACTTGGTCTGTGCACCAAATGTTGAAAATAGACACAACTATTTCAATCAGAATTTTGTCATGTGGCGTTCAATGCATTACATTAATGCTGACCAGAATAACCCCAACCACCGTTGCCCAATAAAGACAAAATAACACTTGATATGGGTAAGGGCAACAGCCACAGCTTCATTAATAAAGTCTTGCCACCATCCCAACTTTGTCAGCTGTTGGGGTGTTTCACCAACAGACAGCTCTATCCAATATGAATCACGAGTCCGGAGCAGCCTGCCCCCGCCATCAGCTCTCAGCAGGCTGCGACTCCCAAACATGCTTGGGCACTTTCTTCCATTTTAACTGCGCTGGCCAGGACTACCGCGAGTTACGACAAAACAAAGAACAAACAACAGCACCCAACCAACAACACAAACATACACACTTGAATTGCTAGGGCGAGCGGGTGGGAAAGCTAGCACCACTACGCCTCTGACAGGAGACTGGTGAGTACCCTCCCCATTTACCCCTTCTTATGATGTCCCTAAGTTGCAACATTGTATCCCCCCAGGCCCATCCCCTTATCCCTGTCATCAGTCATGTCCTCCCTTCCTTATCTTTCCAGGGAGGGTCTATCCAGTGTTTAGTGTAAAAGGAGCTTTAATGTTGTAAAGTGATTGCATGTTTATATGGGTGTGATCAATCAAAGCACATGTAAAATGCAGGTAATGTCAAGCCATAACCTGACTAAGTTTAACCCGCCAACCTTTTTACCTATTTTAACACTGTCTTGTTTTTGTTAAACCCTTCCTGCACTCTGATAAGTCTATATGTTGTGTGAGAGTGTTTTATCTTACCTATCCTGACCTTTTTCTAACCCGACTTGAGTTAAAAAAAAAACAAAAAAAACTTTGTGGCATTACATTATTTTATTCTGTTTTATATTAATTTATTCAGTTGTTAATTTTTCTTTTTGTGTGTAGAATTCTGTGGGGGAAATTGGAATTGAGCAGTGTGTGTTAAGCAGGTAGGGGAAATAATTACACCATGAGGACGTGTGAGTCAGAGGAGAGTGACTCCTTTGACATATCTGACAGTGAGACACATACTTTGTCAGATGTAAAGTCCCTAAGTAAGCCCTCTGGGGATGGTGCTTCCACCATAACACCATCCAGGAGGAGCTCAGAATGCCACACTGTGTCTGAGCATTTATGGCAGAGTTGATAATTGTGAGCCAGAAAATTATTTTAGCCTGTTTAAGATGGATGGTATGTTTGAGCTTATGGCTGAGAACACTAAGTTTTATACCAGCCAATATCTCGCACCCAATCCCAATTCTTACACCAGCAGGAAGAATATGTGGCACCCCACTGACAGCACTGAAATTAGGAGGTTTTGGGCAAAAATGATGCAAATAATAGGGATTGTGAAAAACAGTATTATGTGTTACAGGCATAAACACCCCATCCTAGCAACCTCTCTTTTTCATGGAGTTATGAAGAGGGATAGGCATGAACAGCTTCTCATTTTCCACCATTTCCGTGATAACATCCAATACCCCTAGAAATGACCCCCAGTATGACCATCTACACAAAACGAGGCCCTTAATTGATCACTTGTCAAAAACATTTTCATAAAAGTATACCCCTGATCAAAACATCTTCATAAATGAGTCACTTTTGAAGTTCAAGGGAAGATTGCTTTTCAACATTCCATAAAAGCAAGCTTACTATGGAGTAAAATGTTTTAAATTGTATGAATGCAACACTGGGTATACCTGGGCATTTTGCGTTTGCGCAGGAAAAGACAGTCAACTAAATCCCTCTGGTTGCCCTGATTCTGCGGGGACAAAAAAAAATAAGGGATATCATCTATGGCAAGATCATTTTTTATAGTAGCATAGATTTAAAAAAAAAAAAAGGATTTTACTTTGATACCCAGCCTGTGGCACGGTGTCATAGAACTGTAAAGTTTTCACCCTGAAGCTAACTACTGGCAAACACCACAAAGGCACAAGAATTACTTTGCGCCTTGATGAGGTGCTGACCCTTAGGTAAACAGACAGAAAGGATATGTATGTGATGTGTAAGCTTTATGATGAGATCACAGTGTCTCAGAAGCAACAAATGGGGGGAGTAGATTTGGCTAAAATTTACAAACCCTGGATTTGACCCTGTAACTTTTCAAAACCCCATAAAACATTTACATCACTGAACATAAATATGAGTATTTTAGAGCAGGGAAATATATAATGATTTTGTGTGTTTTTGTGTGAAAGATGCAAAAACAAATATGAACACTACCTTTGATTAGGTTTGGTGGCTAACTGAATACTGAAATTAATAGGACATACTCCATTTTGAATACCTTGGGTTGACTACTTTTGCCATGATGA
Organism: Pelobates cultripes; assembly: GCA_933207985.1. Taxonomy (NCBI): domain Eukaryota; kingdom Metazoa; phylum Chordata; class Amphibia; order Anura; family Pelobatidae; genus Pelobates; species Pelobates cultripes. Next base: position 218,947,966 of record OW240915.1, on the reverse strand, counting down.
GGGTTTAATGAAAGCCTATTATTTCATATACCCATTCATTTGTATTCTCCCAAAATGCTAGGGACTTAGTTATTATAGCCCGTTCGTGCATAAGAGTAAATCCAGCGGTTCGTCGGTCACATACCCAAACATCAGTCGAGACTTGATTAAGGGTACAACTTGAGTGTTTTATTATTTTATTGGCCCACTTTAATACACAGCAAGGATACAGTAAAACATGCCCAGAACACTCCCATAACACTCCTACAACACGCCCCTGAATTTCTGTGTCAGAATGACTAAGCATAAAAACATAAAATATTAAAAATATATATAAGACATAGAGGAACCCCCACAAATATGATATCCCCAGATAGCCTGGATCTGAGTGCCGTAGATGTCCAAATAGCGCTCAGATCCCACGAATACAGCCAAATCGACACCGGGGTAAAGTTTTGACCGACCAGTGGTAGCGGTCAGTCAATTTCGGGAGTTCCAAAATGAATGTAAAGATGAACGGTTCCCCTGGCTCCTAGGTAGCATTTGTTCGCCTTGTTTGTGCGAACAAATCTACCAAACAGCGCTATGCTTGCTTGTCGTGGAAAGAAGCAGGTGTTCGTGAAGGTTGTCTTTCGTGCGACAAGACAGCCACCATTTTCTCCATCACGTGTTGTTCGGTTATACGAATGGTGGCCACACAGGGAGAACACACAGGGAGAAAACTACAAGTCTTTAGTTTCTTTGAACTTAGTGAAGAGTAAGAGTAAATCCAGCGGTTCGTCGGTCACATACCCAAACATCAGTTGAGACTTGATGAAGGGTACAACAGGAGTGTTTTATTATTTTATTGGCCCACTTTAATACACAGCAAGGATACATTAAAACATGCCCAGAACACTCCCATAACACTCCCACAACACGCCCCTGAATTTCTGTGTCAAAATGACTAAGCATAAAAACATAAAATATTAAAAATATACCTAGGACCTAGAACCCCCACAAATATTATATCCCCAGATAGCCTGGATCTGAGTGCCGAAAATGTCCAAATAGCGCTCAGATCCCACAATACAGCCAAACTGCCACCGGGGTAAAGTTTTGACCGACCAGTGGTAGCGGTCGGTCAATTTCGGGAGTTCCAAAATGAATGTAAAGATGAATGGTTCCCTTGGCTCCTAGGTAGCGTTTGTTCGCCTTGTTTGTGTGAACAAATCTACCGAACAGCGCTCTGCTTGCTTGTCATGGAAAGAAGCAGGTGTTCGTGAAGGTTGTCTTTCTCCATCACGTGTTGTTCGGTTATACGAATGGTGGCCACACAGGGAGAACACACAGGGAGAAAACTACAAGTCTGTAGTTTCTTTGAACATAGTGAACTAGGGGGGTGGTCGGTGTTCGGTAGATTTATCTACCGAATGCAGGGAAAGTAACAGAGGGCAATTTTAATTCTTGGGCTGCCATAATGTCTCAAAGGCAACAGAGGCCCTGTAAATTAACCTGGCAAATTTCAATGTGTAAAAACTGAAATGGGTAAGCCCTATATTTGATCTTGTAACTTTCAAAAACACTATAAATCCTTTATATGGGTGGCATTGTTGCATGTATGGGACATCACAGCAAAGAAATATGTGTGTTTTATTGCAGCTAACCGTATTATGACATTCACAGTTAAAATGCCATGCAGAACTTGGAAAATAACACAATTTCTTAATTTCTCTTTTAGATGTTATTCATAATAAATTGTTTCACATTTAAGTATGTATTACAAAATAAGTGTGGGTGCACAAACAAATGTATAGCTCAAATTCCAGGCTTTGTTTTGGTTCGGAACTTGGATGCTTGCCTCTGTTCTTAAAGAGTTAATCAGCAAATCCAAGAAGTAAAGCATAATACATTATAGCAAGTTTCAATGAGAGGGGTATATATTAATGTAACATTAATTTGACAGGCCTAATGTTATTATATATTATATATTTAAAAAAAAAATTTATTTATCTATATTTATACAGCTATATACAGCTATATAGTGTGTTGAAATCCATTATAAAACTCTCCACTGATATATGCAAATCCAAGATGTATTGTTCTGCTGCATATACATATCTCAAGTAGGACCTTGGGAAAAGTCCGCCTTAGGCAGTTATTCAGAGAAATCATGTTTCCACAATTTTCCAAGAATTCCCAGCTTTACATTTAAATGCACAGTTATCATGTTTATGACTTCATGCTGGACTGGATCAAATGTTTACTACATTGAAGGCCAATTTATCTCTATATATGTCTGTCTGTCTATCTATACATACTAATTTGTGGTCATTTAGCTGGAGCAGAGGAGCACATGTAGCTTGTAGACCTGCCTTTATAAGTAATATGCTTATTGGTATATAAAAAGATACTTGTCGTGAATAACATGAAATTATATAATTACATATAATCTGAAGGGGAAAACATACACTGTGATTGTTTAAAGGAACACTATATAGTGTTAGGAATGCAAACATGTATTCTTAATGCTATAGTGATCTCCTCATCAGTAAAATACAGCCCCCAATCTAATTAAAAAAATGGGAAAGGGTATTATTTATCTTTTTTCCAGAGGCGAGATCCAGTTCATGCAGCAGTCCGTTTCACTTCCCATGATGCCACACCGACTCTTCATCTTAAAGAGCATTGGGGACAAGAAGACCAGGTACGGCTAGCGCCATGGTCCTCCAATCAACTGCTCTCTATAAGAAGCATTTGAATTGGTTCGATGTGATAGATGAATCTGACTCTGTTCTCACTGCGTAAGCACCTCTAGTGGCTGTCAGGAAGACAGCTACTATAAATTTGTTTAGCACTGCAATGGAAATATTGCTTTATCTACTAAATAGCAACGTTTTACATTGCAGGCCTAAAATAACAGGGGCACTGCATAGTGTCCTTTTAATTACAAGTTTGCCCTGTGTTTGCTGGTAAATTGTCTTTAGTGTTACCATACATTTCGGATTGTCAGATCATAATTTTATATCTTAGATGCCAATTTAAAATGCATACTTTAGGAATGCGTTGGCTAAAAGCTATTCTTAAGAATGCTTTTCTTTTTCTAAGTGCATTGAATCAAGATGCTGATTTAGCCAGTCTAATGGTGTATAAGTGTTTGTGCGCATGCTTCTTGTTATGTATGTACATCTCTGCTGCTATGTATGTGCAGTTGCCTTATTTAGAAAAGCTGGCTTTCATTGTGCAGAATACAGTGTCTGCAGAATAAAGATGCTTCTGTAATGTATTTGATCTAAAAAATGCAAGATGTCGCATGCTTTGCTTAATCTTTGTTTTCTGCTGCAGTGTTAAAATATACATCAGTAGTGAGTCTATGAAACAGGGGTTTTATGTGCCGAACAATGTGAAATGAATAACAATATACAAGAGACTGTACAGACAATAAACTGTAAGAACCATTTCACCTGGGTTAAATGCAATTGAAATCATGCTTATTACAAACGAGAAAATGAAGGGAGAATATGCTTTCATATGCATTTCAGCCTGAACTGCATTGGCCTGAAGATGACCTGCCACGTGTTGTTTTTTTTTTTTTTTAAATTATCTCTGTGTGCGCTCTGCTTGTTTTGTAAATGCTCTAAATAAAAATAATGGACTGTCTTTTAATAAGTCTCATTGTGAAGATCCCACACATCAAACAACGCTGCGCAGCTTGGAGGCAAACGACGGGCATGTGTGATCTAGCTGGAAGAGAGACAAATGGTGATGGGAACAACTCCATCTAGGGACTGCTGACAAGAAAATGGCATTTGCAAACTGACACATCTGTCAGGGTGGAGAATATTGGCACCTGTCATGCAATTTCAGTCATGAGTTTTAATAAAGCAGCTTTCCCTTAGGTAAAATTGGGACTTGACTGTAATATTAGCTGTGCGCACGTCTTCCCCCCCCTCTCCCCCCCCCCGCTCCCATTCCTTGCTCCCCGTTTTAGAGATTTTCTGTATGTGAAGAATTTCAGATGAATTCTAAAGCAGAAATAATGATGTTTACTACTTCTTTCTGTATTTTCTTTTTTTTTTACTAAGAAAGAGATGTTTTGAGACTTTTTTTTCCCCTGTTTCTATAATGCTTTAACAAAATGTGTCCCTGTCTGCTAATGGAAACAAAAAATATATATATATATTTCTCTTTTTTTTATTTTCGGCTTAGCTGTCGCTTTGAGTAAATTTAGCCCCAGGAAGTATGTATGTCATAAAACCTGGGTTGGGATTTGTTGGATGTCAGTCAATAAATCAGTCAGACTTTAATTACCAGGCATTTGATGGAAAGTGGTGACAGGCATCTGGTTTAGTAGATAGCATTTCTCCAATGGCAACAGCTACTTAAAACCATAGGTTAAAGAGAGTGTAAATGCTCATGTTAAAGGGAGTGGAAGGGTAGAACCGGGTGAACATGCTATAAATAGCAAATTATTTCTTCAAACTAGCGACTGCTACAATAACATTTCAATTGATGAAATACATATTAAGGGGTCTGTAAAATCAGACGTGCATAATGTTTTAGTGTGTTTCTTTGTTTTCTTCATTAATGACCTATTTTTTTAATACAAAAAGGTATTGAACTGATCCTGATGAAAGCCACGAGTGATGGCTGAAACGTTGATGACTACAGATATGTTTTAAGAATATTGGAATAAAGAAGAAATATATTTTTAACATTACTACAGACCGTGAGTGCAAGCCTTATTTTTGGTATATTCTATATATATATATATATATATATATATATATATATATATACACAAACACACATATTTAAATTTAACATATAATAGGTAATACATATATTAAACCATGACAGGTGCATTCTGTGCTGAGGTATATTGCCATAGATCCCTTAAAAGATTTTAGATTGAATGAAGATTTAACTGTGCCCCTGAGGTTATTCCATAATTGCGGTGCTCTGCAGGAAAATGAGTATCGAGACGCTTTATTTTTGTATTGCAGTATGCTAAATATTGCAGGCTATAGGAGGTGATAATTTTTATATATTTTTATATATCTGCAGCCATCCTCCTGGGCAGGGTTTGTATGTGTCAGGATGCCTCTGTGCCTGCCTCCTCCGCCTCCTAGCAGCACAATGTTCCTTACACAAGCTGGCTCTCACTTCCTCACAGCATCTGATATTACAAGGCACCTGTTCAGCAATACTCATCAGGAGGCCTACGTGCATGGGCCACCAAATGGGCCCCCCAGCATACCACACCAGCTGCACCAGGGGTTGTTCTGCCACTGCATCAATTGTCAATCCAGAGTCAACAGATATATGCATAATCTCCTTCCATTCTGATACTACATTACTGAGGTTGAAAATCTCAGTGCAGGCCTAGTTTCTCCAGAATGGTCATAGGATATAATAGATTGGGACCAACAAAGCCATTTTTAAAGGAAGGTATATTATGTTAAGGCCATAGTGGCATAAGAGGCAGTAGATTTCTATTTTAGTTTAAACTGCTCTAAATGACCTATCTCGAAGTATAAGAAAATGCTGTCCAAGCACTTGCTAATGGCTTCTAGAACCCAGATCCCTGCCCTTTGGTTGCAGTGGGGCACACCTTCACACCAAAGTTGACTAGACCATGTGGAAGAGATCCACAAGGTGGAGGAATGTAAAACTGTACTGAAATGCCGCTCTGACACGTATGAGGATGTTTTGAGAACCTGGCAGTTTTATTTGAGTACTAATGATTAAACAGGTAGACTTGGTTCTCAGGTGAGAATGGAAAGTCTGGCACCAACCCTCCACTTTCCCATTCACTACACCCCCCATTTCGTTTTTTTTTCTCTCTCCCCTTCACTTCTTTTTATTTACTTCTTACAACCTGTCTTCCTCTTTCTTTAACTGATGGAACATCCCCCTAAATCGGTGAGTAGAGGCCTCCTTAACTGACTTGAGGTAAACTCGTTTTTGGGGAACCTCCTGCCCAAAAAAAAATTAATTGACATAGAGAAAGGATAGAATAGTCTACACTTTTATATCTTTTAATTGTGTTAAGATTAAAAAGAAATTCTAATGCTATATATATATGACTGTTTACTTAGTGTGATTTTTAATGGAAAAGCCATAATTGGCAGAACACGTGCACTTGTTAAAATCTAAATCTAAAGCTGACGTAAACCATTATTCTTTTTGTAGCATTATTATCGTAGTTTTGTCTGTTCATAAACATCATACAAATTAATAGTGAGGACATGTCTCCAAGTCAAGATTATTTAAAAATAAAAACAAGACAAGTAGTTATGAGTAAACCACTCCACAGCAGATTACAGCTCATAAATCCCACAAGCCATGCATTTGCTATCAAACAAATCCATTCCTATTTTTACACTCCATGAGACATAATGTCTTCTTTCCTTTATTTTACGTATCTCCTTTTCATTTATAGTTCACTTCTCAACCTTGTGGTCTAAAGTGTATGTAGTAGCTGTCTTCTCAATGCTTCTCTTGGCACAGAGTTACTGTCACTCATTTTATGTTGGTAGAGGCATGCCTTCCCCTAATGGAGCAGCAATATTAAACACCAAGTTGCTGTGTACCCAGTCCACTCGAAGCAGTTTGCCTCTGTCTGCATACCATAAAACAATTGCACTACAATGATTAGACTAAAAGACAATATTCTATTACTTTGAGTTTAGATAACTATAAAGGCATAAATTAGTATTAAATTGATGCAAAAAGAGAAAAATGTAAATACTAATATTAGTGAATATGATTTCTTAAATAAGTAATAATAATGAAATTTGAATGATGAAACAAGCTTACAGTCTATAGGATTATAGTACAATATTGCTTGCACACATTCAGTAGAATAACTTTCTGTTTTATATCTGCACAGTTAATATACTTTGTAAAGTAATAAGGTCAGGTAGTACGCCTACTGGATAAATGATAATAAATACAGTATGTCCATAAGATAACCAATAGCACTCATTACAATTACCTTCCAACTCTTGCATTTTTAATGTGATTTATATACTGATGTTGACAATAAACTTTTAGCCAGTAATGAAGGTATCTTCAACATGAGAATAATTACTGCATACAAATGAATACCATTTATCAGAGTTTCAGATGATGCTTTCATTGAAGAAGCATGTCAAATGTGCATATCTTGTTTTGTACTTTGTTTATGCCTTACTTATAAATGTATAGTTTTTTTTTAAAGCAAAAACCAACTGACTGTATTTTTTGAAAGATAGGTTAATTATATAGTGTAATTTTAAATTTAAATAACATCTATTTCACACAAACCAAAATAACTGAATTTATATAACAAAGATACTAATTCTGTTATGTCACTGTGTTCAAAAAAATATATTAGTATGAAAATGGCATGTTGAGAAATGTAGTAACACTGTGATAATAGTACAGTAAAAAGTGAAAAATAAATAAATAAAGCATATAGGGATCATATGTTCCTCATACACATAAAAATATCTCCTTTAACTATCCCCCTGCATGCTGTGTATGGAGGCATGTCCCCTAAATGGTAAGCATTTAATGACTAATCTATCATTAACACTAGAGTTGAGCGGACACCTGGATGTTCGGGTCCGGCGGGTTCGGCCGAACTTTGAAAAAAAGTCTGGGTTCCTGATCGAACTTGACCCCGAACTTGACCCTGAAGTCAATGGGGACCCGAACTTTTGGCCACAAAAATGCCTGTAAAAAAGTCCTGCAAAGGGCTTGAAGGCTGCAAAAGGAAGTTAAATGGGGGTAAGAGTAGGACAAGTGCCCTGCAAACAAATGTGGATAGGTAAATCACTTAAAATAACATAAAAAATAAAAATACAGCTGAGCTATAAAATAGCACTAGATGGAATCTTTGATTTTAGCTTTGGAAGAACATAAATCAAAATCTAAAGCATGGCTGTCAGGAGGATCAACAGAATTATCCATTTGAGAGAGGATTGGAGTGCAGGGTATTCTCTTTCATTGTTCAAACTGAGCTCAACTCCTGATGCATGAAGAAAAGGCCTTCACAAGCCTCTGCTATTATGTACATAGTTTATACTAAGTGACCCATAGGTTGAGGAGGCGGTGACCGTGGCGGTGCAGGTGGAAGCGGCGGTGGAGGAGGAGGTAGCCAACACTGTTTATATATATATATTTTTTTTATTTAATTGGGGTAGCCCCCAAAATATTGGGACATTAAAAAAAAGAAACATTTGCAGCCTGCGGTGCTTTTCTTGCAGTCCTGATGCATGGAGAAATGTTCAACTCCTGATGCATGGATAAAAGGCCTTCACAAGCCTCTGCTATTGTGTACATAGTTTATACTAAGGGACCCATAGGTTGAGGAGGCGGTGACCGTGGCGGTGTAGGTGGAAGTGGCAGTGGAGGAGGAGGTAGCCAACACTGTTTACATATAAATCAAGTTTTTATTGTGTGCTGCATCTGAAACTCCACTATCGCCTGCTGCTGCTCGCACAGTCTCATGAGGCGGTGAGTGGGAAGGTTGAAGTTACACTGCAGCGCAGACAGAGGAGCAGCAGCAGGATGAGAATGCCAAAAGCGCACACAGACGGCCCACACTATCTGCAGCAGCTCTGATATATCTGAGTATAAAAAGTGGCATCACAAGGGCCACCCAGAACTGGCTCAACTCCCATCAAGCCAAGTTCCCAGATGAGATCACCCAGCTCGTCATGCTAGAGCACTTTTTCAATGTGCTCCCCAACGAGAAGGCGACAACGCATTTGTATGTCAATCCATATCAACTTTCGATGCCATTGACTGTGCCTACCATGGTGACCACGGGTAACAGGGAATCAGGGTTCCATTCCGTACAGAGACCCTGACAAATGGCTACAACATGCAAGGAAGGCAGCAGGCGCGCAAATGACCCACTCCCGACGCGGGAAGGTAGTGACGACAAATAACAATACAGGACTCTTTAGAAGCCCTGTAATTGTAATAAGTCCACTTGAAATCCTTTAACTCTGATCAGTTGGAGGGCAAGTCTGGTGCAGAGCCACTGACCGGTGCGTGCTGCAGCTGAAACTCCACTATCGCCTGCTGCTGCTCAAACAGTCTCTCCAGCATGTGTAAGGTGGAGTTCCACATTGTGGGCACGTCGCATATGGGGCAGTGAGCGGGAAGGCCAAAGTTACGCTGCAGCACAGACAGGCGAGCAGCAGCAGGGTGAGAATGCCGAAAGCGCGCACAGCCAGGTGGATCAGTCAGGTGATGGCTACTGGTATCCAGTACTCTTTTTACTGAAGCTGCATCAGGGTCCTGGTATGTGGCCACACAAATGCTGGTGCTCAACACCAGGGGGCGTGCGGTTACCCTGCACCAGACCCTGCTAATCCATTCCACACTGTGACTCCTAACTTCTACATCAGGCATACTGGGTCCCTGTCATCCGACCGCCGCCCAGACAGTGTCCTGGTCCCGGTCACTGGACTGCGAAAACTGCGAATGGCTTGTTAAATCTGTTATGGTTCTTTTTATCGCTTCAACTGTCACTTGGATAACTGTGGGAATTCTAAAGATAATACATGCCGGCGAGCGCTAGGGGACGGCCACTCCGCTTTGGCACCCTGCTCCCTCTTATGCTGTGCTGGTGCCTCTGTGCAACCAGCACCTCTTCCTCCAAACTGCACATGTCACTCGCATGACCTTGATTCCATGTGGGGTCTAGGACCTTATTATCCTCCACGTCATCTTCCACCCACTCCTCAACCCTGCCCTCCTTGCCGTTATGCACACTGCAGAAAGCCACAGCAATTGGCACCTGTGTTTTTCCAGCATGTAAAGTCTGCAACGGACATATGGAAATTGTTTTAGAATTGTATCCAGGCAACAGTTTTCCCTATAAACTGACCTCTCAGTTTGACTTGTGAGGGTATTGCCCCAGAATTTTAATATTGTTTAAGTACCTCTTAGCTATTGATAACTGGTTTAAATATAGCAGCTTGTTATCTGGTAGTTTCTAGTGTAGAAAATATCAATCTGTTTTCTATCACTTAACATGTGTTGTAGGTGTGAAACAATATTACAAGTGACCAATGTAGTAAATTCGAATCAAAGTTCCATTTGCAAAAAAAATTCTCGCCCATCTTCTGTGGGTTATTGCATTTTTAAGACTTATTGTATCACACTAGCATGCACAGGTAGATTGTCTGGCACGTTGTTTTAGTGTTTTAGTGTTTGGTTTTTAACTTTGTAGTTGTGTCTTTACACAATATAGAAATGTATATTAATGCTTCTGTATATGAAGCGATCACAATAACACTTATTTTTCACTTAAAAAAAAAAAACAGGCTAAACAAAAATTGGTAATTAACAATATGACATCTGAAAAGCACATTAAAGGATGCTGTATGATTTACAGAAAAAGAACACACTACATGAAGGTCCTGTTCACTAGAGTGCGTAGTTATGAATGTAACCAGTAAAACTTTGTTTTTACAGCCACTCTTTGGCCCATACATACTTTAAAACTTGTTTAATTTTGTTATAGCATGACTTGTAGTTTTGGTTTTAACTTGTCTATAATACATATTTTTGTATGACAGTGTGTTTTTTCATTGATTATTGAATTTTAATGGTCTAAGATAATTAACATATCAACAGGCAAACATAACCCGAATGATTTGTCTCAGTCTTGCCTTCTATACTACCTGCACCATAGGCAACATTTATTTATCTTTAGACTTTCTTGAGAAGCGGTAACTAGCTAGTGTTGCGCACATACACCAGATATGAAGTGCACACCCCATATGTACTATTTAGCACCCAGAAAATTAGAATGTTTACAACTGTGCTGTAAACGCACTATTAGACGCTTCTATTTGACTCTCAGATATGAAATACACGTCCCAAAACATACTATTTAGCAGATTAGCAGCAAAACAATTAGAATGTTTACAAGTGCGCTGTAAGCGCGCTATTAGACACTTTGATTTAACTCTCAGATATGAAGTGCATGCCCCAAAATGTACTATTTAGCAGATTAGCACCCAGAAAATTAGAATGTTTACTACAGCGCTGTAAGCGCACTATTAGACGCTTCGATGTGACTCTCAGATATGAAGAGCAGGCCCCAAAATTTACTATTTAGCAGTTTATATGAATACAGAAAAGAAAAGAAAAAAAACTACCATAAAGTGTCTCAACATTTTGGTAAATATTGTCACAATGAAATGAGCATAAAAATTTACTTTTAATGGATATATTAAAATGTAAAATAGAAAAGATAAAAGCAAAACAAAAAAGCACAAGGCTACAAAATAATATGTCCTATAAACTAGTTGGGGTATTAAACCTCCAATAGAACCAATAGGAAGAGAAGTGTTGCTTCAAAGAAATACTTATTGGTGTAAAGTAAAACTACTTGCTATGAACAATGTAACTGAATTCTAAATAGGAAAGTGGGATACATGACCGGTGTATAGTCGCCATATGGGCAGTCGGACTCCAGGACAACCCTCCCACATACCTAACCCAATAATCACACTGACACTCGGGTATATAGGAAAATTTGTCCACAGCTTTATTAAACAATCTTAAATAATAATAACAATATATTAATTGTAACATAATAATAATAACTTAACAAATAAACATGGGTCATTGCCCCCATACTCCGCCCTCGCATCCGACTCCTTCTGTTATATAAAAGGCAATGACCCCCATATAAATAACACATATATATATAACATATACCGACATTATTCCAACATACCAACTTAAAGTGCCAAACATAAGTTAACCATGGCAGGGGTATACCCGGATACCCCTACCCCACCAGGTTCTGAGCCACTGACAGGACTCGAAACCTACCAACCACCAATGACCACAGTTTCCTTTTCTGCCACGTTCATCCTAGGGAGCCTATTCCTTCTCCTTCAGCTCTCTATCCCGCCGCTGTGAAAAAACAGGATATCCCTTACCATACACAATATATACATATATATAGGGAGGGTCGGTGGGACAAACTCGGTCAGGTAGGAAATTAGAAGTGAGCTCACCTAAAATGGCTGCCTATTTAAATAGCCCAGCCTACTTACCCATAACTCCAAACTTCCTTCCCTCCTCCTAATGCCCGCCTCCTAACCCCTGTCAAGGCCCTTTTTCGCTTAGCTGTGCTTTGGCTACATGGGGCTACAAGTATCTTCTAAACTCCTCCTACAGAACAGGGTCGGTTGAATATAGATGAAATGCCTCTAGTGCACAAGGGGTTAAACAGCACACCAGTTGGTTACAATGGTTAATAGAAAAGAGGCAGTGAATACATGTAAAATAAAGAGGTATAGGAGACAGTTGCAAGATAGGTTAGATATAATGGTCAGTAGAAATATAGAGACTATAGGTAATACTGACGCTTGCTAGCAAGAGAGGTGTAAATACAAAGAGATACTTTAATAGTAAAAAGTTAAGCCACTTGCTATAAACAATGCCACTGAATTCAAGATAGGAGGGTGGAGTATTGGTATCCTCTGAACTCCTCCTGCAAAACAGGGTCTGCTGTATATATATAAAGTACCTCTAATGCACAAGAGGTTAAACAGTACACCAATATGATTGCAATAGTTAATAGAAGAGAGGCAGAGAATACCTGTAAATAGGGAGGTATAGGAGGCAGTAGCAAGCTAGGATTAATAGAGATAGGTAATCCTGACGCTTGTAAGATAGAAAATCTAAGTGCCTTCAAGGGCACCCCTTAATAAATGCCTATACTATATAGCACAACCCCCCAAAAAGGTGTAAATACAGAGAGATACTTAAATAGTAAAAAGTAAAGCCACTTGCTATAAACAATGTTCAAGATAGGAGGGTGGAGTATTAGTATCCTCTGAACTCCTCCTGTTCAGAGGATACTAATACTTCTCGGAACTGGGAATCAAGATGGATGAAAAGATCAATGTTTATGAAAGATTCCACAGAGTTTCAAAGCCAACTACTCTACCCTCAGAAATTCCAAGGATGTAATGATATGCTGCCATTCCTTCTATTTTAAAGAAGAAATAAGAAAAGCGACAAGACAAAACAGTCAGAAAACAGAGTTTAAAGATATTAAAGTCTTCCCAAACTTGTCCTATGAAACCAGAAAAACAGACTCTCTTTTTCCATCAGCAACTATGATATTAAGGAAAAATAATGTAAAATATTATTGGGGTTTTCCTTCAAGACTTATAGTGACACATGACTATAAAAGCATATTTTTCGAAGATATTGTTGCTGCTACTAAGTGGATACAAGATAGGGCTTTGAATTAAGTAAATATTTAGAAGATCTGGGAAGGGGTAGCTTGATTGATTAAGGGACATGGAGGAGGAAGGAGGGGGAGGAACAAAGTAAGAAAGAAGACAGAAATAAGTAATATAATTAGAGCAGATAAATTTGTATACATATATATAGAATTAGGTATATATATATTTATATATTTATTTATTTATTTCCCCTGGCTATTTCACAAATAGATAATTATAAGCACTTTCACTTGACTATAAATTTAAATGGAAAATGCAATTTTAGAAAGCACTAATAAGTAATCTTAAGAAAATGAGAAAGGAAAAGCAACATTAGGGGAAAGGAACCCTAAAAGAAATAGGAAATTATTCATACATTAATTGGTTATATATAACATAAATTAGTAAATTCACAAAAACACAATAGACAAATTACACAAAGAGTAGAGAACTAGATAAGAATTATACATGTGATAAGCCACTAGTTTATGACATAATTATAATATATACAAAATAATAAAGGATTTAAAGGGCACTATCTAAAGCAAACATGGAGTAAAAAGAGGAAATAAGTAACGAGAAAATAAAGGGTGTTGTCTAAGGTATTGGATTAAAGTAAAAAGTAATATAAAACACTAAATAATCACTTAATCTCTTAAATGGAAAAAGGAAATATTATTGATTGAGACACCTTTGAAAAGGTTCAAGATATTAAATATAAAGTATACACCATTAGGACAGACAAAATTAATGTGTGTGTGTTTTTTCCTGCTCCTCCCTTCCCTCAAATGTATTACTTCACGTAGAAGTTACCCCTTTTTCCATCAAGGCTGCTTTCAGATTAAGGCCAGAGTATATTCTCAATTAACTTCCTATTTTGGATAAATGAAGTTTTCTTTCCACACCTGGGGAATTAGGTTGTGGAACTCTGTCCCTTCAATGGGAAAATGGAGATGGAGTGCACTATGTGTTCCTCTCACAAGGTTATATGTTTGTAATTCGTTGTCTAATTTATGTATTTGTTTTGTTGCAAAGTGAATGTAAGGTTACATTAACACAAAATGGTTAAGATTCTAATGCTTAACGCCCAATGGTTAAATAATCCACATACAAGATCTATGGTATTTGATTATATTAAGCAAGAAAAGGCTAAAATTATCTTATTACAAGAGACCCATTGGTTAAAGATATATAGAACGCTTTATCCCCAAAAGATTTAATATTAAATTATGCTCTTCATTAGAAGATAAAAAGAAATGTGGAGTTGCTATTTTGATAGCAAATGATATAGCTATACATATCTCTTTCCAGGAGATAGACAAAAATGGAAGGTATATCATAATAATATGTAAAATACAAGAGGAGGAGTTTACGATTGCTAATTTGTATGTACCTAACGTTAATACTATCAATTTCCTACAAAAAGTAATATACAAAATAGACAACCTCAAAAAAGGTAAAATTCTTATTGGAGGAGACTTCAATTGTATATTTGATGGTATGATAGATAGGACCCTCCAAGATAAGAAAGGTAAAAATATGTCAAATCAACTGAAAACCCTATTATGCTTTATTTGATTTATGGAGGATATAACATCCTCAAGAGAAAGATTTTACCTGTTTTTCTGAGGTACATTATACGTATTCCAGATTAGATCTAATTTTGGGGAACTCAGAAATTATATACAAGACTAAGAAAATACTAATTCAAAAAGTTACATGGTCAGACATAACACAGTTATATTAGAACTTTCTATAAATCCTATTAATAAAGTAAGAAACAGCTGGAGGTTTAATGACTCCCTTCTAAAAAAAAAACAAAAAAACAAGACATAGAGAATATAAAAGAAATAACAAAACATTTCTTTCCAGAAAATAAAAATAAAGATATATCTGATATAACAGTCTGGTGTACACATAAAGCAGTCTTAAGGGGGCATTTTATAAAAATAGGTTAAATAAGAAAAAAACAAATAATGGCCTCCCCCTATCAGAGTTATATGTATCTTTATATGAAACAACAAGATCTAACAAAAATAACCCCTCTGTAGAAAAAAATAGAAAAATAGCACAATTAAAGGAAAGACTCAATGAGATACTACTACAACAACAAACTATTAAAAATCTTGAATACCTCAAAAAAAAAATTATACTACAGAGGTAAAAGGCAAATAATATACTTACAAATAAGGTGAAAGGGAAATAACTTTCAGCCGAAGTATAAATAATTTTTACAGAAGATGGCCTACAGTTAACTCCAGAAAAGATAGGTAAAGCATTCAACTCTTATTACCAAGGGCTGTATAACTTGCCTAATCAACCACTTAACCCAGAAACATACTTTAAAATAAAAAGAATGAATCAACTATAAGAAGATTAAAAAAAAATGATCAGCGAACCATTCTTGTAATTAGAGATTTGTTATGCAATAGATATGCTAAAAAATAAATGAAACTCCTGGCCCAGATGCGGATCCCAATTTATTCTATAAACAATTTAAAGATATACTTGCCATTCCTCTTAAGACCTTTTTAATGATATTGTTAAGGAAAAGAGTGCCACGATAAAGAGGCTATATGCAAATATAATCCCTATACCTAAATCAGATAAGTAAAGAGTTACAGGCCTATATCACTTTTGAATTCTGACATAAAATGATATGCAAGTATTATAGCGAACAGATTACAAAGTATCTTACCGTACCTGATCCATAAAGATCAGGTCGGTTTTATTAAAGCTAGACACCATAGCAATAGTATAAGGAAGATAGTCAATATAATAGATTGGGTCCATAACTCGAGAACCCCATTCCTGGCCCTGTCGTTGGACACAAATAAAGCCTTCGACAGGGTCATGTGGGACTTCTTATAGGCGTCCTTAAAAGCCTTTGGATTTGAGGGCTGGATAATGGACACTATGATGGCTTTTTTTTATATGCAAAGGAGGAGAAAGTCTGTCCTATATACTGTTAAAAAATTGTTATTATTTATTTGTTGTTATACAACTTTAAAATACAAAATAGAAACAGGAGAGGAGAGGGAAAAGGGAACAGATGAGAACATAGGCAAAAAGTTCCCTAGAAAGAGAAACAAAACTTACAATGTAGTAAGAGATGTGACATTGTATCACAAGGATAACTTAGGTACCAAATGTAAATCCCCTACCAATATCAAAATACTACTTTTTTTTAGTCCTTTTTTGGACTCTCTCGGCTACTGTAATTTTGCACCTCCCTCTCTCGAATTAGCCGACCAATGAACATTGAGGGCGGGCTATTTAAACGTCATCTAACCGGGAAGCCGGTTCCCCCTGATGAGCCTCTAACCAAGGCGAAACGCGCGTCTGGTTGGATTGGGGTTGGATTGACGGGCTGACCCTTACCCAATTTATGGTGACGGGCTGACACCCATTGTTCCTTAGGCTGACACCCTCCTAATCTACTGTTATTGGGTGCACTAGTTAACTTCCCTTTGTTATATTTGCTATATATTGAACCCTTGGCATGGGAAATCAGGCAAAACATGAAGATTAGAGGTATTTTAATAGGTCAGGAAGCATATAAATTATCCTTATATGCAGACAATGTCCGAATCACTATTCTAGACCCTGTCAAATCATTAGAAGAACTGATGAAGATATTAAACAAATTTGGAGAATACTCTAACTTTAAGTTAAATGTAGATAAAACTGTTATTTTGGCTAAAAAAAGTAAAGAGATAAAAATGAAGATTAAAGAAAAGTTTAACTTTATATGGGTTAAAAAATGTATGCAATACCTAAGCATAAAAATCTCAAAACACCCAAATGGGATAATGGAAAGTAATACCCTCCCCTTGATGAAACAAATAAACAAACAACTTAAAAACTTAAGAAATGCAGAAATATCATGGCTAGGCAGAATAAATGTACTAAAATCATATTTAATACCTAAATGGAACTACATTTTTCACATGTTCCCTCTAAAAATGCCAAAACCATGGCGTAATATGATTCAAACCATGATGGAAAAATTCATATGGTTGAAGAAAAAGCCAAGAGTGAACAAAATTTTTTTTTTAATTTGAAATATAAAAAAAGGAGGGGTGGGTATGCCTGATATAATAGAGATACAAGAAGCATGTTTATTAGCACACTTAATTTTAACTCTGAAAGAGAGTTCTAAGGAGGAAAGCTAGGCAAAAATTGAAGCCTTAATATCAGGAGTTCCAGATCTATTAGATTTATTTTGGAGAATACAAAAGAGCAGCGCTGTAAACAAGGGAATAGTGCTAAATAATCTTCTCCCAATTTGGATAAAATGGAAATATACATTTAAAATCTCTAACAAAATTATTGATGACCTTCCATTAAATGTTTTATCAGCAAATATAGAAGACCTAAACATAAAAAATTGGACAGATAATTGTTTCGAAATAATTAATCAGCTAATTCATCAGAACCAGATCATATCATTTGAAAATCTTAGAAACTCATTTACTCTACCATACAGAGAAAACTTTTCATACCGAAGGATAAAGTACTATATAGATAAACATAAAATTAAAAAGCTATCAGAAGGATTACAATTTTTCATAAAATTATTAAATAACAAAAGTAATAAAAACTTAGTATCAGTAAAAACCTTATGATATATATATAAGATAACTCCTGAAATTCCTGCTCTTGAAGCATGGAAAGAAGATTTACAGTTTAATAACACAAGAGAGGAATGGATTAACCCCTTCAGGACGGGTGACGGACGAGGTCCGTCACGCAGGGGAGACCCTTAACGACGGGTGACGGACCTCGTCCGTCACGCGGTAAAATTAACCCCGGATCGCCGCTATCGCGGCGATCGCGGGGTTAATGGTGCTCCCGGTATGCCTCTGCATTGGAGGCATACAGGGAGCACCCGGTCAAGCTGCCCAGCACATGTGCTCGCTCTGACCACAAGTCGGAGCGAGCACATGTGCTCTGTATACTTACCTACCGGCTCCCTGCACTTCCGGGTTCTGTGTGAAGTGCAGGGAGCCGGATCAGTGCTGATCCTGCCCCCTGCTGTTAAAAAAAATAAAGTTTATTTAAAGTGTCCCCCCCCTTACCTATTTTAATAAAAAATTAACCCCTTCCCTGCCAATTGATCACTGACTACAGTGATCAATTGGCAGGGATTACATTTTACTATGATCTGATTTTTTTTTTTAACCCCTGAGGGTTAATTCTTTTTTTTTTAACCCTCAGGGGTTAAATTAATTAAATTAATTAATTAAATTATTTTTAAATTATATATTTAGATAGCTGGGGTAGGTGGAAGTTAGTGGGGAATTGGGGGATTTGACGTTAGGCTAACTAGGGGTTAACGTTAAAAAAAAGTTTTAAAAGAAACTTTAAAAAGTTAAAAATTAAGCTTAAAAAAATGTTTTAATAACATTTAAGTAATAAAAACAAAAAAAACACACTTTACCTAGTCCAAATAAAAATTAACCCCTTCCCTGCCAGTCGATCACTGCCTACAGCGATCAAATAGAGATCACAGTATTATACTGTGATCTAATTTTTTTTAACCCCTGAGGATTAACTTTTATTTATTTTTTTAACCCTCAGGGGTTCAATTTATTTAATTAATTAATTTAAATATTTTATAACTATATATTTTGCTAGCTGGGGTGGGTGGGAGTTATGGGAAAATGGGGAATTTACTGTTAGTGCTGCGTACTGCTAGTTAGGGGTTAACAGTAAAAAAAATAGCTTAGAAAAATGTTAAATCTGTAAAAAAGTTTTAAGAAAGTTTAGGAAAGTTTAAAAAAAATTTATAAGCAAAACAAAAGTTTAAAAACTAGTTTTTAAAAGTAAAAAAGTTATAAAAAGTAAAAAAATACATTTTAAAAACGCTCATTACCACTACACCTGGAACAAACTAGAGAAAAAATTATCCCACGCCAAGGTTCAAAATATGCCTTTTGAATTACCCCAGGGTGTATTCTTTAATAAATAGTATGTGTTTGTGGGGAAGTTTCAATAACCAACCGTCTAAACTATTCCAAATTGGAACATGGACACAGCGTAAAACTTCAAAGTTTGAAAAAAACTGAATGGCTGCGTCTCAAATGCGCCCCTTTAACATCCACAAATACCTGGCAAAGGTACATACGGGGGTATTGCTGTACTCAGCCGACATAGCTGAGCAACATATGAAGTATTATACAGTCATAGTACACATAAGGTTTGCAAAATATGCTGCGCAAACTCACTTTGTATGTCAAAAAGGCAGAAAAAATGCTTATTACCACTACACTTGGTACAAGCTAGCGGAAAAATGATCCCACACTAAGGTTCAAAATATGCCTTTTGAAATACCCTGGGATGTCTTCTTTAAGAAATGGTATGGCTTTATGGGGAATTTGGATTATATAGCCTGGTAAAATACTCTAAAATGGGACATAGGCACAGCATAAAAATTCAAAGTTTGAAAAAAACTGGAATGGCTGTGTCCCAAATGTGCCCCTCCGATGTCCACACATACCTGGCAAAGGTACATACGGGGGTATTGCTGTACTCAGCCGACATAGCTGAGCAACATATGAAGTATTATACAGTCGTAGCACACATAAGGTTTGCAAAATATACTGTGCAAACTCACTTTGTATGTCAAAAGGCAGAAAAAACGCTTATTACCACTACATCTGGTACAAGCTAGCGGAAAAATGATCCCACGCTAAGGTTCAAACTATACCTTTTGAAACACCCTGGGGTGTCTACTTTAAGAAATGGTAGGCCTTTGTGGGGTAGATTGAATTTAAAACCTGCGAAGATGCTTGGAAATTGCACATAGGCCCAGCGTCAAAATTCAAAGTTTGGTAAAAACGGATATGGCTTGGTCTCCTATATGGCACTGTAGCTTCACAAAATAGTGACAAAGACATTCATTGGGGGTGTATTTTTACTCCAAAGACTTAGCTGAGCATAATGTGGGAGGTTTGAACTTAGTGGCACATATGAAATATACAAAACGCCCAGCAAAAATGCAATCCGTATGTAAAAAATGCACAAAATAATTTTTTTACCACATACTTTGGCATATATTGGTGAAAAAATGGGGGTATGTCAAGGCACAATATGCACCTTATGAGATACCCTGGAGTGTCTACTTTTACAAATGGTAGGCCTTTGTGGGGGTTTTTTGAACAGTCAAACTGTTATAATACCCCAAATGGAAGCTAAGGCTCATTAAATCAGTCTCTCAAAATTCTACTGTGAATACTGTAAAGGACAGGTCTCCTATATGGCACTGTAGCTTCACGAAATAGTGCCAAAGACATTCATATGGGGTGTCATTTTACTCAGAAGACTTAGCTGAGCATAATTTGGGGGTTTGAACTTAGTGGCACATATGAAATATACAAAACGCCCAGCAAAAATGCAATCCGTATGTAAAAAATGCACAAAATTTTTTTTACCACATACTTTGGCATATATTGGTGAAAAAATGGGGGCATGTTAAGGCACAATATGCACCTTATAAGATACCCTGGAGTGTCTACTTTTACAAATGGTAGGCCTTTGTGGGGTTTTTTTGAACAGTCAAACTGTTATAATACCCCAAATGGAAGCTAAGGCTCATTAAATTCATCTCTCAACATTCTACTGTGAATACTGAAAAGGACAGGTATCCTGTATGGCACTGTAACTTCACGAAATAGTGCAAAAGACATACAATGGGAGGTGTCATTTTACTCAGCAGATGTAACTGAACACAAAATAAAACTTTGTACAGGAATAGCACACACCAACTTTACAAAATATACACGAGAATTTCTTTGTTATAAGTTTGTGTGCCAAAAACCAAAAAGAACACAATTTTACTCCAATATTTAGCAGAGGTTGGCGGTAATATGGCTACGTAGAAAGTGTCAAAACAACCTTAGGTAAATAGCCCGTGATGTCTACTTTATATAAATATATACTTTTGTGTGGCAATTTTGTTTTCTTTTATGGCTATTAAGCTTACAAGACAAACATACCAAATTCTAAAATCGCTCCACATTAAAATTTTATTTTACTCCTTGTGCTTTGTGACCTGTAACTACCAAAAAAAACTTAAAATCCCAGACACATTATATATTCTGTAAATCAGAACAAATAAATAAATTTATTTTTAATTACTTTCCTTAACCTGCACTAATTATGCACACATTATTATTGCAAAAACTGTAAAAAAAAACAATATTTTTCATTTTTTTTGCATTTTTCTGTATTTTTTTTATAATAAGTAAGCATTTATATATATATATGTTATATCAAATTAAAGCCCTTTCTGTCCTTTAAAAAACAGTATATAATATGTGTCGGTGCAATAAATGAGAGAGATGCAAATTGCAGTTGAACGCAAACAGCAAGAAAATGCAAAAATTGCTTGTGTCATTAAGCGTAAGTCAAGCTTCTGAAGCTGTGTCCTTAAGGGGTTAACAAAAAAAATGCTGTAGCCAAGGCAATACATTGCCTTAACTTAATAGAAAGTCACTATAAAATTATTAATAAATGGCATTACGTTCCAACCAAGTTGGCAATAATGTATCCTTCAACACAACACACATGCTGGAGATGTGGGCCGATCAGTACTGACTATGTCCATGTCTGGTGGTCTTGCCTGAAAATCAACCAACTCTGGATTAAAGTAGCAAAATTCTGCAAAGACCATCTAGAAGTAAACTTTGATTTTTCATGTAGATTAATGGTTTTGCACATAGGTTGGCCTGTGGTAGCTACATATAAAAAAGGTCTAGTGGTACATACCTTGGTAGAAACCAAAGCAGCATTAATTAGACATTGGACTTTCCAAGTTGCTCCCCCTTGGGACATGATTAAACATCAAATCTTAAACCATTGCAAAATGGAGATGGGTATTTTAAGGCAGGAAAATTACCTTAATCCAAGAATAGAATTATGGAGAATGTGACTAACTAATTTAGAGTCCACATGAGGAAGGATGTTTTTTCCCCCTTTTCTCATTTTCCTGTTCTTTTTTTTTCTTTCTTCCTTTTCCATTTTTGGGCTTTTAACTTGGCACAATGTGTGAATGTAAGTCCAGTTTGTTAATCAAATTTTATGAAAGTATTAAAACCTATATAAATGCACATTTAAAAAAAAAATAAGAATGGATAAGCATCTGATGAATTAATAAGATAACCTGAAAGATGGCTTAATAGCCATTTCACGGCACTTCTAAAACCAGATGGATTACTGTTTATGAATGTATTTGTTACTTATTTTGATACCTATTTATTTAGGTTATGTTCTTGTTGTCTTATGTCAATACCTGTATGTGATGATTTGTACTAAATAAAAAATAAAAAACAAAACAAAAAAAACCATAATGATGTATCTCTCTACCTAGCTAGCAGTTAGTGGCACTTAAAACAACTTTGAATGGGAGATTTCCTTTTGGTCAATGATCATAGTTTGAGACTAAGTTGCTCATCTGGTCTAGAGCCCATTAAACCTGGCTCTAGGTAAATGGGTATTTGTGCCTTTAACCCGTTAAGGACTACATTTCTGGAATAAAAGGGAATTATGACATGTCACACGTCATGTGTCCTTAAGGGGTCAAAGGGGGTCACAATACTTTTTTCAGTGCTGGATTAAGTAAGGTGAATAGGATTTACAGGACCATACAGCAAACGCAAGTATTTAAAAACAACAAATAAAAACATAAAATTAATTAAACCAATAAAGTCTGTATGAAAAAGTCTGCTGTGGTGTCCCCTGTGATATGTTTCGCCGAAACTTTGCTTTATCAATTGATAAAGTCACATTTGATTCTTTTTCAGTTTAAATGAATGTCCATTTACAGTTTGCCTGTTTTTTAAGTGTTTGGAAAATTAAATCATTTTTTTATTATAAAAACAATTATATAGTTTTCCTGAGTGTGTTCAGTCGTGTTTCTTCTGTGCAAGTATGTGACCAGTGTGCAGTATTTCTTAAAGTCAAACACAAATCTACCAAGCACCAACACATTTTGCAATATAAACACATATTTTGCTGAGTAAAGTTGTTAGTTCACACAATACACGCTCATTTGTATGCCAAATGTATTGTGATAAGAAAACCAAACGCACCATCATCAATGTTTCTAATCTTTTCAAAGATAGCGGCAGTCACTCAGGCGGCCACTAGAGGTGCTTCCTGTGTCAGTGCTGCACAGTCTGCGTGGAGACACTGAACATTCCTTATAGAGATGCATTGAAGACACTGAACATTCCTTATAGAGATGCATTGATTCAATACATCTCTATGAGGAGATGCTGATTGGTGCAGTGGAGCATTTTGCTGTGCATACGTAATAGCCTTCCAACGTTTACCTATGGAAGAGCATTTGATTGGCTGAGTTCATCAAGTTTGATAATCTCAACCATGGAACAGGAACGAGGCAGGTACAGCCATGGTGAGACTGGCACAAGGTGGGCAAGGAAATACACCTAAATAGTTATTTTGACATTATAGTGTCAGGAATAGATGTTTATAATCCTGACACTATAGTGTTCCTTTCAGTCCAAAACAGCCAGGCTGGAAAAAGTTCAATGTCAGCTATGCTTTTAGCTTGTCTTCTTTAGCTTTAACTTTTGGATTTTGCTTTGAATTCACTTTGAATTGAGGACAATTTTACATGTGTCAGTGTTCGATGAATAATACTGTAAGGCTGTAAACATCTGAACTACTTTCATGTTGTGCTAAAAAATGTAGCTACAGTCTGCTTCCCAAATAACCACATCAATATATAAAAAACTAAATCAAATTTCATCAGCCGTTACTCTTGGCATTTACATCTAAAATATACAAATGCAATTGAAGAGTGGAGCGCTTCAAATCTATCAAATCTGTATCGATCTAACTACAGGTGGTCCTCATTTAGCGACCTACCTGTTTTAGAAGGCAAAGTATTAATTTCGGCACAAAGTATATGGCCCATAGTCAGTGAGCAGGAGGCTAGCTCCCACACTCCTCCAAGTGTTTGGGTCAAACGTCCAGGGTAAGGAGTGTTTGTCACAATTACAAAAGACTGCATGCTGTCATTGATGTTAAAGGGGGCAATACACAGTATTAAGAACTAGGGGTAAGCTCGGACCTTCCTTGCAATCTATTAACCCCTTTTAAAACTGAAAATGTACCTTTGAGGTGTTTTAAGATTGTATGCTTTATTGGTACCTGGGAGATAATTAAGTTTGTTCTGTTCCTGATTCAATTATCTCCCAGGCACAGTGGTGCATTCATCTTGCCATCAATTTTCACAAGATTCCCCATGCTTTTAGAGCTCAAACACCCCCAACATCAGTGAGCCACCACCATGCTTCATAGAGGGGATTGTAGTCTTTTCACTATAGGCCTTGTTCACCACTATTTTGGTCTTGTCACTACAAATTACAGTGTGCCAGAAACTGTGAGGCGTGTCAAGGTGCTGTCGGGAAAATTGTACCCGGGATTTTTTGTGGCATTGGCACAGTAAAGGCTTCTTTCTGTCAACTCGACCATGCAGCACATTTTTGTTCAAGTATCGTCGTATTGTGCTCCTTGAAATAACCACACCATTTTTTTTCCAGAGCAGCCTGTATTTCTCCTGAAGTTACCTGTGAATTTTTATTTGTACATTCAAGGATATGTGAACGTTTGATCAGGGCCATTTGCGGGATTTCTGTTATCATTATGATTTAAAAAAGAAGCCATCTGATAACAAATGGCTTCATATGATCACTATCCTTCAATAAAATACTTTATTTTGCATGATCAGTCATATTTTCAAAATCAATGCCAAAATTTCACAATTTATGATAGGGTATGCAAACTTTGAGCACAACCGTAGCATATACGAGAAAAAAAGGATTACATGAGCCCTTGAAACACCTTTTAGTGTGTACCAAATTGTATTGTGTTTTCAATGTTTTCTCATGAAGTGTTTTCATTTACATAAATTGCACACACTATACATGGCAGTATATACAGGAAACCTCTTCTATCCATGGTACCGTGTAGCATGATATGGGTTCATGATCATGATGAACCAGTACATTGTATGCAATTAAAGGGACACACTGGGCACCATAAGAACTAGACTGGGAGCTGCTGCCTGGAGCGCCCCTTTTTCAAAACAGATTTAGAAATGTATGCATTTTTCTCACTCCATTCTGTGAGTGAGGAACTACTGATAGTTTAATGCTCTCAGTCTATCACAAGCTCCCAGTCTGAAGTTCTCTGACTCAAACCTCAGACAGCAAGTGAAGTTCATGCGGCGGGTACAAGACTTTGGGGTTAAGCTATTTATTAACAATTTAATCCCTTGATGTAAGCTGGTGCACAGGAACCTCCTTGCACCATAATAATTTAATTCTGATTAAGTTGTTATGGGACCCACAATGTTCATTTAAGTTTAAGGCAATTTGGCATTGTGTAAAAGCTCCTCACTTGTCCAAGAAGAGTTAATAATTTTAATGCTTGCTTATTTCTTTAGAATTTTCATTTAAATATTTTGCTTAAGTAATGTTTTACCTTTTTTCTTAGGCCTCATTACCTAACACGTGATAGCTCTTTTAATTAGCTACATATTATATTATGAGTCACTGACCAATAAGACAATTGTTGAAATACAATTATAACAGAAAATACTATTTCATACTATTAACCAAAATGTAATGCATTACCTACATTTATTTGTCCAACAATTAAACAATTTTGCTGCAATTCCAGTTTTTGTAAAAAGTGGTATAAAATGCATTATTTGTATATATTAAAATCAGTGTATCTATCCTACCTTAACATACAAGGTCAAAGAGGCACAGACATTTATTCACTTTGTAGTGACTTTTGCAGAACTAAATGTGCTACATTAAGCTCCATATAGATAAATTGGAAATGTATAAAACTGAAAGCGAATTCCATTTAAGATTTTCTATGCTCTAGTGCTAGTTGTCATACTAAAGAGAACCTAATATATCTATGGATTTGTAAATGGTAAAGTAACAGGTGTACTCCTCCCTTTTCCTAAACTCTCCACCAATTATTGTAGGTCAGAAATGATGACATTATTCTAAAAGCCATAAAAGATAGAGGAGGAAAGGTTTATGAACATACAGAGATTCTTTGAAGTTGCAATAGCAGTCTGTAATGTGCTGTATTGTACAGATGATTTATGTTATTGAACTTACTTTATATGTATGTTATGTTGACATGCAGACATTATTTTTTTACATTTAGAAGGCCTTTTTATGAAGCTGGATTCTTAGAAATGCATTCAGATTCTGTACAAATATCCATAAGGACTCAATTTGTCCATTTTATTTATCAATTTATGTAATTTAATGTTATCCCTAGACAGATATCAGTACATACATTTGCTGTTTTAGCTTACATTTATGGATAAACAGGTTGCATATATGTAAAAAAAAAAATTATTATATTGAAATAAAGGTATATTAGATCTAACATTTGTCCAAAAAATGGAAACCTGTAAGTAAGCTCACAGTCTAGCATTTTAGATAACTATACTGCAACATTTAGACCAAAGTAAAATTCTTGAACTCAGCTAACTGCTCAGCCTGGCTTTTGAAGCCTGAATTTTGCAGTTCAATTTTCAGTTCACCACCATTCATTCATTGAAAATAAACCAAAAGTACACTTAGCACTCAACCAAACGATTCTCTTGCCTGTCTGGCTGCCGTAGGCATCCCTACTGTTAAAGCCACTCTGCCTGACTACTGAATAGCGCAGTCCAGAATTTTATGTAGAATTATCTGCTTTTTTCATTTCAGCTGAGCTTCATATTATATGTGTTTCCATTTGTTGTGAGGAGAAGGCTGGGACATGATGTTAAATCACAACCTCACTCTGACTCTACATCCTATTGTTGTTGCTCAATGGAGCTTTAAAAATGTTGAGAACAGACAGTGGGAAAAGTCAAGCTTTTTTTCCCCAAAAAAGGTTTCCTACCAGACACTGCCACAGTCATTGACAAGTAGGTGGGAGTAGGTAGATGTATCTACGTGAGCCCCATGTTTCGCCACAATTCTGACAATGGTATCAGTTACATATAGTTACATAGTTACATAGCTGAAAAGAGACTTGCGTCCATCAAGTTCAGCCTTCCTCACATTTGTTTTTTGCTGTGTGGCTATTGTTAGAATAAAATATAAAAAGGCACTGGGGATCCTAACAAGTATGGGGGTGCATGGACTACTAGTCAGAGTTGAATTTAACAATTACTATTGGAAACAGGAGAAATAAGTACTCCTTGTGCTTAGAAGTCTCTAAATAGGTGATGTCCCACATCGGTGTTCACAGTCATGGTGTTGACCATCTCAGTCTACTCTAACCTCATACGTCCAGGATTGTGTTGCAGATTTATTATGGGATTGGTTATGTGCAGCTTAAACAGTTGACTGATTTCTGCTTGACCAGTTGATGCTTCTTTATGCTAAAACAGGAAACCATTAGTTCTAATTGGGTCTTATAAATATCTGCCTGTTTACAGCATTCCAGTCATGTTCGAAGAACGGTGGATAATTTCTGCTGTACCTATGTCAGGTCTGATCATTGTTAGGGAAAGGGTCTTTGTTATACTGTATTTTTGGTTAACATAGGACTATATGTGTTTTTATCTTGGACTTCAAAAACTTCAATGATAGTCTGACTTTGATCAAGAAGGTAACCTTCTATTCTCCATTTGGATATCACAATAGTAAGTCATGTCCCCAAGTTCTTTAAACTCAAAATATGTGTTTAATTTCCTTACTACTTCTTTTAGACCCCTTCATGCTCAAAACACATTTTTATGTTGCGAACATAATTTTTTTTAAATGTATGTCTATTTGCCCATTTGTGTCCTGGAATATCAGCATGGTTCTGAATTGCTCTCTTAAAAGCTTTCTTTTGTGGGCACTTAATTAATTCCACATCCATACAGCTTATGTAAGCTACTCTCTTTTAGAATACTCACACACTAATGATTGTTTCATACAGCTGTCTTTGATGTCTCTGAAACTATTTTTAACATTTAGGAGCTTCACACCTGGCTCTTTGGCTGTTACACTATAGGCTTGACGCAATTCTCAAATTAAAGGTATTTTCCCTCTGCTGTGATGCTTTCACAATCCATGCAAATACTTTACTTGTTTTAGGGAGTGTATTCTGTCCACTAACAAAGAAAAAAATATATGCTTGCCTAGCCTGCTTATTGATTCTACTGTGAGATTGAGCTTAGCTTTCAGCTGTATATAGCTAGCTAGCTAGTGTCAGAGGCACTTTAAACAACTTGGAGTGGGTGATAGGAGACTGACATTTTTTTAATTATTCCTAGGGTTGGATTAGGTTACCTATATAACCTATATGTTACATTTTTTAAATTATTTTATTTATTTGTTTGTTTTGTTAACTGTTTGGTGAAAGAAAACCTTCTTTTATGGAGTCTGGTGTAATTAATAACACAGAAAACATTTTTTACACAATCATTCATATCACAAATTTATTGTAATAATAAAAACAAACCCACTATCATCAGTGTTAATTCCAGGAAGCAATTAAAAAAAGGAAGGGGAAAGGTTCCTGTACAAAGGTTCCTGTACCATAATTCACCATGTGCAGTAGTGCCATGGCTTCTGAGAGTTTAAACATTTTAGCCACGAGCACTGCTAACATCCTCCACCACTGCTGCCTCCACCACAATTATTAGTAATATTCACCCTCAGGATAGTGGGATTAGAAGTTACGAAGAGAGCACCAGAGTCTTTGTGCGGGTTATCAGAGCCACTCTTTAGAGGGGACTTAGAGCAGAGTACCAAAGTAGTGTTCCTAATGTCTGATGTTGGTAGTGGTGGCGATGATGAAAATGCAGTTTCTTCCTCAACTGCAGACATAGTACTTTTGCTTGTAGCCTAGCTGCTACTTGACTATGAGCATGATGAGCCAGGAGAATCAGAGATTGTGAGGAGGACAGGCAGCAGACCAGTATTTTCTCTGGCAGGTAGTGTTCATTTACTTCCTACATCGTCTCCACCATCCACAATTCCAACACTGTCTGCTATAGAATCTCCATATCCAACAGAGACAGTTGTGACATCAGCTGTAACTATAACCACCTGTATACGTAGCTATTGTGTTGCAACAGCTTCCACTGCAATGCCACGTGCATCTACAGCAGATGAAAGATAAAGTGTGGAGGCTAATTTTTATTGTTCAATTGAAGCAAAGTTTGGAATCACTTTGAGTGGCTCCAAGAAGGCCAGCTTGTAAAAGGCAAACTTTATTTTTAACCCCTTAACGCCGTTCTATGCTGTCCCCATTTAAATGGGTTTTAAAGCCGTTGCGGCAGCATAGAACGCTGTAATGGCTTTCTGTCCCAGGAGGTGAGATTTACTTACATCCGTCACAATCCACTTCGGGAGGACTGCCTGACAGCCCAGGCAACCCTCCCAGAGCAAATCAGGCCCCCGGGGGCCATGTGATCGCTCTCAAAGAGCGATTACATGGCCCCCTATTGCTGGCTCTGAATCTGCCAGCAGGGGGACTGTCTGAAATGTAGTCACCATATGCCCTTGAGAAAGGCGGTTTACCAGCCGAAACGCGTTGGGCTATGTTTTCTCTTTGATGCCGTTACACTGTTTTTGTAGCATCTCACTCTCTTTTTTTGCTCTTTGTGCTGTGCCCATTTGTTATATTGACCGGCCGGTTTGGTCATACAGTTGGGGCACTTATACCTATATATTAGGGGTACCCACAGTGGAGGTGTCCCTTCTTCTTCCATTATTGTGGACCCCCCTGTGGATTATTTCTCCTTTATCCTTTATTTTCCATTATATACTCTCCCTTCTGTCCTTTCGATTTCATACTTTATGATAAGAGTTTTGGGCATTTTTGAATAATTATTTTTTGATTTGTAAGGGAATTTATGTGCCATCCTCTGTTGATTTATGTACTAGGACACAGCACATTAACTCTGTGATAATCATTCACATTCTCTACCTTGTGAGCATATATTGAGACATTGTTCTAGTGGGAGGATTCCCCTCGTCGTGCTACGGGAGGATTTCCCCTTACTATTTTTCTTTTCCAATTGTATATGTAGGGTAATGCCCTTTTTGCTATCCCTTTAACCCATTTTTTATACTACTTGATAGGGTTTGTTTACCTTACCTGGTGGTATTATCTTTGTTTATATATATAATATATACATATTATATATATGTAACGTCTGACAGTGTTTGTGACTAAGTGGCTACTACAAAAGACTGGACATACCTCACTTGCAATACCTTGGGTAGTCTACTTCTGCAAATGGTATGCCATCATGGGGGTAAATCTCATTCCTGGGCTACCGTAAGGTCTCAAAGGTAATGTTACTAATCTGGCAAATTTCAACGTGAAAAAAGTGAAAAATGGAATGTGCTATTTTGGACCCTTTAACTTTCCAAAACACCGTAACAACTGTTAATAGGGGCTACTGTTGTACTAGTGAGACTTTGCTGAATCCAAATATGTGCTTTTTTTCAGTAAAAGCTAACAGTATTATGACATTTACAGCTAAAATGTGAGGCGTAATTACACTTAAAAAAAAAAAAAAAAAAATTCTCACAGTTTTTTTGATTTTATTCATAATAAGTTATGTTTCATATATGAATAGTTCATGAGACATTAAAGCCCTGTTTCTCCTGAACAAAATGATATATAATAAGTGTGAGTGCACTTAATATGAAAGAGGTGAACTATGGGTGAACAGACATATAGCGCAAGTTCCAGTTGTTGTTTACATTTTGCTTTGATCATACATGTACTATTGACTCCGTCCTGAAGGGGTTAAAGAGGGGGCATAGCCAGGTTACCTGTTTTTTTAAAAATTGTGTGTCAGATTATTACCATCAAGAGTTGAGCAAATCCGAACACGGACATATCAGTATATGTTCGGGTTGGAGTTCGGAGTTCAGCGATTTAATGACGCGTTTTGAAAGGCCACAGGGCAGCCAATCAACAAGCTTTTGACTCGTGTGCCCTTAGAAATCATCACAGCCATGCCTAACAATGGCATGGCTGTGATTGGCCAGTGCAGCAAGTGACCCAGCCTCTATAGAAGCTGGTCACTTAGTATTAGTAAATTATGCCCTTACTCGCTATACCCCGAGTAGGGGCATGTTTATTAGTGGCTGCTCACTGTTAAAAAACAAAACAAAAAAACATTCCCCCTTCCCAAGTCCCCACCCACGAAGCACGAGTGGGGGCTTTTAAAGTAAAGGGGGGGCTTGAGAGGCGTATGGGGGCCCTAAATACCAATAAGGGGGGACCTACTGTCCTCGCCCCGGCCCCCACCCCTGTGCGGTGGGTGGGGGCAATAAATAAAAATTGGCCTTGCCCTGCAATTAGGCTCAGAGCAATCTGATTGGTGGGTTTAAGCCATCCAATCAGAGTGCTCTGACAGGTAAATGAAGAGACTGACAGGTAAGTCTCTACATTTACCTGTCACAGCACTTTGATTGGTTGGCTTGAAATCCAAGTTCCAAGTTCTTTGGAATTTTCCCACACTGTGTAAAATGACCCAGAGCACTCTGATTGGGGGATTAAGTAACCAATCAGAGTGCTCCGTGTCATTTTACACAGCGTGGGAAAGTTCTTTGGAATTTTCCCACGCTGTGTAAAATGACACAGAGCACTCTGATTGGCTGGATTTCAAGCCAACCAATCAGAGTGCTCTGTGTCATTTTACACATCGTGGGAAAATTTCAAAGAACTTTTTCCACGCTGTGTAAAATGACACAGAGCGCTATGATTGGTTAGCTTGAAATCCAGCCAGAGTGCCCTGTGTCATTTTACACAGCGTGAGAAAATTCCAAAGAACTTTCCCACACTGTGTAAAATGACACAGCACTATGATAGCTTACTTAGTCCACCAATCAGAGTGCTCTGTGTCATTTTACACAGCATGGGAAAATTCCAAAGAACTTTCCCACGCTGTGTAAAATGACACAGAGCACTCTGATTGGTGGATTTCAAGCCAACCAATCAGAGTGCTGTGACAGGTAAATGTAGAGACTTACCGGTCAGTCTCTTCATTTACCTGTCAGAGCACTCTGATTGGATGGCTTGAAATCCACAAATCAGTGTGCTCTGTGTCATTTTACACAGCGTGAGAAAGTTCTTTGGAATTTTCACACACTGTGTAAAATGACACAGAGCACTCTGATTGGGGGATTTCAATGTTCAAGATAGGAGGGTGGAGTATTAGTATCCTCTGAACTCCTCCTGTTCAGAGGATACTAATACTTCTCGGAACTGGGAATCAAGATGGATGAAAAGATCAATGTTTATGAAAGATTCCACAGAGTTTCAAAGCCAACTACTCTACCCTCAGAAATTCCAAGGATGTAATGATATGCTGCCATTCCTTCTATTTTAAAGAAGAAATAAGAAAAGCGACAAGACAAAACAGTCAGAAAACAGAGTTTAAAGATATTAAAGTCTTCCCAAACTTGTCCTATGAAACCAGAAAAACAGACTCTCTTTTTCCATCAGCAACTATGATATTAAGGAAAAATAATGTAAAATATTATTGGGGTTTTCCTTCAAGACTTATAGTGACACATGACTATAAAAGCATATTTTTCGAAGATATTGTTGCTGCTACTAAGTGGATACAAGATAGGGCTTTGAATTAAGTAAATATTTAGAAGATCTGGGAAGGGGTAGCTTGATTGATTAAGGGACATGGAGGAGGAAGGAGGGGGAGGAACAAAGTAAGAAAGAAGACAGAAATAAGTAATATAATTAGAGCAGATAAATTTGTATACATATATATAGAATTAGGTATATATATATTTATATATTTATTTATTTATTTCCCCTGGCTATTTCACAAATAGATAATTATAAGCACTTTCACTTGACTATAAATTTAAATGGAAAATGCAATTTTAGAAAGCACTAATAAGTAATCTTAAGAAAATGAGAAAGGAAAAGCAACATTAGGGGAAAGGAACCCTAAAAGAAATAGGAAATTATTCATACATTAATTGGTTATATATAACATAAATTAGTAAATTCACAAAAACACAATAGACAAATTACACAAAGAGTAGAGAACTAGATAAGAATTATACATGTGATAAGCCACTAGTTTATGACATAATTATAATATATACAAAATAATAAAGGATTTAAAGGGCACTATCTAAAGCAAACATGGAGTAAAAAGAGGAAATAAGTAACGAGAAAATAAAGGGTGTTGTCTAAGGTATTGGATTAAAGTAAAAAGTAATATAAAACACTAAATAATCACTTAATCTCTTAAATGGAAAAAGGAAATATTATTGATTGAGACACCTTTGAAAAGGTTCAAGATATTAAATATAAAGTATACACCATTAGGACAGACAAAATTAATGTGTGTGTGTTTTTTCCTGCTCCTCCCTTCCCTCAAATGTATTACTTCACGTAGAAGTTACCCCTTTTTCCATCAAGGCTGCTTTCAGATTAAGGCCAGAGTATATTCTCAATTAACTTCCTATTTTGGATAAATGAAGTTTTCTTTCCACACCTGGGGAATTAGGTTGTGGAACTCTGTCCCTTCAATGGGAAAATGGAGATGGAGTGCACTATGTGTTCCTCTCACAAGGTTATATGTTTGTAATTCGTTGTCTAATTTATGTATTTGTTTTGTTGCAAAGTGAATGTAAGGTTACATTAACACAAAATGGTTAAGATTCTAATGCTTAACGCCCAATGGTTAAATAATCCACATACAAGATCTATGGTATTTGATTATATTAAGCAAGAAAAGGCTAAAATTATCTTATTACAAGAGACCCATTGGTTAAAGATATATAGAACGCTTTATCCCCAAAAGATTTAATATTAAATTATGCTCTTCATTAGAAGATAAAAAGAAATGTGGAGTTGCTATTTTGATAGCAAATGATATAGCTATACATATCTCTTTCCAGGAGATAGACAAAAATGGAAGGTATATCATAATAATATGTAAAATACAAGAGGAGGAGTTTACGATTGCTAATTTGTATGTACCTAACGTTAATACTATCAATTTCCTACAAAAAGTAATATACAAAATAGACAACCTCAAAAAAGGTAAAATTCTTATTGGAGGAGACTTCAATTGTATATTTGATGGTATGATAGATAGGACCCTCCAAGATAAGAAAGGTAAAAATATGTCAAATCAACTGAAAACCCTATTATGCTTTATTTGATTTATGGAGGATATAACATCCTCAAGAGAAAGATTTTACCTGTTTTTCTGAGGTACATTATACGTATTCCAGATTAGATCTAATTTTGGGGAACTCAGAAATTATATACAAGACTAAGAAAATACTAATTCAAAAAGTTACATGGTCAGACATAACACAGTTATATTAGAACTTTCTATAAATCCTATTAATAAAGTAAGAAACAGCTGGAGGTTTAATGACTCCCTTCTAAAAAAAAAAC
Source organism: Pelobates cultripes (assembly GCA_933207985.1). Taxonomy (NCBI): domain Eukaryota; kingdom Metazoa; phylum Chordata; class Amphibia; order Anura; family Pelobatidae; genus Pelobates; species Pelobates cultripes. The sequence continues at coordinate 218,913,296 of OW240915.1, read as the reverse complement.
AAAAAAACAAGACATAGAGAATATAAAAGAAATAACAAAACATTTCTTTCCAGAAAATAAAAATAAAGATATATCTGATATAACAGTCTGGTGTACACATAAAGCAGTCTTAAGGGGGCATTTTATAAAAATAGGTTAAATAAGAAAAAAACAAATAATGGCCTCCCCCTATCAGAGTTATATGTATCTTTATATGAAACAACAAGATCTAACAAAAATAACCCCTCTGTAGAAAAAAATAGAAAAATAGCACAATTAAAGGAAAGACTCAATGAGATACTACTACAACAACAAACTATTAAAAATCTTGAATACCTCAAAAAAAAAATTATACTACAGAGGTAAAAGGCAAATAATATACTTACAAATAAGGTGAAAGGGAAATAACTTTCAGCCGAAGTATAAATAATTTTTACAGAAGATGGCCTACAGTTAACTCCAGAAAAGATAGGTAAAGCATTCAACTCTTATTACCAAGGGCTGTATAACTTGCCTAATCAACCACTTAACCCAGAAACATACTTTAAAATAAAAAGAATGAATCAACTATAAGAAGATTAAAAAAAAATGATCAGCGAACCATTCTTGTAATTAGAGATTTGTTATGCAATAGATATGCTAAAAAATAAATGAAACTCCTGGCCCAGATGCGGATCCCAATTTATTCTATAAACAATTTAAAGATATACTTGCCATTCCTCTTAAGACCTTTTTAATGATATTGTTAAGGAAAAGAGTGCCACGATAAAGAGGCTATATGCAAATATAATCCCTATACCTAAATCAGATAAGTAAAGAGTTACAGGCCTATATCACTTTTGAATTCTGACATAAAATGATATGCAAGTATTATAGCGAACAGATTACAAAGTATCTTACCGTACCTGATCCATAAAGATCAGGTCGGTTTTATTAAAGCTAGACACCATAGCAATAGTATAAGGAAGATAGTCAATATAATAGATTGGGTCCATAACTCGAGAACCCCATTCCTGGCCCTGTCGTTGGACACAAATAAAGCCTTCGACAGGGTCATGTGGGACTTCTTATAGGCGTCCTTAAAAGCCTTTGGATTTGAGGGCTGGATAATGGACACTATGATGGCTTTTTTTTATATGCAAAGGAGGAGAAAGTCTGTCCTATATACTGTTAAAAAATTGTTATTATTTATTTGTTGTTATACAACTTTAAAATACAAAATAGAAACAGGAGAGGAGAGGGAAAAGGGAACAGATGAGAACATAGGCAAAAAGTTCCCTAGAAAGAGAAACAAAACTTACAATGTAGTAAGAGATGTGACATTGTATCACAAGGATAACTTAGGTACCAAATGTAAATCCCCTACCAATATCAAAATACTACTTTTTTTTAGTCCTTTTTTGGACTCTCTCGGCTACTGTAATTTTGCACCTCCCTCTCTCGAATTAGCCGACCAATGAACATTGAGGGCGGGCTATTTAAACGTCATCTAACCGGGAAGCCGGTTCCCCCTGATGAGCCTCTAACCAAGGCGAAACGCGCGTCTGGTTGGATTGGGGTTGGATTGACGGGCTGACCCTTACCCAATTTATGGTGACGGGCTGACACCCATTGTTCCTTAGGCTGACACCCTCCTAATCTACTGTTATTGGGTGCACTAGTTAACTTCCCTTTGTTATATTTGCTATATATTGAACCCTTGGCATGGGAAATCAGGCAAAACATGAAGATTAGAGGTATTTTAATAGGTCAGGAAGCATATAAATTATCCTTATATGCAGACAATGTCCGAATCACTATTCTAGACCCTGTCAAATCATTAGAAGAACTGATGAAGATATTAAACAAATTTGGAGAATACTCTAACTTTAAGTTAAATGTAGATAAAACTGTTATTTTGGCTAAAAAAAGTAAAGAGATAAAAATGAAGATTAAAGAAAAGTTTAACTTTATATGGGTTAAAAAATGTATGCAATACCTAAGCATAAAAATCTCAAAACACCCAAATGGGATAATGGAAAGTAATACCCTCCCCTTGATGAAACAAATAAACAAACAACTTAAAAACTTAAGAAATGCAGAAATATCATGGCTAGGCAGAATAAATGTACTAAAATCATATTTAATACCTAAATGGAACTACATTTTTCACATGTTCCCTCTAAAAATGCCAAAACCATGGCGTAATATGATTCAAACCATGATGGAAAAATTCATATGGTTGAAGAAAAAGCCAAGAGTGAACAAAATTTTTTTTTTAATTTGAAATATAAAAAAAGGAGGGGTGGGTATGCCTGATATAATAGAGATACAAGAAGCATGTTTATTAGCACACTTAATTTTAACTCTGAAAGAGAGTTCTAAGGAGGAAAGCTAGGCAAAAATTGAAGCCTTAATATCAGGAGTTCCAGATCTATTAGATTTATTTTGGAGAATACAAAAGAGCAGCGCTGTAAACAAGGGAATAGTGCTAAATAATCTTCTCCCAATTTGGATAAAATGGAAATATACATTTAAAATCTCTAACAAAATTATTGATGACCTTCCATTAAATGTTTTATCAGCAAATATAGAAGACCTAAACATAAAAAATTGGACAGATAATTGTTTCGAAATAATTAATCAGCTAATTCATCAGAACCAGATCATATCATTTGAAAATCTTAGAAACTCATTTACTCTACCATACAGAGAAAACTTTTCATACCGAAGGATAAAGTACTATATAGATAAACATAAAATTAAAAAGCTATCAGAAGGATTACAATTTTTCATAAAATTATTAAATAACAAAAGTAATAAAAACTTAGTATCAGTAAAAACCTTATGATATATATATAAGATAACTCCTGAAATTCCTGCTCTTGAAGCATGGAAAGAAGATTTACAGTTTAATAACACAAGAGAGGAATGGATTAACCCCTTCAGGACGGGTGACGGACGAGGTCCGTCACGCAGGGGAGACCCTTAACGACGGGTGACGGACCTCGTCCGTCACGCGGTAAAATTAACCCCGGATCGCCGCTATCGCGGCGATCGCGGGGTTAATGGTGCTCCCGGTATGCCTCTGCATTGGAGGCATACAGGGAGCACCCGGTCAAGCTGCCCAGCACATGTGCTCGCTCTGACCACAAGTCGGAGCGAGCACATGTGCTCTGTATACTTACCTACCGGCTCCCTGCACTTCCGGGTTCTGTGTGAAGTGCAGGGAGCCGGATCAGTGATGATCCTGCCCCCTGCTGTTAAAAAAATAAAGTTAATTTAAAGTGTCCCCCCCCCCCTTACCCATTTTAATAAAAAATTAACCCCTTCCCTGCCAATTGATCACTGACTACAGTGATCAATTGGCAGGGATTACATTTTACTATGATCTGATTTTTTTTTTTTAACCCCTGAGGGTTAATTCTTTTTTTTTTAACCCTCAGGGGTTAAATTAATTAAATTAATTAATTAAATTATTTTTTAATTATATATTTAGATAGCTGGGGTAGGTGGAAGTTAGTGGGGAATTGGGGGATTTGACGTTAGGCTAACTAGGGGTTAACGTTAAAAAAAAGTTTTAAAAGAAACTTTAAAAAGTTAAAAATTAAGCTTAAAAAATGTTTTAATAACATTTAAGTAATAAAAACAAAAAAACACACTTTACCTAGTCCAAATAAAAATTAACCCCTTCCCTGCCAGTCGATCACTGCCTACAGCGATCAAATAGAGATCACAGTATTATACTGTGATCTAATTTTTTTTAACCCCTGAGGATTAACTTTTATTTATTTTTTTAACCCTCAGGGGTTCAATTTATTTAATTAATTAATTTAAATATTTTATAACTATATATTTTGCTAGCTGGGGTGGGTGGGAGTTATGGGAAAATGGGGAATTTACTGTTAGTGCTGCGTACTGCTAGTTAGGGGTTAACAGTAAAAAAAATAGCTTAGAAAAATGTTAAATCTGTAAAAAAGTTTTAAGAAAGTTTAGGAAAGTTTAAAAATTTTTTATAAGCAAAACAAAAGTTTAAAAACTAGTTTTTAAAAGTAAAAAAGTTATAAAAAGTAAAAAAATACATTTTAAAAACGCTCATTACCACTACACCTGGAACAAACTAGAGTAAAAAGTATCCCACGCCAAGGTTCAAAATATGCCTTTTGAATTACCCCAGGGTGTATTCTTTAATAAATAGTATGTGTTTGTGGGGAAGTTTCAATAACCAACCGTCTAAACTATTCCAAATTGGAACATGGACACAGCGTAAAACTTCAAAGTTAGAAAAAAACTGAATGGCTGCGTCTCAAATGCGCCCCTTCAACATCCACATATACCTGGCAAAGGTACATACGGGGGTATTGCTGTACTCAGCCGACATAGCTGAGCAACATATGAAGTATTATACAGTCATAGTACACATAAGGTTTGCAAAATATGCTGCGCAAACTCACTTTGTATGTCAAAAAAGCAGAAAAATGCTTATTACCACTACACTTGGTACAAGCTAGCGGAAAAATGATCCCACACTAAGGTTCAAAATATGCCTTTTGAAATACCCTGGGATGTCTTCTTTAAGAAATGGTATGGCTTTATGGGGAATTTGGATTATATAGCCTGGTAAAATACTCTAAAATGGGACATAGGCACAGCATAAAAATTCAAAGTTTGAAAAAAACTGGAATGGCTGTGTCCCAAATGTGCCCCTCCGATGTCCACACATACCTGGCAAAGGTACATACGGGGGTATTGCTGTACTCAGCCGACATAGCTGAGCAACATATGAAGTATTATACAGTCGTAGCACACATAAGGTTTGCAAAATATACTGTGCAAACTCACTTTGTATGTCAAAAAGGCAGAAAAAACGCTTATTACCACTACATCTGGTACAAGCTAGCGGAAAAATGATCCCACGCTAAGGTTCAAACTATACCTTTTGAAACACCCTGGGGTGTCTACTTTAAGAAATGGTAGGCCTTTGTGGGGTAGTTTGAATTTAAAACCTGCGAAGATGCTTGGAAATTGCACATAGGCCCAGCGTCAAAATTCAAAGTTTGGTAAAAACGGATATGGCTTGGTCTCCTATATGGCACTGTAGCTTCACAAAATAGTGACAAAGACATTCATTGGGGGTGTATTTTTACTCAAAAGACTTAGCTGAGCATAATTTGGGAGGTTTGAACTTAGTGGCACATATGAAATATACAAAACGCCCAGCAAAAATGCAATCCGTATGTAAAAAATGCACAAAATAATTTTTTTACCACATACTTTGGCATATATTGGTGAAAAAATGGGGGTATGTTAAGGCACAATATGCACCTTATGAGATACCCTGGAGTGTCTACTTTTACAAATGGTAGGCCTTTGTGGGGGTTTTTTGAACAGTCAAACTGTTATAATACCCCAAATGGAAGCTAAGGCTCATTAAATCCAGTCTCTCAAAATTCTACTGTGAATACTGTAAAGGACAGGTCTCCTATATGGCACTGTAGCTTCACGAAATAGTGCCAAAGACATTCATATGGGGTGTCATTTTACTCAGAAGACTTAGCTGAGCATAATTTGGGGGTTTGAACTTAGTGGCACATATGAAATATACAAAACGCCCAGCAAAAATGCAATCCGTATGTAAAAAATGCACAAAATTTTTTTTTACCACATACTTTGGCATATATTGGTGAAAAAATGGGGGCATGTTAAGGCACAATATGCACCTTATAAGATACCCTGGAGTGTCTACTTTTACAAATGGTAGGCCTTTGTGGGGGTTTTTGAACAGTCAAACTGTTATAATACCCCAAATGGAAGCTAAGGCTCATTAAATTCATCTCTCAAAATTCTACTGTGAATACTGAAAAGGACAGGTATCCTGTATGGCACTGTAACTTCACGAAATAGTGCAAAAGACATACAATGGAGGTGTCATTTTACTCAGCAGATGTAACTGAACACAAAATAAAACTTTGTACAGGAATAGCACACACCAACTTTACAAAATATACACGAGAATTTCTTTGTTATAAGTTTGTGTGCCAAAAACCAAAAAGAACACAATTTTACTCCAATATTTAGCAGAGGTTGGCGGTAATATGGCTACGTAGAAAGTGTCAAAACAACCTTAGGTAAATAGCCCGTGATGTCTACTTTATATAAATATATACTTTTGTGTGGCAATTTTGTTTTCTTTTATGGCTATTAAGCTTACAAGACAAACATACCAAATTCTAAAATCGCTCCACATTAAAAGTTTATTTTACTCCTTGTGCTTTGTGACCTGTAACTACCAAAAAAAACTTAAAATCCCAGACACATTATATATTCTGTAAATCAGAACAAATAAATAAATTTATTTTTAATTACTTTCCTTAACCTGCACTAATTATGCACACATTATTATTGCAAAAACTGTAAAAAAAAACAATATTTTTCATTTTTTTTGCATTTTTCTGTATTTTTTTTATAATAAGTAAGCATTATATATATATATGTTATATCAAATTAAAGCCCTTTCTGTCCTTTAAAAAACAGTATATAATATGTGTCGGTGCAATAAATGAGAGAGATGCAAATTGCAGTTGAACGCAAACAGCAAGAAAATGCAAAAATTGCTTGTGTCATTAAGCGTAAGTCAAGCTTCTGAAGCTGTGTCCTTAAGGGGTTAACAAAAAAAATGCTGTAGCCAAGGCAATACATTGCCTTAACTTAATAGAAAGTCACTATAAAATTATTAATAAATGGCATTACGTTCCAACCAAGTTGGCAATAATGTATCCTTCAACACAACACACATGCTGGAGATGTGGGCCGATCAGTACTGACTATGTCCATGTCTGGTGGTCTTGCCTGAAAATCAACCAACTCTGGATTAAAGTAGCAAAATTCTGCAAAGACCATCTAGAAGTAAACTTTGATTTTTCATGTAGATTAATGGTTTTGCACATAGGTTGGCCTGTGGTAGCTACATATAAAAAAGGTCTAGTGGTACATACCTTGGTAGAAACCAAAGCAGCATTAATTAGACATTGGACTTTCCAAGTTGCTCCCCCTTGGGACATGATTAAACATCAAATCTTAAACCATTGCAAAATGGAGATGGGTATTTTAAGGCAGGAAAATTACCTTAATCCAAGAATAGAATTATGGAGAATGTGACTAACTAATTTAGAGTCCACATGAGGAAGGATGTTTTTTCCCCCTTTTCTCATTTTCCTGTTCTTTTTTTTTCTTTCTTCCTTTTCCATTTTTGGGCTTTTAACTTGGCACAATGTGTGAATGTAAGTCCAGTTTGTTAATCAAATTTTATGAAAGTATTAAAACCTATATAAATGCACATTTAAAAAAAAAATAAGAATGGATAAGCATCTGATGAATTAATAAGATAACCTGAAAGATGGCTTAATAGCCATTTCACGGCACTTCTAAAACCAGATGGATTACTGTTTATGAATGTATTTGTTACTTATTTTGATACCTATTTATTTAGGTTATGTTCTTGTTGTCTTATGTCAATACCTGTATGTGATGATTTGTACTAAATAAAAAATAAAAAACAAAACAAAAAAAACCATAATGATGTATCTCTCTACCTAGCTAGCAGTTAGTGGCACTTAAAACAACTTTGAATGGGAGATTTCCTTTTGGTCAATGATCATAGTTTGAGACTAAGTTGCTCATCTGGTCTAGAGCCCATTAAACCTGGCTCTAGGTAAATGGGTATTTGTGCCTTTAACCCGTTAAGGACTACATTTCTGGAATAAAAGGGAATTATGACATGTCACACGTCATGTGTCCTTAAGGGGTCAAAGGGGGTCACAATACTTTTTTCAGTGCTGGATTAAGTAAGGTGAATAGGATTTACAGGACCATACAGCAAACGCAAGTATTTAAAAACAACAAATAAAAACATAAAATTAATTAAACCAATAAAGTCTGTATGAAAAAGTCTGCTGTGGTGTCCCCTGTGATATGTTTCGCCGAAACTTTGCTTTATCAATTGATAAAGTCACATTTGATTCTTTTTCAGTTTAAATGAATGTCCATTTACAGTTTGCCTGTTTTTTAAGTGTTTGGAAAATTAAATCATTTTTTTATTATAAAAACAATTATATAGTTTTCCTGAGTGTGTTCAGTCGTGTTTCTTCTGTGCAAGTATGTGACCAGTGTGCAGTATTTCTTAAAGTCAAACACAAATCTACCAAGCACCAACACATTTTGCAATATAAACACATATTTTGCTGAGTAAAGTTGTTAGTTCACACAATACACGCTCATTTGTATGCCAAATGTATTGTGATAAGAAAACCAAACGCACCATCATCAATGTTTCTAATCTTTTCAAAGATAGCGGCAGTCACTCAGGCGGCCACTAGAGGTGCTTCCTGTGTCAGTGCTGCACAGTCTGCGTGGAGACACTGAACATTCCTTATAGAGATGCATTGAAGACACTGAACATTCCTTATAGAGATGCATTGATTCAATACATCTCTATGAGGAGATGCTGATTGGTGCAGTGGAGCATTTTGCTGTGCATACGTAATAGCCTTCCAACGTTTACCTATGGAAGAGCATTTGATTGGCTGAGTTCATCAAGTTTGATAATCTCAACCATGGAACAGGAACGAGGCAGGTACAGCCATGGTGAGACTGGCACAAGGTGGGCAAGGAAATACACCTAAATAGTTATTTTGACATTATAGTGTCAGGAATAGATGTTTATAATCCTGACACTATAGTGTTCCTTTCAGTCCAAAACAGCCAGGCTGGAAAAAGTTCAATGTCAGCTATGCTTTTAGCTTGTCTTCTTTAGCTTTAACTTTTGGATTTTGCTTTGAATTCACTTTGAATTGAGGACAATTTTACATGTGTCAGTGTTCGATGAATAATACTGTAAGGCTGTAAACATCTGAACTACTTTCATGTTGTGCTAAAAAATGTAGCTACAGTCTGCTTCCCAAATAACCACATCAATATATAAAAAACTAAATCAAATTTCATCAGCCGTTACTCTTGGCATTTACATCTAAAATATACAAATGCAATTGAAGAGTGGAGCGCTTCAAATCTATCAAATCTGTATCGATCTAACTACAGGTGGTCCTCATTTAGCGACCTACCTGTTTTAGAAGGCAAAGTATTAATTTCGGCACAAAGTATATGGCCCATAGTCAGTGAGCAGGAGGCTAGCTCCCACACTCCTCCAAGTGTTTGGGTCAAACGTCCAGGGTAAGGAGTGTTTGTCACAATTACAAAAGACTGCATGCTGTCATTGATGTTAAAGGGGGCAATACACAGTATTAAGAACTAGGGGTAAGCTCGGACCTTCCTTGCAATCTATTAACCCCTTTTAAAACTGAAAATGTACCTTTGAGGTGTTTTAAGATTGTATGCTTTATTGGTACCTGGGAGATAATTAAGTTTGTTCTGTTCCTGATTCAATTATCTCCCAGGCACAGTGGTGCATTCATCTTGCCATCAATTTTCACAAGATTCCCCATGCTTTTAGAGCTCAAACACCCCCAACATCAGTGAGCCACCACCATGCTTCATAGAGGGGATTGTAGTCTTTTCACTATAGGCCTTGTTCACCACTATTTTGGTCTTGTCACTACAAATTACAGTGTGCCAGAAACTGTGAGGCGTGTCAAGGTGCTGTCGGGAAAATTGTACCCGGGATTTTTTGTGGCATTGGCACAGTAAAGGCTTCTTTCTGTCAACTCGACCATGCAGCACATTTTTGTTCAAGTATCGTCGTATTGTGCTCCTTGAAATAACCACACCATTTTTTTTCCAGAGCAGCCTGTATTTCTCCTGAAGTTACCTGTGAATTTTTATTTGTACATTCAAGGATATGTGAACGTTTGATCAGGGCCATTTGCGGGATTTCTGTTATCATTATGATTTAAAAAAGAAGCCATCTGATAACAAATGGCTTCATATGATCACTATCCTTCAATAAAATACTTTATTTTGCATGATCAGTCATATTTTCAAAATCAATGCCAAAATTTCACAATTTATGATAGGGTATGCAAACTTTGAGCACAACCGTAGCATATACGAGAAAAAAAGGATTACATGAGCCCTTGAAACACCTTTTAGTGTGTACCAAATTGTATTGTGTTTTCAATGTTTTCTCATGAAGTGTTTTCATTTACATAAATTGCACACACTATACATGGCAGTATATACAGGAAACCTCTTCTATCCATGGTACCGTGTAGCATGATATGGGTTCATGATCATGATGAACCAGTACATTGTATGCAATTAAAGGGACACACTGGGCACCATAAGAACTAGACTGGGAGCTGCTGCCTGGAGCGCCCCTTTTTCAAAACAGATTTAGAAATGTATGCATTTTTCTCACTCCATTCTGTGAGTGAGGAACTACTGATAGTTTAATGCTCTCAGTCTATCACAAGCTCCCAGTCTGAAGTTCTCTGACTCAAACCTCAGACAGCAAGTGAAGTTCATGCGGCGGGTACAAGACTTTGGGGTTAAGCTATTTATTAACAATTTAATCCCTTGATGTAAGCTGGTGCACAGGAACCTCCTTGCACCATAATAATTTAATTCTGATTAAGTTGTTATGGGACCCACAATGTTCATTTAAGTTTAAGGCAATTTGGCATTGTGTAAAAGCTCCTCACTTGTCCAAGAAGAGTTAATAATTTTAATGCTTGCTTATTTCTTTAGAATTTTCATTTAAATATTTTGCTTAAGTAATGTTTTACCTTTTTTCTTAGGCCTCATTACCTAACACGTGATAGCTCTTTTAATTAGCTACATATTATATTATGAGTCACTGACCAATAAGACAATTGTTGAAATACAATTATAACAGAAAATACTATTTCATACTATTAACCAAAATGTAATGCATTACCTACATTTATTTGTCCAACAATTAAACAATTTTGCTGCAATTCCAGTTTTTGTAAAAAGTGGTATAAAATGCATTATTTGTATATATTAAAATCAGTGTATCTATCCTACCTTAACATACAAGGTCAAAGAGGCACAGACATTTATTCACTTTGTAGTGACTTTTGCAGAACTAAATGTGCTACATTAAGCTCCATATAGATAAATTGGAAATGTATAAAACTGAAAGCGAATTCCATTTAAGATTTTCTATGCTCTAGTGCTAGTTGTCATACTAAAGAGAACCTAATATATCTATGGATTTGTAAATGGTAAAGTAACAGGTGTACTCCTCCCTTTTCCTAAACTCTCCACCAATTATTGTAGGTCAGAAATGATGACATTATTCTAAAAGCCATAAAAGATAGAGGAGGAAAGGTTTATGAACATACAGAGATTCTTTGAAGTTGCAATAGCAGTCTGTAATGTGCTGTATTGTACAGATGATTTATGTTATTGAACTTACTTTATATGTATGTTATGTTGACATGCAGACATTATTTTTTTACATTTAGAAGGCCTTTTTATGAAGCTGGATTCTTAGAAATGCATTCAGATTCTGTACAAATATCCATAAGGACTCAATTTGTCCATTTTATTTATCAATTTATGTAATTTAATGTTATCCCTAGACAGATATCAGTACATACATTTGCTGTTTTAGCTTACATTTATGGATAAACAGGTTGCATATATGTAAAAAAAAAAATTATTATATTGAAATAAAGGTATATTAGATCTAACATTTGTCCAAAAAATGGAAACCTGTAAGTAAGCTCACAGTCTAGCATTTTAGATAACTATACTGCAACATTTAGACCAAAGTAAAATTCTTGAACTCAGCTAACTGCTCAGCCTGGCTTTTGAAGCCTGAATTTTGCAGTTCAATTTTCAGTTCACCACCATTCATTCATTGAAAATAAACCAAAAGTACACTTAGCACTCAACCAAACGATTCTCTTGCCTGTCTGGCTGCCGTAGGCATCCCTACTGTTAAAGCCACTCTGCCTGACTACTGAATAGCGCAGTCCAGAATTTTATGTAGAATTATCTGCTTTTTTCATTTCAGCTGAGCTTCATATTATATGTGTTTCCATTTGTTGTGAGGAGAAGGCTGGGACATGATGTTAAATCACAACCTCACTCTGACTCTACATCCTATTGTTGTTGCTCAATGGAGCTTTAAAAATGTTGAGAACAGACAGTGGGAAAAGTCAAGCTTTTTTTCCCCAAAAAAGGTTTCCTACCAGACACTGCCACAGTCATTGACAAGTAGGTGGGAGTAGGTAGATGTATCTACGTGAGCCCCATGTTTCGCCACAATTCTGACAATGGTATCAGTTACATATAGTTACATAGTTACATAGCTGAAAAGAGACTTGCGTCCATCAAGTTCAGCCTTCCTCACATTTGTTTTTTGCTGTGTGGCTATTGTTAGAATAAAATATAAAAAGGCACTGGGGATCCTAACAAGTATGGGGGTGCATGGACTACTAGTCAGAGTTGAATTTAACAATTACTATTGGAAACAGGAGAAATAAGTACTCCTTGTGCTTAGAAGTCTCTAAATAGGTGATGTCCCACATCGGTGTTCACAGTCATGGTGTTGACCATCTCAGTCTACTCTAACCTCATACGTCCAGGATTGTGTTGCAGATTTATTATGGGATTGGTTATGTGCAGCTTAAACAGTTGACTGATTTCTGCTTGACCAGTTGATGCTTCTTTATGCTAAAACAGGAAACCATTAGTTCTAATTGGGTCTTATAAATATCTGCCTGTTTACAGCATTCCAGTCATGTTCGAAGAACGGTGGATAATTTCTGCTGTACCTATGTCAGGTCTGATCATTGTTAGGGAAAGGGTCTTTGTTATACTGTATTTTTGGTTAACATAGGACTATATGTGTTTTTATCTTGGACTTCAAAAACTTCAATGATAGTCTGACTTTGATCAAGAAGGTAACCTTCTATTCTCCATTTGGATATCACAATAGTAAGTCATGTCCCCAAGTTCTTTAAACTCAAAATATGTGTTTAATTTCCTTACTACTTCTTTTAGACCCCTTCATGCTCAAAACACATTTTTATGTTGCGAACATAATTTTTTTTAAATGTATGTCTATTTGCCCATTTGTGTCCTGGAATATCAGCATGGTTCTGAATTGCTCTCTTAAAAGCTTTCTTTTGTGGGCACTTAATTAATTCCACATCCATACAGCTTATGTAAGCTACTCTCTTTTAGAATACTCACACACTAATGATTGTTTCATACAGCTGTCTTTGATGTCTCTGAAACTATTTTTAACATTTAGGAGCTTCACACCTGGCTCTTTGGCTGTTACACTATAGGCTTGACGCAATTCTCAAATTAAAGGTATTTTCCCTCTGCTGTGATGCTTTCACAATCCATGCAAATACTTTACTTGTTTTAGGGAGTGTATTCTGTCCACTAACAAAGAAAAAAATATATGCTTGCCTAGCCTGCTTATTGATTCTACTGTGAGATTGAGCTTAGCTTTCAGCTGTATATAGCTAGCTAGCTAGTGTCAGAGGCACTTTAAACAACTTGGAGTGGGTGATAGGAGACTGACATTTTTTTAATTATTCCTAGGGTTGGATTAGGTTACCTATATAACCTATATGTTACATTTTTTAAATTATTTTATTTATTTGTTTGTTTTGTTAACTGTTTGGTGAAAGAAAACCTTCTTTTATGGAGTCTGGTGTAATTAATAACACAGAAAACATTTTTTACACAATCATTCATATCACAAATTTATTGTAATAATAAAAACAAACCCACTATCATCAGTGTTAATTCCAGGAAGCAATTAAAAAAAGGAAGGGGAAAGGTTCCTGTACAAAGGTTCCTGTACCATAATTCACCATGTGCAGTAGTGCCATGGCTTCTGAGAGTTTAAACATTTTAGCCACGAGCACTGCTAACATCCTCCACCACTGCTGCCTCCACCACAATTATTAGTAATATTCACCCTCAGGATAGTGGGATTAGAAGTTACGAAGAGAGCACCAGAGTCTTTGTGCGGGTTATCAGAGCCACTCTTTAGAGGGGACTTAGAGCAGAGTACCAAAGTAGTGTTCCTAATGTCTGATGTTGGTAGTGGTGGCGATGATGAAAATGCAGTTTCTTCCTCAACTGCAGACATAGTACTTTTGCTTGTAGCCTAGCTGCTACTTGACTATGAGCATGATGAGCCAGGAGAATCAGAGATTGTGAGGAGGACAGGCAGCAGACCAGTATTTTCTCTGGCAGGTAGTGTTCATTTACTTCCTACATCGTCTCCACCATCCACAATTCCAACACTGTCTGCTATAGAATCTCCATATCCAACAGAGACAGTTGTGACATCAGCTGTAACTATAACCACCTGTATACGTAGCTATTGTGTTGCAACAGCTTCCACTGCAATGCCACGTGCATCTACAGCAGATGAAAGATAAAGTGTGGAGGCTAATTTTTATTGTTCAATTGAAGCAAAGTTTGGAATCACTTTGAGTGGCTCCAAGAAGGCCAGCTTGTAAAAGGCAAACTTTATTTTTAACCCCTTAACGCCGTTCTATGCTGTCCCCATTTAAATGGGTTTTAAAGCCGTTGCGGCAGCATAGAACGCTGTAATGGCTTTCTGTCCCAGGAGGTGAGATTTACTTACATCCGTCACAATCCACTTCGGGAGGACTGCCTGACAGCCCAGGCAACCCTCCCAGAGCAAATCAGGCCCCCGGGGGCCATGTGATCGCTCTCAAAGAGCGATTACATGGCCCCCTATTGCTGGCTCTGAATCTGCCAGCAGGGGGACTGTCTGAAATGTAGTCACCATATGCCCTTGAGAAAGGCGGTTTACCAGCCGAAACGCGTTGGGCTATGTTTTCTCTTTGATGCCGTTACACTGTTTTTGTAGCATCTCACTCTCTTTTTTTGCTCTTTGTGCTGTGCCCATTTGTTATATTGACCGGCCGGTTTGGTCATACAGTTGGGGCACTTATACCTATATATTAGGGGTACCCACAGTGGAGGTGTCCCTTCTTCTTCCATTATTGTGGACCCCCCTGTGGATTATTTCTCCTTTATCCTTTATTTTCCATTATATACTCTCCCTTCTGTCCTTTCGATTTCATACTTTATGATAAGAGTTTTGGGCATTTTTGAATAATTATTTTTTGATTTGTAAGGGAATTTATGTGCCATCCTCTGTTGATTTATGTACTAGGACACAGCACATTAACTCTGTGATAATCATTCACATTCTCTACCTTGTGAGCATATATTGAGACATTGTTCTAGTGGGAGGATTCCCCTCGTCGTGCTACGGGAGGATTTCCCCTTACTATTTTTCTTTTCCAATTGTATATGTAGGGTAATGCCCTTTTTGCTATCCCTTTAACCCATTTTTTATACTACTTGATAGGGTTTGTTTACCTTACCTGGTGGTATTATCTTTGTTTATATATATAATATATACATATTATATATATGTAACGTCTGACAGTGTT
Source organism: Pelobates cultripes (assembly GCA_933207985.1). Lineage (NCBI taxonomy): Eukaryota > Metazoa > Chordata > Amphibia > Anura > Pelobatidae > Pelobates > Pelobates cultripes. The sequence goes on along the minus strand of OW240915.1, from coordinate 218,897,895 downwards.
TGTGACTAAGTGGCTACTACAAAAGACTGGACATACCTCACTTGCAATACCTTGGGTAGTCTACTTCTGCAAATGGTATGCCATCATGGGGGTAAATCTCATTCCTGGGCTACCGTAAGGTCTCAAAGGTAATGTTACTAATCTGGCAAATTTCAACGTGAAAAAAGTGAAAAATGGAATGTGCTATTTTGGACCCTTTAACTTTCCAAAACACCGTAACAACTGTTAATAGGGGCTACTGTTGTACTAGTGAGACTTTGCTGAATCCAAATATGTGCCTTTTTTTCAGTAAAAGCTAACAGTATTATGACATTTACAGCTAAAATGTGAGGCGTAATTACACTTAAAAAAAAAATATATATATTTCTCACAGTTTTTTTGATTTTATTCATAATAAGTTATGTTTCATATATGAATAGTTCATGAGACATTAAAGCCCTGTTTCTCCTGAACAAAATGATATATAATAAGTGTGAGTGCACTTAATATGAAAGAGGTGAACTATGGGTGAACAGACATATAGCGCAAGTTCCAGTTGTTGTTTACATTTTGCTTTGATCATACATGTACTATTGACTCCGTCCTGAAGGGGTTAAAGAGGGGGCATAGCCAGGTTACCTGTTTTTTTAAAAATTGTGTGTCAGATTATTACCATCAAGAGTTGAGCAAACCCGAACACGGACATATCAGTATATGTTCGGGTTGGAGTTCGGAGTTCAGCGATTTAATGACGCGTTTTGAAAGGCCACAGGGCAGCCAATCAACAAGCTTTTGACTCGTGTGCCCTTAGAAATCATCACAGCCATGCCTAACAATGGCATGGCTGTGATTGGCCAGTGCAGCAAGTGACCCAGCCTCTATAGAAGCTGGTCACTTAGTATTAGTAAATTATGCCCTTACTCGCTATACCCCGAGTAGGGGCATGTTTATTAGTGGCTGCTCACTGTTAAAAAACAAAACAAAAAAACATTCCCCCTTCCCAAGTCCCCACCCACGATGCGCGAGTGGGGGCTTTTAAAGTAAAGGGGGGGGCTTGAGAGGCGTATGGGGGCCCTAAATACCAATAAGGGGGGGACCTACTGTCCTCGCCCCGGCCCCCACCCCTGTGCGGTGGGTGGGGACAATAAATAAAAATTGGCCTCGCCCTGCAATTAGGCTCAGAGCAATCTGATTGGTGGGTTTAAGCCATCCAATCAGAGTGCTCTGACAGGTAAATGAAGAGACTGACAGGTAAGTCTCTACATTTACCTGTCACAGCACTTTGATTGGTTGGCTTGAAATCCAAGTTCCAAGTTCTTTGGAATTTTCCCACACTGTGTAAAATGACCCAGAGCACTCTGATTGGGGGATTAAGTAACCAATCAGAGTGCTCCGTGTCATTTTACACAGCGTGGGAAAGTTCTTTGGAATTTTCCCACGCTGTGTAAAATGACACAGAGCACTCTGATTGGCTGGATTTCAAGCCAACCAATCAGAGTGCTCTGTGTCATTTTACACATCGTGGGAAAATTTCAAAGAACTTTTTCCACGCTGTGTAAAATGACACAGAGCGCTATGATTGGTTAGCTTGAAATCCAGCCAGAGTGCCCTGTGTCATTTTACACAGCGTGAGAAAATTCCAAAGAACTTTCCCACACTGTGTAAAATGACACAGCACTATGATAGCTTACTTAGTCCACCAATCAGAGTGCTCTGTGTCATTTTACACAGCATGGGAAAATTCCAAAGAACTTTCCCACGCTGTGTAAAATGACACAGAGCACTCTGATTGGTGGATTTCAAGCCAACCAATCAGAGTGCTGTGACAGGTAAATGTAGAGACTTACCGGTCAGTCTCTTCATTTACCTGTCAGAGCACTCTGATTGGATGGCTTGAAATCCACAAATCAGTGTGCTCTGTGTCATTTTACACAGCGTGAGAAAGTTCTTTGGAATTTTCCCACACTGTGTAAAATGACACAGAGCACTCTGATTGGGGGATTAAGTAACCAATCAGAGTGCTCTGTGTCATTTTACACAGCGTGGAAAAGTTATTTGGAATTTTCCCACGCTGTGTAAAATGACACAGAGCACTCTGATTGGCTGGATTTCAAGCCAACCAATCAGAGTGCTCTGTGTCATTTTCCACAGCGTGGGAAAATTTCCATTAACTTTTTCCAAGCTGTGTAAAATGACACAGAGCACTCTGATTGGTTAGCTTGAAATCCAGCCAATCAGAGTGCTCTGTGTCATTTTACACAGCGTGGGAAAATTCCAAAGAACTTTCCCACACTGTGTAAAATGACGCAGCACTCTGATAGGTTACTTAGTCCACCAATCAGAGTGCTCTGTGTCATTTTACACAGCGTGGGAAAATTCCAAAGAACTTTCCCACGCTATGTAAAATGACACAGAGCACTCTGATTGGTGGATTTCAAGCCAACCAATCAGAGTGCTGTGACAGGTAAATGTAGAGACTTACCTGTCAGTCTCTTCATTTACCTGTCAGAGCACTCTGATTGGATGGCTTAAATCCACCAATCAGAGTGCTCTGAGCCTAATTTACTTTATACGCCTTCCCCCGCCCTGCAGAGCTCAGTCTGCGCGGAGCCCTCAATGGGTGAAAATGGATTTTTTTTTTTTTAAGTGCGTAGATTATTATGGATTTTGATTTGGCATTTTTGGGGGCTGTAAAAAAAAAAGATTTTAGAACAAAGAAGACACCAAATGGGAAGTTTTTTTTTTTTTTTTTACAGGTATTTAGACAAGGGTCCCCCCTCATTATTTTCTGGATGAGGGGGGTAGGTAGGGGTAATTATTTTGGGGGGAGGGGGGTGACTAGGGGTTTGTGGACCCCTAGTCACCTGTGGGGGTTTTTAGTTATGGCCCCCACCCGCCTCGCAGGGGTGGGGCCGGTGGGAGGACCTTAGGTCCCCCCTTATTGTTATTTAGAGCCCCCAGCCACCGCACAGGGGTGGGGGCTGGGGGGAGGACAGTAGGTCCCAGTCACCACATTCTTATTTAGGGCCCCCACCCATCGCACAGGGTTGGGGGCAATAGATTTTTTTGTTGTTGTTTTTTTTTTTACAGTGAGCACCCACTGGCTGCTCACTGTTTACTAGACACGCCCCTACACGCGGTATAGCGAGTCGGGGCTGAATTTACTAACACCAAGTAATATATAACTTAGTATTAGTAAATATGGCTGAAAGACCAATTTAGGTGACCAATTTAGGTCTTTCAACCTTTTGATAGATAGCTCCCTAATACCGTGTGAATTAGGGAGTTATCTACTAAGTGGCTGTTTATTTTATGTTATTTTTAAGTTATTTCCCTATCCACATTTGTTTGCAGGCACTTTTCCTACTCTTACCCCCATTTTACTTCCTTTTGCAGCCCTCTAGCTCTTTCCAGGAGTTTTTTAGAGTCATTTTTGTTGCCAAAAGTTCAGGTCCCCATTGACTTCAATGGGGTTCGGTGTCAAGTTCGGGGTCAAGTTCGAGCCCGAACCTGGACTTTTTTTTTAAAGTTCGGCCGAACCCGCCGGACCCGAACATCCAGGTGTCCGCTCAACTCTATTACCATCGGATTATGCAGAAGGGTATAAATGTATAAACATTTATTTCTTACTTTTCAAAGTTTTTTTTGTTGCTTTTCTTGCTTTCTATATTTTTTTTAATTGCTGCATTAACAAAAATGGCAGGTGTTGCATGTCCATTTAATTAAAAATGAATGTAAGTTATTAAGCTTTACTGCAAAGTTACAAATTATGCCTAACATAAACAACAAACAAGTATATCAGAGTGTGAATCAGAGTCTTAGGGAAACAGCAACATACTGTATTTCAGTCTATAATTATATATAATTGTTACAAAGCCACCTACCATCCAGTCTGCCAAACGCACACTGTATATGCAAAACAATGTTCCTCCTCTTGGAAAAAGTCTGACATAAACCATTTTAGATATTTTGTTACTGTACCTTTATAAAAGTGCCTCTATAAAGCAGAATGCAATATAACTGATTGTTCAAAACATGATATTCATTTCTATGTTATGTACAATATAAAAGAAGATGTAAAAAATGAAAAACAATTTGTTGTTGTGATATGAACAGAGATTATAAAACACATAATTTATGTGTAGCTTAAGATATCATTATCTTACCTAAACCTGATTATTTATGTCAGTCTTATTTAGATATATTTAATGTGTAATAGTAGCTAACTGTAATTGCAATGACAATCTTTAGAACTATAGTATCATAATTCTGGGTATACCTGGCGTAATGGTTTATAAACATTATTAAATTGTAAAGTCCGTTTCTATTCAAAGAAATACAAGCCCATTAGTCCTGGAATTCTAAACTGGTTCACTGGGAAGGTCTTCAAAGCACGACCTGGTCATCTAACACATTTCATCCTAACTCAGACTTTTTTTTAGTCCACCTTAGAAAAGGATTAAGGACAAAACATGTTCTTGCTGTCTTCAATGCTATTAATTTTTCATTCCTTTTTTCCCAAGTGCATACATGTACCGTATAACTGTTTTGTTTTGTTTTAATATATTTTCACACTGCATTACACTATACAGGTTTTTTCTTTTTTTTTTTAAACCATAAACCTATTATGGGGTTATCTATGCCAATGTAAACAGCCCATGCAATAATCATGGATTTCCTGCTATGAACTCATAGTTAGTGAGTTAATTTATTCTACCACACTATCTGTGTATATTTTAATCTTTACATGCACGAATTTATCATAAAGGTTTAGATCTAGTAGATGCCTACATATCCATTATATTTGCAAAGAGATCATTTCATCTTATATTTGTGGTAGCATAAGTTGGTCTCTCTACATGGCAAT
>OW240915.1:218865984-218892949 GCA_933207985.1 Pelobates cultripes | reverse complement strand
TGTATAGTGTAATGCAGTGTGAAAATATATTAAAAAGATATAAACAGGAAAAAAACAAAACAAAACAGTTATACGGTACATGTATGCACTTGGGAAAAAAGGAATGAAAAATTAATAGCATTGAAGACAGCAAGAACATGTTTTGTCCTTAATCCTTTTCTAAGGTGGACTAAAAAAAAGTCTGAGTTAGGATGAAATGTGTTAGATGACCAGGTCGTGCTTTGAAGACCTTCCCAGTGAACCAGTTTAGAATTCCAGGACTAATGGGCTTGTATTTCTTTGAATAGAAACGGACTTTACAATTTAATAATGTTTATAAACCATTACGCCAGGTATACCCAGAATTATGATACTATAGTTCTAAAGATTGTCATTGCAATTACAGTTAGCTACTATTACACATTAAATATATCTAAATAAGACTGACATAAATAATCAGGTTTAGGTAAGATAATGATATCTTAAGCTACACATAAATTATGTGTTTTATAATCTCTGTTCATATCACAACAACAAATTGTTTTTCATTTTTTACATCTTCTTTTATATTGTACATAACATAGAAATGAATATCATGTTTTGAACAATCAGTTATAATGCATTCTGCTTTATAGAGGCACTTTTATAAAGGTACAGTAACAAAATATCTAAAATGGTTTATGTCAGACTTTTTCCAAGAGGAGGAACATTGTTTTGCATATACAGTGTGCGTTTGGCAGACTGGATGGTAGGTGGCTTTGTAACAATTATATATAATTATAGACTGAAATACAGTATGTTGCTGTTTCCCTAAGACTCTGATTCACACTCTGATATACTTGTTTGTTGTTTATGTTAGGCATAATTTGTAACTTTGCAGTAAAGCTTAATAACTTACATTCATTTTTAATTAAATGGACATGCAACACCTGCCATTTTTGTTAATGCAGCAATTAAAAAAAATATAGAAAGCAAGAAAAGCAACAAAAAAAACTTTGAAAAGTAAGAAATAAATGTTTATACATTTATACCCTTCTGCATAATCCGATGGTAATAGAGTTGAGCGGACACCTGGATGTTCGGGTCCGGCGGGTTCGGCCGAACTTTAAAAAAAAAGTCCAGGTTCGGGCTCGAACTTGACCCCGAACTTGACACCGAACCCCATTGAAGTCAATGGGGACCTGAACTTTTGGCAACAAAAATGACTCTAAAAAACTCCTGGAAAGAGCTAGAGGGCTGCAAAAGGAAGTAAAATGGGGGTAAGAGTAGGAAAAGTGCCTGCAAACAAATGTGGATAGGGAAATAACTTAAAAATAACATAAAATAAACAGCCACTTAGTAGATAACTCCCTAATTCACACGGTATTAGGGAGCTATCTATCAAAAGGTTGAAAGACCTAAATTGGTCACCTAAATTGGTCTTTCAGCCATATTTACTAATACTAAGTTATATATTACTTGGTGTTAGTAAATTCAGCCCCGACTCGCTATACCGCGTGTAGGGGCGTGTCTAGTAAACAGTGAGCAGCCAGTGGGTGCTCACTGTAAAAAAAAAAACAACAACAAAAAAATCTATTGCCCCCAACCCTGTGCGATGGGTGGGGGCCCTAAATAAGAATGTGGTGACTGGGACCTACTGTCCTCCCCCCAGCCCCCACCCCTGTGCGGTGGCTGGGGGCTCTAAATAACAATAAGGGGGGACCTAAGGTCCTCCCACCGGCCCCACCCCTGCGAGGCGGGTGGGGGCCATAACTAAAAACCCCCACAGGTGACTAGGGGTCCACAAACCCCTAGTCACCCCCCTCCCCCCAAAATAATTACCCCTACCTACCCCCCTCATCCAGAAAATAATGAGGGGGGACCCTTGTCTAAATACCTGTAAAAAAAAACAAAAAAACTTCCCATTTGGTGTCTTCTTTGTTCTAAAATCTTTTTTTTACAGCCCCAAAAAATGCCAAATCAAAATCCATAATAATCTACGCACTTAAAAAAAAAAAAAATCCATTTTCACCCATTGAGGGCTCCGCGCAGACTGAGCTCTGCAGGGCGGGGGAAGGCGTATAAAGTAAATTAGGCTCAGAGCACTCTGATTGGTGGATTTAAGCCATCCAATCAGAGTGCTCTGACAGGTAAATGAAGAGACTGACAGGTAAGTCTCTACATTTACCTGTCACAGCACTCTGATTGGTTGGTTTGAAATCCACCAATCAGATTGACACTGATTGATTGCTAACCAATCAGAAAGTGCTCTGTGTCATTTTACACAGCTTGGAAAAGTTCATGGAAATTTTCTTTCCCCACGCTGAAATGAGACAGAGCACTCTGGATTGGCTGGCTTGAAATCCAGCCAATCAGAGTGCTCTGGTGTCATTTTACACAGCGCGGGGAAAATTCCAAATAATCTTTCATCGCTAAATATACAGAGCACCTGATTGGCTACTAATCCCCCAATCAGAGTGCTCTGTGTCATTTTACACAAGTGTGTGAAAAATCTCAAAGAACTTTTTCAATGCTTTGCAAAATGACACAGAGTTACTGATTTTTAGGGATTTTAAGCCATCCAATCAGAGTGCTCTGACAGGTAAATGAAGAGACTGACAGGTAAGTCTCTACATTTACCCGTCACAGCACTCTGATTGGTTGGCTTGAAATCCACCAATCAGAGTGCTCTGTGTCATTTTACACAGCGTGGGAAAGTTCTTTGGAATTTTCCCATGCTGTGTAAAATGACACAGAGCACTCTGATTGGTGGACTAAGTAAGCTATCAGAGTGCTGTGTCATTTTACACAGTGTGGGAAAGTTCTTTGGAATTTTCTCACGCTGTGTAAAATGACACAGGGCACTCTGGCTGGATTTCAAGCTAACCAATCATAGCGCTCTGTGTCATTTTACACAGCGTGGAAAAAGTTCTTTGAAATTTTCCCACGATGTGTAAAATGACACAGAGCACTCTGATTGGTTGGCTTGAAATCCAGCCAATCAGAGTGCTCTGTGTCATTTTACACAGCGTGGGAAAATTCCAAAGAACTTTCCCACGCTGTGTAAAATGACACGGAGCACTCTGATTGGTTACTTAATCCCCCAATCAGAGTGCTCTGGGTCATTTTACACAGTGTGGGAAAATTCCAAAGAACTTGGAACTTGGATTTCAAGCCAACCAATCAAAGTGCTGTGACAGGTAAATGTAGAGACTTACCTGTCAGTCTCTTCATTTACCTGTCAGAGCACTCTGATTGGATGGCTTAAACCCACCAATCAGATTGCTCTGAGCCTAATTGCAGGGCGAGGCCAATTTTTATTTATTGTCCCCACCCACCGCACAGGGGTGGGGGCCGGGGCGAGGACAGTAGGTCCCCCCCTTATTGGTATTTAGGGCCCCCATACGCCTCTCAAGCCCCCCCCTTTACTTTAAAAGCCCCCACTCGCGCATCGTGGGTGGGGACTTGGGAAGGGGGAATGTTTTTTTGTTTTGTTTTTTAACAGTGAGCAGCCACTAATAAACATGCCCCTACTCGGGGTATAGCGAGTAAGGGCATAATTTACTAATACTAAGTGACCAGCTTCTATAGAGGCTGGGTCACTTGCTGCACTGGCCAATCACAGCCATGCCATTGTTAGGCATGGCTGTGATGATTTCTAAGGGCACACGAGTCAAAAGCTTGTTGATTGGCTGCCCTGTGGCCTTTCAAAACGCGTCATTAAATCGCTGAACTCCGAACTCCAACCCGAACATATACTGATATGTCCGTGTTCGGGTTTGCTCAACTCTTGATGGTAATAATCTGACACACAATTTTTAAAAAAACAGGTAACCTGGCTATGCCCCCTCTTTAACCCCTTCAGGACGGAGTCAATAGTACATGTATGATCAAAGCAAAATGTAAACAACAACTGGAACTTGCGCTATATGTCTGTTCACCCATAGTTCACCTCTTTCATATTAAGTGCACTCACACTTATTATATATCATTTTGTTCAGGAGAAACAGGGCTTTAATGTCTCATGAACTATTCATATATGAAACATAACTTATTATGAATAAAATCAAAAAAACTGTGAGAAATATATATATTTTTTTTTTAAGTGTAATTACGCCTCACATTTTAGCTGTAAATGTCATAATACTGTTAGCTTTTACTGAAAAAAAGGCACATATTTGGATTCAGCAAAGTCTCACTAGTACAACAGTAGCCCCTATTAACAGTTGTTACGGTGTTTTGGAAAGTTAAAGGGTCCAAAATAGCACATTCCATTTTTCACTTTTTTCACGTTGAAATTTGCCAGATTAGTAACATTACCTTTGAGACCTTACGGTAGCCCAGGAATGAGATTTACCCCCATGATGGCATACCATTTGCAGAAGTAGACTACCCAAGGTATTGCAAGTGAGGTATGTCCAGTCTTTTGTAGTAGCCACTTAGTCACAAACACTGTCAGACGTTACATATATATAATATGTATATATTATATATATAAACAAAGATAATACCACCAGGTAAGGTAAACAAACCCTATCAAGTAGTATAAAAAATGGGTTAAAGGGATAGCAAAAAGGGCATTACCCTACATATACAATTGGAAAAGAAAAATAGTAAGGGGAAATCCTCCCGTAGCACGACGAGGGGAATCCTCCCACTAGAACAATGTCTCAATATATGCTCACAAGGTAGAGAATGTGAATGATTATCACAGAGTTAATGTGCTGTGTCCTAGTACATAAATCAACAGAGGATGGCACATAAATTCCCTTACAAATCAAAAAATAATTATTCAAAAATGCCCAAAACTCTTATCATAAAGTATGAAATCGAAAGGACAGAAGGGAGAGTATATAATGGAAAATAAAGGATAAAGGAGAAATAATCCACAGGGGGGTCCACAATAATGGAAGAAGAAGGGACACCTCCACTGTGGGTACCCCTAATATATAGGTATAAGTGCCCCAACTGTATGACCAAACCGGCCGGTCAATATAACAAATGGGCACAGCACAAAGAGCAAAAAAAGAGAGTGAGATGCTACAAAAACAGTGTAACGGCATCAAAGAGAAAACATAGCCCAACGCGTTTCGGCTGGTAAACCGCCTTTCTCAAGGGCATATGGTGACTACATTTCAGACAGTCCCCCTGCTGGCAGATTCAGAGCCAGCAATAGGGGGCCATGTAATCGCTCTTTGAGAGCGATCACATGGCCCCCGGGGGCCTGATTTGCTCTGGGAGGGTTGCCTGGGCTGTCAGGCAGTCCTCCCGAAGTGGATTGTGACGGATGTAAGTAAATCTCACCTCCTGGGACAGAAAGCCATTACAGCGTTCTATGCTGCCGCAACGGCTTTAAAACCCATTTAAATGGGGACAGCATAGAACGGCGTTAAGGGGTTAAAAATAAAGTTTGCCTTTTACAAGCTGGCCTTCTTGGAGCCACTCAAAGTGATTCCAAACTTTGCTTCAATTGAACAATAAAAATTAGCCTCCACACTTTATCTTTCATCTGCTGTAGATGCACGTGGCATTGCAGTGGAAGCTGTTGCAACACAATAGCTACGTATACAGGTGGTTATAGTTACAGCTGATGTCACAACTGTCTCTGTTGGATATGGAGATTCTATAGCAGACAGTGTTGGAATTGTGGATGGTGGAGACGATGTAGGAAGTAAATGAACACTACCTGCCAGAGAAAATACTGGTCTGCTGCCTGTCCTCCTCACAATCTCTGATTCTCCTGGCTCATCATGCTCATAGTCAAGTAGCAGCTAGGCTACAAGCAAAAGTACTATGTCTGCAGTTGAGGAAGAAACTGCATTTTCATCATCGCCACCACTACCAACATCAGACATTAGGAACACTACTTTGGTACTCTGCTCTAAGTCCCCTCTAAAGAGTGGCTCTGATAACCCGCACAAAGACTCTGGTGCTCTCTTCGTAACTTCTAATCCCACTATCCTGAGGGTGAATATTACTAATAATTGTGGTGGAGGCAGCAGTGGTGGAGGATGTTAGCAGTGCTCGTGGCTAAAATGTTTAAACTCTCAGAAGCCATGGCACTACTGCACATGGTGAATTATGGTACAGGAACCTTTGTACAGGAACCTTTCCCCTTCCTTTTTTTAATTGCTTCCTGGAATTAACACTGATGATAGTGGGTTTGTTTTTATTATTACAATAAATTTGTGATATGAATGATTGTGTAAAAAATGTTTTCTGTGTTATTAATTACACCAGACTCCATAAAAGAAGGTTTTCTTTCACCAAACAGTTAACAAAACAAACAAATAAATAAAATAATTTAAAAAATGTAACATATAGGTTATATAGGTAACCTAATCCAACCCTAGGAATAATTAAAAAAATGTCAGTCTCCTATCACCCACTCCAAGTTGTTTAAAGTGCCTCTGACACTAGCTAGCTAGCTATATACAGCTGAAAGCTAAGCTCAATCTCACAGTAGAATCAATAAGCAGGCTAGGCAAGCATATATTTTTTTCTTTGTTAGTGGACAGAATACACTCCCTAAAACAAGTAAAGTATTTGCATGGATTGTGAAAGCATCACAGCAGAGGGAAAATACCTTTAATTTGAGAATTGCGTCAAGCCTATAGTGTAACAGCCAAAGAGCCAGGTGTGAAGCTCCTAAATGTTAAAAATAGTTTCAGAGACATCAAAGACAGCTGTATGAAACAATCATTAGTGTGTGAGTATTCTAAAAGAGAGTAGCTTACATAAGCTGTATGGATGTGGAATTAATTAAGTGCCCACAAAAGAAAGCTTTTAAGAGAGCAATTCAGAACCATGCTGATATTCCAGGACACAAATGGGCAAATAGACATACATTTAAAAAAAATTATGTTCGCAACATAAAAATGTGTTTTGAGCATGAAGGGGTCTAAAAGAAGTAGTAAGGAAATTAAACACATATTTTGAGTTTAAAGAACTTGGGGACATGACTTACTATTGTGATATCTAAATGGAGAATAGAAGGTTACCTTCTTGATCAAAGTCAGACTATCATTGAAGTTTTTGAAGTCCAAGATAAAAACACATATAGTCCTATGTTAACCAAAAATACAGTATAACAAAGACCCTTTCCCTAACAATGATCAGACCTGACATAGGTACAGCAGAAATGATCCACCGTTCTTCGAACATGACTGGAATGCTGTAAACAGGCAGATATTTATAAGACCCAATTAGAACTAATGGTTTCCTGTTTTAGCATAAAGAAGCATCAACTGGTCAAGCAGAAATCAGTCAACTGTTTAAGCTGCACATAACCAATCCCATAATAAATCTGCAACACAATCCTGGACGTATGAGGTTAGAGTAGACTGAGATGGTCAACACCATGACTGTGAACACCGATGTGGGACATCACCTATTTAGAGACTTCTAAGCACAAGGAGTACTTATTTCTCCTGTTTCCAATAGTAATTGTTAAATTCAACTCTGACTAGTAGTCCATGCACCCCCATACTTGTTAGGATCCCCAGTGCCTTTTTATATTTTATTCTAACAATAGCCACACAGCAAAAAACAAATGTGAGGAAGGCTGAACTTGATGGACGCAAGTCTCTTTTCAGCTATGTAACTATGTAACTATATGTAACTGATACCATTGTCAGAATTGTGGCGAAACATGGGGCTCACGTAGATACATCTACCTACTCCCACCTACTTGTCAATGACTGTGGCAGTGTCTGGTAGGAAACCTTTTTTGGGGAAAAAAAGCTTGACTTTTCCCACTGTCTGTTCTCAACATTTTTAAAGCTCCATTGAGCAACAACAATAGGATGTAGAGTCAGAGTGAGGTTGTGATTTAACATCATGTCCCAGCCTTCTCCTCACAACAAATGGAAACACATATAATATGAAGCTCAGCTGAAATGAAAAAAGCAGATAATTCTACATAAAATTCTGGACTGCGCTATTCAGTAGTCAGGCAGAGTGGCTTTAACAGTAGGGATGCCTACGGCAGCCAGACAGGCAAGAGAATCGTTTGGTTGAGTGCTAAGTGTACTTTTGGTTTATTTTCAATGAATGAATGGTGGTGAACTGAAAATTGAACTGCAAAATTCAGGCTTCAAAAGCCAGGCTGAGCAGTTAGCTGAGTTCAAGAATTTTACTTTGGTCTAAATGTTGCAGTATAGTTATCTAAAATGCTAGACTGTGAGCTTACTTACAGGTTTCCATTTTTTGGACAAATGTTAGATCTAATATACCTTTATTTCAATATAATAATTTTTTTTTTTACATATATGCAACCTGTTTATCCATAAATGTAAGCTAAAACAGCAAATGTATGTACTGATATCTGTCTAGGGATAACATTAAATTACATAAATTGATAAATAAAATGGACAAATTGAGTCCTTATGGATATTTGTACAGAATCTGAATGCATTTCTAAGAATCCAGCTTCATAAAAAGGCCTTCTAAATGTAAAAAAATAATGTCTGCATGTCAACATAACATACATATAAAGTAAGTTCAATAACATAAATCATCTGTACAATACAGCACATTACAGACTGCTATTGCAACTTCAAAGAATCTCTGTATGTTCATAAACCTTTCCTCCTCTATCTTTTATGGCTTTTAGAATAATGTCATCATTTCTGACCTACAATAATTGGTGGAGAGTTTAGGAAAAGGGAGGAGTACACCTGTTACTTTACCATTTACAAATCCATAGATATATTAGGTTCTATTTAGTATGACAACTAGCACTAGAGCATAGAAAATCTTAAATGGAATTTAGTTTTATACATTTCCAATTTATCTATATGGAGCTTAATGTAGCATATTTAGTTCTGCAAAAGTCACTACAAAGTGAATAAATGTCTGTGCCTCTTTGACCTTGTATGTTAAGGTAGGATAGATACACTGATTTTAATATATACAAATAATGCATTTTATACCACTTTTTACAAAAACTGGAATTGCAGCAAAATTGTTTAATTGTTGGACAAATAAATGTAGGTAATGCATTACATTTTGGTTAATAGTATGAAATAGTATTTTCTGTTATAATTTTATTTCAACAATTGTCTTATTGGTCAGTGACTCGTAATATAATATGTAGCTAATTAAAAGAGCTATCACGTGTTAGGTAATGAGGCCTAAGAAAAAAGGTAAAACATTACTTAAGCAAAATATTTAAATGAAAATTCTAAAGAAATAAGCAAGCATTAAAATTATTAACTCTTCTTGGACAAGTGAGGAGCTTTTACACAATGCCAAATTGCCTTAAACTTAAAGGAACATTGTGGGTCCCATAACAACTTAATCAGAATTAAATTATTATGGTGCAAGGAGGTTCCTGTGCACCAGCTTACATCAAGGGATTAAATTGTTAATAAATAGCTTAACCCCAAAGTCTTGTACCCGCCGCATGAACTTCACTTGCTGTCTGAGGTTTGAGTCAGAGAACATCAGACTGGGAGCTTGTGATAGACTGAGAGCATTAAACTATCAGTAGTTCCTCACTCACAGAATGGAGTGAGAAAAATGCATGCATTTCTAAATCTGTTTTGAAAAAGGGGCGCTCCAGGCAGCAGCTCCCAGTCTAGTTCTTATGGTGCCCAGTGTGTCCCTTTAATTGCATACAATGTACTGGTTCATCATGATCATGAACCCATATCATGCTACACGGTACCATGGATAGAAGAGGTTTCCTGTATATACTGCCATGTATAGTGTGTGCAATTTATGTAAATGAAAACACTTCATGAGAAAACATTGAAAACACAATACAATTTGGTACACACTAAAAGGTGTTTCAAGGGCTCATGTAATCCTTTTTTTCTCGTATATGCTACGGTTGTGCTCAAAGTTTGCATACCCTATCATAAATTGTGAAATTTTGGCATTGATTTTGAAAATATGACTGATCATGCAAAATAAAGTATTTTATTGAAGGATAGTGATCATATGAAGCCATTTGTTATCAGATGGCTTCTTTTTTAAATCATAATGATAACAGAAATCCCGCAAATGGCCCTGATCAAACGTTCACATATCCTTGAATGTACAAATAAAAATTCACAGGTAACTTCAGGAGAAATACAGGCTGCTCTGGAAAAAAAATGGTGTGGTTATTTCAAGGAGCACAATACGACGATACTTGAACAAAAATGTGCTGCATGGTCGAGTTGACAGAAAGAAGCCTCTACTGTGCCAATGCCACAAAAAATCCCGGGTACAATTTTCCCGACAGCACCTTGACACGCCTCACAGTTTCTGGCACACTGTAATTTGTAGTGACAAGACCAAAATAGTGGTGAACAAGGCCTATAGTGAAAAGACTACAATCCCCTCTATGAAGCATGGTGGTGGCTCACTGATGTTGGGGGTGTTTGAGCTCTAAAAGCATGGGGAATCTTGTGAAAATTGATGGCAAGATGAATGCACCACTGTGTCTGGGAGATAATTGAATCAGGAACAGAACAAACTTAATTATCTCCCAGGTACCAATAAAGCATACAATCTTAAAACACCTCAAAGGTACATTTTCAGTTTTAAAAGAGGTTAATAGATTGCAAGGAAGGTCCGAGCTTACCCCTAGTTCTTAATACTGTGTATTGCCCCCTTTAACATCAATGACAGCATGCAGTCTTTTGTAATTGTGACAAACACTCCTTACCCTGGACGTTTGACCCAAACACCTGGAGGAGTGTGGGAGCTAGCCTCCTGCTCACTGACTATGGGCCATATACTTTGTGCCGAAATTAATACTTTGCCTTCTAAAACAGGTAGGTCGCTAAATGAGGACCACCTGTAGTTAGATCGATACAGATTTGATAGATTTGAAGCGCTCCACTCTTCAATTGCATTTGTATATTTTAGATGTAAATGCCAAGAGTAACGGCTGATGAAATTTGATTTAGTTTTTTATATATTGATGTGGTTATTTGGGAAGCAGACTGTAGCTACATTTTTTAGCACAACATGAAAGTAGTTCAGATGTTTACAGCCTTACAGTATTATTCATCGAACACTGACACATGTAAAATTGTCCTCAATTCGAAGTGAATTCAAAGCAAAATCCAAAAGTTAAAGCTAAAGAAGACAAGCTAAAAGCATAGCTGACATTGAACTTTTTCCAGCCTGGCTGTTTTGGACTGAAAGGAACACTATAGTGTCAGGATTATAAACATCTATTCCTGACACTATAATGTCAAAATAATTATTTAGGTGTATTTCCTTGCCCACCTTGTGCCAGTCTCACCATGGCTGTACCTGCCTCGTTCCTGTTCCATGGTTGAGATTATCAAACTTGATGATTTCAGCCAATCAAATGCTCTTCCATAGGTAAACGTTGGAAGGCTATTACGTATGCACAGCAAAATGCTCCACTGCACCAATCAGCATCTCCTCATAGAGATGTATTGAATCAATGCATCTCTATAAGGAATGTTCAGTGTCTTCAATGCATCTTTATAAGGAATGTTCAGTGTCTCCACGCAGACTGTGCAGCACTGACACAGGAAGCACCTCTGGTGGCCGCCTGAGTGACTGCCGCTATCTTTGAAAAGATTAGTAACATTGATGATGGTGCGTTTGGTTTTCTTATCACAATACATTTGGCATACAAATGAGCGTGTATTGTGTGAACTAACAACTTTACTCAGCAAAATATGTGTTTATATTGCAAAATGTGTTCGTGCTTGGTAGATTTGTGTTTGACTTTAAGAAATACTGCACACTGGTCACATACTTGCACAGAAGAAACACGACTGAACACACTCAGGAAAACTATATAATTGTTTTTATAATAAAAAAATGATTTAATTTTCCAAACACTTAAAAAACAGGCAAACTGTAAATGGACATTCATTTAAACTGAAAAAGAATCAAATGGGACTTTATCAATTGATAAAGCAAAGTTTCGGTGAAACATATCACAGGGGACACCACAGCAGACTTTTTCATACAGACTTTTTCATACAGACTTTATTGGTTTAATTAATTTTATGTTTTTATTTGTTGTTTTTAAATACTTGCGTTTGCTGTATGGTCCTGTAAATCCTATTCACCTTACTTAATCCAGCACTGAAAAAAGTATTGTGACCCCCTTTGACCCCTTAAGGACACATGACGTGTGACATGTCATAATTCCCTTTTATTCCAGAAATGTAGTCCTTAACGGGTTAAAGGCACAAATACCCATTTACCTAGAGCCAGGTTTAATGGGCTCTAGACCAGATGAGCAACTTAGTCTCAAACTATGATCATTGACCAAATGGAAATCTCCCATTCAAAGTTGTTTTAAGTGCCACTAACTGCTAGCTAGGTAGAGAGATACATCATTATGGTTTTTTTTGTTTTGTTTTTTATTTTTTATTTAGTACAAATCATCACATACAGGTATTGACATAAGACAACAAGAACATAACCTAAATAAATGGGTATCAAAATAAATAACAAATACATTCATAAACAGTAATCCATCTGGTTTTAGAAGTGCCGTGAAATGGCTATTAAGCCATCTTTCAGGTTATCTTATTAATTCATCAGATGCTTATCCATTCTTATTTTTTTTTTTTAAATGTGCATTTATATAGGTTTTAATACTTTCATAAAATTTGATTAACAAACTGGACTTACATTCACACATTGTGCCAAGTTAAAAGCCCAAAAATGGAAAAGGAAGAAAGAAAAAAAAAGAACAGGAAAATGAGAAAAGGGGGAAAAAACATCCTTCCTCATGTGGACTCTAAATTAGTTAGTCACGTTCTCCATAATTCTATTCTTGGATTAAGGTAATTTTCCTGCCTTAAAATACCCATCTCCATTTTGCAATGGTTTAAGATTTGATGTTTAATCATGTCCCAAGGGGGAGCAACTTGGAAAGTCCAATGTCTAATTAATGCTGCTTTGGTTTCTACCAAGGTATGTACCACTAGACCTTTTTTATATGTAGCTACCACAGGCCAACCTATGTGCAAAACCATTGATCTACATGAAAAATCAAAGTTTACTTCTAGATGGTCTTTGCAGAATTTTGCTACTTTAATCCAGAGTTGGTTGATTTTCAGGCAAGACCACCAGACATGGACATAGTCAGTACTGATTGGCCCACATCTCCAGCATGTGTGTTGTGTTGAAGGATACATTATTGCCAACTTGGTTGGAACGTAATGCCATTTATTAATAATTTTATAGTGACTTTCTATTAAGTTAAGGCAATGTATTGCCTTGGCTACAGCATTTTTTTTGTTAATCCATTCCTCTCTTGTGTTATTAAACTGTAAATCTTCTTTCCATGCTTCAAGAGCAGGAATTTCAGGAGTTATCTTATATATATATCATAAGGTTTTTACTGATACTAAGTTTTTATTACTTTTGTTATTTAATAATTTTATGAAAAATTGTAATCCTTCTGATAGCTTTTTAATTTTATGTTTATCTATATAGTACTTTATCCTTAGGTATGAAAAGTTTTCTCTGTATGGTAGAGTAAATGAGTTTCTAAGATTTTCAAATGATATGATCTGGTTCTGATGAATTAGCTGATTAATTATTTCGAAATAATTATCTGTCCAATTTTTTATGTTTAGGTCTTCTATATTT
The DNA here is from genome assembly GCA_933207985.1 of Pelobates cultripes. NCBI lineage: Eukaryota > Metazoa > Chordata > Amphibia > Anura > Pelobatidae > Pelobates > Pelobates cultripes. Next base: position 218,879,404 of record OW240915.1, on the reverse strand, counting down.
GCTGATAAAACATTTAATGGAAGGTCATCAATAATTTTGTTAGAGATTTTAAATGTATATTTCCATTTTATCCAAATTGGGAGAAGATTATTTAGCACTATTCCCTTGTTTACAGCGCTGCTCTTTTGTATTCTCCAAAATAAATCTAATAGATCTGGAACTCCTGATATTAAGGCTTCAATTTTTGCATAGCTTTCCTCCTTAGAACTCTCTTTCAGAGTTAAAATTAAGTGTGCTAATAAACATGCTTCTTGTATCTCTATTATATCAGGCATACCCACCCCTCCTTTTTTTATATTTCAAATTAAAAAAAAAATTTTGTTCACTCTTGGCTTTTTCTTCAACCATATGAATTTTTCCATCATGGTTTGAATCATATTACGCCATGGTTTTGGCATTTTTAGAGGGAACATGTGAAAAATGTAGTTCCATTTAGGTATTAAATATGATTTTAGTACATTTATTCTGCCTAGCCATGATATTTCTGCATTTCTTAAGTTTTTAAGTTGTTTGTTTATTTGTTTCATCAAGGGGAGGGTATTACTTTCCATTATCCCATTTGGGTGTTTTGAGATTTTTATGCTTAGGTATTGCATACATTTTTTAACCCATATAAAGTTAAACTTTTCTTTAATCTTCATTTTTATCTCTTTACTTTTTTTAGCCAAAATAACAGTTTTATCTACATTTAACTTAAAGTTAGAGTATTCTTCAAATTTGTTTAATATCTTCATCAGTTCTTCTAATGATTTGACAGGGTCTAGAATAGTGATTCGGACATTGTCCGCATATAAGGATAATTTATATGCTTCTTGACCTATTAAAATACCTCTAATCTTCATGTTTTGCCTGATTTCCCATGCCAAGGGTTCAATATATAGCAAATATAACAAAGGGAAGTTAACTAGTGCACCCAATAACAGTAGATTAGGAGGGTGTCAGCCTAAGGAACAATTGGTGTCAGCCCGTCACCATAAATTGGGTAAGGGTCAGCCCGTCAATCCAACCCCAATCCAACCCGACGCGCGTTTCGCCTTGGTTAGAGGCTCATCAGGGGGAACCGGCTTCCCGGTTAGATGACGTTTAAATAGCCCGCCCTCAATGTTCATTGGTCGGCTAATTCGAGAGAGGGAGGTGCAAAATTACAGTAGCCGAGAGAGTCCAAAAAAGGACTAAAAAAAAAGTAGTATTTTGATATTGGTAGGGGATTTACATTTGGTACCTAAGTTATCCTTGTGATACAATGTCACATCTCTTACTACATTGTAAGTTTTGTTTCTCTTTCTAGGGAACTTTTTGCCTATGTTCTCATCTGTTCCCTTTTCCCTCTCCTCTCCTGTTTCTATTTTGTATTTTAAAGTTGTATAACAACAAATAAATAATAAAAAAATTTTAACAGTATATAGGACAGACTTTCTCCTCCTTTGCATATAAAAAAAAGCCATCATAGTGTCCATTATCCAGCCCTCAAATCCAAAGGCTTTTAAGGACGCCTATAAGAAGTCCCACATGACCCTGTCGAAGGCTTTATTTGTGTCCAACGACAGGGCCAGGAATGGGGTTCTCGAGTTATGGACCCAATCTATTATATTGACTATCTTCCTTATACTATTGCTATGGTGTCTAGCTTTAATAAAACCGACCTGATCTTTATGGATCAGGTACGGTAAGATACTTTGTAATCTGTTCGCTATAATACTTGCATATCATTTTATGTCAGAATTCAAAAGTGATATAGGCCTGTAACTCTTTACTTATCTGATTTAGGTATAGGGATTATATTTGCATATAGCCTCTTTATCGTGGCACTCTTTTCCTTAACAATATCATTAAAAAGGTCTTAAGAGGAATGGCAAGTATATCTTTAAATTGTTTATATAATAAATTGGGATCCACATCTGGGCCAGGAGTTTCATTTATTTTTTAGCATATCTATTGCATAACAAATCTCTAATTACGAGAATGGTTCGCTGATCATTTTTTTTTAATCTTCTTATAGTTGATTCATTCTTTTTATTTTAAAGTATGTTTCTGGGTTAAGTGGTTGATTAAGTTATACAGCCCTTGGTAATAAGAGTTGAATGCTTTACCTATCTTTTCTGGAGTTAACTGTAGGCCATCTTCTGTAAAAATTATTTATACTTCGGCTGAAAGTTATTTCCCTTTCACCTTATTTGTAAGTATATTATTTGCCTTTTACCTCTGTAGTATAATTTTTTTTTTGAGGTATTCAAGATTTTTAATAGTTTGTTGTTGTAGTAGTATCTCATTGAGTCTTTCCTTTAATTGTGCTATTTTTCTATTTTTTTCTACAGAGGGGTTATTTTTGTTAGATCTTGTTGTTTCATATAAAGATACATATAACTCTGATAGGGGGAGGCCATTATTTGTTTTTTTCTTATTGAACCTATTTTTATAAAATGCCCCCTTAAGACTGCTTTATGTGTACACCAGACTGTTATATCAGATATATCTTTATTTTTATTTTCTGGATAGTTAATACAATGCTAAACAAAAATCTGCACACCAGTCAAGCCATAAGACTTGCTTTTCCCACAGAAATCCCAAATCAGCAGTGATGTTACAACCGCAAAGGATTCTGGGTGGGCATATGCAAATTAGTTTAACAAAGAATCACATTTTTGCCTCATTCCATTTTAAACATGGATTCCTTTTAATTTGTGTTTGCAGTATACAACTGCTTGGAACACAATTTAGGATAAGATGCAAAACCAGTGAACCACTCATGGACAGCTGTTTCGTTGTTAATGCAACTCTTCAGCATGAGGTTGGTTACTGGTTTGCTTATGGAGGCTTGGTAGTGCTTGGGAAGCAAGATCCAAATAGATTATGGTGGGGAAAAATTGTGATTGAAAACCCCTTCCACCTGAAGTATGTGGATAGTTAATACAATGCTAAACAAAAATCTGCACACCAGTCAAGCCATAAGACTTGCTTTTCCCACAGAAATCGGAAAGAAATGTTTTGTTATTTCTTTTATATTCTCTATGTCTTGTTTTTTTGTTTTTTTTTTTAGAAGGGAGTCATTAAACCTCCAGCTGTTTCTTACTTTATTAATAGGATTTATAGAAAGTTCTAATATAACTGGGTTATGTCTGACCATGTAACTTTTTGAATTAGTATTTTCTTAGTCTTGTATATAATTTCTGAGTTCCCCAAAATTAGATCTAATCTGGAATACGTATAATGTACCTCAGAAAAACAGGTAAAATCTTTCTCTTGAGGATGGAATATCCTCCATAAATCAAATAAAGCATACTTGTATAATAGGGTTTTCAGTTGATTTGACATATTTTTACCTTTCTTATCTTGGAGGGTCCTATCTATCATACCATCAAATATACAATTGAAGTCTCCTCCAATAAGAATTTTACCTTTTTTGAGGTTGTCTATTTTGTATATTACTTTTTGTAGGAAATTGATAGTATTAACGTTAGGTACATACAAATTAGCAATCGTAAACTCCTCCTCTTGTATTTTACATATTATTATGATATACCTTCCATTTTTGTCTATCTCCTGGAAAGAGATATGTATAGCTATATCATTTGCTATCAAAATAGCAACTCCACATTTCTTTTTATCTTCTAATGAAGAGCATAATTTAATATTAAATCTTTTGGGGATAAAGCGTTCTATATATCTTTAACCAATGGGTCTCTTGTAATAAGATAATTTTAGCCTTTTCTTGCTTAATATAATCAAATACCATAGATCTTGTATGTGGATTATTTAACCATTGGGCGTTAAGCATTAGAATCTTAACCATTTTGTGTTAATGTAACCTTACATTCACTTTGCAACAAAACAAATACATAAATTAGACAACGAATTACAAACATATAACCTTGTGAGAGGAACACATAGTGCACTCCATCTCCATTTTCCCATTGAAGGGACAGAGTTCCACAACCTAATTCCCCAGGTGTGGAAAGAAAACTTCATTTATCCAAAATAGGAAGTTAATTGAGAATATACTCTGGCCTTAATCTGAAAGCAGCCTTGATGGAAAAAGGGGTAACTTCTACGTGAAGTAATACATTGGAGGGAAGGGAGGAGCAGAAAAAAACACACACACATTAATTTTGTCTGTCCTAATGGTGTATACTTTATATTTAATATCTTGAACCTTTTCAAAGGTGTCTCAATCAAAAATATTTCCTTTTTCCATTAAAGAGATTAAGTGATTATTTAGTGTTTTATATTACTTTTTACTTTAATCCAATACCTTAGACAACACCCTTTATTTTCTCGTTACTTATTTCCTCTTTTTACTCCATGTTTGCTTTAGATAGTGCCCTTTAAATCCTTTATTATTTTGTATATATTATAATTATATCATAAACTAGTGGCTTATCACATGTATAATTCTTATCTAGTTCTCTACTCTTTGTGTAATTTGTCTATTGTGTTTTTGTGAATTTACTAATTTATGTTATATATAACCAATTAATGTATGAATAATTTCCTATTTCTTTTAGGGTTCCTTTCCCTTAATGTTGCTTTTCCTTTCCCATTTTCTTAAGATTACTTATTAGTGCTTTCTAAAATTGCATTTTCCATTTAAATTTATAGTCAAGTGAAAGTGCTTATAATTATCTATTTGTGAAATAGCCAGGGGAAATAAATAAATAAATAAATATATAAATATATATATACCTAATTCTATATATATGTATACAAATTTATCTGCTCTAATTATATTACTTATTTCTGTCTTCTTTCTTACTTTGTTCCTCCCCCTCCTTCCTCCTCCATGTCCCTTAATCAATCAAGCTACCCCTTCCCAGATCTTCTAAATATTTACTTAATTCAAAGCCCTATCTTGTATCCACTTAGTAGCAGCAACAATATCTTCAAAAAATATGCTTTTATAGTCATGTGTCACTATAAGTCTTGAAGGAAAACCCCAATAATATTTTACATTATTTTTCCTTAATATCATAGTTGCTGATGGAAAAAGAGAGTCTGTTTTTCTGGTTTCATAGGACAAGTTTGGGAAGACTTTAATATCTTTAAACTCTGTTTTCTGACTGTTTTGTCTTGTCGCTTTTCTTATTTCTTCTTTAAAATAGAAGGAATGGCAGCATATCATTACATCCTTGGAATTTCTGAGGGTAGAGTAGTTGGCTTTGAAACTCTGTGGAATCTTTCATAAACATTGATCTTTTCATCCATCTTGATTCCCAGTTCCGAGAAGTATTAGTATCCTCTGAACAGGAGGAGTTCAGAGGATACTAATACTCCACCCTCCTATCTTGAACATTGTTTATAGCAAGTGGCTTTACTTTTTACTATTTAAGTATCTCTCTGTATTTACACCTTTTTGGGGGGTTGTGCTATATAGTATAAGCATTTATTAAGGGGTGCCCTTGAAGGCACTTAGATTTTCTATCTTACAAGCGTCAGGATTACCTATCTCTATTAATCCTAGCTTGCTACTGCCTCCTATACCTCCCTATTTACAGGTATTCTCTGCCTCTCTTCTATTAACTATTGCAATCATATTGGTGTACTGTTTAACCTCTTGTGCATTAGAGGTACTTTATATATATACAGCAGACCCTGTTTTGCAGGAGGAGTTCAGAGGATACCAATACTCCACCCTCCTATCTTGAATTCAGTGGCATTGTTTATAGCAAGTGGCTTAACTTTTTACTATTAAAGTATCTCTTTGTATTTACACCTCTCTTGCTAGCAAGCGTCAGTATTACCTATAGTCTCTATATTTCTACTGACCATTATATCTAACCTATCTTGCAACTGTCTCCTATACCTCTTTATTTTACATGTATTCACTGCCTCTTTTCTATTAACCATTGTAACCAACTGGTGTGCTGTTTAACCCCTTGTGCACTAGAGGCATTTCATCTATATTCAACCGACCCTGTTCTGTAGGAGGAGTTTAGAAGATACTTGTAGCCCCATGTAGCCAAAGCACAGCTAAGCGAAAAAGGGCCTTGACAGGGGTTAGGAGGCGGGCATTAGGAGGAGGGAAGGAAGTTTGGAGTTATGGGTAAGTAGGCTGGGCTATTTAAATAGGCAGCCATTTTAGGTGAGCTCACTTCTAATTTCCTACCTGACCGAGTTTGTCCCACCGACCCTCCCTATATATATGTATATATTGTGTATGGTAAGGGATATCCTGTTTTTTCACAGCGGCGGGATAGAGAGCTGAAGGAGAAGGAATAGGCTCCCTAGGATGAACGTGGCAGAAAAGGAAACTGTGGTCATTGGTGGTTGGTAGGTTTCGAGTCCTGTCAGTGGCTCAGAACCTGGTGGGGTAGGGGTATCCGGGTATACCCCTGCCATGGTTAACTTATGTTTGGCACTTTAAGTTGGTATGTTGGAATAATGTCGGTATATGTTATATATATATGTGTTATTTATATGGGGGTCATTGCCTTTTATATAACAGAAGGAGTCGGATGCGAGGGCGGAGTATGGGGGCAATGACCCATGTTTATTTGTTAAGTTATTATTATTATGTTACAATTAATATATTGTTATTATTATTTAAGATTGTTTAATAAAGCTGTGGACAAATTTTCCTATATACCCGAGTGTCAGTGTGATTATTGGGTTAGGTATGTGGGAGGGTTGTCCTGGAGTCCGACTGCCCATATGGCGACTATACACCGGTCATGTATCCCACTTTCCTATTTAGAATTCAGTTACATTGTTCATAGCAAGTAGTTTTACTTTACACCAATAAGTATTTCTTTGAAGCAACACTTCTCTTCCTATTGGTTCTATTGGAGGTTTAATACCCCAACTAGTTTATAGGACATATTATTTTGTAGCCTTGTGCTTTTTTGTTTTGCTTTTATCTTTTCTATTTTACATTTTAATATATCCATTAAAAGTAAATTTTTATGCTCATTTCATTGTGACAATATTTACCAAAATGTTGAGACACTTTATGGTAGTTTTTTTTCTTTTCTTTTCTGTATTCATATAAACTGCTAAATAGTAAATTTTGGGGCCTGCTCTTCATATCTGAGAGTCACATCGAAGCGTCTAATAGTGCGCTTACAGCGCTGTAGTAAACATTCTAATTTTCTGGGTGCTAATCTGCTAAATAGTACATTTTGGGGCATGCACTTCATATCTGAGAGTTAAATCAAAGTGTCTAATAGCGCGCTTACAGCGCACTTGTAAACATTCTAATTGTTTTGCTGCTAATCTGCTAAATAGTATGTTTTGGGACGTGTATTTCATATCTGAGAGTCAAATAGAAGCGTCTAATAGTGCGTTTACAGCACAGTTGTAAACATTCTAATTTTCTGGGTGCTAAATAGTACATATGGGGTGTGCACTTCATATCTGGTGTATGTGCGCAACACTAGCTAGTTACCGCTTCTCAAGAAAGTCTAAAGATAAATAAATGTTGCCTATGGTGCAGGTAGTATAGAAGGCAAGACTGAGACAAATCATTCGGGTTATGTTTGCCTGTTGATATGTTAATTATCTTAGACCATTAAAATTCAATAATCAATGAAAAAACACACTGTCATACAAAAATATGTATTATAGACAAGTTAAAACCAAAACTACAAGTCATGCTATAACAAAATTAAACAAGTTTTAAAGTATGTATGGGCCAAAGAGTGGCTGTAAAAACAAAGTTTTACTGGTTACATTCATAACTACGCACTCTAGTGAACAGGACCTTCATGTAGTGTGTTCTTTTTCTGTAAATCATACAGCATCCTTTAATGTGCTTTTCAGATGTCATATTGTTAATTACCAATTTTTGTTTAGCCTGTTTTTTTTTTTTAAGTGAAAAATAAGTGTTATTGTGATCGCTTCATATACAGAAGCATTAATATACATTTCTATATTGTGTAAAGACACAACTACAAAGTTAAAAACCAAACACTAAAACACTAAAACAACGTGCCAGACAATCTACCTGTGCATGCTAGTGTGATACAATAAGTCTTAAAAATGCAATAACCCACAGAAGATGGGCGAGAATTTTTTTTGCAAATGGAACTTTGATTCGAATTTACTACATTGGTCACTTGTAATATTGTTTCACACCTACAACACATGTTAAGTGATAGAAAACAGATTGATATTTTCTACACTAGAAACTACCAGATAACAAGCTGCTATATTTAAACCAGTTATCAATAGCTAAGAGGTACTTAAACAATATTGAAATTCTGGGGCAATACCCTCACAAGTCAAACTGAGAGGTCAGTTTATAGGGAAAACTGTTGCCTGGATACAATTCTAAAACAATTTCCATATGTCCGTTGCAGACTTTACATGCTGGAAAAACACAGGTGCCAATTGCTGTGGCTTTCTGCAGTGTGCATAACGGCAAGGAGGGCAGGGTTGAGGAGTGGGTGGAAGATGACGTGGAGGATAATGAGGTCCTAGACCCCACATGGAATCAAGGTCATGCGAGTGACATGTGCAGTTTGGAGGAAGAGGTGCTGGTTGCACAGAGGCACCAGCACAGCATAAGAGGGAGCAGGGTGCCAAAGCGGAGTGGCCGTCCCCTAGCGCTCGCCGGCATGTATTATCTTTAGAATTCCCACAGTTATCCAAGTGACAGTTGAAGCGATAAAAAGAACCATAACAGATTTAACAAGCCATTCGCAGTTTTCGCAGTCCAGTGACCGGGACCAGGACACTGTCTGGGCGGCGGTCGGATGACAGGGACCCAGTATGCCTGATGTAGAAGTTAGGAGTCACAGTGTGGAATGGATTAGCAGGGTCTGGTGCAGGGTAACCGCACGCCCCCTGGTGTTGAGCACCAGCATTTGTGTGGCCACATACCAGGACCCTGATGCAGCTTCAGTAAAAAGAGTACTGGATACCAGTAGCCATCACCTGACTGATCCACCTGGCTGTGCGCGCTTTCGGCATTCTCACCCTGCTGCTGCTCGCCTGTCTGTGCTGCAGCGTAACTTTGGCCTTCCCGCTCACTGCCCCATATGCGACGTGCCCACAATGTGGAACTCCACCTTACACATGCTGGAGAGACTGTTTGAGCAGCAGCAGGCGATAGTGGAGTTTCAGCTGCAGCACGCACCGGTCAGTGGCTCTGCACCAGACTTGCCCTCCAACTGATCAGAGTTAAAGGATTTCAAGTGGACTTATTACAATTACAGGGCTTCTAAAGAGTCCTGTATTGTTATTTGTCGTCACTACCTTCCCGCGTCGGGAGTGGGTCATTTGCGCGCCTGCTGCCTTCCTTGCATGTTGTAGCCATTTGTCAGGGTCTCTGTACGGAATGGAACCCTGATTCCCTGTTACCCGTGGTCACCATGGTAGGCACAGTCAATGGCATCGAAAGTTGATATGGATTGACATACAAATGCGTTGTCGCCTTCTCGTTGGGGAGCACATTGAAAAAGTGCTCTAGCATGACGAGCTGGGTGATCTCATCTGGGAACTTGGCTTGATGGGAGTTGAGCCAGTTCTGGGTGGCCCTTGTGATGCCACTTTTTATACTCAGATATATCAGAGCTGCTGCAGATAGTGTGGGCCGTCTGTGTGCGCTTTTGGCATTCTCATCCTGCTGCTGCTCCTCTGTCTGCGCTGCAGTGTAACTTCAACCTTCCCACTCACCGCCTCATGAGACTGTGCGAGCAGCAGCAGGCGATAGTGGAGTTTCAGATGCAGCACACAATAAAAACTTGATTTATATGTAAACAGTGTTGGCTACCTCCTCCTCCACTGCCACTTCCACCTACACCGCCACGGTCACCGCCTCCTCAACCTATGGGTCCCTTAGTATAAACTATGTACACAATAGCAGAGGCTTGTGAAGGCCTTTTATCCATGCATCAGGAGTTGAACATTTCTCCATGCATCAGGACTGCAAGAAAAGCACCGCAGGCTGCAAATGTTTCTTTTTTTTAATGTCCCAATATTTTGGGGGCTACCCCAATTAAATAAAAAAAAATATATATATATAAAAAGTGTTGGCTACCTCCTCCTCCTCCACCGCCGCTTCCACCTGCACCGCCACGGTCACCGCCTCCTCAACCTATGGGTCACTTAGTATAAACTATGTACATAATAGCAGAGGCTTGTGAAGGCCTTTTCTTCATGCATCAGGAGTTGAGCTCAGTTTGAACAATGAAAGAGAATACCCTGCACTCCAATCCTCTCTCAAATGGATAATTCTGTTGATCCTCCTGACAGCCATGCTTTAGATTTTGATTTATGTTCTTCCAAAGCTAAAATCAAAGATTCCATCTAGTGCTATTTTATAGCTCAGCTGTATTTTTATTTTTTATGTTATTTTAAGTGATTTACCTATCCACATTTGTTTGCAGGGCACTTGTCCTACTCTTACCCCCATTTAACTTCCTTTTGCAGCCTTCAAGCCCTTTGCAGGACTTTTTTACAGGCATTTTTGTGGCCAAAAGTTCGGGTCCCCATTGACTTCAGGGTCAAGTTCGGGGTCAAGTTCGATCAGGAACCCAGACTTTTTTTCAAAGTTCGGCCGAACCCGCCGGACCCGAACATCCAGGTGTCCGCTCAACTCTAGTGTTAATGATAGATTAGTCATTAAATGCTTACCATTTAGGGGACATGCCTCCATACACAGCATGCAGGGGGATAGTTAAAGGAGATATTTTTATGTGTATGAGGAACATATGATCCCTATATGCTTTATTTATTTATTTTTCACTTTTTACTGTACTATTATCACAGTGTTACTACATTTCTCAACATGCCATTTTCATACTAATATATTTTTTTGAACACAGTGACATAACAGAATTAGTATCTTTGTTATATAAATTCAGTTATTTTGGTTTGTGTGAAATAGATGTTATTTAAATTTAAAATTACACTATATAATTAACCTATCTTTCAAAAAATACAGTCAGTTGGTTTTTGCTTTAAAAAAAAACTATACATTTATAAGTAAGGCATAAACAAAGTACAAAACAAGATATGCACATTTGACATGCTTCTTCAATGAAAGCATCATCTGAAACTCTGATAAATGGTATTCATTTGTATGCAGTAATTATTCTCATGTTGAAGATACCTTCATTACTGGCTAAAAGTTTATTGTCAACATCAGTATATAAATCACATTAAAAATGCAAGAGTTGGAAGGTAATTGTAATGAGTGCTATTGGTTATCTTATGGACATACTGTATTTATTATCATTTATCCAGTAGGCGTACTACCTGACCTTATTACTTTACAAAGTATATTAACTGTGCAGATATAAAACAGAAAGTTATTCTACTGAATGTGTGCAAGCAATATTGTACTATAATCCTATAGACTGTAAGCTTGTTTCATCATTCAAATTTCATTATTATTACTTATTTAAGAAATCATATTCACTAATATTAGTATTTACATTTTTCTCTTTTTGCATCAATTTAATACTAATTTATGCCTTTATAGTTATCTAAACTCAAAGTAATAGAATATTGTCTTTTAGTCTAATCATTGTAGTGCAATTGTTTTATGGTATGCAGACAGAGGCAAACTGCTTCGAGTGGACTGGGTACACAGCAACTTGGTGTTTAATATTGCTGCTCCATTAGGGGAAGGCATGCCTCTACCAACATAAAATGAGTGACAGTAACTCTGTGCCAAGAGAAGCATTGAGAAGACAGCTACTACATACACTTTAGACCACAAGGTTGAGAAGTGAACTATAAATGAAAAGGAGATACGTAAAATAAAGGAAAGAAGACATTATGTCTCATGGAGTGTAAAAATAGGAATGGATTTGTTTGATAGCAAATGCATGGCTTGTGGGATTTATGAGCTGTAATCTGCTGTGGAGTGGTTTACTCATAACTACTTGTCTTGTTTTTATTTTTAAATAATCTTGACTTGGAGACATGTCCTCACTATTAATTTGTATGATGTTTATGAACAGACAAAACTACGATAATAATGCTACAAAAAGAATAATGGTTTACGTCAGCTTTAGATTTAGATTTTAACAAGTGCACGTGTTCTGCCAATTATGGCTTTTCCATTAAAAATCACACTAAGTAAACAGTCATATATATATAGCATTAGAATTTCTTTTTAATCTTAACACAATTAAAAGATATAAAAGTGTAGACTATTCTATCCTTTCTCTATGTCAATTAATTTTTTTTTGGGCAGGAGGTTCCCCAAAAACGAGTTTACCTCAAGTCAGTTAAGGAGGCCTCTACTCACCGATTTAGGGGGATGTTCCATCAGTTAAAGAAAGAGGAAGACAGGTTGTAAGAAGTAAATAAAAAGAAGTGAAGGGGAGAGAGAAAAAAAAACGAAATGGGGGGTGTAGTGAATGGGAAAGTGGAGGGTTGGTGCCAGACTTTCCATTCTCACCTGAGAACCAAGTCTACCTGTTTAATCATTAGTACTCAAATAAAACTGCCAGGTTCTCAAAACATCCTCATACGTGTCAGAGCGGCATTTCAGTACAGTTTTACATTCCTCCACCTTGTGGATCTCTTCCACATGGTCTAGTCAACTTTGGTGTGAAGGTGTGCCCCACTGCAACCAAAGGGCAGGGATCTGGGTTCTAGAAGCCATTAGCAAGTGCTTGGACAGCATTTTCTTATACTTCGAGATAGGTCATTTAGAGCAGTTTAAACTAAAATAGAAATCTACTGCCTCTTATGCCACTATGGCCTTAACATAATATACCTTCCTTTAAAAATGGCTTTGTTGGTCCCAATCTATTATATCCTATGACCATTCTGGAGAAACTAGGCCTGCACTGAGATTTTCAACCTCAGTAATGTAGTATCAGAATGGAAGGAGATTATGCATATATCTGTTGACTCTGGATTGACAATTGATGCAGTGGCAGAACAACCCCTGGTGCAGCTGGTGTGGTATGCTGGGGGGCCCATTTGGTGGCCCATGCACGTAGGCCTCCTGATGAGTATTGCTGAACAGGTGCCTTGTAATATCAGATGCTGTGAGGAAGTGAGAGCCAGCTTGTGTAAGGAACATTGTGCTGCTAGGAGGCGGAGGAGGCAGGCACAGAGGCATCCTGACACATACAAACCCTGCCCAGGAGGATGGCTGCAGATATATAAAAATATATAAAAATTATCACCTCCTATAGCCTGCAATATTTAGCATACTGCAATACAAAAATAAAGCGTCTCGATACTCATTTTCCTGCAGAGCACCGCAATTATGGAATAACCTCAGGGGCACAGTTAAATATTCATTCAATCTAAAATCTTTTAAGGGATCTATGGCAATATACCTCAGCACAGAATGCACCTGTCATGGTTTAATATATGTATTACCTATTATATGTTAAATTTAAATATGTGTGTTTGTATATATATATATATATATATATATATATATATAGAATATACCAAAAATAAGGCTTGCACTCACGGTCTGTAATGTTAAAAATATATTTCTTCTTTATTCCAA
>OW240915.1:218850625-218865884 GCA_933207985.1 Pelobates cultripes | reverse complement strand
AGCATGGAGCGAGTGCATCATTAGATGCATTTATGTCAAGCTCAAGGTGCTGCCTGCATAGTATGCCCTTAGTTGGACAGCCTGCAGGATCGGTAGGCAGCCTGACATGCATTCATGCCAGGCTGACCTTCCAATTGTTTGGACAAACATGCCCCCCTTTTAGCAGGTCTTATCACGTGATTCGCGCCAGTGGCACACCCTTTTACCCTGCCCATTGACTTCCTGCTTCACTGGACACTGCTGTTAGGGGGTTTTGGATTTACTTGAAAGATGAAAGCATAAATTAGAGAGAAATTAGCATAGAGTATGTGTTTTCTTATAGCTGCATTCTATGAGTTTCCCTCCAGCACCATCTCCATCAGATACATGACGCTCGGGAGGTATAATTGTTTTAGTGTTTTTGGTCGATAAGATTCCATAATTAAGCCCATCATAATTGTCAGCACCAGGCCCACTGTGCTCTTAATCCGGCCCTGCTTCCAACTATATATGCCTGACTACCTTGCCTCCCAGCCGCTGCACACATTTCCCCACCATTATGTTGAGCTTGCACAGGCTTCTCTCCAAACCATGTGCGTGCGGCAACGCCTGCCTGCACATCTTGGGGACCACTTTCGACTAAACCACTGTGAGATCTGTAAAAAGAGCTAAACACCGAGCCAGGTCGTGCCGGATCGCGTGGATAAGATCCACTGTCCTAACCTGTCTCAAGTTCTTACCGCCACGGTGAATAACCAAAATAACTGGCCCCGAGACAAATCTGCGCAGCGCAATGCATTCCGGATATACCTTCTGCCATAGGAGACCCCTAATTCCCCACCATCTAACCCATGCTACCTCGAAGGAAAACCCCAAATTCCGTCCATATGTGCGTTCTTCCACTCGACAAGCAGCCCAATATATGAAGGAATGCCCCAATATCAAGACATAGCAGGGACTTGAACCTACATCGAGAAGAACATTATAACAAATGAGGCCTAAAGTAGGACCTAAAGTGCCCAGATTCCCATCTACCAATGCGCTTAATCTCAGCAGCCGAATAGCCTAGCAAAGTCCCTTGAGTGGCGGCCCCAATCCAAAAGGAATGTGCCAAGTACCCATGAGCATCCTCCCTGCAATCCGACAATGCCCTGCGTAACATTGCCATGAATTGGTAACGAGTCAGCGAAGACCCATCCCCATACACTAACAGGGGGCCATCCCTTATAGACCGAATGCTCAAGTACCTCTGAAAGGCACTAACCGGACAGACATCGCCCCATGTCGCACCGATCCGTACCCATGCACTATAAACCTCCCAAGCTGTCTTGGACCGCTGCACGAAGATATCCATCGATGACTCCGACCACCGCGCCTCCGATAGAGACAGCAGCGAAGCCGACCGCCAAAAAGGTACCACTAACTCACCTATCCGGAAAGCCCCCAAAAAATAGAAAGAAAAGGTCACCCGAAGGAGGCGAGACTCGAACTCTGATGCGCAGATGACAGGCAAAACCAACAGTATACGCCCCAGTGTTTCTGCCGAGATATGGCGACGGCGATCCAGACACCTCCAAAGCCCCCAACCCCGCAAGATCTTCTGAATCCCAAATATGTTCGTCAGGTCGCGCCAGCCCATAAATCGGAATAGGAAGAACAACGCCGCCAGCGCTTTTTCAGCCGCAGCACAAGGCCTACCTCGTCTGAGCATCCCATCCAAAAATAACAACATCGCCTCGAGGAGCCTGGACTCTGTCGACAGCCATTGGCCTCATACAGCTTGATACTGCCTCCAAGAGCTCCCATAAGGATGTTGGATAACTGACCGATTCACTGTGCTTCTGGTGCTGACTCCTGAAACCGGTCCCACTACAACCGAGACAAAGCATCAGCTACCACATTCTCAACCCCCGGGACATGAGCAGAACCAGCCGTCGCAGCAGCGCCAATACTGGGGGAGAGGATGACGACGACCGGGTGATCACATTCATGTTGTCCGTGTGAAAGACCCCTGTGCGATTCCTGAGGTCCTCACCCCATAGTTCCAGGGTGTCAGGATTACTGTTTGATCCAGCACGTAGAACTGTACAGCACGGATGACAAATAAGTAACGTATTACCGGTCCTTAGAATGGCCGGATTTAACGTACAAAGAATAGCCAAAAATACTAGCCGAGGTCAGGGAACACAGAAAGGGACACAGCGATGAGGAAAGCCAGGAGTCAGGATACCAGAATATAGAGAAGTCAATAAACAAAGCCAAAGTCAAAACCAGGTAGAAAACTATAAACAGGAACGCGCTCTCGGACAACCACAAGGGAAACCACGACAGGGCACTGAGCAGGCTGAGAACTGGGCCTAAATACCCCTCCTTAGTTCTGATAGGCTGTAACCGGCCTTTGACCCCAAAGTCAGTTACCAGGTTTCATTTGCATAATTGCTGCTCAGCATTAACCCTTCTGTGGATTAGGTTGCTGCTCAGCACAACTTTTCCTGTGTGGACAGTAAATGTCATTAACCACATTTCTATAAGCGGATGAATATGTGACATTACCCCCCACCTGAAGAACGCCCACCGGGTGGACAGGACCAGGCTTGAGAGGAAATTTAGCGTGAAAAGCGTGGATCTTACGGCCTGCATGCAGGTCAGGAGCCGAAACCCAAGAACGATCAGCAGGACCGTAACCTTTCCAAACAACCAAGTACTGTAAAGTGCCCCGAGAAAACCTAGAATCCACGATAAAAGATACCTCATACTCTTCCTGACCACCCACCACCACCGGAGGGGGAGGAACACAAGGAACAGTATATCTATTGCAGACAAGAGGTTTGAGTAAGGACACATGAAAAGTGTTGGGAATCCCTAAAGATGCAGGAAGAGCCAGAGAGTAAGACACTGGATTGATCCTACGAAGCACTCTCTAGGGACCAAGGAATCTGGGGGCAAACTTCATGCTAGGGACCTTAAGCTTGATGTTGCAAGATGACAACCAAACCCAGTCCCCCACTTGGTACACCGGGTTGGCACTCCTACGCTTATCAGCAAAATGTTTGAAGCGTTCAGCAGCAGCCCCTAGAGCAGTTTGAACCTTAACCCAGGTATCTCGAATGGAGGCCAGACGCTCATCCAGAGCAGGAATGGCAGTATCATAAAATACCGCAGGGAGAACCGTAGGATGCCTACCATTATTGACAAAAAATGGACTGTGCCCAGAGGAGTCATGAACAGCATTGTTTCTAGCGAACTCGGTCCACGGGAGTAGTTCGGACCAATTGTCTTGTGTGCTATTAATAAAACAACGCAAATAAACTTCTAATGACTGGTTAGCCCTCTCAGCTGTATCATTGGTCTGTGGATGGTAGGAGGAGGAGAAGGAGAGATCAATCCCCAATTGTTTACTGAACGCCCTCCAGAACCTGGACACAAACTGAGAGCCCCTATCAGACACAATATTGTGGGGGATGCCATGCAAACGGACAATTTCACGTATGAAAATTAGGACCAAATCTTGCGAAGATGGCAACTTCTTGAGAGGAATGAAGTGAGCCATCTCAGAAAATCGGTCTACAACCATGAGAATAGTAGTGAACCCAGCAGAGCTAGGAAGCTCAACAATAAAGTCCATGGATAGGTGGGACCATGGAATCTCAGGAACAGGAAGAGGCTGCAACAGGCCACAAGGAAGTGCATGAGTCACCTTAGAAACTGCACACACAGAACATGCCTGCACATACTCCTTTACATCTTTCCTGAGTGAATCCCACCAAAATGATCTAGCGATCGCGGCAGTGGACTTATTGATGCCCGGGTGTCCAGCAGTTATATTGTCATGGAACACTTTCATGATATTAACCCTTTCACATAGGGGAACGTACAGTTTATCACACGGTTTACCACTGGGCGCCTGAGGCTGGGCCTCCAGTATGGTGCCAAGCAGTGGAGAAGACAGTGAGAGGACAGTAGTAGCAATAATACACTCTGCTGGAATAATAGGAGATGTCATCTGTTCCGGAGCTGACTCATTATCAAATTGCCTGGACAAGGCATCAGCCTTGGTATTTTTAGAACCAGGTCTATAAGTAATGAGAAAGTTAAAACGTGAAAGGAACAGTGACCATCTAGCCTGTCTGGAAGACAAACGTTTGGCATCCCCTATATATGCCAGATTTTTGTGGTCGGTTATGATCAACAGGGGGTCCTTGGAACCCTCCAAAAGATGTCGCCACTCCTTGAGGGCAAGAATAATGGCCAACAGTTCTCTATTGCCAATATCATAGTTGCGCTCAGCAGGAGACATCTTTCTGGAGAAGTAGCCACAAGGATGCAATGGTGTTCCCTGGCTTTCTCTCTGAGAGAGAACAGCCCCTACCCCTGTCTCGGATGCATCAACCTCCAATATAAAAGGTTTACTAGTGTCGGGATGTTTTAGTATGTCCGCAGAGGCAAATCTTTGTTTAAGAGTCTCAAAAGCATTCACAGCCTCTTTGGACCATACCGTGCTACTAACCCCTTTGCGAGTCATATTTGTGATTGGGGCTATTACAGAAGAAAATCCCTTGATGAATCTTCTGTAATAGTTGGCAAAACCAATAAACCTTTGAATGGCTTTTAAACCAGAGGGTAATGGCCAGTGTAGTACAGCCTCTAGTTTTTTAGGATCCATTTGAAATCCCGATGCAGAGATGTTGTAACCCAAAAAGTGGACTTCAGGCTGGTCAAAATATGCACTTTTCTAATTTACAATAAAGTTTATTTTTCAACAACGTCTGCAGAACCTGTTTCACATGGGAGTGGTGAGTTTGAAGACCAGGGGAATACACCAAAATATCGTCCAAATAAACCAAGACAAATGAGTAAATGAATTCCCTGAGTACATCATTTATAAAGTCTTGGAATAAGGCCGGGGCGTTGCATAACCCAAATGGCATTACCAGATATTCATAGTGTCCACTACGGGTATTAAATGCCGTCTTCCACTCATGATTCTCTTTAATTCTAACCAAATTGTAAGCGCTCCTAAGGTCAAGCTTAGTAAATACTTTAGCTCCCTGAAGTCTATCGAACAATTCGGAAATGAGTGGAATAGGGTATGCATTTTTTACAGTGATTTTATTAAGTGCCCTGTAGTCTATGCAAGGGCGTAACTCACCACCCTTTTTCTCAACAAAAAGAATCCTGCACCAGCTGGTGAGGATGACTTTCTTATGTGCCCTTTGCTCAAGGATTCTTTGATGTATTCCTCCATTATTTTACTCTCCTGGGGAGATAAGGCATAAACTGCCCCCTTAGGTGGCATAGCGCCTGGAAACAGGTTAATAGCACAGTCATATGCTCTGTGGGGAGGCAATACATCAGATTGAGCCTTGTTAAACACCTCCTGAAGTTCTCGGTATTGTATGGGAACTCCAGGAGTTTGGGGAGTGGTAGTGGGAAGGTCAATAGTATCCAATCTCTTTAGTACTGGTTTTATACATCTCCCCATACACTCTTTACCCCATTCTAATATCTCCCCATTAGCCCAGTCAATATAGGGATTGTGCTTACTCAGCCACGAAAACCCTAATATGATAGGACATGATGGAGAAGTAATAACCTGAAACGTCATCTCCTCCCTATGGGAGGCCCCAATGGAGATCGTAATAGGGACAGTTTCGTGGGTTATAAGCGGTTGTGTGAGTGGTCTACCATCAATAGCCTCTACAGCTAGCGGCGTAGGTCTCTCCCTGACCGGTATCTCATTACCCCTAATAAACTGGACATCAATAAAATTTCCAGCAGCACCTGAGTCCATTAGGGCACTGCAAGAAAACTTCTTGTTATCAAGGGAAATAGATACCTCAAGGAGGAATCTACTTTTGTTTTTGTTAGAGGACAACTCCATCACACCTAAGATCTGTCCCCTTAAGGTTCTTAGGTGCGGAAGTTTTCCGGACGCACTGGACAATTAGTTATCATATGTCCCTTTCTACCGCAATATAGGCATAACCCCTCCCTTCTCCTATACTGTTTTTCGGCCTCTGACAGTCTAGTGACCCCAACTGCATAGGTTCGGGTTCGGACTGTACAGGGAGGTTAGACAAAACAGGTTTAGAGAATTGAGGTGCTAGGGACATAGCCGTACGTCTGGTCTTGCTTCTGGTGACTTCTCTGAGTCTTAACCTATTATCAATATGCATGACAAACGTAATAAATTCGTTAAGACTCTTAGGTAATTCTTTAGCGGCTATCTCATCTAGTATAGTCTCTGAGAGACCCTTTTTGAATGCTGAGATTAACCCATTGTTAGTCCAGTCTACCTCGGAAGCTAAGGTACGGAATTCAATAGCATAATCCGAGATAGACCGGTTACCTTGTCTGATGTGCATTAGGGCAGTGGAGGCGTCATCCTCTCTACCCAATGGCTCAAACGTGAGCTTGAATTCGGCAAGGAATTCCTGGTAATTATGAGCTATGCTCCGATTACTCTCCCACAACGGATTAGCCCAGGCAAGGGCCTTGCCCTTTAATTGATTCATTAGATAACCAATTCTTGCTCTGTCCGTGGGGAATGACCCTGGTGAGGCCTCAAAATGGTACTCCACCTGATTAAGAAAACCCCTGCATTCCTGGATATTGCCATCAAACTGTAGGGATGGTGATAAGGAGATGCAAGGAGTCCTATTAACAGTGGGTGGAGGTACACAGGGTAGAGGTGCTATAGGAGGAGACGCTGCAGGCTGCAGATGCTCCGTTCTAGCGAGAAGCGTACTTAAAGCCTGAGTGAATTGATCCATGCGGTGATCATTCTCCTCTAATTTCCTCTCGCAAGCAGCTATGTGCTGACACAGTTCTACAGGATCTATGGCCCTGTCGTAATGTCAGGATTACTGTTTGATCCAGCACGTAGAACTGTACAGCACGGATGACAAATAAGTAACGTATTACCGGTCCTTAGAATGGCCGGATTTAACGTACAAAGAATAGTCAAAAATACTAGCCGAGGTCAGGGAACACAGAAAGGGACACAGCGATGAGGAAAGCCAGGAGTCAGGATACCAGAATATAGAGAAGTCAATAAACAAAGCCAAAGTCAAAAACCAGGTAGAAAACTATAAACAGGAACGCGCTCTCAGACAACCACAAAGGAAACCACGACAGGGCACTGAGCAGGCTGAGAACTGGGCCTAAATACCCCTCCTTTAGTTCTGATAGGCTGTAACCGGCCTTTGACCCCAAAGTTAGTTATCAGGTTTCATTTGCATAATTGCTGCTCAGCATTAACCCTTCTGTTTGCTGCTCGGCACAACTTTTCCTGTGTGGACAGTAAATGTCATTAACCACATTTCTATAAGCGGATGAATATGTGACAGGCTTGAGGAAGATTAAGTCCAGATGGTATGTGGTAGGAATTACAATTTTATGGGCATGGACTGAGTTACAATGACTGACTGACCAATTACATGATGATCAGTTAGAAACCATGGGTGCAGCTAGTTGGGAGTTTTTTATGGGTCTGAGACAGCTTTGAAGCTGTTTTTCACAAAATGTTTAATATATTTGGTTTAGACACATGTGCTTTGATATGGGATATGTATATTTTATATTTATATTTAATAGACACATAATATATAGTTAACATCTGTGGAATGTTCTTTGTCCTTCAGATCTGATATCCTGAGAAGTGACCCTTCTTTACCATGAAAATGTGGCATCAGGCTTTCATGGCTAATACATGAATAATAACACAGCTGTTTCTTCCAAAAAATAAGGATTGTATAATTATGCAAACGTCATATAACAGATTTTAGTTTATATTAAAAGGGACATTACAGTCACCATAACAAATACAGCTTATTGCATTTGTTCTGGTGAGTAGAATCATTCCCTTCAGACTTTTTGCTGTAAGTACGATCTTTTCAGAGAAAATGCAGTGTTTTCATTACAGCCTAGTGATAACGCCACTGGCAACTCCTTAGATGGCTGCTAAAACTGCTTCCTTGGCCAGTCCTGCCTAGTATGCATCACAACATTCAGTGTCTCCAACCTCTGCATGGAGACACTGAACTTTCCTCATATAGATGCATTGATTCAATTAATCTCTATGAGGAGATGCTGATTGGCCAGGGCTGTGTTTGACTTGTGCTGGCTCTGCCCTGATCTGCCTCCATGACAGTCTCAGCCAATCCTATGGGGAAGCATTGTGATTGGCTCAGACCAACACTGCTGATGATGTCAGAGGTCAGATGCAGTTTAGAGGCAGAGGTAGCATCTCCAGACTGGAATACAAGTGAGATTTTGCTACTTTTAGGTAAGCAAAAGGGGGTCAGAGGTCTAGATAGTGGTTTTAACACTATGGGGTCAGGAATACATGTTTGTGTACCTTTAATATTCTAACAATATGTTACAGAGAAGTACAATTGTCCAAATAAAGCATGGGCTTGCAAACAGCATAGCTTTAGACAAATAACAACTTGCAAAAGGAAGCGCAAGTAGCTTGGAACTTCACAATGGAGTGTCTAAGAAGGTGTCCAGCAATGTATCATACATCTTCTTGAGCGGTCTGCTGTTGCTTAACCTCCTGAGACCCAGTACATTAACTTGTGTCCTCTGTACTGGACATTTTATTCACATGCATCTTCTTTTATTTTTTTGAGCTACTCTATTAATCCCTGCTGTATTGTAAAGAGGACATCCTGGGCTTTCAGTGATATGTCATGTGATACGATGGAATGCTGGGAACTTCCTCTTCCTTTTCATCACAAATAAAATAAATAAATTGGAAGACAGTTTCTTTCCTCAGTTCCCAGGAGGATATAATGTTTTTAATAATATTCTTTTTTTTTATATTTATTTTATTTATAAATCTTTTTTTCTTTTATATATATCAAATATACAATAATTATACAAATTATACAAATTTCAATATTACAACATTAATATACATTCACTTGATTATCCATAGCGTTATGTATAGTTCACAATCAAAAAAAAAAAAACAACAAGAAAAAAAAACAAAAACATCAAATTGCAGTTATAAGAATCGATATATGACCAATTCCCAATTTAACAGTTCTCCATTATACAAAACATATATGGAGAGATATGTATAGAATTACATCCTATATCAAACCCCTATCCATTTTGCACTTGATCAATACCCTATTTATCATATTAATCATCTATATCTTTATATAAATTTTTATAAATTCTACACAAAAAAAGAGAAGTTAAAATTCCCCCCTTTCCCTCCTTCCCCCCCTCCCCCTCTTCTTTTCCTTCTCGCCTTACCTTTCCTTCCCATATTTCATTTCCCCCCTTCCCTCCCTCCTCCTTCTCTCCCCCTATGTACAAATAATTCTATACCATATATGAGACTCGGCATGGGATGGGTCCCAAACTAGCAATTCGTTATTATATAAGAAATTTGGAAGTCCAGGGTAGCCAAAGCTCTCTCAAATCTCTAGTTGAAGATTCCATCTTATATTGGAACCTTATTTGTTCCATTATTTCTTGCCACAGTGGTGGGTTAGGAGATTTCCATGCTCTAGCAATACTGATTTTTATTGCAAAGAATATGTGTGTCATAATATATTTTTGTTGTTTATCAAATGATTTATAATCCATGTTAAACAGAAATATTTCGGGACTAATTACAACAACCTCCTTAAAAATACTTTTCATTAAACTTAACATTTGGGTCTTGATATTATTCAGACCCGTACAAGCCCACCAAATATGGAGCATGTTACCCTCTTCTCTTCTACATCTCCAACATTCTTTTGAGTAAAATGGGGATATTTTATGGAGTCTAACCGGGACCATATACCACCTATAGATGATCTTTAAATGTGTTTCAAATAAGGATATATTATGTATGCTTTGTTTTACTAGCATTGTAGCATTTGTCCAATCTATCAGTGGGAGGGATTTTCCCATATCCCTCACCCATTTACCAAATGGAGGCACATCAGTAACATTGTCTAATGTATCAAACAGTTTATTAAATCTAGAGATTCCTCCCTTTTTTTGACTACAAGTAATATAAGGTTCAAGATAGTGATCTTTAATCAATGTTTTAGTTAGAAGAAAATTCTTGATCCTTAAGTATTGAAATATTTCCCTAGGTAGAAGTTTATATTTAAATTGTAGTTGTGTAAATGTCACCAATTTAGATCCCTCATATAAATTTCCAATTTTTTTTTATTCCAAAATGTATCCAAGTTTTAATATTTATATCTGACATAGCATAATGAAGTATTTCTATAGGTGTATTAGATAATAATTTTCCTTTAAGGTCCAACTTAATGTTCAAATATTTTGCAAAATCCACCATATCTCTTATAATTTTATTAGAAAATTGCTCCGTTTCCAAAACCCCCAGATTCAAAAGTCCTAGCCACCCTAGGATGTGTAGCTTTTGTCCTGGTTCTGATTTCTTTTCAATTTTAATTCAAGATCTAGATATGTTTTGGTCTAAATTTAACCATATCATAAGCTGAGAAGCCTTATTTGCCTCATACATCCTGATCACATCGGGAAATGCTATACCCCCTTTCCGGTAGCTTCTACATAGAATCTCCGTCGCTATTCTAGGTGGTTTATAACGCCATATTTGGCTAGAGAATAAACTTTGAAAGCGCTTCAGACTGCCCCGTTCAATACAATATGGAATCATCCTGAAAAAATATAGGAGTTTTGGCATCAAATACGATTTAATAATATTAACTCTTCCTATCCAAGATGGTTCTAATCTCTTCAATTTATGTATCTGAGATTGTAGATCTTTATATAAATTGTCAAAGTTTATCAGAATTGTCTTTGTAGTATTAAATGTTATCTTTATACCTAGATAATCAATTTTATCTTTTATACATTCTATATGGAAATGGGAGTACAAAATTTCTAACTGTGTCTTGGTCAATAGGAATGGAAGAACTTGAGATTTATTAATATTGACCTTATAGTTAGAGAATTTACTATATATAGAAATGTCTTCTAGTAACGGTGGAATTGATAATAAGGGGTCAGCAAGAGTAAGTAGAACATCATCTGCGAACAAAGATATCTTAATATAGTCCTCTTGAAAATCTATTCCTTTTATCTTTTCATTCTGTCTTATCATCGTAGCCTACGGTTCGATTGTAAGAATATATAGGAGTGGAGCTAACGGACAACCCTGCCTAGTTCCATTCTTAATATCGAAGGGATCAGAGTCAAAATAGGGGCTGCTAATTCTTGCAGAGGAGTTTCTATATAAAGATAAAGTTTTATCTCTAAATGCTCCATCCAATCCGAAATGGCCCATGACAGAGTCCAGGAATCTCCAATTGACTCTGTCAAAGGTCTTCTCGGCATCTAGAGCAATAATAACAGATTCCCTTTGTTGTCCGCTCACTCTATTTATTATATTAAAAATCCTCCTTGTATTATCAGAGGTACTTCTTCCTTTCACAAATCCTGACTGGTCCCAGTTAATCAAATCTCCCAATACTTCTTTTAAACGGTTAGCCAAAATAGCCGAGAATATTTTAATATCAATATTTATTAGTGATATTGGTCTATAGTTTATTATTGTATTATCTTTATCTGGCTTAGGAATCGGAATAATTGTTGCTAACATCATCTCTTTTGGAAATGAAAACATCACTAGATATTAACGAGTACATCTCTAAGAGAATTGGAGTAATTATTTTCATACATATTTTATAAAAGATAGCAGAGAATCCATCCGGGCCTGGGGCCTTATTTGATTTTAATTTCTCTATCGCTTCCTCAATTTCCAATTCTCTAAAAGGGGCATTTATATATTCTAGTTTCTCTAGGCTTAACCTAGGAAGTCTAAGTTTCTTAAGAAATCTGTCAATTTCACCATTACTTGCCTTGACCTCCTCTAAATTATATAACGAGCTATAAAACTCTGCAAAAGCCTCTGCTATATCTTTAGGTAAGTTTACAACCTTTCCTCCTTTTGTCATCAGTTTTTTTTATAGATTTATCTTTATGTTGGATCTTAATTTTATTAGAGAGATCCCTATTGATTTTATTATTATTATGGTACCATCTTTGTTTAAGGAAGGATAGATTTTTACTAATCTCCTCATATATTTTATCCTTAATAATTAGCTTTATATTATTAATTTCCTCTATTAATTCCCTAGTTATTGATATTTTATTTAACCGTTCCATTTTTGCTAGTTTAATCCTCAGGACTTGTAATGATTCACCTTTCTTCCGTTTATATTCAGAACCGAACTTTATTAATAGTCCTCTTATGAAACTTTTTAGGGTACACCATACAATTGGTGTTGCAACTTCTCCGTTGTAGTTAATTTTTAAAAAGTTTTCTATTTCTATTTCTATTTGGTCCTTGATGTAGTCAAGTTTCAAAAGGCTTTCATTAAGCCTCCATTTAGTCCTTGGAGTATTACCTTCTTTTATCCTAATTCTCAAAGAGACTGGAGCATGATCCGAAATTTCTATAGAGCCAATTGTAGATTTTATGATATTATTTAAAAGACCCTCTTTCACAAAAAACATATCGATACGAGAATAAGTTTGATGTACATGCGAAAAAAATGTATAATCTCTTTCCTGAGGATTCATAGTTCGCCAGCAGTCAACCAGGGAATTTTTAGCTAAAAAATCAAATAGGCCAAATATTCCTATATTACAATGGTTACCATTCTCAGAATATTTATAGCTTCTATCTTTAGTTAGGTCAACAACACTGTTAAAATCTCCTCCTATTATAAGACTACCACAGGCGACTTCATCTACAATATCCATAATTTGATCTAACAAATCTGACGGGTTGTAATTCGGAGCATATATGTTTACAAAGGTATATGTGAAACCATTAGTTTTTATAATTAGAACCTGATATCTACCGTTTTTATCAGTTATTGAGTGAATAACTTCGAAGCTAAGTCGATTTGAGATAATAATAGCCGTTCCCCTTTTTTTCTTCTTACCTTCTAAATTTGCTGCATAAACTGTAGGGAATTTTTTATATTTCCATAGTCTATCAGGAGATTCAATCCAGTGAGTCTCCTGAATAAAAGCTACGTCAATTGAGTTTTCAATTAAAAATTTATATACAGCCCCCCTTTTTTGAGGTGAATTCATGCCCTGGACATTCCAAGTAATTATTTTAAGTGACATCTCTATTCCAGAAATCCCTATCCCATCCCAGACTGAGTCTCATACAGCCACATATAAAAGCAAGAAAAGGGGAAAAAAAGGAAAAAGGAGAAAAAAAGCAACCAAAAATACAAAAATACAAAAAATAAGATTTTAAAAATAAATGAATTGTGAACAAAAAAACATAGAGGGGAATAAACCCCCCCGCCTTTAATAATCCAAGAGGAGATCATTCCCATATCACCCTTGGACTAGCCTGCCCTGATATGCAGGAAAATAAGGTTCCATTGGGAAATGAGAGGGACACCTTAATATAAATGGGTTTTAACCCTTGGCCAGCAATTACTCACCTCCAGAACTATTACAACATTTTTATCCATTGACATCAATTATATATGAAATAGAGGATATGGTTATTTTATCCCTAACATTCTTTGTATATGTGTATCTATATAAGCTGTACAAACTTTAAGTAAGATTATTAGTTCAAGTTATTCATCTTATATTCATCATTAGATTCCCCAAATTATAAGATGTAGACATGCAAACATGTAGATGTGGGTACAGATAAATCATTCTATTATTTATATCAGATAATCTATATCCATAATAACATAGTAACCAATCAGAATGAAATATATTTATATGTATCCTTTCCCCTTTCTTTTTCCTTCTCCTCCTTACCCTTATATCAAATTCAGCATGTTATTATATCAATACAACATTGAATAAGTTGTTCCAACTCCTGTTCCAATATTACACCAGGATGGAGATGAGAGAAGAAGATAAATACATACATAAGTAGACAAAGTTTACCTTACTTCATCCTAAATTTTATAGTTAGTGATAAGTGGATTATTCCATTTTAAATATCTTCCTTCATATTTATATCGGTGAGTTAATTGAAACAATTTTGCTCCTTATACATCTATGTGTTACAAAATATTAATACAACAACCTAATATTTGAGAAAGAAAAAAAAAAAAGAACATTGTTTACCCCTTTCATAATGATATCAGTGAATTGATTTGAAACAATTTTGTTCCTTATGCATTTATGTGTTACTAATTGTTAATATAACGACCTAGTATTTATAAAAAATCATTATTAACCCCCATTCTCGTAAGTAAATTAAATAGATTATTTCAACCATTACCTTATATTTAATGTGTTATAAAGTGTTAATATATCATCTTAATATTTTAAGTTTGTGATATAAACGTATTATTGTGTGTTTATTATAAAATATGATTACCTATTAAATATTACTCCCTTTTATTATAAATATAGCCCTCTAAAAGTGCCTTCCCCCATCATTCTCTCTCTCTCCCTTCCTCCTTTACCAGAAAAAAAAAAAGGAACGAAAGGAGTCCCGCAGTTAATATTGTTATTCTATGTTAACGTCCATGTTAACATAAATTGTTGTACATCCTCTACATTTTTTAGAAAAAAATGTTGATCTTGATAGTAGACTTGGAGAGCCGTTGGAAAATTCCATTTGTATTTAATCCCATGAGATCTTAAAGTGGCAGTCTGAGTAGCAAATTGTTTCCTTGATTGACGAGTCATCGTAGACAAATCAGAAAATAATTTTATATCTTTAAATTCAGGATCGTCAAATCCTTTATTCTGCATAGCTTGCATAATCCGATTCTTCACCTGGTTATTGGAAAAACATACTATTGTATCTCTAGGCACGTTAGATGTCAAATGCTTTGGTTTGATTAATCTATGAAATCTCTCAAATGGTAAATCTCCTAGAGGACATTCAGGAGTAAGTCTTTAAAAGAGGGTTTTTAAATATTGTTCCAATTGATCAAATTTGATATTTTCAGAAATCCCTCTTACTTTGATGTTATTCCTCTGTGAGCGATCTTCTAAGTCACCCATTTTTGTTTCTAAGGTTTGTATTTTCCCCTCCAGGTAGTTGCATTTCCTCATCAATTCCTCATTATTAATTTGTATTTGCCTAAGACTGTCCGCTTGTACTTGCAGATTTATAGATAGATTTAAAATCTCCTCTTTTAATATTTTGGAGTTATCTTCTGCATCCTGTTTCAATTTAACATATAAATTCTCCAATGCATCGTTCAGTATTTGCAATGTTACCTCCTGTGAGGATATCTGGGTTTGTTCTTGAGCTAGATAAATAGATTCTCTT
>OW240915.1:218802445-218844103 GCA_933207985.1 Pelobates cultripes | reverse complement strand
GAAATAAGGCTGAAAAAAACGGCTGAAAAAAAGACTAAGTCCCATCGCCGAATGGGACTTAGTCTCTGCAGCTGAAATAATTTCCCATTTACTGAACCAAGTGGGAAATAGCAAGGCAGGCACAAGGGGTTTGCACCAGGTCTGGGGACACAGGGGACACCGTCTTAAAGGGGCCGTGTCCCCAACAAGTCTGGGGACACGGCCTTAAAGGGGCAGTGTCCCAATATTCCTGATGTCCCAAAAAGGGTGTTTAAAGGGCCAGCACCAGTCACATAAAGAGTCCATAAGCCCCAATATGCCCACCGACAGTCTTAAAGGGCCATACACACCAAATAAAAGTGCATACATTTTTCACAATCTCCCAGGGGCCATAGTCATGCGGGAGGAGGCTGGCAAAGAGGCTTCTCCACAACCCAGGGAAACAGGGCAATTTGCCATTTAAAGGGGCCGTTACAAATAGCAGTTTGTAACAAGGTGTCAATCCATATCTGCCAAGTGACCCGATGTAGGGGGAACAGTCCCTATTCTGCTCTGTGTCAGTGTGTATCAGGGATCCTTAGGACAGGTGTCAATCCATATCTGCAAAGTGACCCTATGTAGGGGTACCAGTCTCTATTCTGCTCTGTGTCCGTGTGCATCAGGGGCTCTGAGGACAGGTGTCAATCCATATGTCAAGGTGTCAACATGTCATATGTCAGGTGTCGATCCATATTGATTGTGATTTAGGAATGTTAGGTGATTTCTGCCCTTTATGGATTAAAACCAGACTCTGTATCAACTGTGTAATTTTCCATGGGAGTTTTGCCATGGATCCCCCTCCGGCATGCCACAGTCCGGGTGTTAGTCCCCTTGAAACAACTTTTCCATCCCTATTGTGGCCAGAAAGAGTCCCTGTGTGTTTTAAAATTCGCCTCCCCATTGAAGTCAATGGCGTTTCGGGCGGTTCGCCGGTTCGCGAACATTTGCGGAAGTTCGCGTTCGCCGTTCGCGAACCGAAAATTTCGGGTTCGCGACATCACTATTGGTCATATATCGATTCTTATAACTGCAATTTGATGTTTTTGTTTTTTTTTCTTGTTGTTTTTTTTTTTTTGATTGTGAACTATACATAACGCTATGGATAATCAAGTGAATGTATATTAATGTTGTAATATTGAAATTTGTATAATTTGTATAATTATTGTATATTTGATATATATAAAAGAAAAAAAGATTTATAAATAAAATAAATATATAAAAAAAAAGAATATTATTAAAAACATTATATCCTCCTGGGAACTGAGGAAAGAAACTGTCTTCCAATTTTTTTTATTTTATTTGTGATGAAAAGGAAGCGGAAGTTCCCTGCATTCCATCGTATCACATGACATATCACTGAAAGCCCAAGATGTCCTCTTTACAATACAGCAGGGATTAATAGAGTAGCTCAAAAAAATAAAAGAAGATGCATGTGAATAAAATGTCCAGTACAGAGGACACAAGTTAATGTACTGGGTCTCAGGAGGTTAAGCAACAGCAGACCACTCAAGAAGATGTATGATACATTGCTTGACACCTTCTTAGACACTCCATTGTGAAGTTCCAAGCTACTTGCTCTTCCTTTTGCAAGTTGTTATTTGTCTAAAGCTATGCTGTTTGCAAGCCCATGCTTTATTTGCACAATTGTACTTCTCTGTAACATATTGTTAGAATATTAAAGGTACACAAACATGTATTCCTGACCCCATAGTGTTAAAACCACTATCTAGACCTCTGACCCCCTTTTGCTTACCTAAAAGTAGCAAAATCTCACTTGTATTCCAGTCTGGAGATGCTACCTCTGCCTCTAAACTGCATCTGACCTCTGACATCATCAGCAGTGTTTGTCTGAGCCAATCACAATGCTTCCCCATAGGATTGGCTGAGACTGTCATGGAGGCAGATCAGGGCAGAGCCAGCACAAGTCAAACACAGCCCTGGCCAATCAGCATCTCCTCATAGAGATTAATTGAATCAATGCATCTATATGAGGAAAGTTCAGTGTCTCCATGCAGAGGTTGGAGACACTGAATGTTGTGATGCATACTAGGCAGGACTGGCCAAGGAAGCAGTTTTAGCAGCCATCTAAGGAGTGGCCAGTGGCGTTATCACTAGGCTGTAATGAAAACACTGCATTTTCTCTGAAAAGATCGTACTTACAGCAAAAAATCTGAAGGGAATGATTCTACTCACCAGAACAAATGCAATAAGCTGTATTTGTTATGGTGACTGTAATGTCCCTTTTAATATAAACTAAAATCTGTTATATGACGTTTGCATAATTATACAATCCTTATTTTTTGGAAGAAACAGCTGTGTTATTATTCATGTATTAGCCATGAAAGCCTGATGCCACATTTTCATGGTAAAGAAGGGTCACTTCTCAGGATATCAGATCTGAAGGACAAAGAACATTCCACAGATGTTAGCTATATATTATGTGTCTATTAAATATAAATATAAAATATACATATCCCATATCAAAGCACATGTGTCTAAACCAAATATATTAAACATTTTGTGAAAAACAGCTTCAAAGCTGTCTCAGACCCATAAAAAGCTCCCAACTAGCTGCACCCATGGTTTCTAACTGATCATCATGTAATTGGTCAGTCAGTCATTGTAACTCAGTCCATGCCCATAAAATTGTAATTCCTACCACATACCATCTGGACTTAATCTTCCTCAAGCCTGTCACATATTCATCCGCTTATAGAAATGTGTTTAATGACATTTACTGTCCACACAGGAAAAGTTGTGCCGAGCAGCAACCTAATCCACAGAAGGGTTAATGCTGAGCAGCAATTATGCAAATGAAACATGGTAACTAACTTTGGGGTCAAAGGCCGGTTACAGCCTATCAGAACTAAAGGAGGGGTATTTAGGCCCAGTTCTCAGCCTGCTCAGTGCCCTGTCGTGGTTTCCCTTGTGGTTGTCTGAGAGCGCGTTCCTGTTTATAGTTTTCTACCTGGTTTTTTACTTTGGCTTTGTTTATTGACTTCTCTATATTCTGGTATCCTGACTCCTGGCTTTCCTCATCGCTGTGTCCCTTTCTGTGTTCCCTGACCTCGGCTAGTATTTTTGACTATTCTTTGTACGTTAAATCCGGCCATTCTAAGGACCGGTAATACGTTACTTATTTGTCATCCGTGCTGTACAGTTCTACGTGCTGGATCAAACAGTAATCCTGACATTACGACATGGCCATAGATCCTGTAGAACTGTGTCAGCACATAGCTGCTTGCGAGAGGAAATTAGAGGAGAATGATCACCGCATGGATCAATTCACTCAGGCTTTAAGTACGCTTCTCGCTAGAACGGAGCATCTGCAGCCTGCAGCGTCTCCTCCTATAGCACCTCTACCCTGTGTACCTCCACCCACTGTTAATAGGACTCCTTGCATCTCCTTATCACCATCCCTACAGTTTGATGGCAATATCCAGGAATGCAGGGGTTTTCTTAATCAGGTGGAGTACCATTTTGAGGCCTCACCAGGGTCATTCCCCACGGACAGAGCAAGAATTGGTTATCTAATGAATCAATTAAAGGACAAGGCCCTTGCCTGGGCTAATCCGTTGTGGGAGAGTAATCGGAGCATAGCTCATAATTACCAGGAATTCCTTGCCGAATTCAAGCTCACGTTTGAGCCATTGGGTAGAGAGGATGACGCCTCCACTGCCCTAATGCACATCAGACAAGGTAACCGGTCTATCTCGGATTATGCTATTGAATTCCGTACCTTAGCTTCCGAGGTAGACTGGACTAACAATGGGTTAATCTCAGCATTCAAAAAGGGTCTCTCAGAGACTATACTAGATAAGATAGCCGCTAAAGAATTACCTAAGAGTCTTAACGAATTTATTACGTTTGTCATGCATATTGATAATAGGTTAAGACTCAGAGAAGTCACCAGAAGCAAGACCAGACGTACGGCTATGTCCCTAGCACCTCAATTCTCTAAACCTGTTTTGTCTAACCTCCCTGTACAGTCCGAACCCGAACCTATGCAGTTGGGGGTCACTAGACTGTCAGAGGCCGAAAAACAGTATAGGAGAAGGGAGGGGTTATGCCTATATTGCGGTAGAAAGGGACATATGATAACTAATTGTCCAGTGCGTCCGGAAAACTTCCGCACCTAAGAACCTTAAGGGGACAGATCTTAGGTGTGATGGAGTTGTCCTCTAAAAAAAACAAAAGTAGATTCCTCCTTGAGGTATCTATTTCCATTGATAACAAGAAGTTTTCTTGCAGTGCCCTAATGGACTCAGGTGCTGCTGGAAATTTTATTGATGTCCAGTTTATTAGGGGTAATGAGATACCGGTCAGGGAGAGACCTACGCCGCTAGCTGTAGAGGCTATTGATGGTAGACCACTCACACAACCGCTTATAACCCACGAAACTGTCCCTATTACGATCTCCATTGGGGCCTCCCATAGGGAGGAGATGACGTTTCAGGTTATTACTTCTCCATCATGTCCTATCATATTAGGGTTTCCGTGGCTGAGTAAGCACAATCCCTATATTGACTGGGCTAATGGGGAGATATTAGAATGGGGTAAAGAGTGTATGGGGAGATGTATAAAACCAGTACTAAAGAGATTGGATACTATTGACCTTCCCACTACCACTCCCCAAACTCCTGGAGTTCCCATACAATACCGAGAACTTCAGGAGGTGTTTAACAAGGCTCAATCCGATGTATTGCCTCCCCACAGAGCATATGACTGTGCCATTAACCTGTTTCCAGGCGCTATGCCACCTAAGGGGGCAGTTTATGCCTTATCTCCCCAGGAGAGTAAAATAATGGAGGAATACATCAAAGAATCCTTGAGCAAAGGGCACATAAGAAAGTCATCCTCACCAGCTGGTGCAGGATTCTTTTTTGTTGAGAAAAAGGGTGGTGAGTTACGCCCTTGCATAGACTACAGGGCACTTAATAAAATCACTGTAAAAAATGCATACCCTATTCCACTCATTTCCGAATTGTTCGATAGACTTCAGGGAGCTAAAGTATTTACTAAGCTTGACCTTAGGAGCGCTTACAATTTGGTTAGAATTAAAGAGAATCATGAGTGGAAGACGGCATTTAATACCCGTAGTGGACACTATGAATATCTGGTAATGCCATTTGGGTTATGCAACGCCCCGGCCGTATTCCAAGACTTTATAAATGATGTACTCAGGGAATTCATTTACTCATTTGTCTTGGTTTATTTGGACGATATTTTGGTGTATTCCCCTGATCTTCAAACTCACCACTCCCATGTGAAACAGGTTCTGCAGACGTTGTTGAAAAATAAACTTTATTGTAAATTAGAAAAGTGCATATTTGACCAGCCTGAAGTCCACTTTTTGGGTTACAACATCTCTGCATCGGGATTTCAAATGGATCCTAAAAACTAGAGGCTGTACTACACTGGCCATTACCCTCTGGTTTAAAAGCCATTCAAAGGTTTATTGGTTTTGCCAACTATTACAGAAGATTCATCAAGGGATTTTCTTCTGTAATAGCCCCAATCACAAATATGACTCGCAAAGGGGTTAGTAGCACGGTATGGTCCAAAGAGGCTGTGAATGCTTTTGAGACTCTTAAACAAAGATTTGCCTCTGCGGACATACTAAAACATCCTGACACCAGTAAACCTTTTATATTGGAGGTTGATGCATCCAAGACAGGGGTAGGGGCTGTTCTCTCTGAGAGAGAAAGCCAGGGAACACCATTGCATCCTTGTGGCTACTTCTCCAGAAAGATGTCTCCTGCTGAGCGCAACTATGATATTGGCAATAGAGAACTGTTGGCCATTATTCTTGCCCTCAAGGAGTGGCGACATCTTTTGGAGGGTTCCAAGGACCCCCTGTTGATCATAACCGACCACAAAAATCTGGCATATATAGGGGATGCCAAACGTTTGTCTTCCAGACAGGCTAGATGGTCACTGTTCCTTTCACGTTTTAACTTTCTCATTACTTATAGACCTGGTTCTAAAAATACCAAGGCTGATGCCTTGTCCAGGCAATTTGATAATGAGTCAGCTCCGGAACAGATGACATCTCCTATTATTCCAGCAGAGTGTATTATTGCTACTACTGTCCTCTCACTGTCTTCTCCACTGCTTGGCACCATACTGGAGGCCCAGCCTCAGGCGCCCAGTGGTAAACCGTGTGATAAACTGTTCGTTCCCCTATGTGAAAGGGTTAATATCATGAAAGTGTTCCATGACAATATAACTGCTGGACACCCGGGCATCAATAAGTCCACTGCCGCGATCACTAGATCATTTTGGTGGGATTCACTCAGGAAAGATGTAAAGGAGTATGTGCAGGCATGTTCTGTGTGTGCAGTTTCTAAGGTGACTCATGCACTTCCTTGTGGCCTGTTGCAGCCTCTTCCTGTTCCTGAGATTCCATGGTCCCACCTATCCATGGACTTTATTGTTGAGCTTCCTAGCTCTGCTGGGTTCACTACTATTCTCATGGTTGTAGACCGATTTTCTAAGATGGCTCACTTCATTCCTCTCAAGAAGTTGCCATCTTCGCAAGATTTGGTCCTAATTTTCATACGTGAAATTGTCCGTTTGCATGGCATCCCCCACAATATTGTGTCTGATAGGGGCTCTCAGTTTGTGTCCAGGTTCTGGAGGGCGTTCAGTAAACAATTGGGGATTGATCTCTCCTTCTCCTCCTTCCTACCATCCACAGACCAATGGTACAGCTGAGAGGGCTAACCAGTCATTAGAAGTTTATTTGCGTTGTTTTATTAATAGCACACAAGACAATTGGTCCGAACTACTCCCGTGGGCCGAGTTCGCTAGAAACAATGCTGTTCATGACTCCTCTGGGCACAGTCCATTTTTTGTCAATAATGGTAGGCATCCTACGGTTCTCCCTGCGGTATTTTCTGATACTGCCATTCCTGCTCTGGATGAGCGTCTGGCCTCCATTCGGGATACCTGGGTTAAGGTTCAAACTGCTCTAGGGGCTGCTGCTGAACGCTTCAAACATTTTGCTGATAAGCGTAGGAGTGCCAACCCGGTGTACCAAGTGGGGGACCGGGTTTGGTTGTCATCTCGCAACATCAAGCTTAAGGTCCCTAGCATGAAGTTTGCCCCCAGATTCCTTGGTCCCTATAGAGTGCTTCGTAGGATCAATCCAGTGTCTTACTCTCTGGCTCTTCCTGCATCTTTAGGGATTCCCAACACTTTTCATGTGTCCTTACTCAAACCTCTTGTCTGCAATAGATATACTGTTCCTTGTGTTCCTCCCCCTCCGGTGGTGGTGGGTGGTCAGGAAGAGTATGAGGTATCTTCTATCGTGGATTCTAGGTTTTCTCGGGGCACTTTACAGTACTTGGTTGTTTGGAAAGGTTACGGTCCTGCTGATCGTTCTTGGGTTTCGGCTCCTGACCTGCATGCGGGCCGTAAGATCCGCGCTTTTCACGCTAAATTTCCTCTCAAGCCTGGTCCTGTCCGCCCGGTGGGCGTTCTTCAGGTGGGGGGTAATGTCACATATTCATCCGCTTATAGAAATGTGGTTAATGACATTTACTGTCCACACAGGAAAAGTTGTGCCGAGCAGCAACCTAATCCACAGAAGGGTTAATGCTGAGCAGCAATTATGCAAATGAAACCTGGTAACTGACTTTGGGGTCAAAGGCCGGTTACAGCCTATCAGAACTAAAGGAGGGGTATTTAGGCCCAGTTCTCAGCCTGCTCAGTGCCCTGTCGTGGTTTCCCTTGTGGTTGTCCGAGAGCGCGTTCCTGTTTATAGTTTTCTACCTGGTTTTTGACTTTGGCTTTGTTTATTGACTTCTCTATATTCTGGTATCCTGACTCCTGGCTTTCCTCATCGCTGTGTCCCTTTCTGTGTTCCCTGACCTCGGCTAGTATTTTTGACTATTCTTTGTACGTTAAATCCGGCCATTCTAAGGACCGGTAATACGTTACTTATTTGTCATCCGTGCTGTACAGTTCTACATGCTGGATCATTCTGTAATCCTGACAAAGCCCCAGTATACTTTAACAGAAGTCATCATTTAAAATGCACCTGGCATGTTCAACATGACTTACTGCCCCTTTTTAGTGCATACAATGTCATCTATATGTTGTGCTAGCCAAATTTCCCATAAATGTTTAGTTATTTACTAATTTATCTATACGTTGTGCTAGCCAAATTTCCCATAAATGTTTAGTTATGTTTAGTTATGTACTAATTTATGTTCTAATTTATCTATACGTTGTGCTAGCCAAATTTCTCATAAATGTTTAGTTATTTACTAATTTATATATTTTTATCTTCACTGGTAATTGTGGAATTCCACAGGGTGAAGCTTCCGAGGTGAAAGTTGCTCCATGAATTCAATGTGGAAATCTTAGCTCACTATGCCTAGCGCATTAGCAGCCACACTTTAGTTTTGAGGAATACTAGGGCTGAATGATCATTTTTGTGTTTGTGTTCCCCCTCCATTATGGGGATCTCCTCAAGTGGCCCCTTAATGTATTGCTGGCCAGCACACACAGATTTTTGAGGTGACACAGGGAAACAGACAGGCATTTGGTTAACTGTGAAGAAAATGACAAACACCGACACAGTGGTAGGATGCTTTTCAAGATCTTCAAATGTATTCAGACTTCACATAGAATTTTATACCTTTTCAACAAAAAGCCATTCATTTGTTTGGCATTGTTTGTCAATAGGCAGATCGCTGAACATTAAAC
The DNA here is from genome assembly GCA_933207985.1 of Pelobates cultripes. NCBI lineage: Eukaryota > Metazoa > Chordata > Amphibia > Anura > Pelobatidae > Pelobates > Pelobates cultripes. The sequence continues at coordinate 218,835,370 of OW240915.1, read as the reverse complement.
ATGAAGATAATAACTTATCTTTAGAACTAGTATGGTTCTGTCTGGACAAGCTATGTCTTTCAATTTTATTGTCCTCCCAGTGAGAGCATTTTTGACTATCAAATTCTTTAAAAACACTTCTAGTAATTCTCCACAGCAAATACTCAAACCTTTACACAAGGTGGATGCTTAACCCAAAATGAAGGGTTAGTAGATTATTAACTAAATTCTTCAGTTTCATTCCAAGGGACCTTGCCAATTTTTTGGACTTGGACTACCCTTTGGGGTGGGATCAAATTATGTAGGTTCTCTCTATGATAGCACAAATAAGCTAAAACTAGCTCAAGACCTGAATGGGGACCCACTGCTAGGCAAGCTGTTTGAGTTTTGTCTATTCTCAATGTTTTCTTATGATTTGTCTGTTTAGGTTTACTTATATTATTCTTTTTTAACGGAAAGATGATATAAGTAACACATCTGCATAGCATTATTTTAAAATGCCTAAATTGCATATTAGTAATAAATGGTATTAGATGTTTACCCTTCCTAAATGACAAATGTATGTTTCAAACAACAGAACCTTCAGCCATCAATTGAAATTGAGCATATTATAAACAGTCACATAACGTAGCACTTGAAAGCAAGTGAACATGATCTCATTACAGATTTTTTCAAAGGGGAAAATATATATGTGTGTCAGATTGATACTTCAACACTTCAAAAATGTCACCTTTCCCTTGATGATGGCATAGTTAGAGTTTATAGAATTGAATGATGCATTCTAAAAAAAAAAAGAAAAAAACTTCACATGATATAATCAAAACTGTAAAACAAATCAACATCATTAATGATAACAAAGTATGCTAAAGGAGACAAAATACAATTAGTGGAACTTGAAAAGGATTTGTGGGACTTGAAAAAGGAGAACAAATAAAAAGGCATTTAAATTCATAAAGTAGAACATTTGTAAAAAAAAATAAAAATCAACAAAACGTGTCTTACAATAGTGCATCTGGATAAATACAATGGCAAAGCAAGAAAAAAACAACACAAAAAATATCCTCTTGTAAGCAAATGGAAACAATAAACAAAACTGATCATGTGAAAATTACATTTTTTGAGAAATATTTTTTGTGTGAAATTTTGTGCTTTTCTGACTGAGACGTTTTTGGCACTTTTGTAATGCATTTGTTAAATTTAATGTTTAAAGGATTGATAAGTCTTTCTTCTGATACTCCATGTGTACAACGCACAACATAAGTATGTCAATATCATTAAACAATTAATTAAAAATAACTATTTTTAACAGTTTTGCCTATAGCAACAATATAGCTCTGTGCACACACAAATAATCTTCTAATCTATTTTAAAAAGAGGCATCTCATATTAAAAAATGAAGCAGTTTTCGTATATATTTCTTCCAAATGAAGCTTTTCAAATTTAGGTTAGGACCCATCAATATTGGAGTATCTGTAAAAAGTGTTGAGCTTATACATGGTATGGCCATATGACATGATGTAAAAATGTGAAATGTGTTTTTAAAATAACCTTGAATGATATTTGTGTGTAAGCGTAGCCACATTACAATGGGTTCCCAATATAATGTTTTTGCCTATAGTAATGCCTACACAATTACTACATCTAGTTAAGACTGATCCATATGGGCAGTTTGGATGATGCCCTCCCCCACTCCCTGCCCCCCCCATCAAAAAAAAATAATCAAATTTATTAGCATTTTAAGGACTACAGATAAATGTGTGTTAAAAAAAGCAAAAACATGTGTTTGTCATGATTATACCTGCAGTTTACATTCTCCCCTTTCTCGACTATTTTGAAGAGCTCATGGGGTTAAATGGTTAGAGCCCAACAAGGTAGGAAAGCAAAAGGCTGCCTACCCCTGAACTATTACATTAATAGCAGTCACAGACAGAGCCAATCCTAGGTGGGTGCACAGCAATCCTAGGCGGGTGCTCAGCACCCAGGCACTCTGCAGATTGAGGCAGGGATTCAAACACTAGGTTCTGCCCCTCATGTTAGGCTCTGCCCCTCATGTTAGGCTCCATCCTTTGTGCTCAGCTCCACCTTTTGTATTAGGTTTGCCTGTCTCACTTGGCACCTGGGACCACAAGGGATCAGGATTTCCCCATAACTGGCCCAGGTAAAGCCTTAGGGAGTAGGGAATAAACTAGTGTTATTTCCTTAGCCGCTATCCCTCAAATTGCAACCCTTATGCAACCGCTATACCCTACTATAGCCCTTTGCTCCCCACTACAGCTCCTAATCCTACACCTGCAGCCCCTTTATCCTACTACAGCCCTTACTCGCCACTACAGCACTTACTCCCTACTACAGTCCCTCACCCCCCCAACCCGTGCTTCTATACCCTACTACAGCCCCTAACCCTGCTACTAAAGCCATTTTAGCACAACACTAGCCCCATATTCCCCCACTGCAGCCCACAACCCCCACATTTAGCTCCTCTCCCCCACAACAATCCATACCCCCCAAATGCAGCCCCTATCCACCCCACTACAGTTCCTAACTCCTTACTACAGCCCCTAACTTCATACTAGAGCCCTTAACCTACTACTTCAGCCCTTATAATTAAACAGCTGCCCCTATTCCTACTACTGCCTCCAACCACCCTACTACAATCTTTTCCATTTACTGAAGTCACTATGCCACAATACAGTCCCTACCTCAAATGTAGCCCCTACCCTCCATATGCAGTCCTATCCCCCATGACAGCTCCTATTACCCAAATTTCAGCCCAGATCCCGCTACTACAGCCCCTAACATCCCTACTACAGCTTCTATTCCTTCCACTACAGCCCCTATTTCCACGTGACATCTCTTACCCCCCTTTTTATACCCTATAACCCCACTACAGCCCCTTTTCCCTTACATAGTCCCTATACCCTACTACAGTTCCTACAGCCTTTTTACACCTCAAAACCCCCACTACATTCCCCTCCCTAATTGCAGTCCATATTCCCCACACTACAGCCTCTTTCACCAATCACAGACATCCCCCTAAATCAGTCACTAACCCCCTAGTACAGCCTCCACTACATTTCAAAACCTTCCAATTTGAAGTTCCTTGGAACCAGCTGGAGTTTAACTGTTGCTGGTACTTTAAATGCATGCCAATCTAAGCCATCTAAGGACATTAAAGCCCTGCACTGCATGACAGTATAGACCGTTAAGGGGTTAATATTTTTAGGCCATCAAGTAATAATGTTGACAGTATACGTAACATAAATTATATTATTATATTTACAATCCATTACAATTTTGGATTCATTGTGAATTTCTGTTTTATACTTTGTAACATTTTGTCAAATGTAATGAATGTAAATAATATTTATAAAACAAAATTCTTTTGCAACATATCAAACCTGATATGGTGTTCCTAATGCCTCTCTGGGACTATCTCCAAAATAGAGAAAGGAAGCAGATAACAGTGATAGAACATGACCAGCACTATTTTAATTGAGATGCAAAAGACATCAGTTGAAGTCAATTTCTGCCAAATTCTAAGTATTGCAATTTAAGTGCAAAAATCATTCTCTGATATTTTTTATTCACTTTTTTTAAGAGTGACTGTTGAATTCATTAAAATAATTTTAAAGATATTTTAAATTACATGTATGGTCACTGTGATATGGAATTGTGAACATAATTATTTTGTTTGTATATGGCACATCAAATGTAACTGAGTTGAAAAATATTGATATTGAGTAACGATGGAGTTACGAAACAAGGATCAAGATGACATTCTTCTCTACGCGAGGAGTTCTTTATTTTTCTTTTGATTGATTCATTAGATTTAGGATTTTTAAAAAAAAATTACCATTTCTTTCTGGATAATCATTATTGATTTTATTTCTTTGTTTATTGATGTCTTAAGAGTGGTATAGTTTTTATATATCTACTTATTTATATACTATTACCTAATTATTAAAACCTATTCATTAAAATGGCAGTGTTGCAAACTGTGTTTTCATTTCAAAGTGTAAACTGGGTTGTTGAAAACTAGATTCTGACAAACTCTCATGAAATATGCCAATTAATGAGCGGATTCACACATTTTTTGGAACAAAATCACACTGTTCCTATGTGCAAAATATGCTTAGTTAATTAATTCAACAGAACTTAATTGAGTTTCATAAATATTTACATGTTATAGAAAATGTGATTCACTGATTTGAATAGTTTTATTTACACATATCTACTCACAGATTTAACATGTTTTCCTTCTTGTTTTACAGAATCACAAAACTTGTTATGCATTCCTATAAATTAATTGCAATCATATCTCTATTACAATAACTAAGAGGTTTATCATGTGAGAGATAAGCAACATTCACCAGCGTTACATGTTTACAGCAGTAAGTCACTTGTTGCTTAATAAAGACAGACAACAAACTATACCAGAATCAAGAACAAACTAAAGAACATGGGATTTTACAGTAATTGAGTAGTTGATAATCTATCTGTATAAGCACCAGTGTTCCCCACCAGTTGGACCTGCCAAATCAATACATTTTCCAAGTTTACAAAAGAGGCAGGTGCACTATTTAGTGGTCCTAAAACCACCTGCATCTGCAAGTAATGGCTATCAGTTCAGTAATACAATAATTGAGCCAATTGACCCATAATATACGTAGGGAGTATTACGTCTTATACGTCATAGCATGCTCCTTAAATCGTTAAAGGATGGAGGCAATTGGGCAAGTTCTGAACCAGAACAAAACCTGGATTTTTTAATTTTTTTATTATTTTGTTTTTATTGAGATTTTTCCAACTTATTACAATGAGCTTACATTTGTTACCGATATAGGTCGACAATGGTTACAACAGAGATAATGCCAAGTTAAAACCTATTGACACATCTTATACTGAGATTGTTTTGTCATATTCTTGGTTGCCTACATGTCATGAGCAGTACAAAATGATCGGTTTAGTGAGTCATAACTAATTGTGTTTGCGGTTTAGTAGTGCGGTATATCAGATTTGTTGACCTCTGTTATGTTCTTTAGATAGTCATTGTTTTATTTGTTTTTTTGTCATATTACTGTGGCTCTCATAATAAACACAGGTGTAATAACTTGGTAATGCCCAAGCTCTGTTGTCTGGGTTGTGAGCTGATTTTATGTGTAAATCAGTCGAGGTGTGACTCCCACCATAAAACATATGCAGGGCCTCTGCATTTATTGGGTCGTAAAGGTATCCATTCAGAAGCAATAGACAGTCTAATGTACCTAAACGTTTTCCGTGTCAATAGTGTAGGGCCTATCTTCTGTCTGTCTGTCTGGTGGTGGCTGAGGCCTTTGTCCTGAGGAGGGTTGGTCATCCCATTTTGTTCTTTCGTGTCCGCGAGCAGAGTGTTTCTTTTTGTCTCCTTATGTTAGGTGCGCGCAGGATGTCGTGTGTGGTATGTTTCCCTAAAGTCTGTTGGGGGGGTCGTCTCTTCACATTCTAGTGTTTCCTTACTGTCAATATGCCTTTCCATGGGCCTCCCTGTGGGCCTAAGCTAGGTGTCTGTTTGGTGCCTCGCCTCCGACCGCCACTGCGCGGCTCGCCTCTTGTGTGGATGGGAAGGTAGGGGAGGACCATGGGTGGGTGTAGAGGTGGGGAGGAAGGCCGGTGGGCCCCATTCCCACCCGCAGGCCCCAGGCAGCCCAGGTCCGGTGGGCCCCTGCCGTCCGTGTAGTGTTTTACCCGCTCCGGTTATATTCTGGCCAGATAGCGGATCCAGGGGGTCCAGCACTGTTGATATTTTTCCATGTTGTTCCTTATCGCCGCCGTGAGCCTTTCCAACTCGTGTAGCTCTTCGACTTTATCCATCCACTGCCGGATTGTGGGTGTCTGTTCTGATTTCCACCTGTTCGGGATCAGAGCCTTTGCCGCATTGAGGAGGTGTTTTGTCAAGGATTTTTTATACTGCGAGAGTGGTGTCTGGGTGTGGTGGAGCAGCATCTGGTTGAAATGGGAGCTCAGTGTCCTGTGTCTCTCGGATAGCTCCGTGGATCTCCTACCAGTAGGGGTCTATCCTTTCGCACGACCACCAGATGTGGAGGTCTGTTCCTGGTCTCTCTCTATATCTCCAGCATGTGTCTGGGACTTCGGGCACTATGCGGTGGAGCCTTTCTGGGGTGCGGTACCAGCCAATGAGTAATTTGTAGTTTACTTCTTGTAGTTTGGAGCATATGGAGCTCTGGTGCGTGAGAATATATATTTTGGTCCACTGGGCGTCAGTGAGTTCCCGTCACTCTCTCCCACCGTGCTGCGTGTTTCGCTGGTTCGAGCGGGACCTTCGACCTGAGCATAGAGTAAAAGACTGAGATCCCCCAGGGGAAGTGCGTCCCGCTGTCTGTAAGGGGCCTGTGAAAGAGATGTCTACCTTGTTGGGCATTATAGTAGGTCTTGATTTGGAGGTACCGAAATCTCTCTAGCCCTGTTGGGGTCTCGTTCTCATTAAGTTGGGTAGTAGTTGAGTGTAGCCGTGGTGCACCATTGGTGTATGTGGGTTCGGCCCGCTCCGCCATAGGCTGCCACATCCTTGGGTAGGAGCCCCCCTGCTACCTCGGGGTTAAAGAGTACCGGGGTCATTGGCCCTGTTAGTGTGGTAAGAGAGAGTTTCGTCCGAATTGCTTTCCAGATTCTCAGTGTTGCTCCGATGAGTTGGTGGTTCTGGGCTTAGGTATTCTTCATGAGGTTGTATCTCTAGACTAGTGTCGGGATCCTCTCCTCCATCAATGCCTTTTCCATGCGTATCCAGTGCTTGGGCGTGTGTGGGATATGCCACTTGACAATACATAATAGGTGTGTGGCTCTGTGGTACTCCCTCATCGATGGTAGACCCCGTTCCTCCCTGTTCCTTCGGTCTGTGATTCAAGGTCCTGTGAATACTGGGCGATTGCTTACGCCATAGAAACTTAAAAATATCCGAATCTAGTTGTCTGAAAAAAGTCGTTGGTAGGCTGATTGGGATCGTTTGAAATAAATACAGTAAGCGGGGGAGGATATTCATTTTGACGGCTTTCATTCTGCTGAACCAGGAGACGCATAGGCTAGACCAGCGTACCATGTCTGTCTTGAGTTGTAGTGTGAAAACCTGGAATTTTACCTCACACTTATTATATATCATTTTGTTCAAATAGGACTTTCATTTCACATCAAATATTTATATATTAAACATAATTTAAGATGAATAAACACTAAAAACGTGTGAGACATTAAGAAATGTTATATTCCAAGTTTGTTTGGCATTTAAACTGTGTTTATTTTAGTTTTATAATACTGTTAGTTTTTACTGCATAAAATACACATATTTGTATTCAACAATGTTTTTTTTTTATAAAATACAGGGTCAAAATATAGGACTTTCAACTTTTCAGTTTATACACATTTGTCAGATTGGTTTGCTTGGCCTATGTTGCCTTTGAGACTGCATGACAGTCCAGGAATGAAAATTAGCCCCATCATGGCATACCATTTGAAAATGTAGACAACCCAGGGTATTCAAAACAGGGTATGTTCAGTCTTTTTTAGTAGCCGCTTAGTCACAAACCCTGGTCAAAATTGGTGTCCATATTTGCTTATTGTATTTTTTACACAAAAACTGCCCTTCCACCGCTGTAAAACACTCATATTTGTTTTCAGTGATGTCTCACGAGTACAACGGTACCCTTATGTATGGGTTTTATGGGGTTTTGGAAAGTTACAAGGTCAGATATAGGGCACGCAAATGAAATTCTCTGGACTTTCTGCTGGGGTTGACAGGCCGGTCCCCCAATATATAATTAATAAAACCACTTAATTATGTCAAAATAATATGTAGAATGAAATTATATAATTGATGTGTGTTTATATATATATATATATATATATATATATATATACACTTAGAAAGAAAATATATAATTGTATATGATACACAAGATCCAGCGCACTCACATATCCACTAAACAGCAACTTCAATGTTGAAAGATTTTATTCGTTTAAAAAAAAAAAAAACACCTAATCTAGGCAAAAATAATGGGGGTTTAGTTACATTATATGATCATAAATTGCATAAGCCTGCCACAACTTCAATGTACCCCATCTTTGGCATGTCCTACACTAACAGCCTAATGTCTGCTCTTATGAGATTAACTCACTTACTTGGGGAAAACAAAAATCAATCTGGGGCTCTCTGCAGTACAAGGCTAAATAGGGCCCTGGGATGAGGCACCTGTGACAGGGAGGGGTGCAAAACCATGGAGTTGGCCTGGACTCCCAAATATATATATATGAAACAAGGGGGGGTGGCTGCACTCACTTGAACATGCATAAATGGAGGTGCTGCTGGGGCAAATTATACAATACACAAGATCCAGTGTGTAGGACCTGCCAAAGATGGGGTACATTGACGTTGTGGCAGGATTATGCAATGTATGATCATATAATGTAACTAAACCCCCATTATTTTTGCCTAGATTAGGTGTTTTTAAAAAAACTAATAAAATCTTTCAACATTGAAGTTGCTGTTTAGTGGATAGGTGAGTGCGCTGGATCTTTTGTATTGGATAATTTGGCCCCCAGCAGCACCTCCATTTATGCATGTTCAGGTGAGTGCAGCCACCCCCCCTTGTTTCATATATATATATATATCTATATATATATATATACATATATGTATATATTATATTGCATATTTTCTTTCTAAGTATATATTTATATATGCTTTATACATTAATTAAGTAATGACTCAGATAGGTAGGATTGGCTGCAGGGAAACTGCCTCGGTTGTCACCCTGACTGGATCCAGCGAGGAGGGTATATGAGTATAAGGTGAAAACACAATTTACTTACATAGAGTTCCTCTGGATTAAATGTCAAAAAACTTCAGTAAGTTTTACATGTATAGAAAGAAAAAGAATACAATAGAACAGTACTGATAAGCTGATAAAACTGATCCGAGGGAGATGACATTATCGATGAACTGCATCATCCTGCAACTTATGTCACGACGCACGTCTGTTGGAAGCCCCACCTCCTAGAAGCAGCAAAGCTGTACCTGGTCCGAAGCCGAGGTCAATTGCAGGATTTTATCCAGCTTCAAACACAGGAGATAGCGATCCAAGGCTTGCAGCAGTAATTTTAACTGCGAATAAAAGTTGATCTACAGCTTCTAGTCTCATCACTATTGGAGTGCACACAATTAGAGAAGGCTCTACTACTCTATGTTTGTGAGTTCTCTCTCCCTATTTATACATTATCCACATTTGTTGTTTAAGTACTATTCTGTTGTATTTTCTTTCTTTCTATACATGTAAAACTTACTGAAGTTTTTGGCATTTAATCCAGAGGAACTCTATGTAAGTAAAGTGTGTTTTCACTTTACACTTAGCACTGCTTGCAGTATTTGCACAAGCACTTCATTGGTAATATTGAATGAGCGTATTTTATGTTTGATTTGAAAATTGCCCTTTGTATAATTATAGAGCCGTGTGTCTGCTCTCAAAACAGTTAGTAATACTCATTATTACTTATTGTGCCATATCACGTTTTATACTTTGATTTCCTTTTACTCGGTGTCTTTTTCTATCAAGGGACATTATCAGGTCTTATTGTGATTTTGTCCTTTGGTGAATCCTGATTTTTTTTTTTTTTCAGTTTTTATTTGTCCGTCGGGGTTTTGGAGGGAATCCTCTACCTTTTTAGGGGTGCTGCCTTTTTATTTATACCCCTTTTTGTGTAGTTGTTTAGCACTACTTTCCTCCCTTTTGTTTTTCATGCCTAGATGTGTGTAGGTATTTGTCGCTGTATGCATTTTTGTAAATTTGTGTATTTGTGTTTGTGTGTATGTATGTGACTACTTTTTACAATTTTGCACAAGATCCAGCAGTGCCCCTTTGTTGGGCTCTGCTTTTGGGTTCATGATCCACCCCTGCAACTCACGAGAGGGCTTTCATTCAACATAAGTAGATGCTGTCTAATTGTACTTTAGTGGATAGACTTCATTGTTTTATATTAATAATAATACAACAATTGTATAGTCTTATTAATAACAATATATTATAACATTGTTGGGAAACAAACATTTCTATCTCGAACGTAGACTGATTTTAGTCACTAACGTAATCATGAATTTCTAAACTAACATCATTTAGGCCCCTACCCATATATAAATTTTATTTTCCTCATTTAAATACATTAAAATATGTCTGTATTACAATTAGTCATTTACACGTTCTATACTAACTTAATTTCAATCATTTTAAACTATTCTAGCCTTGCACATAAGTATATTACTAAAGGTCATGCTTTAATATTATTGAAGTGCATTGGTTTGTTCGTTAAAATACACTAGAGGAATTAAGTGCTTTATTATAAAAAAAATCATTACCAATATAAGGCATTCACAAAAATATAAAAACATAAAGTGGATGTTCATGCAAATTGAGACATTTCTGAACAAATTTGAATGCCATTTTTGTCAACAGTGCATATTTGCATTTAGAAACTGCTATATAGTCCTGTTTCAAATCAAATTGGTTACTGCAATGCAAATTCAATCAAATGTGCTTTTTTAAATGCAAATATGCTGAATTCATACTACAGCACAACTCACAGTGTTTGACAAGCTGTGTTAGCAAATTCAATTGAATTAACTTGCAAAATTGAATTTGACTAGTTCATGCAAGTGAGATTTAGCTAATAGATGCAAATACAACACAATTAAAGCAAATTTGCTTAATTTATTGATTTTATCTATGTGATTTAGGGTTTAACAACCTATTAAAGTGCAGTGCAACTTTTCTCTCCAAAGTAATCACTTAAATATAACATTATAGACTGTAGACTTGAAATTGGGAAAATCACAACATATTCTAATATCTCAGTGGGGGTTAAATATGCTCTCTATAGTCAGTGAATCTCTTCTTTTCTATCCCTAATGACCACGTGCAAAAAATAAGTATTTGCTTTGGGTCAATGGTAAACTAATAACATGCATATGTCTCTAATATTTAAAATATGTGATCACTATACCTGGGAACTTGACAAGTGGCTCTGGATTTGGAAATCATTTTTTCGGATACTCATTAATCCTCTGTTATTAAATGTGTCACATCTGTATTGCTAGGTGAAGAGTTTTGGAGAGCTAATTTATTATCATTACTATTACTGGGATTTAAAAAGTTCCAATAGGTTCAGCATTGCTGTACAATTGCGAAAAAGATACAGTACAGTACAATAGACAGACAAATCAATACAAAAGGAATAGAGGACCTTACTTGTGAGCGGAGATCTTGCATTTACAACCCTTTAATGCAAATTACTAAGCTAGATATCTTGTGCTCTTATAATATAAAGGTTATGATAGGCACTTGAGACAAGATGGAGTGGGTTGAAAGTTGATGGTAATGGCTTGGAAGCTGTTGAGAGCATCTGGAGAAACTTTTTGATTGAGGAAGTAATTGGGGAAGACGCCAGTAACCTGTAAAGGCATACTATAAAGTACGCAGAGAGCTGGGAGCATGGCATAAGGCTTAGTGAAAATTGTGGTTATTGCTGGAAATAGATATTGTGTGTTAGGCCTCAAGATAGGATAGAATAAAGAGATAACTTGTGACCGTATGTACTGTTGTACTAGGGGCAGGAGAAGGACAAATGATGGGTGATGGAAAAGCAAAATTGCAGTCTAATAAGCTGTCTAAAATAGAAAAGTTTGCAAAAGGATTCAATCTCAACAGAATCAATAATTGTACATACAGTAAATACTAAGAAGCTGCATGTAGGGAGATGGCACCTGACCGCCATGCTGTTAGGACACTGAAACTTGAGCATTAGTTCATGTAACATGTGACTTGCAATTGAGTTATTGAGTAACTTACCTCTGTGGGCTCTGGCAGAGTGCATCTGTTCACCAGTCTAGTCAAGTTTGGCAGATTAAGGGTGGGACACACCTGCAGCCGACCAGCGGCTGGTGCAGGGGATGCGGCCGATTTGTGCCTGCTGTTTTTAACACTGCAGCTTCGAAGGTCTCTCCTATCCTTGGTTGGTTATCCCAGCATCATCTCTTATGCTCTGGTGGCTGCCTATTAACACATACCGATGAGACCACTGTATCGATTGCAAAATGGCGAGAGACATTTGTCACAACATGTTCCTAGCTGAAGATCATTCTGGCTATGGCTTCTGGTATCCAGTACTCTTTTTACAATTCTTGTTTAGTTTTTCTGGTTTTCTATATATGACTGGTTTTCTTTATGCTGGGTTTTCTAGGTTCATTCCTGTATTCCGTTCCTGGAATTCCCAGTCTCTTGGATTCCTTTAAATGTTTGTTTTATGTTGCCACACCCGTTCCTTTTCCATGATTCCTTTTGTTTCAGTTGGTTCCTGTAGGCAGTTGCTCAAGTTCTCTGCCTTTTCTTGCAGGTAAGTGCTGTATGTACTTTATTATGGTTTATTTGGCAGACATTAGACAGAGTAGGACCTGCCAAATATGGGGTACATTGGCGTTGTGGCAGGCTTATGCAATGTATGATCATATAATGTAACTAAATCCCCATAGTTTTTCACATATAGTACTTAGCTTTGTCTCCTCTTGTTTTGCTTATTATATCTTGTCTTGTTTTATTTTGTATTCCCAGTCCATGTACAGTCTTGTCCTGTCCTGCCCCTGTTCTGTTAATGTTTCCCTTATGTATTGCGTACATGCTCTGGGTTTAGCTTTCTGTCCTTCTCTGGTTCTGGGTTCTACTAGTTCTGTCTTGTTTTCATGTTTGGTGTCTGTTCTAGTCTTGCCTTGTTTCTGTACTGGATACATTCCTGCTGCAGAGCCTCCCTATTCAGCTCCTGGGAGATCTGCTTATTTCCAAGCTCCTAGTTCCTGGCATTCGCTGAAGCTGCATCGGGGTCCTGGTATGTGGCCGCACAAACGCTAATGCTCAACACCAGGGGGCGTGCGGTTACCCTGCACCAGACCCTGCTAATCCACTTCCACATTGTGATTCCTACTTCAACATCAGGCATACTGGGTCCCGGTCGTCCGACCGCTGTACAGACAGTGTCTGGGTCCCGGTCACCGGACCACCACCCTGATAGTATGGTCGTAGGCCCTTGCAGTTCGTGGAGTGGACTTTGCATCTGTCCTGATCTGCCTTGTTTGTGTCCTGCCTGGATTATTCCTGGTTCCGTTTCTGATTCTGGTTTTGTGGCAGTGCTCCTGTTCTGGCGGTGATCTTCATTCGTTGCTGGTTCCTATGCAGGAGGCCTCTCCGGTGGGGGATCCTTGCCTCCGTGTAAGTCAAGAGGACTTTGTTGCAGGATCCGCTCACCTTTCCTGGTCTCTGCTTGGCAGCTGTTTGGAGCGTCCAGAGGTATCTCCTTAGGAGGGGAGTTATGTCACATCCTGTTCCTAGCTGCAGATTATTCTGGCTATGGCTTCTGGTATCCAGTACTCTTTTTACAATTCTTGTTTAGTTTTTCTGGTTTATTATTCTATGTCTGGTTTTCTTTATGCTGGGTTTTCTGGGTTCATTCCTGTATTCTGTTCCTGGAATTCCCAGTCTCTTGGGTTCCTTTAAATGTTTGTTTTATGTTGCCACAACTGTTCCTTTTCCTTGATTCCTTTTGTTTCTGTTTGTTTCTGCAGGCAGTTGCTCAAGTTCTCTGCATTTTCTTGCAGGTAAGTGCTGTATGTGCTTTATTATGGTTTATTTGGAAGACATTAGGCAGAGTAGGACCTGCCAAATATGGGGTACATTGGCATTGTGGCAGGCTTATGCAATGTATGATCATATAATGTAACTAAATCCCCATAGTTTTTCACATATAGTACTTAGTTATGTCTCCTCTTGTTTTGCCTATTATATCTTGCCTTGTTTTATTTTGTATTCCCAGTCCATGTACAGCCCTGTCCTGTTAATGTTTCCCTTATGTATTGTGTACATGTTCTGGGTTTAGCTTTCTGCTCTTCTCTGGTTCTGGGTTCTACTAGTTCTGTCTTGTTTTCATCTTTGGCGTCTGTTCAGTCTTGCCTTGTTTCTGTACTGGATACATTCCTGCTGCAGAGCCTCCCTATTCAGCTCCTGGGAGGTCTGCTTATTTCCAAGCTCCTACTTCCTAGGATCCACTGAAGCTGCATCAGGGTCCTGGTATGTGGCCGCACAAACACTGATGCTCAACACCAGGGGGCGTGCGGTTACCCTGCACCAGACCCTGTTAATCCACTTCCACACTGTGACTCCTACTTAAACATCAGGGATACTGGGTCCCGGTCGTCCGACTGCTGCCCAGACAGTGTCTGGGTCCCGGTCACCGGACCGCCACCCTGACAGCACTCACCCATCTGACTCTTGTGGACAGGGCTGGTGCAAGGATCTTTGGGTACATAGGCGAAAATGCATTCCCCCCCTACAAAATAACATCTTCACCTGTGTGCCTTTTTACCTCCCTTTTGCATTTCTTATCCCCTCTTTTAAATGTCTTACCCCCTTTAGTGTATATTATATAATATTTTTCCCTATTGTGTGTTTTACACCTCCCTTGTATTTTTCTAAAAAAAAACCCTTGCCCCTTTGTGTATTTTACTCTTCCCAGTATGCCTGATGTTGAAGTTAGGAGTTACAGTGTGGAATGGATTAGCAGGGTCTGGTGCAGGGTAACCGCACGCCCCCTGGTGTTGAGCACCAGTGTTTGTGCGGCCACATACCAGGACCCTGATGCAGGTTCAGTAAAAAGAGTACTGGATACCAGACGCCATTACTAGATTGATCCGCAACTTGGAACAGGATGTGACATTCATTGTAGCGGCTGTGCGCGCTTTCGGCGTTCTCACCTTGCTGCTGCTTGCCTGTCTGCGCTGCAGCGTAACTTTGGCTTTCCCGCTCACCGCCTCATATGCGACGTGCCCACAAGGTGAAACTCCACCTTGCACATGCTGGAGAGACTGTGCGAGCAGCAGCAGGCGATAGTGGAGTTTCAACTGCAGCACGCACGGGTCAGTCGCTTTGCACCAGGCTTGCCCTCCAATTGATCAGAGTTCCCGCGTCGGGACTGGGTCATTTGCATGCCTGCTGCCTTCCTTGCATGTGGTAGCTGTTTCTCAGATTCCCTCTCTGTAATCCAACCCTGATTCCCCGTTACCTGTGGTCACCATGGTAGGCGCAGTAAATGGCATCGAAAGTTGATATGGATGACATACAAATGCGTCGTCGCCTTGTCGTTGGGGAGCCAATTGAAAAAGTGCTCTAGCATGACGAGCTGGGTGATCTCCTCCGGGAATTTGGCTTGATGGGAGTTGAGCCAGTTCTGGGTGGACATTGTGGTGTGGCATGCCGCCTCCGCATGGGAGTCCTTCTCCCCTGTCCGGGTCTCCCTAAACTTTCGGCGGTATTGCTCGGGGTTGACAGCATACCGGGCCAGGAGATTTGGGTAATAAAGGGTTAGTCTCTGATCTGCTCTTCTGGTACAGCCCAGTAAATATCCGCTGCCTTCCCCACTAGTTTGCTGTCCAGGATGGTGACCCAGTCGCTGGGGTCCACGTCTTGGAGTAGGCACTAGCGCTCAAAGTCTTGTAAAAAATCATTGATGCCTTCTTCTGTTTCCTTGAAGTCTTTGAAGGCATTGTATGGTAGCTTGTGGGCCAGGGTGATTGTGCTTCCTGGCGCCCTCTGCTCCCTTCTTCCTTCATCTGGGTTCATGGAGGTCACCCTCTGTCTATTGGCAAGGACATAGGCTTGCACCTCCAAAAAGGTCCTGCTGACAATATCCTCTGAGGGTGGCTCTCGGTAATATGCCAGGTGCCATTACACCTTCTTGCGCACTTCCTCCTCATCTCCTGCTGCTGCTCGCCTGTGTGTGCTGCAGAGTTACTTCGGCCTTCCCACTCACCGCCTCATGAGACTGTGCGAGCAGCAGCAGGCGATAGTGGAGTTTCAGCTGCAGCACGCACGGGTCAGTCACTCTGCACCAGATTTGCCCTCCAATTGATCAGAGTTAAAGGATTTCAAGTGGACCAATTACAGTGCCTCTAAAGAGTCCTGTATTGTTATATGACGTCACTACCTTCCCGCATTGGGAGTGGGTCATTTGCGCGTCTGCTGCCTTTCTTGCATGTGGTAGCTGTTTCTCAGTTTCCCTCTCCGTAATCCAACCCTGATTCCCCGTTACCTGTGGTCACCATGGTAGGCGCAGAAACTGGCATTGAAAGTTGATATGGATGACATCCGAATGCAAAGTCGCCGTCACGGTGATGTGCGATTGGCCCGAGGTTCTCTAGAGTCAAGAAAGTGCCTGCGCAACTATAATGTCAACAGCTACTCTGGTTTTGCACCCCTCCCTGTCACAGGTGCCTCGTCCCAGGGCCCTATTTAGCCTTGTACTGCAGAGAGCCCCAGATGGAATTTTTTCCCTCAAGTAAGTGGTTAATCTCATAAGAGCAGACATCAGGCTGTTAGTGTAGGACCTGCCAAAGATGGGGTACATTGACGTTGTGGCAGGCTTATGCAATGTATGATCATATAATGTAACTAAACCCCCATTATTTTTGCCTAGATTAGGTGTTTTTAAAAAAACTAATAAAATCTTTCAACATTGAAGTTGCTGTTTAGTGGATAGGTGAGTGCGCTGGATCTTGTGTATTATATATATAAAAACAGTGTTGGCTACCTCCTCCTCCTCCACCGCTGCTTCCACCTACACGGTCACCGCCTCCTCAACCTATGGGTCACTTAGTATAAACTTTGTACATAATAGCAGAGGCTTGTGAAGGCCTTTTCTCCATGCATCAGGAGTTGAGCATTTCTCCATGCATCAGGACTGCAAGAAATGCACCGCAGGCCACATATGTTTCTTTTTTTATATGTCCCAATATTGGGGCTACGCCAATTAAAAAAATAAATATCTATATATAAAAAACAGGGTTGGCTACCTCCTCCTCCACCGCGGCTTCCACCTACACCGCCACGGTCACTGCCTCCTCAACCTATGGGTCACTTAATATAAACTATGTACACAATAGCAGAGGCTTGTGCATGCATCAGGAGTTGAGCTCAGTTTGAACAATGAAAGAGAATACCCTGCACTCCAACCCTCTCTCAAATGGATAATTTTGTTGATCCTCCTGACAGCCATGCTTTAGATTTTGATTTATGTTCTTCAAAGCTAAAATCAAAGATTCCATCTAGTGCTATTTTATGGCTCAGCTGTATTTTTAATTATTATGTTATTTTAAATGATTTCCCTATCCACATTTGTTTGCAGGGCACTTGTCCTACTCTTACCCACATTTTACTTCCTTTTGCAGCCCTCTAGCCCTTTCCAGGAGTTTTTAAGAGGCATTTTTGTGCTCAAAAGTTCGAGTCCCCATTGACTTCAATTGGGTTCGGGGTCAAGTTCGAGCACGAACCTGGTCTTTTTTTTCAAAGTTCGGCCGAACCCGAACATCCAGGTGTCCGCTCAACTCTAGTTACAATAGCTACTTTACAATGTGGCTGCTAGTTATATAGGTTGAAAAATACATCAAGCTCAGCCTATCTCACATTTGTTTATGCTGTTGATCCAAAAGAAGGCAAGAAACAGTATAAAGTGCTCTCCAACTGCAACAAACTAGGAACAATTCATTCTTAACCCCAGAATGGCAGTCAAATATCTCCTTGGATCAAGAAGCTGTTGCCCAAAATCTTAAACATTATGTTTCTGAATATCATGTTTATGCAAGAATTCATGCAGTTGCTGTTTAAACATCTGTACAGAATTTGATAAAACCACCTCTTTAGGTAGAGAATTCCATGCCCTTATTGTTTTACTGTAAGAAAAAAACAAAACTCTCCTTTGCCTTACAGTAAATCTAATTTCTTCCACTCTAAATGGAGAAGCTCATGTCCTCTGCAAAGTCCTGTTTATTAATAGACTTCTAGACAATGTTTTATTTATTGGTGTTGAAGATATTTGTAATGCTATTATACTCCTCTTATGCACTCCTCTTATGCACCATTTAAACTAAACATGTTTAAATTTGTTGACCTATCCTCATAACTTAAATTTTCCATTTCCCTTATTTATTTTGTAAATTTTGTATCCTTCCTCTGTATTTTTTCTAGTTCCAAAATTTGCTTCTTCAGAACAGGTGCCCAGGGCACCAGGAGAGAGCAATATCTTGTAGACTGATATTGTAGAGGATGAGAAGAAGCTGTTGATGATCAACAGTGTCAAAAGCCACAGAAAGGTCAAGGAGAATTAGGATAGAGTAGTGACCACGAGATTTTGCATTGGGTAGATCATTGGATACTTTGGTCAGTGCTGTTTTCACAGAGTGCTTAGCGCAGAAACCAGACTTAAGTGGGTCTAGCAGAGAGTTGGGCTCGAGGAAGTCTGTCAATCTCTCATACACAACTCTTTCAAGGATCTTGGATGCAAAAGGCAAATATAAAAGGTTTCTCTTGCTTCAAACTTTTAACAAAATAAATCACCTGTAATACTACAAATTGGTGATTAGAAATTGGCGCTATGTTTTAATAACTAGAAGGGTGAACCTGCGTCAACCACAAACATCAGGAGCCAAGCAAGAGGAACCTTTTTTTTTTTTTTTACTGAACAATCCAAAAAGGATATTCTTTCTAGAAACAGTTAACAATGATACAATTAGCAACTAGTCTGTAAATTGGTGATTCCAGTTTAGTGTTAAGTGTCAGTGGCTAAGAGGGCAATCCTAAACTAACAGTAAACAACATTGTTACACTAGGATGAATGAAGCAGGCTATCTACTACAAAGTTTGTGTGAGTGCCAACTAGTCAAGATGATTTCTTTTTTTTTTTTGCTTTTTACTAAACAACACATGCTGCCAAAATTATTTTCTTTTTACAATCACTTAACAAAAACAAAAAAAAAACGTATATTGGTAACCGAATCTCACAATAGGATCAATGAAAAAAAGGTAATCTCATATCTCCCACATAAAGTTGTTTCAAGAGCCCCTGACAATAACTAGCTAGATATAGTAGCAAGCTAAATCTAGTCTGTAACAGAACTATGCTGTATGCCTGGGCCAGTGAACTAACCAAAATCAGCAGGAATTCGTCCCATTTAGTGCATTTCAACCATTCGAATGGATTCGCATGAATTCCCTGTGTAAAGTATAGGTGGCCGCCATTTCGGGACTTTACACGTGGCCGCGGCCATTTTACGTGCGAACAGCGGTGTTTGCCTGTCGACGCGTGGAACTAAAATCGGATACGCAAACAGGCGAACACCGCTGAGTCCTCCATACTTCCAGAAGTTCGCACGGAAACTACCGAATCACCGGACGTTCGGTAGTTATGTTCAATCATCTATGGGGATTGCGGCGAATCCATTGATTCGAATGGATGGCAAGAATTTCAGACCTTTTTACCAGGCGAACGGAGACCGACCGCAAGGCCAAAACTCATGGAACTATTTTCGGCTAGTTGGTCTGTGCGGTCGGTCAAAACTTTGGAACTCTGTATCTCCCGAACTATTCATCCGAATGGGCTGATTTTTGGACATGTTGGTCCCCTGAATGGGAGCTATCAAGCGACCCCGGATTTAAAGCTGTACCCCCTGTTTTTGGGGAACATCCAGAACTGGGGTAAAATGTTGTACGTTGTAATTATGTTATATGTTATCTGAGGGGAGGAGACGTGGGGGTGTTACCAGGTATATGATTGGGTGTTTTATCCTCCCCCTGGGAGTATCCTGTGTGTACCTGATCCCAATAAAAAGCAGGCTGGGTGTTCCAGTCCTCAGATCTTCTTGACCCTGCAAAACGTAGCCTTGTCTCGTTCTTGGAAGGGGATTATTTGGGAATGTTATTCTGCTCCTGTTACAGCTGAACCTGACTCTTACTCTGGATATCGTGGATGGGATTATACCAGCTTACTTCTCCACAGCAGCTTACAGGGAAAAAGGACGTCTCCAACGGCAGATACCCTCCTTCTACCCGGGTAGCCGTTACATTGGTGGCAGCGGTGGGATGGTCCTTTTATCCAGAGAACAAGTGCTGAATGGAGGCTCAATACGTCAAGCTGAAAAGACCCACATTAAAGGATTTATTGGAGAGTCGTGGTAGGAGTGCCAGCAACAGACCACGGAGGGAGCTGATAGCTGACCTACTAGAACTGGACGAAATGGATAGGTCCATGGAGGTAACAGAACCTCTTGCACCTGTCAGCGAGGACGATGAAATTTCTGCCATTGTACAGCGGAGATTAGCTTGGTATCCAGAAAGATCCACGGAGCTAATAAACCAGCTGCTCCGGGAAACAAGGGAGGAGATACAAACTAAGAGGGGACAAGAAGCGGAACTGGTAAGAGCTAGACAGCCCATTACACAGGCAGTTCCTACCCCCCCACCCGCTGCTACAGGGAGGAAAATACCGTTCACTGCATTTAAAGCGTTTGTAGAGAATGAAGAAGAAATTGACGGATATTTAGCGGACTTTGAGAGACAATGCTCGCTACACCAAGTACCACCAGACCAATGGGTTACTATTCTGGCTGGAAAGCTCTCAGGAAAAGCAAATGAGGCTTTTCGGGCACTTACTACGGAAGATATAACGCAGTATCAACGGGTGAAAGCTGCACTACTCACCCGATATGCGGTCACCCCAGAAGCATATCGCCGTCGCTTCCGGGAGTCCAAAAAGAAGGCAGTGGACTCCCACATGGAATGGGCAAACAAGATACAGCGGGTGGCAACACACTGGGTGCGAGGGTGCAATGCTAACACCGGAGAAGAAATATTACAGTTGTTCCTGATGGAACACTTCTTTCAAGATCTGGCTGCAGATATACAGGACTGGGTCAGAGATCGGCGCCCTGCCAATTTAACTGAGGCAGCGCGACTAGCAGATGAGTATGCAGAGACAAGGAAGGTGAGCCAAAGTAACACACGACCAGCCCCTAGAGCAGAGGCCCGCACTACAACCTACCCGGCACGCACAGAATTTCGGGCCCCAGTACCCCCAGGGCCTCCACGTCCCCAGGGGCATAACAACCATCCCCGGGAATCTTACAAAGTAACGTGCCATCGCTGCGGCAACACAGGACATATTGCCCGGTATTGCCCGTTGGGATCAGCCAATAATAACTGGAGGCGCCCACCTAACACCGAAAGCACACCGCCACGTCCAGCGACTGCTCACTGCCTAGAAATTGAAGGAAGCCCTGAAGAGTGCCTGGGAATATTATATGAGGCCAACCCCATACAAGCAGCTTCCCCAGATAATCGTCAGCATCACCGTCAGGAGGTGCGTGTGAACGGACAGATAGCACAAGGCCTAAGAGACACTGGCGCTACCATTACCCTAATACAGAAACACCTTATAAAACCAGAACATGTGTCGAATCGTACCGTGGCTGTTCGTGTCGCAGGGGGAGCTGTTTTTCGCTTACCCACCGCCAGGATACACTTAGATTGGGGAGCCGGGTCAGGAAAGACCACAGTGGGCATCATGGACAATTTACCCGCCGAGGTCGTATTGGGCAACGATATTGGCCCTCTAGCTTCAGCATTTTTACCCACTACTGCTGGTGCTTGCCCCGTGACCACACGCTCACAGACCCGTATCGAGGACGATCCTACAACAGGTCGGGAGACCCAGGTAAGCCACAAGCAGACACCCCACACTAACATTACAGAGAGACCCATAGCTTGGGACACCCCAGAAGAATTTGGGAGGGAAACTAGGCAGGACCCCACCCTCCAAAAGTACAGGGAACTAGCCGACAGTAGGGGGGACGAGCGAGAACGTTTTGTATGGGAGGGGGACAGGCTATATAGAGTGACCGAAGGCAGGAAGAGAGGCTATGCCCCCTCGCAGAAGCGCCAATTAGTGGTACCCAGAAAGTACCGGTGGGAGCTTCTCCGAATTGGCCACGACATTCCGTTGGCAGGACATCTAGGGGGTAACCGCACAACCTTCCGGATCACCCAGACCTTCTTTTGGCCAGGGATCTCGAAAGATGTGCGCCGCTACTGCAGCACTTGTGATGTATGCCAGAGGGTGGGAAAGAGAGGGGATCACCCCAAAGCCCGACTGTTACCCATGCCAGTGATCGAGGAACCATTTAGCAGGGTGGCAGTCGACCTAGTGGGACCCCTACCTAACCCCAGTCCCTCTGGTAAGAAATATATTCTTACTGTGGTAGACTATGCTACCCGCTACCCAGAAGCCGTCGCTCTGACGAATATCCAGGCTGACACTGTCGCCAGTGCTCTAGTTGGGATCTTCACCAGAGTAGGATTTCCCCGGGAAATCCTGTCGGATCGAGGGACCCAGTTCACCGCAGACCTAACTCAGCAGTTATGGAAGGCCTGCGGTGTCCAATCCCTCCTTAGTTCCCCGTACCACCCTCAAACTAACGGTCTCTGTGAACGCTTTAATGGTACCCTAAAGCAACTACTGCGTACCTTTACAGCGGAATACAGGGACTGGGAGCGATTCTTGCCACACCTCTTGTTTGCATATCGAGAGGTGCCGCAAGAATCCACAGGGTTCTCCCCATTCGAATTGCTCTACGGACGGCGGGTACGAGGCCCCCTCGACCTGATCCGAGAGCACTGGGAGGGAGAGACAGAACATGAGGGGTTCCCCATCGTACCATATGTACTGGAGATGCGGGACCGCATGGGGCACCTAGCCAGGATGGCCCGAGAGCATCTCCAGGCGGCCCAAGGCCGACAGAAACATTGGTACGATCGGGGCGCGAGATTGAGAACCTTCCAGGTGGGACAGAAAGTCCTAGTACTGAGACCCGTTAAAGGGAACAAATTACAAACCTCCTGGCAAGGCCCTTACAAGGTGGTCGCACAGATCTGTGACAACACCTATGTAATTGCCAGTAGCAAGGACGAGAGGATACAGAAGTCCTTCCATATAAACTTACTGAAAGAGTACCAGGAAAGGCCCGAAGACATAGCAGCCATATGTATCCCAGCCACGGAGGACCCGGACAGTCTCCCCATCCCGGATCTACTAGCTAACCCCGAGTCTAAAACTTTGCTGAACACTGTACAGCTAGGGGAGCGACTAACGCCCACCAAAAGAGAGCAACTCCAGCAGATGCTAGCTGCAAAAAGATTGACGTTTTCCCAGGAACCCGGTTACACACCCTTAGCGACACATTACGTAGAGACCCCAGGACAAAACCCTCTCCGACAGACTCCCTATAGAATTCCCGAAGCCGTGAAAGAGGAGATGAGAAAGGAGATTCTGGAAATGTTAAAGCTAGGAGTTATAGAACCCTCCGACAGCCCCTGGGCATCCCCAGTCGTCCTAGTCCCCAAAAAGGACGGAACGACCCGATTTTGTGTCGACTACCGACGCCTTAACGACAGAACTGTGACAGACGCATACCCCATGCCCCGAGTAGACGAACTATTAGATCGTATTGCTAGGGGACGCTATCTGACCACCATCGATTTGTACAAAGGATACTGGCAGATCCCCCTGGCCAAGGACGCTATCCCTAAGTCGGCATTTGTCACCCCGTTTGGCTTGTACCAATTCAAGGTCATGCCTTTCGGGATGAAAAATGCCCCAGCTACCTTTCAGCGCTTAGTGGACCGCCTCCTTGATGGCTTCCAGGAATTCGCTTGCGCGTACCTGGATGACATTGCGATCTATAGTGAGACGTGGGAAGAACACCTACGACACGTAGAGGCTGTGCTGGATCAGATTAGGGCCGCCGGCCTAACCCTGAAACCAGAAAAATGTAACTTTGGTATGGCTGAAGTTCAGTACTTGGGACACAGAGTGGGGTGTGGGAAACAACGACCAGAACCCGCCAAGGTAGAGGCCGTAGCGAATTGGCCCACCCCCCACACTAAGACCCAGGTATTAGCCTTCTTGGGAACGGCAGGGTACTACAGAAAATTTGTCCCTGACTACAGCACCATCGCCAAACCTCTGACCGATTTAACGAAGAAAAATTTACCTAGGGTAGTCCTGTGGTCTCCCGCCTGTGAAGCAGCATTCCAAACCCTGAAACAAGCTCTGATCAACGCACCTGTTTTGTCTGCCCCCGTCCCTAATAAAAGATTTGTCGTCCACACAGATGCGTCCATGTACGGACTGGGGGCAGTGCTAAGCCAGGTCGGAGAAGATGGGGGAGAACACCCTGTCGCATACCTGAGTAGAAAGCTATTGCCCAGGGAAGTGAGTTATGCGGCAGTGGAAAAGGAATGTCTAGCCCTGGTCTGGGCCCTAAAGAAGCTCACCCCCTACCTTTATGGTCAGGAATTTACCCTGATCACAGACCATAACCCTCTAGTATGGCTGAACCGAGTGGCTGGGGACAATGGACGACTACTGAGGTGGAGCCTAGCCCTACAACCGTATAATTTCTCCATCCAGTATCGCCCAGGCCGGTTCAATGGGAATGCAGACGGACTGTCCAGGCAAACAGAACTTTTACCTTAGAGGCAGACCGGACAGCCCCAAGTTGACCCGAAAAAGGTCAATCCGGGTCTGCCGGAGTGTTCCACAAAAGGGGAGCAGTGTAACAGAACTATGCTGTATGCCTGGGCCAGTGAACTAACCAAAATCAGCAGGAATTCGTCACATTTAGTGCATTTCAACCATTCGAATGGATTCGCATGAATTCCCTGTGTAAAGTATAGGTGGCCGCCATTTCGGGACTTTACACGTGGCCGCGGCCATCTTACGTGCGAACAGCGGTGTTTGCCTGTCGACGCGTGGAACTAAAATCGGATACGCAAACAGGCGAACACCGCTGAGTCCTCCATACTTCCAGAAGTTCGCACGGAAACTACCGAATCACCGGACGTTCGGTAGTTATGTTCAATCATCTATGGGGATTGCGGCGAACCCCGAGATTCGAATGGATGGCAAGAATTTCAGACCTTTTTACCAGGCGAACGGAGACCGACCGCAAGGCCAAAACTCATGGAACTATTTTCGGCTAGTTGGTCTGTGCGGTCGGTCAAAACTTTGGAACTCTGTATCTCCCGAACTATTCATCCGAATGGGCTGATTTTTGGACATGTTGGTCCCCTGAATGAGAGCTATCAAGCGACCCCGGATTTAAAGCTGTACCCCCTGTTTTTGGGGAACATCCAGAACTGGGGTAAAATGTTGTACGTTTTAATTATGTTATATGTTATCTGAGGGGAGGAGACGTGGGGGTGTTACCAGGTATATGATTGGGTGTTTTTATCCTCCCCCTGGGAGTATCCTGTGTGTACCTGATCCCAATAAAAAGCAGGCTGGGTGTTCCAGTCCTCAGATCTTCTTGACCCTTCAAAACGTAGCCTTGTCTCGTTCTTGGAAGGGGATTATTTGGGAATGTTATTCTGCTCCTGTTACAGCTGAACCTGACTCTTACTCTGGATATCGTGGATGGGATTATACCAGCTTACTCCTCCACAGCAGCTTACAGGGAAAAAGGACGTCTCCAACGGCAGATACCCTCACTCTACCCGGGTAGCCGTTACATTGGTTGGCAGCGGTGGGATGGTCCTTTTATCCAGAGAACAAGTGCTGAATGGAGGCTCAGTACGCCAAGCTGAAAAGACCCACATTAAAGGATTTATTGGAGAGTCGTGGTAGGAGTGCCAGCAACAGACCACGGAGGGAGCTGATAGCTGACCTACTAGAACTGGACGAAATGGATAGGTCCATGGAGGTAACAGAACCTCTTGCACCTGTCAGCGAGGACGATGAAATTTCTGCCATTGTACAGCGGAGATTAGCTTGGTATCCAGAAAGATCCACGGAGCTAATAAACCAGCTGCTCCGGGAAACAAGGGAGGAGATACAAACTAAGAGGGGACAAGAAGCGGAACTGGTAAGAGCTAGACAGCCCATTACACAGGCAGTTCCTACCCCCCCACCCGCTGCTACAGGGAGGAAAATACCGTTCACTGCATTTAAAGCGTTTGTAGAGAATGAAGAAGAAATTGACGGATATTTAGCGGACTTTGAGAGACAATGCTCGCTACACCAAGTACCACCAGACCAATGGGTTACTATTCTGGCTGGAAAGCTCTCAGGAAAAGCAAATGAGGCTTTTCGGGCACTTACTACGGAAGATATAACGCAGTATCAACGGGTGAAAGCTGCACTACTCACCCGATATGCGGTCACCCCAGAAGCATATCGCCGTCGCTTCCGGGAGTCCAAAAAGAAGGCAGTGGACTCCCACATGGAATGGGCAAACAAGATACAACGGGTGGCAACACACTGGGTGCGAGGGTGCAATGCTAACACCGGAGAAGAAATATTACAGTTGTTCTTGATGGAACATTTCTTTCAAGATCTGGCTGCAGATATACAGGACTGGGTAAGAGATCGGCGCCCTGCCAATTTAACTGAGGCAGCGCGACTAGCAGATGAGTATGCAGAGACAAGGAAGGTGAGCCAAAGTAACACACGACCAGCCCCTAGAGCAGAGGCCCGCACTACAACCTACCCTGCACGCACAGAATTTCGGGCCCCAGTACCCCCAGGGCCTCCACGTCCCCAGGGGCATAACAACCATCCCCGGGAATCTTACAAAGTAACGTGCCATCGCTGCGGCAACACAGGACATATTGCCCGTTGGGATCAGCCAATAATAACTGGAGGCGCCCACCTAACACCGAAAGCACACCGCCACGTCCAGCGGCTGCTCACTGCCTAGAAATTGAAGGAAGCCCTGAAGAGTGCCTGGGAATATTATATGAGGCCAACCCCATACAAGCAGCTTCCCCAGATAATCGTCAGCATCACCGTCAGGAGGTGCGTGTGAACGGACAGATAGCACAAGGCCTAAGAGACACTGGCGCTACCATTACCCTAATACAGAAACACCTTGTAAAACCAGAACATGTGTCAAATCGTACCGTGGCTGTTCGTGTCGCAGGGGGAGCTGTTTTTCGCTTACCCACCGCCAGGATACACTTAGATTGGGGAGCCGGGTCAGGAAAGACCACAGTGGGCATCATGGACAATTTACCCGCCGAGGTCGTATTGGGCAACGATATTGGCCCTCTAGCTTCAGCATTTTTACCCACTACTGCTGGTGCTTGCCCCGTGACCACCCGCTCACAGACCCGTATCGAGGACGATCCTACAACAGGTCGGGAGACCCAGGTAAGCCACAAGCAGACACCCCACACTAACATTACAGAGAGACCCATAGCTTGGGACACCCCAGAAGAATTTGGGAGGGAAACTAGGCAGGACCCCACCCTCCAAAAGTACAGGGAACTAGCTGACAGTAGGGGGGACGAGCGAGAACGTTTTGTATGGGAGGGGGACAGGCTATACAGATTGACCGAAGGCAGGAAGAGAGGCTGTGCCCCCTCGCAGAAGCGCCAATTAGTGGTACCCAGAAAGTACCGGTGGGAGCTTCTCCGAATTGGCCACGACATTCCGTTGGCAGGGCATCTAGGGGGTAACCGCACAACCTTCCGGATCACCCAGACCTTCTTTTGGCCAGGGATCTCGAAAGATGTGCGCCGCTACTGCAGCACTTGTGATGTATGCCAGAGGGTGGGAAAGAGAGGGGATCACCCCAAAGCCCGACTGTTACCCATGCCAGTGATCGAGGAACCATTTAGCAGGGTGGCAGTCGACCTAGTGGGACCCCTACCTAACCCCAGTCCCTCTGGTAAGAAATATATTCTTACTGTAGTAGACTATGCTACCCGCTACCCAGAAGCCGTCGCTCTGACGAATATCCAGGCTGACACTGTCGCCAGTGCTCTAGTTGGGATCTTCACCAGAGTAGGATTTCCCCGGGAAATCCTGTCGGATCGAGGGACCCAGTTCACCGCAGACCTAACTCAGCAGTTATGGAAGGCCTGCGGTGTCCAATCCCTCCTTAGTTCCCCGTACCACCCTCAAACTAACGGTCTCTGTGAACGCTTTAATGGTACCCTAAAGCAACTACTGCGTACCTTTACAGCGGAATACAGGGACTGGGAGCGATTCTTGCCACACCTCTTGTTTGCATATCGAGAGGTGCCGCAAGAATCCACAGGGTTCTCCCCATTCGAATTGCTCTACGGACGGCGGGTACGAGGCCCCCTCGACCTGATCCGAGAGCACTGGGAGGGAGAGACCGCATGGGGCACCTAGCCAGGATGGCCCGAGAGCATCTCCAGGCGGCCCAAGGCCGACAGAAACATTGGTACGATCGGGGCGCGAGATTGAGAACCTTCCAGGTGGGACAGAAAGTCCTAGTACTTAGACCCGTTAAAGGGAACAAATTACAAACCTCCTGGCAAGGCCCTTACAAGGTGGTCGCACAGATCTGTGACACCACCTATGTAATTGCCAGTAGCAAGGACGAGAGGATACAGAAGTCCTTCCATATAAACTTACTGAAAGAGTACCAGGAAAGGCCCGAAGACATAGCAGCCATATGTATCCCAGCCACTGAGGACCCGGACAGTCTCCCCATCCCGGATCTACTAGCTAACCCCGAGTCTAAAACTTTGCTGAACACTGTACAGCTAGGGGAGCGACTAACGCCCACCGAAAGAGAGCAACTCCAGCAGATGCTAGCTGCAAAAAGATTGACGTTTTCCCAGGAACCCGGTTACACACCCTTAGCGACACATTACGTAGAGACCCCAGGACAAAACCCTCTCCGACAGACTCCCTATAGAATTCCCGAAGCCGTGAAAGAGGAGATGAGAAAGGAGATTCAGGAAATGTTAAAGCTAGGAGTTATAGAACCCTCCGACAGCCCCTGGGCATCCCCAGTCGTCCTAGTCCCCAAAAAGGACGGAACGACCCGATTTTGTGTCGACTACCGACGCCTTAACGACAGAACTGTGACAGACGCATACCCCATGCCCCGAGTAGACGAACTATTAGATCGTATTGCTAGGGGACGCTATCTGACCACCATCGATTTGTGCAAAGGGTACTGGCAGATCCCCCTGGCCAAGGACGCTATCCCTAAGTCGGCGTTTGTCACCCCGTTTGGCTTGTACCAGTTCAAGGTCATGCCTTTCGGGATGAAAAATGCCCCAGCTACCTTTCAGCGCTTAGTGGACCGCCTCCTTGATGGCTTCCAGGAATTCGCTTGCGCGTACCTGGATGACATTGCGATCTATAGTGAGACGTGGGAAGAACACCTACGACACGTAGAGGCTGTGCTGGATCAGATTAGGGCCGCCGGCCTAACCCTGAAACCAGAGAAATGTAACTTTGGTATGGCTGAAGTTCAGTACTTGGGACACAGAGTGGGGTGTGGGAAACAACGACCAGAACCCGCCAAGGTAGAGGCCGTAGCGAATTGGCCCACCCCCCACACTAAGACCCAGGTATTAGCCTTCTTGGGAACGGCAGGGTACTACAGAAAATTTGTCCCTGACTACAGCACCATCGCCAAACCTCTGACCGATTTAACGAAGAAAAATTTACCTAGGGTAGTCCTGTGGTCTCCCGCCTGTGAAGCAGCATTCCAAACCCTGAAACAAGCTCTGATCAACGCACCTGTTTTGTCTGCCCCCGTCCCTAATAAAAGATTTGTCGTCCACACAGATGCGTCCATGTACGGACTGGGGGCAGTGCTAAGCCAGGTCGGAGAAGATGGGGGAGAACACCCTGTCGCATACCTGAGTAGAAAGCTATTGCCCAGGGAAGTGAGTTATGCGGCAGTGGAAAAAGAATGTCTAGCCCTGGTCTGGGCCCTAAAGAAGCTCACCCCCTACCTTTATGGTCAGGAATTTACCCTGATCACAGACCATAACCCTCTAGTATGGCTGAACCGAGTGGCTGGGGACAATGGACGACTACTGAGGTGGAGCCTAGCCCTACAACCGTATAATTTCTCCATCCAGTATCGCCCAGGCCGGTTCAATGGGAATGCAGACGGACTGTCCAGGCAAACAGAACTTTTACCTTAGAGGCAGACCGGACAGCCCCAAGTTGACCCGAAAAAGGTCAATCCGGGTCTGCCGGAGTGTTCCACAAAAGGGGAGCAGTGTAACAGAACTATGCTGTATGCCTGGGCCAGTGAACTAACCAAAATCAGCAGGAATTCGTCACATTTAGTGCATTTCAACCATTCGAATGGATTCGCATGAATTCCCTGTGTAAAGTATAGGTGGCCGCCATTTCGGGACTTTACACGTGGCCGCGGCCATCTTACGTGCGAACAGCGGTGTTTGCCTGTCGACGCGTGGAACTAAAATCGGATACGCAAACAGGCGAACACCGCTGAGTCCTCCATACTTCCAGAAGTTCGCACGGAAACTACCGAATCACCGGACGTTCGGTAGTTATGTTCAATCATCTATGGGGATTGCGGCGAACCCCGAGATTCGAATGGATGGCAAGAATTTCATACCTTTTTACCAGGCGAACGGAGACCGACCGCAAGGCCAAAACTCATGGAACTATTTTCGGCTAGTTGGTCTGTGCGGTCGGTCAAAACTTTGGAACTCTGTATCTCCCGAACTATTCATCCGAATGGGCTGATTTTTGGACATGTTGGTCCCCTGAATGAGAGCTATCAAGCGACCCCGGATTTAAAGCTGTACCCCCTGTTTTTGGGGAACATCCAGAACTGGGGTAAAATGTTGTACGTTTTAATTATGTTATATGTTATCTGAGGGGAGGAGACGTGGGGGTGTTACCAGGTATATGATTGGGTGTTTTTATCCTCCCCCTGGGAGTATCCTGTGTGTACCTGATCCCAATAAAAAGCAGGCTGGGTGTTCCAGTCCTCAGATCTTCTTGACCCTTCAAAACGTAGCCTTGTCTCGTTCTTGGAAGGGGATTATTTGGGAATGTTATTCTGCTCCTGTTACAGCTGAACCTGACTCTTACTCTGGATATCGTGGATGGGATTATACCAGCTTACTTCTCCACAGCAGCTTACTGGGAAAAAGGACGTCCCCAACGGCAGATACCCTCACTCTACCCGGGTAGCCGTTACAAGGGGTTACATAATAACAGAAATAAATATGTGGTACCCCAACGATGTCACAGAAAAGTGCAAAGTTTGGGCCCTTTAACCAACTCGTAAGGAGGCCATACTAGATTTAGTGTTAAAGGAACACTATAGTCACCTAAATTACTTTAGCTAAATAAAGCAGTTTTAGTGTATAGATCATAACCCTGCAATTCCACTGCTCAATTCACTGTCATTTAGGAGTTAAATCACTAGCCACACCTCCCCTGGCTATGATTGACAGAGCCTGCACGAAAAAAAAAACTGGTTTCACTTTCAAACAGATGTAATTTACCTTAAATAATTGTATCTCAATCTCTAAATTGAACTTTAATCACATACAGGAGGCTCTTGCAGGGTCTAGCAAGCTATTAACATAGCAGGGGATAAGGAAATCTTAATTAAACAGAACTTGCAATAAAGAAAGCCTAAATAGGGCTCTCTTTACAGGAAGTGTTTATGGAAGGCTGTGTAAGTCACATGCAGGGAGGTGTGACTAGGGTTCATAAACAAAGGGATTTACCTCCTAAATGGCAGAGGATTGAGCAGTGAGACTGCATGGGCATGTTCTATACAGCAAAACTGCTTCATTAAGCTAAAGTTGTTCAGGTGACTATAGTGTCCCTTTAACAAATGGAATCAGATATTACTGTAGGTGAAAGTTTAGGATTCAGTGATCATCAGTCAGTGTGGTTTAATATAAGTACAGTGAGTGAGTCACACCACACAAAAACAAAAGTTTTAGACTTTAGAAAGACAGACTTTTCTAAAATGAGAATATGTGTAAAGGAGTCATCATCAGACTGGAGCAATTTAAATGGAGTCCAAGAGAAATTGGATTATTTAAAAGTTGTACTGCTGAAGGCAACAAAAAATTGCATTAGTCTTGTCAGTAAAAGCAAAAAAAATAAGAAACCACTGTGGTACTCCGCAGATGTGGCCAAAATAGAAAAAAACGAAAAGTTAGCATTTAGTAATTATAAAAAAAAGTGAGGAAGATAGACAGATCTATAAGATTACAGTAATAGAGGTCCAGGCACTCCTTGGTTCAAGACAGGTACTTTATTAGGAACCACAACTGCAACGTTTTGACCCCAACGGTCTTTGTGGTCGAAACATTGCTGTTATGGTTCCTAATAAAGTACCTGTCTAGAACCAAGGAGTGCCTGGACCTCTATTACTTTTTTATTTCTGGAAATCTGATGTTTGATTCCGGCTCAGCTAGCACCCTGGCTCAGACTTATGGGAGTGAGTGCAGTTCCACACATACTACTAAAGATCTATAAGATTAGGCAGAAATAGGCTAAGCAAGTTATAAGAGCCCCCAAAGCACACACAGTCAGTAAAAAAAGGGGACAAAACATTTTTTAGATACATAAATGAGAAAAGGAAAGTAAAACAAGGATTAGTTAGATTAAAAACAAAAGAAGGAAGGTATGTAGAAGAGGATAAAGGTCTAGCCAACTGCCTCAAAAATACTGAACAAATTCTTATTCAGTATTTACAGATGAAAATGAAGGAAAGGGACCTCAGTTGAGAAAAAGGATAAATGAGTCATTTATTACATGTGAGTTTACAGAGGAAGAGGTTCTATTTCAACTGTCAAAAGTAAAGACAAATAAGTCAATGGGACCTGATGGAATACACCCAAAGCTATTAAAAGAGCTTAGTGGTGTACTAGCAAAACCACTAACAGATTTATTTAACCAATCATTGTTAACAGGAGTAGTCCCAGAAGATTGGAAGTTAGCGAATGTTGTGCCCATTTACAAGAAAGGTAATAGGGAGGAGTCGGGCAACTATAGGCCAGTAAGCCTTACTTCAGTAGTGGGGAAAGTGATGGAAACCATGTTAAAAGATAGGATTGTTGAACATCTAAAAACACATGGATTTCAAGATCAGAGACAACATGGGTTTACTTCAGGGAGATCATGCCAAACTAATCTTATAGATTTTTTTGATTGGGTAACTAAAATAATAGATCAGGGTGGTGCTGTAGACATTGCTTACCTAGA
>OW240915.1:218655077-218802345 GCA_933207985.1 Pelobates cultripes | reverse complement strand
CGTTCTCCATGGGATAATCTACTCAAAGTGCTCCTTTCTTGAAGTTTAGGTGAATAAAAAATATTAATACCCTTAGTCTTGTCCGCAGCTGTATTGCTATTTTTCTCCTTTTCTTTTTCTTTTTTGGAGGCATTATCTTTTATACCAATCTACTTCTGTAAATATTTGTTAAGTTTAACTGTGTATCAATATTTAATTGAGGTACAAGTTCCGCCGTTATCTGGAGGGTGTAGCTGTGACTATTATCTAAAAGCGGTCACTGTAGACGTCATAAATCTAAGAAAACGGTCGCTGTATCTATGGCGATTATTTGGAAGTGGTCATTAGAGGTGCCATATATCAATGTTGAATTTCATATATATACATAAAATAGCCGATTTTTATTTTAACTGTAGTCCAGCTGTTTTCCCGGCTAACAAACTTCAATTTCATATACATATACACAAGATAGCCAATTATTAACTTGCACAGCACCAACCTTCCAACATCAGCTTTATCTCCTCAAGCTTAGCATTCAGCTATTATCAGTATAATCGTTTAATTAGGCACAGGTTTCCGCCATTATCTGAAGAACAGTCGTTATATCTGTAGCGATTGTCTAGAAGCAGTCACTGAGTGTGCCATATATCAATAATCAATAATAAATTTCATACATATACACAGTATTGACAGCTGTTAATTGCACCGCACCAACCTTCCAACCTTCCAGCCTTCCAGCATCAGCTTTATATCCTCGGGCTTAGCAGTCAGTTATTAGCTCGATATCAACATTTGTTGAGAAGCAATTGAGGAGAAGCAATTGAGGAGCAGATTCTACCATTATCTTCCTGCATCAGCCAGCATCAGCCTTGTATCAACCTTGTATCAGCCTTATATCCTCGGCCTTAGCAGTCTTGATATTCAGCTGTTAGCGTCCACATTTAGATACAGCACAAACACCGAATTCGGCATTATCAGGGAAAAAACAGCCGCTGTAGTTGTACCAGTTATCTGGAGGCAGTCAGTGTACTAGCTACTGCATCCATGCGGGCGTCTCCTCATTCCTCCCTGAAACCTTGTGGAGCGTGCGTTTAATAATATTCTTATGTGTAAAATATATCATGTGAAAGGTACTCTTGTGGGTGTATATTTACACTGCTTTATAATACCTAATCATACTATTGCATAAACCCAGAATAATAATACATGACAGCCCCTGAGCATGAGAGTGCATGACAGACCCTACTTAGTAGACTTGGAGATTTTATTTTTGTTCCAAACTACAATTAATCAGAATTTGATCAGTCAAATTCTTAAACTCCAAGTTGTAATGTACCTGAATGACTAACCACACAATATGCGCAACAACAAAGCATGTTCGTTTTGATGTGTGATTCTTAATTCTGCCCATTGTGCCAAAAAAAAATAGGAGATGATTTATGTTTTTATTTACAGATCAAGTGAAAAGTGAGCAATAGAAGGAAAAAAAGTAGGAGCAGTAACACATAATCTATAAATATACATATAAAAATATATAAATATATAAATATAGATTTGTTTTCTTCTCCTCTTGTTTATCCATCCACTGGTTACTGGTTACTCGTGGACAAACAAGTAGATACATTTTACATTTAATTATCATCATCATAAAATATAATAAAACATATTCTAATAAGAGAGCTATTACTATTGAAATTTTCCCCAAGCCTAAAGTCCTTTAAGAGATTCCTCTCTACATACCTCAAACAGAATGCACCTGCCATGGTTGATTATATATTTCTTACCTGTTCTATGTTACATTTTGTACGTATTGTGTATTCATATTGTTTTTATATTTTATTGTACTATAATGTAACAATGCAATGTTTTGTGGACCCAGGGCATACTTGAAAACGAGATAAATCTCAATGTATCTTTCCTGGTAAAATATTTTATAAATAAAATAAATATAAATAAAATAAAATGTGTCCACACTGGTATATGAATTGTCATTAAACATTTTTTATGGTCGTTGTTAAAAAGCAAAAATGTGGAAAGCATTAAGTTTAAATTGTGTTGGTCTGTGCAACTTTATCCCAGTAAAGACAGATTTTATCATATGTTTAGCCTTTTAAATGACACTAATAGTCTCAAGAGACTACAGCTTTTCCTTTAGTTCAACAATTATGTCCATTTCAATGTTGTTTAGATAATTTGAAACTGTTCAGTTACAGTAAACTATGTGCTATAGTACCTGTGTAGGCAGAAGAAACACATTAATAGGGTTATTCAATGAAGTAAGAATTGTCAGGAATTCAAAGTGAATTAAAAATTTAAAGGCCAAAATAGCCAACCTGGAAAAAAAGTGAGCCATGATTCCAGTTCAGCTACTTTAGCCTTACATTTAATAATACTTAGAATTCATACATATAGGATACAGTGAGAGGGAAACTTTGCTGCACAATGAAAACAAAAAAAACTAGTTTGTTTTCTTGGCACTATAGTGGTCCTTTAAGTGGTTTAATAAATGACACTTGTACTTACATACTCCTCCTTGCTGTTATGTGGCAGCTGAAGGGCTTGGGGCTAACTCAAGTCCAGGTCAGACAACCCTCCTACTGACACCCTGCAATTATCACATGTTAAGGCGATACTGTAAATGTGGAATAACTCCTCTTCAGAAAGATGTTGAAAACTTAAACTTAAACTTGAGCCAACATATGAGACTCTTTTAACAGATCCGATAATACTAAAAGTCTTCTTGAGAGGTATCAGATTAGTGGGATCATGATCACTTTGAAATCATGAACAACACAAAAGGAGCTGTTAAATCAATATTGCAATCAAACTGGGATTGTAACCATTTGGATTTACACCTCTGCAATTGCAAAATGAAACACAAATACAGATGCAATCACCATTCGAAATTACTGAAGGGGTCATGGTAATTGGAGTAACCCTTTAAATGTTTTCAGATAAAGTTGTGACGAACTGAACCTCGTCACGGGTTCTTGGAGGGGCCTGCTAGCCAGCCTCTTGCCCACTGACTATGGGCCTGGTCAGTGACTGTAAAGACCCATCTTTTATTCCCCCTGGTTTCCCTGGTTCAGCCCTTTCCATTAATGCATATAGAACCGAATGCTAGCTCCCTGGCGGCCGCTCGCATGGACCAAAACTAGACTTCAGGGGGACTTAGCCGCGAATGCCCTGGAAAAATTTTCCGCAGGAAAAATTTGCTGTTCCTGGTCGATCCCCAGCGACACTTAGACATGATTCTATGGAACTATTTTCGACATGAAGACTTTGCACTTCGCGATTCTATGGAACTATTTTGGGCATAGGACATAACCGGTCTGGGTGATTTTTTTATGTTGGTCACCCAGATTGGGGCTATCAGGGGATGTAACTTTTAGGGGGTTTTAAGTATTATTGAAGGTATTTTTGGGGTTTTGGTTTAGTGCAGTGCTTGACTCAATTATCTCTCAGGCACAGGGGAGGGATTATCCTAGTGTCCTGCAACTGAGAGACAATGTAATTGTGTGTATGTTTTTACTGTAGTCTACTCTCCGGTCCAGGAGTAAGTGCTCCTTGCATGGGGTCCTGCATATAAAGCCAGTTGTGGCTGCCAATAAATGAGTTGCTGCCTACCCTCAATATAGAGTCTCATTTCATGTGTGGGGGGGAACAGCTGTATCTGCTCTGGGGATTGCTATATCACTATACTCCTCTGGGTTATAATCACTTGCTCTTGTAAGAGCAGCCTGCTACACTCTCTGAAGTAGGAGAGGTCTGCCCACTGGAAGCTGGATCCTGGTCTTGGGTCCAGGGTGGGTTTAAGACCGCGAGACCCCAGCCAAGATGTAACGCTGGAAGTGGGGACTACAATGCTGATGGTTTCTGGTGGAATGCTTGGAAGTACTTGGAAGTACAAGAAGCAGTGATTGGTGGAGGCAGAGTGCCAGGCAGTCCGTCACAAAAGTATCACACGGAAATGGATATAGACTGTTTTTCAGTAAAATGTAATTATTGGCCAAGGGTATGAATACTTTTGCAAAGCATTGTGGATAAAAAAGGTGGTTGGGTTGAGAACAAAAGCCACAAAGATCATTAAATTCAACTTTGACAAGTATTCACATGTTTTGATCCAAAAGATGATTAAAACAAATATTTTAATATGTACAAAAAAAAACTTTTCCACTTGAAGGTGATTGGATTTTGATTTTGATTTGGATCATTATAAAGTAAGCTGACACAAGAAAGGTAATAGGGAGGAGTCGGGCAACTATAGGCCAGTAAGCCTTACTTCAGTAGTGGGGAAAGTGATGGAAATCAAGGATAGGATTGTTGATCATTTAAAAACACATGGATTTCATGATCAGAGACAACATGGGTTTACTTCAGGGAGATCATGCCAAACTAATCTTATTGATTTTTTTGATAGGGTAACTAAAATTATAGATCAGGGTGGTGCAGTAGACATAGCTTACCTAGATTTCAGTAAGGCCTTTGACACTGTTGCACATAGAAGGCTTATCAATAAACTTCAATCTTTAAGTTTGGATTCACATATTGTTGAATGGGTAAGGCAGTGGCTGAGTGACAGACAACAGAGGGTTGTAGTTAATGGAATATATTTGAAGCTTGGACTTGTCACCAGTGGGGTACCTCAGGGATCTGTACTTGGACCCATTCTTTTTAATATTTTTATTAGTGATATTGCAGAAGGTCTTGATGGTAAGGTATGTCTTTTTGCTGATGATACTAAGATATGTAACAGGGTTGATGTTCCAAGAGGGATAAGCCAAATGGCAAATGATTTAGGTAAACTAGAAAAATGGTCAGAATTGTGGCAACTGACATTTAATGTGCATCTTGGATGTAAAAACCCAAAGGCAGAGTACAGAATATTTGATAGAATCCTAACCTCAACATATGAGGAAAGGGATTTAGGGGTGATTATTTCTGATGACTTAAAGGTAGACAGACAATGTAATAGAGCAGCAGGAATTGATAGCAGAATGCTTGGTTGTATAGGGAGAGGTGTTATCAGTAGAAAGAGGGAAGTGCTCATGCCATTGTACAAAACACTGGTGAGACCTCACTTGGAGTATTGTACACAGTACTGGAGACCGTATCTTCAGAAGGATATTGATACCTTAGAGAGGGTTCAGAGAAGGGCTACTAAACTGGTTCATGGATTGCGGGATAAAACTTACCAGGAAAGGTTAAAGGATCTTAACATGTATAGCTTGGAGGAAAGACGAGACAGGGGGGATATGATAGAAACATTTAAATATATAAAGGGAATCAACACAGTAAAGGAGGAGACTATATTTAAAAGAAGAAAAACTACCACAACAAGAGGACATAGTCTTAAATTAGAGGGACAAAGGTTTAAAAATAATATCAGGAAGTATTACTTTACTGAGAGGGTAGTGGATGCATGGAATAGCCTTCCAGCTGAAGTGGTAGAGGTTAACACAGTAAAGGAGTTTAAGCATGCATGGGATAGGCATAAGGCTATACTAGCTATAGGATAGGGCCAGGGACTAGTGAAAGTGTTTGGAGGATTGGGCAGACTAGATGGGCCGAATGGTTTTTCTCTGCCGTCACATTCTATGTTTCTATGTTTCTATGTTTCTCTTATAACCCAGAACGTCATTCAGTGCTTTATGTTAAGATAATTCACTGATGAAATGGTAAAAAGCTTTCTTATTGCAAGAAATCTGGGCAAAATATAACATGGGGATGGAGTTGAAGGGTTAAAAATAATAAATGTGAAGTACAATGTATATATTAACAAAAGAGAAACAAAAAGTATAGCTAGAGTAGAAAAGGTGAACATGATTTAGATGTTTTGTGTTATAGCGAGTGCTTAATACTAATACTTGTTTCAATTAAATTTAATTAAAAATCAAATCAAATTATAATGACACCAAATAATCCTGACACTCGTGGGAATTGTTAATATAGTAACTATTTAAAAAATACTTGTGCTATCAAAGAAAGTAAATTCACTTTGTTTAGATCAAGAGGTGAATCTGAATTCAATAACAATTATGTAAGCATTCATGTCACAGCACAGCCTGAGCCCTGCAGACAGCAAGGCGTGCCCACCCCTTTAAAAGACGTGGCTGGGTTTAAAACTCACAGCTCCAGCACCCCAGTCAGGTTCTCTGCCTTGACATCCACCAATGGGCTTCAGTTTCTGTTTGCATTTTTTCTGCTTCCTGACCCTTTGCCTGGATTAAGCAGCACTGATCCACCTGCAACCCTTTTCCAATTAGGGTCAGCTGCGTCTAATTAGCAGGCTGTAAAAGCCAGCCCTGCCTGAAACCTAGGATCTGGTCATTTTGCCTGTTTGGTGTTTCCTGCTGGATCTTTGCTACACTACTGACTGATTTCCTGGACTCTGACCTCTGCTTGCTTTACCAACTACGTTACTCCGCTGCCAGCCCTGACTTCTGCTTCTCGCCTGACCCTGCCTTTAGATTACCCCTTTATCTATATTGTGTTTTGGGATTTTGTATCCTCCTTGTGCCATCTCCTGCAAGTGGGCTCCAACTCCTGGTAAACTGTTCTATAAGTCCCCAGGTAACTGTTACATAATGACCAGATCAACTACCATGGAGCCCGCGGAGATGATGAATGTCCTGAGTACCCTCTCACCTCAAGTGACCCTCCTGTCCCAAACTGTAAGTGAATTGCAGTGTGATTTTGCTGAGTTAAAGGGGAACACACCATGCTCCTGAACCTGATATTGCATTACCTGACCAGTTCACTGGGAAAAGGACTTAACTGCGATCATTTTATCACAGCCTGTGAACTGCTCTTCACTTTAAAACCATGCACATACCCCAATGATTATGTGAAGGTTTGCACTACTATTGCCCTGCTCTCGGATGAACCTCAAACCTGGGCACACCAACTCCTGCACTCAAATCGTCCAATACTGGACTCATGGGACTCTTTTGCTGCAGCAATGCATACATTATACAATGACACCCTGAGACCCTCTGCTGCACGCACTTCCCTCCGTTCCCTCCGGCAAGGGAGAAGACCAGTGGAGGATTATACTACAGATTTCAGGGAGCTAGCTGCTGACACCAGTTATAATGAGACTGGTCTAATAGAGCAATACAGATTTGGTCTGTCTGAGGCATTAAAAGATGAACTAGCCAGAGTTGGGGTACCAACTTCATTGGAAAATCTGTGTTTTCTGGTCACCCAGCTAGATCGCCGGTTCAGAAAAAGAAAGCAGGAGCAATTTGAAACCAGCTTTTTGCCCTATCAACGTTCCAAACCTGCTGGTGAGACCTATACCCCTATCCCCACCATAGACATAGAGGAACCCTTGCAAATTGGAACACTGAATACCATGCTCACGATAAAGGAAAAAGCCAAAAGGAGAGCCAAAGGCCTTTGCTTCTATTGTGGCAAGGGAGGCCTCTATATCAGCTATTGCCCGATACGTCGTCCTCGCCCTAAACATAGCCATGTGGGGGCTCTGTGTCACCATCCAGCAAGTCCTCCATGGCAGCCTATGAAACACCTTTGTTGCTGTGGTACAACCCTGCATACTGCCCTGGCTAACCCTGCTCCTGTTCCAGAGCCTCAAAAGGAGGCTGCTGTGGTTACCATCCAATCCTCAGTTTCTGTCTCCCCTAATGTTTCCTGCTCTAACACAGAGGATCTGTCCCCAGACTGTGTAATTGCCTCCAATGGAACCATGGTCTGCAGCAAGATCTAAAGGTCTTTGAGTAGGCTCTTAAGGCCAGAGCTGCATCCCCTTCTCGCCTCCTTGCTTCCACTGCCTTCTGAAAAGAATAACAACCTGCAAAATGTTCCAACCCTCTCGGATCCTGATGACTCAGATGCCTATACAGACCTCGATTCCCTGCCTATAGAGACCTGGCTGGGTTTGAACTCACAGCTCCAGCATCCCAGTCAGGTTCTCTGTCATGACATCCACCAGGGGGCTTCAGTCTCTGTTTGCATTTTTTTTTTTTCTGCTTCCTGACCCTTTACCTGGATTAAGCAGCACTGATCCACCTACAACCCTTTTCCAATTATGGTCAGCTGCATCTAATTAGCAGGCTGTAAAAGCCAGCCCTGCCTGAAACCTAGGATCTGGTCATTTTGCCTGTTTGGGGTTTCCTGCCGGATCTTTGCTACACTACTGACTGATTTCCTGGATTCTGACCTCTGCCTGCTTTACCGACTACGTTACTCCGCTGCCAGCCCTGACTTCTGCTTCTCGTCTGACCCTGCCTTTGGATTACCCCTTTATCTGTACTGTGTTTTTGGATTTTGTCTCCTCCTTGTGCCATCTCCTGCAACTGGGCTCCAACTCCTGGTAAACTGTTCCATAAATCCCCAGGTGACTGTTATAATGCAAGTCCAGAATTGAATAATAGTAATGATCTGGTAAGAACTGCTAAAAATTTCATCTAATAGGAATGTTTCCTATATCCTTTGAGTAAGAATATCTGGGCCTGAAATGCGATAAGCTTTGTCTCCCCCTGTGGTGCAGTTCCTCACGCTGATGTTGTCCATACTGTTACAAAATCCCCTCTGTCTGCTACAACCCTGTCATTTTGTTGCTTTTCACAGAAGAAACTGTTGCAAGCCATTCATACATACGAATGGCAGACCACCCGGCCCCTGGCGTGTGCCACCAATTAACCCTGTTCACCTCTCAGAATACCAAACAAACTGTCAAACGGTCTGTGGACTGTTTCCCCAATTAACCACCCACGAGCTGCGGTTTTGTGGTTAACCACAACCTAATCGTTGACGTGGTGGTCACCGTTCGTATGAGAGTCGAATGGGGTACCGAATTAAATGACGAACCAACGACCGACCACCCTATCTGAGGCGTGTGCCCCTGGTTAACCACCCTGAAGCTGCGGTTTTGTGGTTAACCGCAACCCATCTGATCATCGACATGGTGGTCGTCGTTCGTATGCACAAACACGTGGCGGTGGCCATCTTTTGTTGTTGAATGCCCAGCGGGACCTGGTCGTCAAACGCCTGGTACTTTTTTGGACACTATTCAGCACGAACCCCGCTGGGATTCACCTTGCACTGTCCATTCGTGCATAAAGCTCCAAAGAGCGTGCCATTCGACACTTTTATACTACAAAGGTTACACCAACCCCTTGCCAGACACCATGGCCAAGAATACATGGGCTGCTACTTGCTGAACAGACCTCCAGACAATCTTCAACCCCATGGTGTTCTCCTACCATTCGTGAGATCTGAGCGCTTTTTGTGTATCTTGTGCTCTCAGATCCAAGCTGTCTGGGTATTGTTTGAATGTGGTATTCAAAGACTATGGTGTAAAAGTTATATATTTTTATGCACTTTTCATGTGTTCATAAAAGTTATATTATTTCATATACCTGGAGCTAAGTGAGTTACTGTAACCGTTGAGACCCATTATCTCCAGGCTAGGAGGGAGTGTTTTAGAAAATGCACTTTGTTCTTATTGGCTGTTACACTTTAATCCTGTGTACCATCAGGTCCA
Source organism: Pelobates cultripes (assembly GCA_933207985.1). Taxonomy (NCBI): domain Eukaryota; kingdom Metazoa; phylum Chordata; class Amphibia; order Anura; family Pelobatidae; genus Pelobates; species Pelobates cultripes. Next base: position 218,792,858 of record OW240915.1, on the reverse strand, counting down.
GAGGGGTGTTCATCTGGCCTGAAAATATGTATTAAGCAGTGCCTGAGTGATCAATAAATCAGTTCTTCTTACCCTCAACTCACAACCTTGACTCGTGTTGTAGGGAAATGCTTTATACTAGCTCTGCCTATAGCAAGCTGGATATCTACACTTACAGGATTATCACTGGATGCTGTTTGGAACTTCGCTACTACTCTCCAGAATCAGGAACCAGGACATCCAACCCAGCCAGCCTGGGGTCAACCGTAACACATACTAATAAAGCTGCAATAATTTGTGTACTCTGCTGGAGCACAGTGACCAGTAGCAGGCATTTGGTGAGCTTCTTACTTTTTTTTTTTTTTTTTTCTTGTATTTGAGTTCTTCTGATTTATCATTTTTATCTATTAATAATTTAATCTGACCAGATAAATATAACTCCATGAATATGTTAAAGGGACACAATCGGCACCCAGGCAACTTCATCTCATTGGAGTGGTCTGTGTGCAGTGTCTCTTTCTCACTTAGTTCTGCAGTGTGAGTCATTGCAGTTTATGAGAAACAATTAATCAGGCAGCCACTAGAGGCACTTGCTGGTGGTTAAGTGACTTTTGGTTGCCTAACTGATGCTGGGTGTCCTCACACTGTGCATTGGAGTAATGCTTAAGTATGGAAAGGGCCTAATGTGCATTAGGTCTTCTCCATCAGATGACATCTGAGGAGGCAGAGCGCCAAGCCAGGTCGGTGCTGGAATCGGGTACCAGCATTAATATCAGCACAAAAACTGTGCGGCTGGAGCTTTATGGAATGGTTTTCCATGCCCCAAGCAGCTGCATGCAAGCCTCACATCACCAAGTACAATGGCAAGCATCAGATCAAGTGGTGTAAAGCACGCTGCCACTGGACTCTGGAGTAGTAACAATGTGTTTTGTGGAGTGACAAATTGTACTTTACTTTTTAACAGTCTAATGGGCGAGTCTGGGTTTGGTGGATGCCAGGAGAAAGTAACCTGCCTGACTGAGTTGTGTTAGCTGTAAAGTTTGCTGGAGGTAGGAATAATGGTATGGGGCTTTTTTACAGGGGTCTAGACCCTTTACTTCCAGTGAAGGGAAATCTTAGTGCTGCAGCATTCTAATACATTTTTAATAATGCTATGCTTCTAACTATGTGGGAACACTTTGAGGAAGACCCTATTCTATTCCAGCATGACTGTGCCCCAGTACACAATGCAAGGTCCATACAAACATAAGTGTGGAAGAACTCGGCTGGCGCACACAGAGCCCTGAACTGAACCTCATTGAACACATTTAGAATGAAAAATAGGCAAATGTTTCAGGTTTTTCCCTTTTATCAATGTAAATGCCCTTAAGCCTAAGTTCACACTCACAAGCATATATGTGATATGAACAAGAGAATCAAGCTTCCCGATATTAAGATGTTTCTGTATCTTTTCAAATATTATGATTGCTTTCTGATTGATGCTTTTTTGCCTCCCCTAACTTTTAAAACAGTTTGTTCTTTAAAATGAGCATTCGTTTCCAAGCAACCAAGTGTGGTGATGCAAAACGCAGTGCAAGTGGCATATGACATCACAACGCGTCATGTGAATGTGCTGGATAGCGTGAGGAGTTGGAAAGTGGCAGAGAAACACAGAAGAGCGGTACACACATGCACTAATTTTCCAAGGGTGGCCCCGGGAACTTTGATTCACTTGATACTCTTGTTCATATCTCATATGTACTGCTGAGTATGACCTTAGTCTTAAGGACATTTGCATTCATCTCAAAACATTTGCCTATATTGTATGTTCTTCACTAAATTCTATTTGTGCAGCCTTATTTTTTATTTATTGGTCTCGGAAGTGATAGACTTGCATCCCTCACTTACCTGATATGCAGTCTGTCTACAGGCTGGGTGCTGCTGGTTGAAGCTGCTTTGATCTGTGCTGCACCCCTACAGATTCAGTCAGTAGAGAGACAGGGAAATTATATAACTTCATATCCCTGCCTTTCTCCAAACACACACTACTTGCCGACACTGGTATTGCTCTCAATCGGAGAAACAGACCGGCATTTGTATTAGCAGTATATTTGCAATACCGGCACCAGCCAGGCAGCCTCAAATACTGGCTGTAATGGTAAAATACTGTCCAAGTGGCAATCCTAATTATTACCAAAGGGAGTATTAAACAAAAATTCAAATTGAAAGCCTTATGTATTTTTTTCTATTTCAGATATTTTGATCTTACCTTTGAAATTCATGTTTAATTAATTATGAATTCTGATTTTAATAAATAATCCTCTTTTTGTAATCCTATACAACAGCAATTCCTCCTTCAGAAAGTAAAGCGTATGTTACATTAAACAATTAGCACAACATGTAATGCTCATTGAATGCTCTTATATGTTAGTTCCCTATCAACCATTCACATTATTACTTCTGAAATATATAATCTAATCTAATTTTTAACATCTATTTAACTATATATTAATTTTGGGATCTCCTAGGAATTAATTCTTGTAAATTAGTCATTAAAAGAAAAAAATGATAAGATGAAAGCCAGACCCTCTCTTTTGTTTTTTAAGTGTTAACATTTATTTACTAGAACTCAAATCTAAAATAAAAATGCACAAACATGCCAAAAGAGAAATATGACTGAACTTCAAAAAGTCAACATCTGTATATGAGGAATAAAGGCAGACACAACTTTTTGAACTAGTAAAGACAAGTACAAATCAATGAATCTAAAAATGCAGTTTTAAAATGAAGCGTCTTAAACATATTATGCACTTTCACATTGTGTTTAAATAATGCAGAAATTATAGGCCTGTCATTCCAAGCCCTGTCAAAGGTGTTTCTTTAACCACAGTGATTTAGAACTTATCATGTAAGTCTGAAGAGAAATTTGACATTAGAAACATTGGACATAAAAGACAAGATTTACACAGGGTTCCACCTACAGTATCTACTTAGGAACAGATTGTCCAAAAACAGTCACAAGAAAAGTAAGTGTGATCAGCTAGTTATTATTTATTTAGTTTAACTGTATACTGCATACATAGATGTTGCATTTAGAAAATGAAATTAGAACCACATAGGCAATTAAATTCTATATAAAACCCAAAGACATATGACAACAGCCACTGCAAACTTTTTTTTTTTTTAGCTTCTTTCGGCAATATAACTTTTGAACTTTTCATTTTACCAGAATGCATATTTTCACATTTTTGCATTCAATAATTTTTACACATCAAGTTTAACTAAAGCAAAAGTACCCAAAATCGATTCCTCTATCAGCCCTGATTGTTTAATGCCACATGTGTAGGATATAAATACATTTTTGGTAATTAATGTAACTCCTTTACGAGATCCCCACCTAATCAACCCTAACCTTCCCCTTAATCTTAAAACTACACTATCCCTAACCGTAAAACAGCATTAACCCAATCCCAGCACTAACTCTTGTATAACCCTAACATCATTAACCCCTTAAGGACACATGACTGAAATATTCCGTCATGATTCCCTTTTATTCCAGAGGTTGTGTTCTTAAGGGGTTAACCATAACCCTGCAGCTAACCCTAATCATAACCCTATCCTAACACTACCCTACTCTTACCCCAAAAGCCAACCCCAACCTTATTCCTACCTCTAACTCTAAAGAAACAATTTGCTAGTATTAATTCTTATGTTAGAAAATGGGTTTCTGAGTTAAAACAGTAGATATTGGCCTGTGACCACCACCTACTGTTTTTTTTTTTTTTTTAATAACTACATTTGATGAATGGAGCCTGATTACCAGCAGATTATACACATGATTGGTGCATGGCAGCTGGCAAATCTCAGAACTGACCACATTTTTCTGGGGACAGGCAGGGGAATGGCAGACTTATAGCGGCTGTGAGCAGCTTATCAAAAATTCTGGGGCCACAAAAAATAGTCCCAGCTGACAGAAGGAAGCTCAGGTATGGATTAATACATGTGACTCCTGCTCACACCAAAACCGCAGAATGTGTCAGCATGCCCTAAAGTCTTCAAGCCCTTTATAGTTAGGATATATTGACATGTTCTAGTATCCTTATATGAGAGAACCTGCAGTCTCACAGGTTCTTCCATACATGCCCATATTGTACTCCTATGTATGTACATGAGCAAATTGGTGACACAGAAAGATTAATATATCAGAGGATAAAGACCACCTAAGAAGCAGCAGGATAAAGAGGAGTTTTGGTAAGTGTATCTACCTTCCCTCCCCTCACAGGTGCTGGGGGGGGGGGAGGTATCTATGTAAAAAGGCAGCGTTATTTAGGAAGGATAGAAAAAACAGGAAAGGTGGTGAGGTATGTCTGTATGTCAACCATGAGTTCAAGCAAAATCTTAAGCATATGAAATGTGATAAGGAAAATATGGGCAGATAACTGCTTGGGGCAAAAGAAGGGAAATCAATTATTGCTTGGGATATGTTATAAAGAACCTAATGTTAATACAGATGAGAGAGAACCGCTGTTAGAGCTAATCGGAAAAGCTGCACATCTGGGTAACACGTTAATTATTGGAGGTTTTAACCCTTTAGTGACCAGACCATTTTCATGTTTTTACCGTTAAGGAGCAGGGCTCTTTTTACATTTCTGCAGTGTTTGTGTTTAGCTGTCATTTTCCTCTTACTCATTTACTGTACCCACACATATTATATACCGTTATTCTTGCCATTAAATGGTCGTTCTAAAGATATCATTATTTTCATCATATTATATCATTTACACATTTTTTCTAACTTTGACCCCCAAAATCTGTTACGCATATACAACCACCAAAAAACACCCATAATAAATAGTTTCTAAATGTTGTCCTGAGTTTAGAAATGCCCAATGTTAACATGTTCTTAGCTTTTTTGGAAAGTTATAGGGCTATAAGTACAAGTAGCACTTTGCTATTTCTAAACTTTTTATTTTTTAAATTAACAAAAGTTACATTGTAACACTGATATTTGTCAGGAATCCCTGAATAACCCTTCACATGTATATATTTTTTAAAAGAAGACAACCTAAGGTATTAAACTTGGGGTATTTTGACTCTTTTCATCCAACCATTTTACCACCAATCTATGACAAATTTAAAAAGAAAAAAATAATTGGTGATTTTTTTGACACATAGCAATTTAAGAATACATGTACGGAGAACTTTAAGGGTTACTGCCAAACAAAATCCCAATATGTATCTCCCGAGTACAACAGTGCCCCCAATGTACAGGTTTTATGGGTATTTGCAAACTTACAGGGGTCAAATGTAGGGCTTTCTCCTTTTCCATGTTTGCACATTGAAATTTGCCACATTAGTTTGCCTATGTTGCCTTTGAGACCATAGCAGCCATAGATATAGCAGCCCAGGAACAAAAATTAACCCCATCATGGCATACCATTTGTAAAAGTAGGTGTTTTTATGGTGTTTTTGAAAAGGTACATGTTCAATATAGGGCTTGCCCAATTCAGTTTGTCAGATTGGTTTGCTGGGTCTGTGTTGAGGCCATATAATAGCCCAGGAATGAGAAATAACCCCATTATGGCATACCATTTTCAAATGTAGATAACCCAGGGAATTCCAAATGGGGTATTTCCAGTCTTTTGTAGTAGCCACTTAGTCACAAATGCTGGCCAAAGTTAGCGTTTTTATTTGTTTTTTTTATAAAAAAAAAAAAAATTCAATTTAGAATATATCTATCTATCATCAAAACTCTGGCACTCTTCCCAAAAATATTTAGTGATGAATGCAAAAAACACCAGGGTGCTTCTCTGTGTGTATATATAGAAAATAGGAAAAATGAGAGCACTCACTGGATTTAGCACAAAAAACCATAAAACCATAAAAATATTTTACCATAAAATATTGTAAACTTACCCAATCACCAAAGTGAACCCTAATCGATCCTGTGTCAGACGCCAAGTTGCGCCCACCCCTACGTGCGTGATGACGTCATGTCATGTGATGTCCACAAACTATGTTGCGTAGTAACAAAACCGACATGAAAAATGTGGATAGTGCAAGTTAAAAACATACAAAGAGGACCTAAACGTATACTATGTAACTGATCATATGAGTGCAGAGAACCATGTATGCATGTGTACGAAATAATTATAACTCAAAGAAGTCTTTATTGTTAAATGTACGATCTGTGGTGTAGAGGCTCTGTATACTCTATGTGAAGTGACGTGCAAATATGTGAGTGAATGTGAATGGGATGTAGTGTGAAATAACGCTATCCTCTGTGTGTGATGTATGGAGTATGATGAAATATAAAGGTGAACTGATGTATGATGTCAGAATTGAAGAAATGTGTAGAAACTGTGAATTGCTGTGCAAAACTCATGCAAATATGAAAAAGAAAAAATGTGCGATTCAACACAGACATCCTAAGTTCACATAACTTGCAAGCCTTAGGGCAAATGTGTCTACAGTAAAGTGCCCATGCATAATCAGTGAAACCATAAGACCGAGAGCCTCCTAAAGCTGTGAGTTAAACCTCTACAGACCAGAGAACTATTGTTATAAATCTGATGCATTTCTACCATTACCTGACTTTGAAAGTAACTAAATCTTAATATCACAATTTATCTCTAAATTACTTATTTTAACGGACTTTCAAAAAACAACTAAATGAATTATATTCATTAAGTCCTTTTGGTTGAACCGTGTCGAGGTATTTAATCCAAAAAGTTTCTCTCTGTAGTAAAACTTTAGATCTATCGCCACCTCTGACCAAAGGTAGAAAATGGTCAATGGCAATAAATCTTAAAGTTGGTAAGCGGTGTTGAAATTCCAAAAAATGTTTCGCTACTGGCTTCTCAGTCTTGCCATCACGAAAGGCCGTCATAATCCCTGATCTGTGTCCTCGAATCCGATCACGTACTGTCATATCAGTTTTGCCAACATAATACTTGCCACAAGGGCATGAAATAAGATAAATCACGTGATCACTCAGACAAGTTAGCCGATGTTTAATCTGGGTCCTTTTACCTGTGTGCTGATGCGCGAATGAAGATCCTGTGAGCATGTGTCCACAAGTGACACAGCCTGAGCACTTGAAGCACCCTTTCCGTATATTTTCTGTTTGAGTACTATAACAACTTGGTGTATCTGTTTTCACCAAGATGTCCTTTAAATTTCTGTTGCGTTGAAAAGCAATCCTCGGATGTTGAGAAAAAGTATTATTCAGCGATCTATCTGAAGAGAGAATATCCCATCTTTTTTGATGTTGTGTGAAAATTTCTGACTTTCAGAATGGAATTGTAGTGGAATCGTGATAATCGTATCTGTTCTTCTTTATGTTGTTACTGTTCCTTTAAAAATTCCTTCAGCCTTCTCAAGGCACCTCTGTAAAATGTCAGGTTTGTATCCCCATTCTAAAAAAGATCTGGTCATATCCTCCAGTTGAACTGAATTGTTTCTGAATACCCTTAAAAATTGTGAAATGGGTAAAGGAGTTTTTCAATGCATTAGGGTGAAAGCTATTCGCATGTAGCAAAGTGTTACGATCTGATGGTTTTCTATATAGTTTGTAACCTATCTTTGAATTGTTGCGATATAGTTCAACATCCAAGAACTGAATCTTGTATGTCTTATATGTAAGACTTAATTTGATAGGTGAATCTAGATTGTTGAATTCCATGATCATGTTCTCCAATTCTACTGCTGTTCCTTTCCACAAAATAAAGATATCATCCACAAACCTGGGGTATTGAATTAGCTTCTCTGAGTATTTAGAAAATATATATGTATTTTCATACTCAAACATAAAACTGTTGGCATATGTTGGAGCTATTGCTGATCCCATTGATGTGCCAGTCTCCTGGATGTAAAAGAATTTTTCAAATCGAAAATAATTGTTTGATAGGGTTAAATGTAAACCCTCTAATAAAAATTCAATAGGAGGTCCTTCATAGGTTTCTGACCTTATCAATAAATTCCGCATCGCTTCTATACCCTTCTCGTGTGGTATACAAATTTTTAACATCTGCTGTGGCGAAGATGTATTCAGAATCCAATGTGTCACAGTTTTTAATTTTGTTCAAGAAATCTTGCGTATCTCTCAGGCATGTGTGTATCTCTATCACTGTTGGTTTACAATAAAAAATCAAGAAATTTAGCTATTGGTTCAAGAACCCCTGCTCGAGCAGATACAATGGGTCTGCCGGGTGGGTTCTTGAGATCTTTGTGTATCTTAGGTAGGTGTATAAAATCGAGATTTTCGGATGTGTATTAAACAGGAACTCAGCAGTATTATGATCTAGCCATTTAGCCGAAACTCCTAGTTTAATCCAATTTTGTATTTTGCTTAAGATCTTACTAGTAGGGTCAAAGGATAATCTCTTGTAGGTTTTCGTATCAGCTAATTGAGACAAAATTTCTTTTCTATAATCTGTGTAGTCCTTGAGAACAATCGTGCCCCCCTTGTCTTCTGAGCGAATCACTATTTGGTCATTTTCACTCAAATCCTTAAGAGCAACTCTTTCAGCCTTTGTTAAATTATCCGGTCTTAGTGATGGTTTGGAGAGTATCTGGTCTATGTCCGTTCTCAATATAGAAGAGAAGGTTTTAATTGAATGATGTATATTCGTAGGTTCCCATCTGCTTTTAAGCTTGAACTCAGTAAAAGTTTTTAATGTTCCTATACTTTGTGCAGCTTGGATATTCAAAATTCGATTGACCTTGAATAATTCTATATCCGTCTTAAAGGGATCTAGTTTAGCAGATGGTACAAATGTGAGTCCCTTAGACAACACTTTAATGTGATCACTATTTAACACCTTTTGAAGACAGATTAATGATAGGGTTTAATTCCTCTTGACCGGTGGTTTGGATCTTGTATTTATATATCTTGTTCCTTTGTCCTCTTCTAATTGGTCTCCATCTTTTAAACCTCTCCTTAGGCATGTAAATTTGCCTGGGGGATCGTTTGTATGTTGTTCCATCTCTAAAAAAGTAGAGGAACGTGCTGGATGTGTTTATCTCATAGTAGATCCTTGGCTTGGTTCTGTCCTAGTATCTGTTTCAGAAGTGGATTCTGCTGAACTTGTTTCAATGGATATAAATTGAGGTTTACGTATCCGTTGTCTGTTCCTATTAAATGTTGGTCTTCGTCTTTCTCCACTAATCCAATGATACACTTGATGATGTGTGTAATCAAAATTCACTTTCTCTACTTTCTGTTTCTTAAATCTGATGAGGTCATTTCTATATCTCATGATTTCACCTTTATATTTCATCATACTCCATACATCACACACAGAGGATAGCGTTATTTCACACTACATCCCATTCACATTCACTCACATATTTGCACGTCACTTCACATAGAGTATACATAGCCTCTACACCACAGATCGTACGTTTAACAATAAAGACTTCTTTGAGTTATAATTATTTCGTACACATGCATACATGGTTCTCTGCACTCATATGATCAGTTACATAGTATACTTTTAGGTCCTCCTTGTATGTTTTTAACTTGCACTATCCACATTTTTCATGTCGGTTTTGTTACTAGGCAACATAGTTTGTGGACATGACATGACATCACGCACGTAGGGTTGGGTGCAACTTGGCGTCTGACACAGGATCGATTAGGGTTCACTTTGGTGATTGGGTAAGTTTACAATATTTTATGGTATATATGTATTGTTATGTACACTGTTTGGACAGCTTGATAAAGACCGCGAGACGGTCGAAACGTTGATTAGCTTGTTCACTACTTAATACAATTTTGTTGTGCTAAATCCAGTGAGTGTTCTCATTTTTCATAATATATATATATAAATAAAACTTAAAGGAGAGCTGGAGTGCAAAACGCCCATCGAACTGTATGTATGTATGTATGTATGTATGTATATGTGTGTGTGTGTGTGTGTGTGTGTATATGCACATACACATATAATACGTGTGTGTGTGTGTATATATATTGATCGTATTTTAAATATTTACTAATAAAAATTTGAATTTGAATTCCATGAGTGCAGCTACCTTTTTGGACAATGGATACTGAAGCCTTGGATAACTAGCACTCGGTAACCAAGGGACATTCAAGCGTGAGTGCAACAGTTTTTTCATCTGTTTTTTATATATATTATATAATATACACACACACTTATTTTCTATATATGTATAATATATTATAATTTAAAGCATTTTATACTATATTATACATATATAATGCATATATATGATTTCATTATAAGTGTATTTTGAGAATTATATGTATATATCTCAAAGTACACTTATAATGACATCATATATGCTCAGCTAGGAAACGGGCGGCCACTCAGGCGATGTCCACCCTTGGTAGGGAGATAGCTGAACTAGAATGACAACACAAACTCACGCTGGACAAAACGGTATATAGAGATATACTCCTGAAGAGGGGCCAACTCACGGCTCTACTCAATCAATCAATTCAAAGCTCCTACCAGCAATTGCGCCACCTTGTACATGAACACGGCAACAAATGTGGACTCCTCCTGGCCACACTTCACAGGCACAAAAGAACTCACCTATACATACCGAAGATCAAGGAACCCGCACAACAATTACACCACCTCTCGGACAAAATCTAGCAAATATTCCTACAAAATTACCAATCGTTATACAACATAGTGGCAGACAGACCACGAGATCCGACGACCCTGGCGAGGAGATTCAATGATGCCTCACATTTCCCACGACTGGAGAATCATACCATGGAATCCCTGGAGGAACTTGCCTATACAATCAAAAAAACACAGAATGGGAAATCACCGGGACCAGACGGCCTGTCCCTGTTATATTACAAGACATTCCGTGCGGAGCTACTCCCAAAGTTGTTTAGCACTTTGTCTTCTCTCGGCAGCCATTATCACACCCCTGCCCAAAGAAGACAAATACCCCACCCTGTGCCAGAGTTACCAACCAATCTTGGTGCTAAACATGGACCTTAAGCTTCTTTCCAAGGTTCAAGCCGGTTGCCTCTCTCCCCTAATGCCAGACACCATCAAAGCGGACCAGACTGGGTTCAACCTAGGAAGGGAGGTCCAGGACAATACAATCAGAACACTAAATCTGCTAGTGATAGCACGCCAGGGAGGAGTTCTACTTCTGTCTACAGAAAAAAAAGCATTTGACAGGGTGGACTAGCAGTTCATGTTTGGAGTCCTGTGCGCACTAGGCATCGGCCCAAAGTTCCTATCTGGATCTCGGCACTATACTCTAACCCGTCGGCTCATCTAGGTATAATATACAGGGGACGAGCAGGTGGTGCGGTTGCATCGAACCCATTTATCAAAGCTACACTAACACTATGGCATAGGTACTGACCCAAACATTACCTGACCTGACCAAGCCCCCTACTCCATCTACGGAGAAATCCAGAGCAATCCAGAATTCCCGGACGGTACGCAGGGAGGGATACTGAGAGAAGTTCCCACCCCCAGAGTGCAAGATGTCCTGGAACAGGACGGAACTGTTGGGACACTGTCAGAGTTGTTTCCAGACGCGACACACACACTACTCCACTTGCTGACAAGGCTACAAATAATGAGATACAAACACTCAATTCCACTTTGAGCGCATATGCATGCAAGACACCATGGTTCCTAAAGGTGTTTCCACCATATATATCATGTTAGTGACAAATCGCTACTTACTGCCGCCACCCTTCATGAGAAGCTGGGAGGAAGATGTCCAGCAGACCTTTACAGATGCAGAATGGAACAAGATGCTGACTCTAATACAGAGGACGTCGTCGTCAGCACGGATACATGAGAATTCCTACAAGGTATTAATGAGGTAGTACCTGACTCCGTCCATACTACATCGAAGAGACCCATAGGCATCAGACTTCTGTAGGCGCTGTGGAACAGACAGAAGCACGTTCCTCCACTTATGGTGGACTTAACGATTAATCATGCCATTCTGTGAAATGATCAGCCAAATAGTGGGGAAATTATCGGAGGAAACACCCTCAATGGAACCGGCGACATACCTGCTACACCACACAACCACTACAGTACAGAGCTACAAACACTCGGTAATACCACAACTCCTGAATGCAGCTAAAGTGGTGATCCCAATGAGTTGGCAGACCCTTAAGATTACGCAGTGGATAAAGGAGGTGGAGGACACCAGATGATTTGAAGACCTGAAAGCTGCTATGATCAAAGAATGGGAACGATATTCCCAGCGCTGGTTTTACTGGCTGGGATTTCTGGCGTCACCGTACTTCACCAGAATCACGAATGGCTAACTGCTCCACACTCACTCCCATGCTTTTTCTCCACTCACCTCATTGTTTCTCATCTCTTGTTTCAACTTCTTCCTCTCATCACCCCCCCCATCTCCTTGACTACACTTTGCAAAGCTGGGTGCTGTTCGGCTGGTTCCCGAGGTACCTCTGGGTGGGCAGTCTCCATCTGGACTGGGGTGACCTAGACTGACGCAGGGTGGGAGCGGGTTAGGGTGCTAGTATGGGTGAGGGGGTATGCTCAGTAAGGGTGAGGGGGTACCCGGTTGACAGAACCCAAAGTTAAAAACTATACTAGTTATGACCCAATGTTTCGGGGCTAGGGTGACACCACTGCCTATTATGATGGGATTACTTTTATCAAGAAGCTACCTCTCCTCTGCGTAGGGAAATTCAGTGTTAAACATGAGAAATACAATGCCTACTATGTTACCAAAGCTTCTTACTCGGAATCACAAAGTTACATTTCTTCTGCGAAGGAAACTCAGCTATATACATGCGCAATATTATGCCAAAATGTGTTATCACAGCTTATTACTACTGGAATGTTTTGACTTGAAAAGTTACCTTTCCTCTGCATAGGATACTCAGCATTTTACATACTTGCTGTATCAATAAAGATCTATTTCACACAAATCACCCAAAATCAGCCAAATCACATAGTCTTCATGGGATGTCAATCTGAGCGTTAAACCCAATTTTTTCTGATTAAGTACCATACTTGCTATAGATATAAAAAAGGGGTGTCTCCATTATTGTTGATAAGGATGGGCTTTTACTTTGGCCTATGAAAAAAATAAATTATAAATAACGAAGATTTTTACTATTGTAGTGTTACATTACCAATTTCCCCTATTCATTGTGCTCCTTTTATGGCTCAAATTAGGGACAGACCAAATTTCTTATGAACTTCCATGCTCTTATTCACAAACATAAATATGGCAAGGTCATTTTAGGAGGAGATGGTATTTTTTATTTATTTTTGACTCATTCGAATTTTCAGATTCTGTAGCAGGCAATACTTTCTCCGATAGAAAACAATCTGCTAAAGCTCTCAACCAATTTCTACTATCCAAAGAATAAAAGGACCATTGGAGAGTTCTTTACTCCATAGTAAAGAGCCTTTCAAGCACATAATACTTACTCATTGATCGTTTTATTTTATGAATTTTTCATATTATCTAGAATAGAGTCTATTATCAAACAGATGACATGGCCTGATCATGCACCCATTACTATAAGCCTTTCTGAAGTCTAGCCTTCTATGGGTCTAGGGATATGGAGATTATACTATTACAACACACCGCTCTAGTACCCCAAATAGAAACTGATCTCTGTTCATATTTTAATCTCATTGATACTCCAGGGGTAACTATAAATTTAGTCTGGTTAACTCATGAAGCTTACATAAGAAGAATGTTTATTAAGCATGCCAGCTTCCACAAATATATTTTTCAATAGTTGGAAAATTACATCTCCTAAATGACATAATTTGTGCTTCAGAGACTGAAACTAAAGTTGTTTTTATTTCTTACTATAAAATTAATGAGCCTTAAACACAAGCACTCCCAATCGACCTGCCTCACACTTTGGTCCAATTCTGTGCCTCCTCTATTAAGTTTGAATGGAGAACTGCCCATCTAACTTATAAATAACCATGTGCTTTACTGAAACAACTATCACTGGAATTGCATGGGTGAAATATCTGTTGCTTTCCTGTACAGTGAAAATGGTGACTACAGAAAATACTATAGTTTTTTAAACCTGTCCAGTGCTTAATTGTTTGCTTTATTTGGCAAAAAAAGAGGGGCGGATTTTCATCTAAGGTACTGTTACAACCTAAACACTATGGTAGTATGGGTATGGAGGTTGTTCCCAAAGACTTTAGGTAAAACAGCCATAGTTCAACTTGTCTAATTATTATTAAATTTGTCTGGATCCTCTTTTGATCAAAGCTAAAAAAAAATCCTGCAAAATATGTCCACCTTATCAGCTTTTCTGTTTCTCCCAAATTTCTATGAGAAGGGTATCATTCATTTATTGAATTAATTGACAACCACAAAATGTTACCATTCACTATTCTGCGAAGTTTCAATTGCCTGAAATTATGTTTTCTTTATTTACAACTAAATAGCATACGGGTTGTGACACTCTTAACATATATTATCCTCCAAGAAAATCGTTCCCAGATGCAGGAATTCTCCAACCATACCCAAACCCATGTCTCTATGTTATGCTGCATCGATGCACTGCTCCCCCCATGCAAAAACTTGATTAAATGACATAATGGGAATCCAATTGTTCTTTTAATCTTTTTCTTGATTTTTGGCAAAGTAAATAAACAGCTTGAAGGTCATTACGTGGTCGTGGCAACAAGCATACATATTGTTTGTAAAAATGTGTACAAAGGAACAGCGCTAATATACTAGACCTATACTAGACAGAGATAAATATAAGAGCACACACCTGCAAAACAGGGCTCCCTCACAGGCCCTATAAAATAGACAAAGCAAAAAAAGGTGGAGGGGGAGGCGGCACCATATATATATATATAAAGGTGGAGGGGGAGGGGGACATATTGCTGGTACTTAACTCCTGATCAATTACACAAAGTATACCCCACTTCTTCCCCAAATGTCTGAAAATGCCATCAACATATTAAAACACTTATATGCAAATATGGTAGGATAAAAAAAAATAACTCTAGAAAAGTTAAAAAAGAGAATACAACTTAATTATCAATAAGAAAAAATACCTTTACATACTATTAAGTCGCATTATTTAACAAAAATGAATAAAAATTAAATTGAAGAGAAATTGTCAACTATATTAATGAAAACAGGAATAACTTGCAAAGGTAGATGAAAACCGTGCTGTCCAGAATTAGACCTGCTCCACAAGATTAAATCAGATATATACCTCACCATCATAAACATTTATTGCATGATCTTCTGTGACTTTCCTTTCATACTTTACAATTTAAGCACAGTAGAATGTTACACCGTTCAGACATAGAGATATATTGATGAGGATATTCACAGTTTGCATTATAATGTGTTTTCATATTTATCTGCACGGAAGTATGTTCTACTAGGACAACAATTTAAGCCATACAAAAGTTGAGGAGACAATAAAGATCCAATAATGCCCTTTCAACTAATTAACAATTTTTAATAATGTTCTTTCTTTAACTTTCTAAAGTCACCTACACTATCAATCACAAGGAGAGCCAGAATGGTGATGTGAAATGTCTTGGCATTTCTAACTGATTTATTTCCTACACACCAAATCACTAAACATCACTGTAAACATCTCTCTGTCTTCTTGCCCTCAATTATCCCTTTTATTGATATACAAAGCAAATCCAATATCCCAAAATAAAATGATTAAAAAAAAATAAACCTGAACAATTTAAATTTCATGCTTCTTAATTGAATGTTAAATTTGCAAGGTATTTTGTATCATATTATTTAATACATGAATGTTTATATTTACGATGTTTCGTTAAATGTATTTACAATTTAAACATGGCTGTCAGTGGTGTAAATTATATTGTTTGTAAATAATAATGTGGGAGATTTTCAAATCATATTATTTATAAATATCTTTTACAACTAATTGTTTTTAATTGATTTATTTTTACCTGTTCCCATTGATTAATATTGAGGGCAGGATGTCTTATCACAAATAAATAATAGGTAGAGAACATAAGATCAAAGTGTATCTTTATATTTGCGATGTCTTGGTAAATACAATGGTAACTAGACTTGTGAAAGATTTGGGTTTGTCCGAATCAATTTATCTAAAAATAAATAAAAAAAAATTACACTTAGGAGTTCAACATTTTGAACAAATCACCAATTGTCCAAAAATTGGATGAAGCAGGTTTGAAACCAAATGTACAAGTCTAATTATTACCATATGCCGTGTCAGATGCTAGATCATTAAAAAGACACATACAGGGTTAGTGACCAAACAATGGATTTTGTTCTGGAGAAAATCCGGTGAAAATTAACTGAATTCCTGCGACAATGGCAATTATCATAGCTGCTAAAGACAAATATTGTTGGAATTCGTTTTATCTGAGATTAAAATTCATAATACACTACTCAACTAATGAAAATAAAATTTTAAAAATGAGCTCTGACAAGTAACTCTCACTTTTTCTCAAGACTTGCCTGTAAGAGTGCTATTGATTGGTTGGCTTACTAGCCAATCAATCAGACAGTGCTTAGTGCTATTGCATAGTGTGGGTAATTTTCCCACACGATGCAATCGTTTGCATAGTGTGGAAAAGCCCTTTCTCTACTATGGCTTTCTCTACCATTAGAGTCCAGTCTGAGCTGAGCCCTCATGGAGGAAAGATGGATTATTTTTATATTTATTCATACTTGTGTTGTGTTGGGATTTAGATATTTTATTATGTCTTTTTCTTCTAAAGAAGATTGTTAAATATATTTTTTTATTTTATTGCCCTCATCACTATTATTAGGGTGAAGGTGGTAGGTAGGGTTATTTCATTTTAGTAGAGCGTTGCTAGGGAATTGCAGATCCTCCCCCTTTGAATATTATTATTAGGGCACCCATGCCACCTGCTCACCCTCACGGACCCGAGACACTCAGTCCCTCATCTCCTTGACATGCAGGACACATATCACCTGGTGTCGGGATATAAAATAAACCTAGAAAAGTCGGTTGGCATGCCACTTGGCATCCCAGATACAGACGTCCACTGGCTAAAACAAACAACTGACCTAAAAATCAGCCCACAACCCATTAAATACCTGGGTGTCAGACTGACACCAAACCACTCCAACCTATACACAGAGAACCACCAATGACTGATTCACACCTTACTCACGGATATAGACAGATGGCACGAGAAACCCATCTCATGGCTAGGGAGACTGCACACCATCAAAATGAACCTCCTACCATGCCTACTGTTTCTTTTCCAGGCACTGCCAGTTGGAGTAACCAGAGGCGACCTAAAACCATTGCACACAGCAATAGACAATTTCATTTAGGCTAGAAAGAGACACAGGGTAGCAAGGCAAACCCTATACACCTCAAAGAGCAGGGGAAGCCTGGGCCTTCCCAACCTTCATCTATATTATCTGTCAACTCAATTAGCGCAAATTGTTGAATGGCACTCGCCACCTGATTCCCACAGATGGGTTGATCTAGAAACGCTCCTCATGAGCACTGACCTCCCACAGTTGTGGATCTGGGTACCCAAGGCCGATAGACCTGAACTCCATACCACCTGCCCAGCAATCCTGAATTCAATCAGGATCTGGGACAATACGGCGCATAAATATGCACTTACTCACCCGACTTCACCACTAACACCATACCTACATAACAAAGCTTTCCCGCCAGGTATATCTCCCAGGGACTTTAAACATGGCTGTCAGTGGTGTAAATTATATTGTTTGTAAATAATAATGTGGGAGATTTTCAAATCATATTATTTATAAAAATCTTTTACAACTAATTGTTTTTAATTGATTTATTTTTACCTGTTCCCATTGATTAATATTGAGGGCAGGATGTCTTATCACAAATAAATAATAGGTAGAGAACATAAGATCAAAGTGTATCTTTATATTTGCGATGTCTTGGGAAATACAATGGTAACTAGACTTGTGAAAAATTTGGCTGCTAAAGACAAATATTGTTGGAATTCGTTTTGTCTGAGATTAATATTCATAATGCACTACTCAACTAATGAAAATAAAATTCTAAAAAATGAGCTCTGACAAGTAACTCTCACTTTTTCTCAAGACTTGCCTGTAAGAGTGCTATTGATTGGTTGGCTTATAATGGTAGAGAAAGCCATAGTAGAGAAAGGGCTTTTCGTATAGACGATATGGTTGTTCAACACTACTATCATCTATTCCAAGCAGGAATACTCTGAACCTTTGATGACTTAAAGGCCCTAGCCCCACTGACCACTAAAGACCACTTTTGGTACCTTCAACGTAGGGAATTTGCCAGAGGTCCCTCTATTGGAGCTGCGGCCAATGCCAAACTCACCTTCTACGAGACACTGTGTCACTCATCATCCTCTTTTACACACAATTGAGTGCACTGACTAATGATGTCCAAACACCTACATATGTCTCACAATGGGAAACAGAACTCCACCAGACATTAGAGAGTGGGGAATGGCAAGACATCTTGGAGGCGGCGACAAAGGCCTACATTTGTGTCCTACACCAGGAACAATGCTATAAAACACGCATGAGATGGTACACCACACTGGTCAAATTATGTAGAATGAGTAAAACACCCTCTGACACATGCTGGAGAGGATGTGGAGAAAAGGGAACGTACCTACACATGTGGTGGATATGTCCGAAAGTAGTACGGTTCTGGGATAGCATAACTAGACACCTGACAGAAGTTCTGATTAGACCAATTGAGCGCGACCCCTGGACTTTCCTTATAGCGAAACCACTTGACAACATAGAAACATAGAATGTGACAGCAGATAAGAACCATTTGGCCCATCTAGTCTGCCCAATATTTCAAAATACTTTTAAATAGTCTTATCTTATAGCTAGGATGGCCTTATGCCTATACCATGCATGCTTAAACTCCTTTACTGTGTTAACCTCTACCACTTCAGCTGGAAGGCTATTCCATGCATCCACTACTCTCTCAGTAAAGTAGTACTTCCTGATATTATTTTTAAACCTTTGACCCTCTAATTTAAGACTGTCCTCTTGTTGTGGTAGTTTTTCTTCTTTTAAATGTGGTCTCCTCCTGTACTGTGTTTATTCCCTTTATGTATTTAAATGTTTCTATCATATCCCCTCTGTCTCGTCTTTCCTCCAAGCTATACATGTTAAGTTCCTTTAACCTTTCCTGGTAAATTTTATTCTGCAATCCATGAACCAGTTTAGTAGCCCTTCTTTGAACTCTCTCTAAAGTATCAATATCCTTCTGGAGATATGGTCTCCAGTACTGTGTACAATACTCCAAGTGAGGTCTCACCAGTGTTCTGTACAATGGCATGAGTACTTCCCTCTTTCTACTGCTAATACCTCTTCCTATACAACCAAGCATTCTGCTAGCATTTCCTGTCTGCCTACCTTTAAATCATCCAAAATAATCACCCCTAAATCCTTTTCCTCAGATGTTGAGGTTAGGATTCTATCAAATATTCTGTACTCTGCCCTTGGGTTTTTACGTCCAAGATGCATTATCTTGCACTTATCCACATTAAATGTCAGTTGCCACAACTCTGACTATTTTTCTAGTTTACCTAAATCATTTGTCTTTTGGCTTATCCCTCCTGGAACATCAACCCTGTTACATATTGTAACAGCACCCCCAGGCTTAAAAAGAAGTTAAAAGCCGTTTAGAGGATATTCCCCTTCCAGATATACAGGCAGCTACTGTAGACACCAATCCACCGAACCGGAGAAGCATATGAATGCCATAAACAGCCGAACCGGAACCATACAAATGCTGTGAACAGCCGAATAGGAAAAACCATACGAATAGGTTTACACTCCTAGCAGTCGAACTGGAACAGCATACAATAAATCCCCCCAAGAACGAGACAAGGCTCTGTTTTGAGGCTCAAGCAGGAATAGACAGAGCTGTGGGTTTATTGTTCTTATATACACATTCTTACACATTAGTACCACCCACAGGGTTTTGGAAAACAACCAATAAACACGTACAATATACTCAGACACTCCCACACAAAATCTTCCTCTCTGCCTGTGATACAATTACGTTACACAATGGGTAATGCAATTATCACAGGCAGAGAAATACAGTTTTTCCACATTATTCATAACTTTAAAGTATGCATCATATTCATAAAACTTTCAGAATCAGCATACTCCAAATACAAACATATGTCAAAATCATCCAAATTGGTCCATTGGTTCAAAGATAGATCGAAGTCCTTTGTGACCAAATGAAGCATGGCTTTTCTGCCCAAAACCAGTTCCACAGAGTCTTCTATCCTGGAGATAATTAAGAAGTAATCCAATTATCTCCAAGGACAGAGGCAAAACTCCATTAGCCACATGGTAGTAAAATACAATAAAATACACAAGGTTACATTTATTACATAAAATACAGACATGCAACATATCCCCAGATAGCTTAGGTCTGAGCGCACTTTATTACTGAATAGCGCTCAGACCACACACATACAGTTCAATTGCCATGGAGCCAAAATCTTTTATTACACGAATAGGCTCCATGGCATAGCCATCTGGGTTAAATGAGTTCATTCAGTAAATCTGAGAATCTGCCGAACGCCAGGGCAGAAATACATGAATAGACCTTTCTGCATAGGAAAATAAAGTATTTAAATGCCGGTCCATAGTCAAAAGGCAGGCAACCAACCAGGCTCCTCCAATGCACAGTGGCGAGATTGGTCTCGTCACACATATCTTAGTATCATCAGCAAAAAGACATACCTTACCATCAAGACCTTCTGCAATATCACTATTAAAAATATTTAAGAGAATGGGTACCCCACTGGTGACAAGCCCAAGCTTCGAATATATTCCATTAACTACAACCCTCTGTTGCCTGTCACTCAGCCACTGCCTTACCCATTCAACAATATTGGAATCCAAACTTAAAGATTGCAGTTTATTGATAAGCCTTCTATGTGCAAAAGTGTCAAAAGCCTTACTGAAATCTAGGCAAGCAATGTCTACACCACCCTGATCTATTATTTTAGTTACCCAATCAAAAAAATCAATATGATTAGTTTGGCATGATCTCCCTGAAGTAAACCCATGTTGTCTCTGATCTTGAAATCTATGTGTTTTTAGATGTTCAACAATCCTATCCTTTAACATGGTTTCCATTACATTCCCCACTACTGAAGTAAGGCTTACTGGCCTATAGTTGCCCGACTCCTCCCTACTACCTTTCTTGTAAATGGGCACGACATTCGCTAACTTCCAATCTTCTGGGACTACTCCTGTTAACAATGATTGTTTGAATAAATCTGTTAATGTTTTTGCTAGTACACCACTAAGCTCTTTTAATAACTTTGGGTGTATTCCATCAGGACCCATTGACTTATTTATCTTTACTTTTGACAGTTGAAATAGAACATCTTCCTCTGTAAACTTACATGTAATAAATGACTCATTTGTCCTTTTTCCTAACTGAAGTCCCTCTCCTTCATTTTCATCTGTAAATAATGAACAAAAAATATTCATTGAGGCAGTCAGCTAGACCTTTATCCTCTTCTACATACCTTCCTTCTTTTGTTTTAAACCTAACTAATCCTTGTTTTACTTTCCTTTTCTCAATTATGTACCTAAAAAATGTTTTGTCCCCTTTTATTACTGACTGTGCTATTTTCTCTTCTGTGTGAGATTTAGAAGTCCTTATAACTTGCTTTGCCTCTTTCTGCCTAAATTTATAGATCATTCTGTCTTCCTCGCTCTGTTTTTTTTTTTTATAATTACAAAAATGCTAACTTTTTGTTTTTTACTATTTTGGCCACATCTGCGGAGTACCACAGTGGTTTCTTGAATTTTTTGCTTTTACTGACAAGCCTAATGCAATTTTTTGTTGCCTTCAGCAGTGCAACTTTTAAATAAGCCCATTTATCTTGGACTCCATTTAAATTGCTCTAGTCCGATAATGACTCCTTTACACTTATTCTAATTTTAGAAAAATCAGATTTTTTTTAACGTCTAAAACTTTTGTTTTTGTGTGGTGTGACTTAGTCACTGTTCTTATATTAAACCACACTGACTGATGATCACTGGATCCTAAACTTTCACCTACAGTAATATTTGATATTAAATCTCCATTTGTTAACACTAAATCTAGTATGGCCTCTTTACGGGTTGGCTCCTCAATGACTTGTTTTAGAGACAATCCCAGTAGGGAGTTTAGAATATGTGTGTTCCTGGCACAAGCAGCTATTTTGCTTTTCCAATTCACATCAGGAAGATTAAAGTCACCCATGATGATAACTTCCTCCTTCATTGTCTTTTTAGCTATTTCCTCAACTAGTAAATTATTTAACTCTTCTATTTGTCCTGGGGGCCTATAAATCACACCTACACGAGTTACTGTGTGATTACCAAATTCTAACGTAACCCAAACGGACTCTATGTTTGCCTCACTAACTTTTATTAGGCTAGATTTTATGCTATCCTTCACATACAGGGCCACCCCTTTCTTGCCTTCCCTGTCTTTTCTATATAAAGTGTACCCTGGTATTGCTGTGAACCAGTCATTTTTCGCATTATACCATGTCTTAGTAACAGCAAATCTACATTATCAGTTGCCATTATTGCCACAAGTTCATGGATCTTATTCCCTAAACTGCGAACATTTGTAGACATGACTCTAAGCTTATCATTTTTTAACACACTTGCTACAGGCACTTTCTGTCCTTGTTTTGGGGGGCAATCGGATTGATGTTTTATCACCCTTTTGCCCCCCCACCTCCTAGTTTAAATACATCCTCTCAACTGCTCACTGAGAACATTTGTTCCCTTTTGAGGAAGATGCAAATCATCTTTTTTGTACAGTTTATTTCCATTCCAAACAGAGCTACCATGAGGGATAAAGCCAAATCCTTGCTCCCAACACCATTCACCAAGCCACAAGTTAAAGTCCCTAGTACGCATACAATGTAATACAATTACTGAGTTGCAGCGGGTGTTTTCAACTTACACCAAATTACTCACAAACACATATGTGGTAATCCCTCAATCCACATGAAAGTTAAAACATATACATACATACAAAATAGGTGGAGAATCTTGGTTCGTTGTACAATGGCATATAAAATGTGATAAAAACTGTAAAGACAGAAAAAAACACAATCTAGTGCAATATCGTAAAGTGCAATAGTGACTTTAAATATAGTTTGTAGTGGGTACTCACAAACCAAGAGCCAAAGGAAACTGGCTCAATTTGGACGCCTGTGGGATAATTCTTAGGGTTCCCACTCCCTCTCTGTATAGCAGCTTGTTCTGTATTCCTTATATTAAATAAGAAGAAGGGACCATATCCGCAAATCTAAATTCTTCTTTAATAAAAAAGGAAAATACATAAAAAATACAATCCCACTTAGGGTAAAAAGTGCAGAAAAATGTGTTAAAAATAAATAAAAACAATTCAGAAGTCTCTTTATATGAGATAGTCCACCCAGAGTGGATTATTGACTTTTTGTCCCGTAGTGGACTATCTCATATAAAGAGACTTCTGAATTGTTTTTAATTATTTTTAACTAATTTTTCTGCACTTTTTACCCTAAGTGGGATTGTATTTTTTATGTATTTTCCTTTTTTATTAAAGAAGAATTTAGATTTGTGGATATGGTCCCTTCTTCTTATTTAACGTGAGACACATATCCACTCTTCCTCAAAACCTGGGAACCATGGGAGGATAACACTAATCGTTGAGCAAACCTGACACGTGACAATGTGACCTCTCACCCCCCTCCCACCCTCCCGGCTGTGGCAGACAATACTCATCCCACTCCCTCTCCCCCCCCACCCTTCCTCCTCTTCTTCTCCCTTTACTTCTTCTCTGTCTTTTCCCCTCTCCTCTTTCTTTCACTCTTCCCACTCTTCAGGGAAACTTTACAAAATTCCAAAAATTGTTCATGCATACAAAAAATACATAGGACTGGGATCTAGGATTACCTTGCACATACAAACCAGAGAACGGGCCTTGCATGATCACACTGCTCCCTGTTACCATATCCTGTGAAACCTACACTTGTCACTTCACTGATAGGTCAACCACTGTAGAGAAACCTGTCTAACAAACTCCGTTATCAGCATGTACACTCATTCCCTGTATTTTTGTATTGTGTCTATCTGAGTACCTTGTTAAATGTCTCGACCAATGACTATGCATGAATTAATAAATAAAGAATAAAAAAAAAATAAGGATGCAGGGGGAGGGATAGGATGTACTTGTTTACCGTATATATATATAATGTGACAGAACCATCTGTCTGTCTGTTGTGGTGTATTCGTCTATTTCTGCCCATTCGTGTAAATGGCTGTTTCTATAGCCCAGCCATATGAATGACTCTTTTTTACCGAACAAATCTGATGAACGGATGGCCACCCAGGATAGAATGTGCTGCTGGTTAACCTCTTGATCCCAATTAGAACGTTGTGGTTAACCACAGACACTTTTCAATTAAATCGAATTCAGGGTGGCCGTCGTTCGTATGTCGACCACGAGGCAGCGTCCATTTTAAAACACACGAAAGACCAGCGGTGTTCGGCACTGATTCCATGGAACTAAAAACGGACACTTTTTCTGCCGTCCTCATGTCCATCTGTAATTCCAGTCTCCCATTTGGTCCCCTAGAGGAGTGTCCACCAAGTGGGAGACCTGCATAAATACGGGCAGGTAGCCCACAGTGAATCCAGATCCTGTTTGACCCTCAATGCGGAGCTTCTTTCTCGTTATTGGGGGGATTTCTTATTTACGCCTAGAGACTGATTATTGGAACCGAAAGCCGCTTGGTGGATATCTTTGTTCGGCGATTAGCGGCGGTTCGTGGATTTCTGTTCGGGAGTTTGGAGCCTTTCATGGATCCCGGTCGGGAGACTACCGCTTCCCCTGATGGTGGTTCGTATACTGTAGACTATGCGAACGGAGTTATTGATATTGCGAAAGGGGAAGGTTAACTAAACGGCGGTTTCCCATAAAGACACCAGGGGTGTCTTAACATATAACAATGGATTTATATGCTGGGTAACTAAAGACTAAAGCAGCCAAAAAACAGCGTTATCGAATAAGCTATCTTTAGCTGGTGGTTGAACTACTGGCCGAAAAAGGCAATATTATTAATGTCACAGTTCCTTTGCCCGGAGGAGGTCAGGGTCAGGTTGGTGTCTTTGTGCAGGACAATCAGTGAGCCATCTCCTCCCCAACGGTATCTCACCCAGTGTTCCCTCAGCCGACCAGCTATTGAAGTTAAAAGCCTCTTTTCCAGCAGGACGGGAAACGGTAGGTTTCTGAATACTGCCACTGTGCAACCTTCATATTGGAGCTTCCCCATGTCTCTGGAGCTGGCCAGGATGGCAGAGCGAACCACGACGTCCCTGGTGACCACTATCGTGTCTCCTAGTGCTCCGGCTGGTGCTGTCGCTGCTTTGTGGATCCTGAATGTGCTTGATAGCAGCGTGGGGTCAGCACCCCCCTTGAGATCCATTGAGGCGATCAGCCTCTGGATAAAGGGCATCAGCGCCTCTTCCTCTATCCTCTCTGGGATGCCAAGCAGGCGGATGTTCCGACGTCTGTTGCTGGACTCTATTGTTGAGACCACCCGGTTTAGCCTCTGTACTTGTTGAGCCAGGCTCTCCACTTGACCCCTTGTAGTTTGCAGCAGGATGTCCTGGGTTATCTCCCTGGATTCTACTGCTTTAACTTTTTGACGGAGGACTCCCAGCTCCTCCTGAGTTTCTCTCAGGTTGGCTGTCCACATTACCTGCAGGTCTGCCTTTTGATGCCTCCCAGATCTGGAGAGGTGAGTTCTTCCTCCTCCTCGTAAGACTCCTCTGAGGCCTCATCCTCCTCACGAGGTTCGGGCACCATCTTAGGCGGCTCTGGCGGAGTAGGCCTCTCAAAGGAAAGTCGTATGTCAGGCATTCTTGGGCTCTCTCAGTGTTGAGATTTGCAGTGCTTGCACCCCATATTGTCATCTGGTGGGGGGGTGACATGTATGTGTCCCCTTAAAGCTCAAATGGTGTTGGAAATGTCTATATTTAGTGTTTCTGGTGCAGAGCTCAATAGAGACACGTCTTTGCTGCTGCTCAGTCGGCCATGTCCCCTTATTATTTTAACTCATTTATGCAGCGGCAGACTACAATCACTGGCCAGCCGCCACATAATTAAACCTTGCAATGCTGAGAGTTATTTAACTATTTTCTTGCTTACTGATAGCAATGTTGTTGGGAAGAAAGTTCATATTTTTTTTTTTTTTTTTAATATTTTAAATGCAAGCCTGGATTTGAAGCAATTGGGTCCAGATCCAGACAAACAAGATTTGTTGTTTCTTCTTTTTTTAAGAAATATGCAAAATCAATGTTTTGTGCCCAATGCACTCTCCTCCTTTAAGTAGGATATACACTATTAACTCATCCCAGGTGAACTCTGAAAATGTTGTGTTGATTTACCTATTAAATACTGAATCAAGCTTCTAATTGCAACAAAAAAAAGAAAAAACTCTATATATTTCTGCCAATGTGCTAATTGGATTAAATACAATATCCCTGATAAAGATATACAAAGTATAGGAATTCCTCCATATACTAAATATCATCATGAGTCAGAATTTATTCAGAATTTGCTTATTCGCATGGAAATTCTGACATTTTTGCTTACCTGTTTTTCCGTCGCGCGAAATGGAAAAATATTTGATATATTTTAAGATTTTAGCTACTTCTGTTTTTGTTCATGGAAAAAAATCTCCAAGTCAGGTAATTTAGATTTGCCTTAAAAGTTTAAATTAACTTTGAACTCTACACAATTCTCAGTTTAGTGAATAACCCAGAATAAATATTTAGACTTTTTTCTCGGGCCAAGGTAGCACACTCCATAGCCATTTTGAGCAGTGCCTTTTACATAACTGCAAGTCATTTCCATTTTAACAGAGACTCCATGGTCACTTATTATTAATTATTTAGTGCCAGCACGCTCTTTGGTGCTTTCTTTACAAGTGGGGATATGTAACAGCACATAATTGAATGAAAAAACAACACTGAAAGATACAAGGTGTAAAGAGGATGCTGTTTAAAATAATTTAGAATTTAGGATAATCTGTGCAATACCACCACTGTACTATTAACCTATGATCCTTTTCATGTGACATTTTTTTTGTCCCCCCTTGGTTGTTCGGTTGTACAGGTTTGTCAGACCCTACGCTGGTACACATGTATGGTAGATGGAAAATGCAATCAGTGTTTTCAAATATAATTTATATTGCTTATTCAATGATAGCTCAATGTTGTCATCATGCTTCTCCATTGTATAATTCTTCAGATAGGGACAATAGAGCACTTTGACATTAACAACCAAACCTGCTTGGTTTCACTGGTCAGTGCTTAGCAATAGCCAACATACAACACATGTAATAATAAGTGACCCACAAAGTTGTAACTGACCTGTGTAAGCAATCAGTGACTTGGTAACAAATTTGCTGCTGAGCAACCGACTTAAAATTACCTTTTTAAGGGAGATGCCAAAGAAGGAAAACAATGACAACGTTTGCTTGGATCTCCATTGGGTTAGAAATACCAAGAATTGCAGTGAGATGTAGGACATGTCTGACCTATGTGTTACTTTGGTCCTGCTTTCGTAGATAAACTGAAATCTACACTTAGATCAGTTTTATTGCATCTAAATTCTGAGATTAGAAAACTGGCTACATGAAAATGAAATGATTTAATACTTTTGGTCCATTATCTAATAATAGTTAATAAATACATTATGGTGGTAAAAGCTAATTTTGCATGCATATTCATCACAAACTTGTTTTTCATACTTCTTAGATTTAATTCCTGCTGTTCTGTTTTAAAAGGAAATGGCCATAGCACTTGCTATTTATGTGTGTTAAAAATTAACCTCAATTTATAAGGCTTGAAGTGTGATATTACTTTTAATTTTGTCATTATAAAATGTAAATGAAGCTCTACATTATACAAAATAGAAAAGATTATTCTTTGTTCTGACAGTGGTTACCCATATGCCTTTAGGCCCGTAATATAAGCTGAATAACTCCCCACTTCCAAAGTTGTTTAACCAGCCAAGCATAATAACGATTCTAGAGGGATTTGCTAGCCATCAGTTTTCAGTTGTCCAATATATTTAATATCACAGCTCTATTTCTTCATAATGGTTACTCTAGGCAGGTATTTGTGATGTCATACAGTGATAGTAAATTAGTAAATGTATTATCACTTTGTCCTGTGGTGAGATTAACACCTACAGCTGTGTAAAAGGGCATTTTAATTGGTGGAAGACATTTACATGGTATTTATAATATAAACAAAAATTGGACCATTCTGTATCTGATCTGCTCTTTCAAAAGCATAATATTAAGTTTTATTATGCAAAATAATGTGTTAAAATATTTTATTCATCGTAATCTAAAGTCTTATGTTCGATTCAGCATTCCTTGTTTTAGTGCAGATTCTAAAAGAACAAAGATTTGAAAATTACACTTAACAATTCTCAGCTGTTTTTATGTTGAATTGGAAAATATTTTAATTTAGCAATCTAAAGTTTGACTAATCACTCGGGTATCACTTATAAACGGAAATTGGTTAAGTCAATGAAAAAACAACTGAGAATACTAGGTCTGGAAAAAACAGAAAAGAGGTTTACATAAAGTTGATTCTGACAAATGACATATTTCACAATGGATTCTGCTGTAATCTAATTAGATTAATTAGATCAATATGTTTGCCGGTGCTATATCATTCTGTCCAGTTTAACATTTGAAATAATGCTGCTATGAAAAGATTAATCATGCCAAAACGTTATTGTATGTAAAGTTCAATATTCTCTAATTTAAGCATTTGCATAAACAAAAATATATTTGTTGTTTATTTTGAAACATGACACAATTACATATTTTCTTTTTTAATGAAAATGTTTTATTACGTGCCAAAGTATAAATTTGAGTGTTTTACAAAATCCTGTTATCAAAATCAAGTTTTTATGATACAGAATAGCCATATTTTTATTAATAGCTTGCATTATTAGCAAAACATATATTTTTGGCATGTAATCAGAATACTGTTCTTGCTGTTTGAAGGTCTGTACGACCTCTGCCTCTGTTTGTTGTTGTTTTATGCTACTGATTGTTATTTTCATGGAATTCCTTTGCCAGTTTCTGAGTTTAAGGTAGAACTTCTGCAGTTGAATCCAAGGACACCAGTTAAACCGTCCTTATCTGATCTGAGAGAGTCTGCTGGGTGGAAGTTCCAGGAGCAGATAACAGAATCACTCAAATCTGTATGTCAGATGTCAACTCAAACAGGCCCATGCCAACCAATTCAGAGTTTACTGGACAGAAATATGGCAGTACTGCAGCAAGTAAAACATGGCCATAGTGCAGCCTACTGAAAAGAATATACGGTGATGAGTTTTTATTTTGCATGAACACCAAGTCAATACCAGGATGGTATGGTTACCTTCCAGTATGTCACCCTCTTCATAGAAAATGTAAAGAGCAATGATCATGTGTGGCCACCCTACCCACACTACACCTTATCAGTATGATAGCAAATCCATTGTTGTTTGCCATAACAGCTAGACACTTTAAGAAAGACTGCATTGACTCCTTATATTCTGAGGCATGCAACATCAGTGCAACAAACCAAGAACAGCTATAGCTTTTATATCGTTAGTACTTCACCGCAAAACTCTACATGGCAAGTGACAAGACAACCACAAAGACTTTCCTCTTTTGTGCTTCATGCCATGCGTCCTCAAAAATAACTTTTTTTTTTTCAGTACAGACCTTGTAATTAGGTAGCTTTGTCTGTCAATTTCAAGGTACTATTTCTAAGTGCTTACTCACCAGAAGGTACTTAACTCCTACACACATCTAGCTTAGCTGAATATTGCAGATGAGTGCAACAATCAGTTCTGTGAAATGCGACGGACACTGTCAATATTTAAATTACAGAATAATAAGATTACATTGATAAATAGCATAAGCCAATGATGGCTATCATTGACACCAAGTTTCATCATATATAGTTCACATCATGCTTTGTCAGCCTCTAGGCTTAACTTATATCTGGCAAGGATAGATATCAGTGACAGAATAACTGCGAATACAAATATTATTTGGGTTATGTGCAGTACACCCAATAAGTATTCCAACATGATTCTATCTCTACAGAATGAACAACCATCTCCTGTAGACATACTCAAAATCATCTGACACAGGACACAATATATATATATATATATAAATATATATATATATATATATATTAGTATGATAACATTACGAATAGGTATCTCACATTTACATGAACATCCAATCTACACATTTACATTGAAATAAAATCTCAAGAATAAGTGGAGAACTTTGTATATGTGTTAGATAAACCTGTAGATTTACTGGAAATTCTGTATCCTCACATGTTGAGTATGTAAACCATAAATGCAATATGTTGTTTACTGGTGCTCATATAAATGAGAATGCATGTATTTTAATTACTTACAACAGGTAATTATTTCTAATAGCGTTACTCCCATATGTTTGGGACAAGTAAATGGCACATGACATATTCTTATTATATGCCTATAGCTCATGAAATTACTCACAATGGTCTCTGCTCCAGCTAGTAAAACAAGGTATAGCTAGTAGATCAAGGGATGGATGCGTAATCTTGTCTTAAATATTGATTATTTTATTTTTATATATTTTGCATTTTTTTATGGGTTGGCACCCTCTCATTTGGACCAAGGATTTATCTACAGAGTATAGAAAACAATTATGTCCTTCTCTTCCATCTCATGTGGTATAAACCTAAATTCTTCTCAGGCAGCTCAATGTTATCCAAGAAGATTGAGGTAGAGTAATAGTAAGTGTTATTAAGTAAATACAAATGACAATTATAGAGCGATGTGAATAAAGTAAAAACAAAAAATCGAAATTATTTATAAGGAATATAAATTACTAAATCTCAGACAGATACAATAGTAGTTTAAGCAATGATGGTTGCCTTAGATTTATTGGGAAAAATATACCGCTAGGTATCTGTCAGGTATTGTAACGGGACTTGAACAAGATAAGTATAGCAGGAAGCCGAGGAGGAAAGAATTTGAGTTAGGTCATATAAAGAAAGCGGGCAAAAGTGCAGAAAATAATATAAATAATACAACTATCAGTAAAAGTCAAATAAAAAGTTGTTCTTTAATAGCATGACCTATGAGTCCAAACAGACAACTAGCATTAGTAGATACGATTTTGGAAAGGCCAAATACTTAATAATTAAAGTACAATTAACATTTAAAATAATACAAAATGTATACATGATTCAATATACTCTTGGAATTTCCGTTTTTTGCAGTTTTTACACATTATCTAGCTCTCCAGTAAATCATTTCATTCATTTTAGTAAATTCCATAAATGTTCTACATTTCACATGTGATCACATTAAGTGATGATTATGTTACAATGAAGTCCCAATTTCTAATCGTATTCACAGCAGAGTATAAATTCTTGATGTATGTTAAAAGCTACTCAACGTAGTTTCTGTTAGCACAGACAATTGAAACTAATATAAGGGTACAATGGAAAGCACATTATATCATTTGAGAAAAGAAAATATCTGTACTGTGACAGTATTATCATGGTTAAATATATTCTAATTGTACCGGATGTGTAATGAAGACACTTAAAAATGATGGGAATTCACCAGGAGACAATTATGGTACACATATTTTAGTAAATATGGATTAATAATTAATAGCGTATTCATTATTTTCCTGGAAAGTCTTGCTTTTGTGATGGAAACATGATACACTGCTTAATTTTAGTACTTAATTTGTGCTCAAAATTATATTGATTTAAAGATAATTTATAATTGACATTAACATCTTCAACCAATAGTATCTTATACATAAATGGAAACCAGGCTTCCTAGGGTAAATCATTAATTTAAAGTGACACTAATACAACGGATGCTTCTTGCTAGGATTTAGTGCAATGAACTTCTCGTTAATTTTTTTTTATCCACTTTATTATATCTGCAGTAATTTAATAAATATGTCCACCACCACCACATGTCATGTGAAAGGCGAAGTAAAATCTCCTTATGTCTAACTCAACATCTTCTTGTAGACACAAGTACATACTGTGACAGAGCGGAGGGCATTGTTATTGAGGGTGTCTAGATTTCTCCAAATGTGCTGCAATG
Organism: Pelobates cultripes; assembly: GCA_933207985.1. Lineage (NCBI taxonomy): Eukaryota > Metazoa > Chordata > Amphibia > Anura > Pelobatidae > Pelobates > Pelobates cultripes. Next base: position 218,760,688 of record OW240915.1, on the reverse strand, counting down.
TATGATTTAATAGTTCCAAGAACAATGTTTGTTCTAGTCACAGCAATTTTGGGATTTAATATGCGTTCACGGGGTGGAGCATTTAAAGTAAAGGGAGGGCCAGTGCTCCACTTCAAAGTTTACATGGAGCACAGCAGGTGAGGAATCCAGTCCAGGAGTTCTGGATCACCCAGGTAGTTGCTCACCTGTTAGCAATGAGCAGCACAAGGCTGCTATAAAATTTCCCTGTCAGGGATTCATGTGGAGAAGGACAAGCAGTGAGTGAGACTGCATTTCTCTGTACAAGAGTCTGTTGAATGTGAAAAAGATCTGTACTTAAATGTGCGGAGAGGAGCTCAGCCACGCTACACAGGGAAAGGGAGGGGTTGGTGAGGAAAAAGGGGGGGAGAGAGGCAGTGTTGCAGCCGCCTGATGCTCTCTATAGAGCGCTCAGGTGGCTGCAGCATTAGAAGGGCCGGTGATGAGGGCTCAGGGCCTAGTTTGTCTTGTAGGAAGCACCGGCCCTGGGTAAGCTGCCTACCTATAGTTAGTAGCAAGTGTCAGTTAGTGCTCATTGGCAAATAACTAAGATTGCATATAATTTAAAGTAGTTCTTATTTACATATGTTCATGAATTAAAGTAATAATGTAGCACAATTGATACAATACTTCGATATTGTCACAATAAACATGATAAAAAGCAAATATATATATATATATATATATATATAGAGAGAGAGAGAGAGAGAGAGAGAAAGAGAGAGATAGAGAGAGAGAGAGAGAGAGAGAGAGAGAGTTTGCTGGAGGAGTAGTTTGCACCTGGCTTAGTTGCTGTTTGCAGGCTCTATCATCCTGCCTTACCAGTTTGATTTAACCACTGAGTTGGCCATCAATATAAGAAGCATGGCTGGTGCCTGCTCTGCATGAGCTGACAGGGTTCGAGCCAGGGCCATGGCGGCCCACCAAACTTTTGCCTGGTTTGCCCAGAGGGCAAATATACCTGACCAGGGTGCTGGCACTATTGGCAAGCAACATCAAAGGTGGCTGAATCTGGAATGTATCTGGATTGTAATTGGAGTGTAACCTTTCCTGTGACCTTGGCATACAAAATATGACCAACATAACTGTTATTGATGAGTATTAGTCAAAATTTCCAACTAAACACACCAAGCAGTTCCTAGCATGATGAAGAGGTATTATTGTAGCCGTATTCAAAACCACTTCCATTTGTTTTAACAAATGACAATAGCAGTATAATTTATGTTTGTTTCTACCAAGCAACTCTTGTTTGAGAAAATATTAGCATTATATTTTTTTTCAAACATGGGTAAATATAAATATTCTCATACACTTGAGGGAAAGGAGACTTGCCAGTCAGAGGACTCTGGTTGACTTACACACTAACCAAACATTAAAAATAGTGCACATAAAAAACTATAAATATGGCTTTTTATACACATTTTTATGTATGTCTGAACAGATTTGTTTGAACACAGATTGGTTTGCTCAGATTTTTAATTGTTGCAGTACTGGGTTTATATCTAACACTGACAAGGTTTTAATTGTTATCTTAAAAAATATATATATACTTTATATGCACTTTAAACACTATGCACTTTATTGGGTACTATGTATACAGTATACTTTTTGCAATTCAGGTCTTTTATTCTATTTCTAATAGTCTTGTTAGTTATCATGGATTTTTATTTGGCATTTTCAAGAGCTGAAGACATCAAAAGTTAGATATGAATTTCATTTTCTCAGGTTTTAGATTTATTGTGTGAGGGGAGTAGGTAGCACTTTTTGATTGTTCTGTGGCTAGGGGCTTGGGAGCCTCTAGCCATCCTGAGAGCGTGGACTTCACACTGTTGGGTGGGTGGTCAATTCTATGTCCACCACTTCTATTGTCATTAATATCCCCAAGCAAAGCTTATGGGTGCGAGGTGGACAAATGTCCCCCTGTTTATTAAATCCCAAACCTGCTTCTCATGGGTGGGAGTTGGGAGAGGGGACAATAGGTCCCCATGCTTATTAAATTAATTGCTCCTACTTATCATTCTTGGGTGGGGGCTGGAGGAGAAGCTAGATACTCTTGTTTATTAAATTAATAGCAAACTACTGCTGCTCATGGGTGGGACAATATTAAATCAATAGCCCACACACACCGCTTATGGATTGAGGCTTTATTAAAGCAACAGTCTCCAGCTGCCAATCATGGGAGGTGTTTTAGGGGACAATGTGTCCCTCCCTGTTTACAAATGCAGTAGCCATAATTCACCACTCATGGGTAGGGGCTGTAGGAGGTAACACTATCTCTCCACATTTATTAAATTAATAGCTCCCACCTGCTTTTTCATGGGGGGAGGCTGTGGGGAGACACTAGGTTTCCTCCTGTTTATTCAATCAATTGTACCCACCTGCTGCTCATGGGTAAGGGTTGGGTGGGGAATAGTTTTTTTCTGTTTATTAAATCAACAGTCCGCACCTGCTTATTAAATCAATAGCACCCACCTTCCTCTCATGGTAAGAGACTGGAGGAGACACTAAGTCCTCATCTATTAAATTAGTAGTCCCGATCTGCTGCTCATGGGTGGAGGTTGGAGGGACACCAGGATGAAACCCAATTTTTGAATTTAATACAGCCCCCATCAGTCATTGACCATGGGTGTGGCAGCGAGTAGACACTGACCTATTAAACCTCCCTTGTACTATAAGGGAGGGACCATATTGACCCCCATATGCTTTTTTACAATGTATTTATTTCATTTTCATGACTAACAGCATTAGTCATTAAAAAACAAACAAAAAAAAAGCAGTAATTTTTTTTCTTTTGCACTCCCAACCCATTTATTGAGTACAGGCTGCTTGAATTTTGGCTGGTTACAAATCCACCTGAATTCAATGTATAAAATCTGCCAAACAAGTCAATATTAATCGACTGTTATCGACTTATAGAATTCAATTAGGGCCTAAATCAGTGGAATGAGTTTCTGGCAGAGAACTTTGTTCTTGCTCAAGTTGGGGATCATTCCTGGATTATAGATGTAGGTAAGTGGGGCCTCATAATCTAAATTTAGATTTGCAAAGCAAATGAACGGAAAAATCTTTATGAGAGATTTTGATATTGGAAGGGTTAAGAGTTGTCTACACAGAATTTAACATTTTCCACAGTCAGTCTCCAGTAAGATTAAGTGGTATGTTTCCTTTTCCTGCTTTGAGAATAATAAATCCTAACTTAATCATTTCTTGCATAATCATCGATTCATATTTAGAACCTTAAATGTCTATTTACACCCTTTAAGGTACTTTTAGAGAAACACGGGTATTTATTAGTATAATCTAGGTTTTTTTTATTTCTAAAAATAGAATTGTTTTGCACAAATATATTAATTTAATGCCCCCATTGATTAAAATCATTACATTAGCATAATTTTCTTTTTCTGTAATTTGTAAAACTCTGCTTCGAATTTTACTCATGCCATACATCTTTTTTTCTAACCATTAGCAGTGTGTTCACTGCATAGAAAATCAATTCATCCTATGTGATCTGTTTTTATACGTTTAAAAATATCTCATAAATGATGCAACATGCAAGGAAAACCCATTAATTGCCTGAATATTTTGTTTTATTGCCATACTTATGAAATTGGTTACCGTAGCTTCGGTTCTCATTCTCAGAGACACCTTATGCATGCTTTGATTAATATAAATGACAACATTCCATATGCCAATCTCCTCAGGATAAGAGAAAATTCTCTTTTTCTGCAGCCTGTGACCTGACACTGAGGAATGAGTAAATCAGCTCCAAAGCTGTGCCTGCTAGACCCACAACAAAGTACATATGGATATTGAGTACCTCATAGACCACCATGTTGAAGGCAGCTGACATAACAATCAAAATGTGATGACCCTCATTTGTCATGTATTCTTACTCACCCTCTTCCCATCAATGCCGCTTGCATATGTAGATGTTTCTAAAAACTGGAACACATTATTTTGTGTTATAATAAGATGCCGTGTACAAAATGAGTATGAGATGTTCCTTCAAATAAAAGTTATATTTTACAGGCTCATAGATGTATAATGCATAACAAATTATCATCTGTAATTTCTACACAGACATTTAAATGTTAGACTGGGACTACGGAACATATTTGTGTGAATATGTGTTACATGGAAACATTTGATGTCATATATATGTACCTTGTTCACCTGACATGCTCCCCAAGGGACAAGATTGGAAGAAATTGAGATGTACGTTTAGTTTCTGTAACTAAACTTAATTCCCCCCATATTTCCTACAGCTCAACAAAGAATTGGAACTTTCCAGGAAAAAACAAAAGGGAAGTTCATAAAGATTGCATGATTTGATAGAATGTTCAACCTATATATATATCACTGTGGCAGATTGCTGTGAATCAAACTGAAGTCACATTACACTAAAGGCAATAGCTGAAAATACATAATGGGTTTATGCAATACAACCAATTACATTGGAATTATACATGAAAATATACTAGACTCTGGAAATGCTTAGATTCCAATAAAATATCTGTGTTAATGTAAAGATTGTTCAATTCAATGTGTGCTTACACTGCGCAAATAGGATGACATAGGATAGAAATACACTAGAACAGTAGGTTTCAACTAGCGTGTCGTAGCCCACCAGCGTGCCCTAATTCACCTTAAAGTGTGCCTCAAACACTGTTTTCAGGGCTGTAATGGAATAAATGCAGTCCTTAAGATGTGTTTTGTAAAAATTGTCAGAATTAAAAATGTAAATTCATAAAACTGTCAGCCTGGCTAGATGCATGCATCAAGGGCATAACTAGGAACCAGAGGGCTTCAGAGCAAGAATCAGTGAAGGGCTCTCTCACTTACTGATATACTGATATAAGACATCAAAATGCATACACAAAATCCTCATTTAACATTGTGGGCAAAAAAACTCAGTTGAAAAAACTCTCAAATGTGTCTCTTTTTCCAGTATGACTATTTTAGCCTAGTTTGTTATTTGGTTTTTGCTTATGAGTGCATCAGTTATATTGTTTTGTGTGCACGGTGTATTTTAGTGCAGCACACAGGGCACGTGCAAGGATTTTTTGCTATAAAGGAAAAGGTTTATATTAGTACCCCTCGCCCCCCCCCAACCGCATGAAGAGGATGTATATACTTATTTTACACAGTAGCACCAAATACAAACACAAAAATGATTGCTTCTGAGCTTCTTGATACTCATCCATGCTACAAAATACTATGAGTTGCATTGCTCTGAAACTCTGTGTTTTCCTCACTTAAATTGTTTGAAATGTGTCTGACCTCCTTGGCATTTAAATGTGTGAATGTACGAGTGTCACAGAGCTCTGCCACAATAAAACTCACAGGGGAAGCAACTTCATTCTTTTTTTTAATATATTTTAAATTTAAAGTTTATTCCCTCCTCCCTCTGGTTACCTTGGGCTGGGGAAGAACATTTAGGTCCATGGATGTCCATTGGTAAGTTCTTTATCTATATTCTTGTTGTGAGTTCTGGCTCTTTGATAGTGTCAGAGCTCGCTATAGGATATGCAAAGTCTCTGAGCCAGTGTGGAGGAGATTCTGTCTCCTTCTGGAAAGAAAAAAGCAGGCATTACCTTGGACAACCTCAGATTGGGCGCATCCCCCAGGAAATTTCCCCCCCAAAAAAAGTCTGCAGGGCTGGATGATGAGGAAGAGAAAGCTGATTGTGTTAAAACAGGTACAAGAATGTTGTAATCGATATGTTTTTTTGTAATTTAGTTCATTGATATGATACAAATGCAGAAAACGTCAGTGCACATAACTATGGAGGAAATTAAGGATGGGAAGATCCATGCTGAAGTTGAGCATATAATTTGTCAGTTACCCTCTGGGAATTCTATTGGAACCAATTTACATAGTCTACTTTGCCAGCTCCTACTTACTAAGCAGAAATTCAGGACAAAAACATTGTGTTGCATACATTTAACGGAGTACTTAAAATTGTATTCAGTAACAAATTATTCATTCATATAAATTCACACACGAATACTGATACACACACACACTTTTCATCATGAAGATCTGCAATGGTCACACACACACACACACATGCTCTCTTACTATATGAGAGCTCTCTCTGTGATATATATACACCTGTATTTTTCATTCCTCTTATGTCTTGCCTTTGTCATTTTGCAAGGCTCAATGATAAGTCAAAACCACGATGACATAAAATATGTTTTATCAACAAGTAACATGAATCTGTTTTATTTGCATTTGTTCAGATATCATAAAAATATTATGACTACTGTCTGTTAGAAATGTAAAATATGTTTGTATATTACCAAACTGAGGAATGTGCAATATTATTGTTCAATAAAAAAGAAAAAAACAAACAACAAAAGAGAAAGGTAAAACAATCAGATCACTTTGAAATGTGGATAAATTTAAGCAATGCTCAATAGATTATTTTGATTTACTTTTCACTATAATAGTGTTTTAAATCACTTTAATGAGCTGTTTTCTGCACGTTCATCAATTCAGCCTTGCTAGGTGTACTATTACATCTTGTATATGTTATCTTCAGAATTTTATCACTGTTGTCATAAAAGACACAAACTGTTTTCTTTTGTGAAAACATGAACACATTATTTGTTGTATAAATGTATTTATGTATTTAGTTGCATGGGACAATTAATGTTACATAGATTATGCTAAAATAAATCAATACTCACAAAAAAATACATGTTGTTTTTGCTTATAAAATCATTTTCTTAAAGATGACAAATATCACAGCAAACATCATTTCTCTGAAGTTAGTAATAGTGTTGTTATTTGTATAGGTTTGTTGCCAATGTAGAATTCTACTTCAGCTTAAATCGACTAGCAGAGGTCAGTTCTACTAAACAAAAATTTATAATTTTATTCCAGGTGAACAGTCCATCTATTTTACAGAATAAAAAGAAGGATTGAGTATATAAAGGAAGGTTTACCAAATACAATGGCTGGACTAATATATTAATATATAAAATGTGTTTGCAATGAAGTAGGAACACCAGGTAATCCAATCAGCCATATGTACAACTAGAAATGTTAAGTAATAAAATAAGAAAAGTGGTTAAAAGCTTACAGGAAAGAAGAATTATAATCATTTAAAGGTACACTCTAAGCACCAAAACCACTTAAAGTTAATGTAGTAGTTGCGGTGGCTAAATACCGGTCCTGCAGTCTGACATCTGTAAGCATTGCCATTTCAGAGTAATCAGACATTGTCCAGGTGCGCTTTCAAATTTTAAAGGAGTTCACATGTCATCATGATGAAGCAGAATCACAGTTATATTTCCTCATAGAGAAGAATTATAAATAGCTCTATGATGATAATCTCACAGGTAAAGTCATGCACCTCCAGTGCTTCTCTGGGGAGTGACATTGTTTTGGCTCAAGATCATCCTAGTGATGATCTTAGGAGAAGATTGAATGGCAACCACCACCAGAGAAGAGGTGAGCTTTACTTAAATATTTTAATCTATAAACACCAGGAACATTCTAATGTTATACACAGATATACATATTTATAACGTTAGAGTGATATTTTAAGGGATCCAGCATAGTCTGGCATTGCAAAATATAATGTATAGTAGTAGCCATATAGAAGGATGTCCTTGGAAATATTTTAAACCATATACAAATTCAGTCCCACAAAATAAGCTAGCTATGGGTATATGTTAACATTTCTGAATTCAACTAAAATATTTGGAGCCATTTTTACTGGAATACTGTAAGAGTATTTAAGAGTCATTTTTGTTACTCTAATCTAAGAGTAAATAGCCATATTTTATTTTGGAAATCAATCATTTTCTTTGTGTTTTCAAAGTTTTATAGTACAAAGTTTTACGTGAGTACAATATTACTTTGTTAAGTTCACTATAAGATGTAGAATTGATCCTACATACTGATGTGATGCATAAAAAACACATTTCAGGGGGGCGGGGCCTGACTGTCATGGAGGGAAGACGTGCCTAGCTAGAGCTCCTCACTAGACTCAGCTAAAAAGGCAGTTATCACCCATAAAACATACTAAAGCAAGATTATATATATATTATATATTTTTATTTTGTAATATTTGAGATTTGTGAGCTATTGATATATTGTTTATACATGATAGATTTCGTAATAGTTTTTGAAAATCTTTTAAAAATGTTACCAAACATATGAAATCATTTAAAAAATTGATACAAAAATATTAATTTATTTAGTTTTTAAATTAAACTAAATATATATATACTAAACAAAATTATAAATGCAACACTTTTGTTTTTGCCCCCATTTTTCAAGAGCTGAACTAAGATCTAAGACTTTTTCTATGTACACAAAAGACCTATTTCTCTCAAATATTGTTCACAAATCTGTCTAAATCTGTGTTAATGAGCACTTCTCCTTTGCCGAGATAATCCATCCACCTCACAGGTGTGGCATATTAGGATGCTGATTAGACAGCATGATTATTGCACAGGTGTGCCTTAGCTTGGCCACAATAAAAGGACATACTTTTATTTTACTAGTTCCCCATACTACTTTTTAGTAAAATTTACATTTGAGATGAATTTTCTCCGTAAAAGGTCAATGCATATATATTTGAGATTTGTGAGCTATTGATATATTATAGATTTACAGGAAAGCCTATGACCCAAGGCCACACACATGTATTCTGGAATATTTGGTCCTATACAAAGTCAGCAAGACACTAAGAGCCTTCATCAAAAACTCAATGGGCAAGTGGAAAAAAACTAAAAACCAATTCCAGGACAATAACATCAAATATGACATATACCAAAGGGATTCACTATCACCAATGCCGTTCTGCATAGACCTCAACCCTCTTAGCCAGATTATCATAAAGAGTAGATATAGATACAGGTTCAAGGGTGGAGCTACCATTAGCCACCTACTCTACATGGACAACATCAAGCTGTTTGGAATGTCATTCAGACTAGCTAAGTGTTGTCAGATGATAGCAAAAAGAGGGAAGGTGATCAGGACAGAAGTTCACATACCAGAAGATCAAATAGGAGGTATAGAGGACAGCACAAACACATGGCAACTATAAGGAATATGCAAGGAGGATAGCAACATCCAAGTACCTCCAGAGAGTAAGACAAGTCCTGAAGTCCCAGCTCAATGGCAAGAACAAGATCCAATCCATATGCCCCACTAATCATCTGGGACCCAGCTGGAATAATAACCTGACAAAGAGAATCGTTGGTTACCATGGAAGTCATGAACCAGAAACTGCTCAATATGAATGGAGAATTCCACCTGAAATCCAGCACTCAGAGACTGTACACTTGCCATAAGGAAGGAGACCAGGGCCTGATGAATACAAAGCCCCACAGCTCTGAATGAAACACAGAGCATCCATGCAAGGATATTGCCCTGCGTCTCTGGCACCAAAGGTGTACCAGTTCAGGCCTGCTATCATCAGTGGGTTTATTTGTCTAACCTGCACTGCTAACTGCTTATCTAACCCCCATGGTTATGTTTGCTTGCTAGAAGACTCACAGGCAACCCAGGATATATTGTGGTTGTATATTCTGGCTGTTACAGTGTATACTAACTAGCTTGTTCCACTGCCAGTACACTTCAATAAATATGATTCCATAGCATGACTTCAACTAAGACCTCAGTAAAAAGACAAGACATACACTTCATGCTAACAACTTGTATAAATACATTTTATTTCTGAGCTCCCAGAATTTCTTAAAAATATATTTGCAAATGATTTACACCAATGAACAAACTGGGATGGGAGACCAGAGCTCTCATTGAGGAATGTAAATTAGGTTCAGCTAATTAGTCATAGGGGCCCTCTGTTCCTATCACAGAAAACAATAACCTTGGACATTCCAGGGGAAAGGCTAGTTGTCCATCTCTCTGTGTTAATAAACACTTCACACAAAGGCTATGTATACATCACCACATCTAGTGTCTCTGAACACATGTTGAATTGCCTTCATTCTCTGGATTTTTTTCTTAGGGTATATAATGCAGGAGAGACTATAACTAATAAATATACCAATTTTCACATTTCTCCCCCCTCAAAAAGAGTCCTTCTGCCAGGCTGGCAGAACTACTTGGGTCAAAGGCTGCAGGAGGACCTTCTGGACAGTCCATCAGCATTGAAATGTGACAGACTATTTTGAGATTGAAAATCAGGGAAACCTCATGTGAGAATCCCTGGTTTGGTATTTCATAAAACTAAGTAATTGATTGAATGAAATGTCTTCAACAGCAAAAATGTGTGAGAAGATTGCTGCAATATAGCAAAAGATAATCATTTAACTGTCTATTCAATGATATAACAGGCTTTATTTATCCATTGCCAAAAATAAACATAAAACTAACACTTGTATCTATATGCTAATTAGATACAGTGATCCTAAAAATCAAGCCAACATATATTGTTGATATATTGTGTCTCTATATATTCCCTATTGGTACAATAAACATCCCTTCAGAATCATTTCATAATTGCAATGTCCAAATAATCTGGAACAATCGTTGAAAAAAGAGAGGGGAGCAGCATTCATCACAGATTGTAGGGGGGCAGCTTCTAGGGAGACCAACTAGGAGAAAATTACAGTAATCAATGCGAGAGATTACTAGAGCATGAACAAGCTCCTTGGCAGCATCTTGTGTAAGAAAGGGGCGTATGTTTTTAAGGTGGAATTGACAGGTTTTAGCAACAGACTGGACATGAGGCACAAAGGTGAGGCCAGGATCAAAATGACAGTGAGCTTGAAAGGATGGTGTGAGGCAGGAACCATCAACCTGCAGAGAGAGTAAAGGAGGAGGATCAGTGTTATGAGGAGGAAAAATAAGAAACTCAGTTTCAGAGAGATTGAGTTTTAGAAAGCGGGAGGACAGTCAGAGATAGAAGAAAGGCAATTGGTAACATGTTGTAGGACGGCAGAGGAGAGGTTAGAGGAGGAGAGATATATCTGGGTGTTGTCAGCGTACAGGTGGTAGTGGAATCCAAATGAATTATTGAGTTTGCCAAGAGAGGCAGTATAGAGAGAGAACAAAAAGGGACCAAGAACTGAACCTTGAGAGATTCTGACTGAGACAGGACAAAGAGAGGAAATGTCATTGGAAACAGACACTGAAAGAGCATTGGGAGAGATAGGAGGAAAACCATGAGAGGGCTGTATCACTGAGACCAAGAGATTGAAGAGTTAGGAGAAGGAGGCCATGATCAACAGTGTCAAAGGCAGCAGAGAGGCCAAGAATAATTAGTATGGAGTAGAGGCCTTTGAATCTTGCTGCAGTTTAAGAATTAGACCCCTAGCAGCTTTGGGTGTTGTTCCTATCAATCACTGTATGAGACCAACCCACTTACCCACTATTTTTTCATCTACCTGTTGCTTTTAAGACTAACCCAATAAGACTCCTGAGATTTTGTTCTCTATTATATAACTTTTATCATATGTCTATCAGTTTTGGGCTTATATCTATAGCTTAAGGACAGGATTGTCTGTTTAAAACACAGAGGATTTTTAGACGATTTGTAGATATCTCTTGCCATATACCAATGAGTCCCTTTATAGAGTGCCTTTTTTTCCCTACATATTAATAAAGTTTTGAATTAATTATTTACGGCACTCATTTGGGACTATATGTCAAGAAGGTCTTTGGCTAACTTTAGGGCCACAACTCCGTGTCTATCCCAGGTTTAGTCACAGATGGCACCACTGTTAGGTTTTTTCCTAGCCCTGACTTTATTTCAAAACCAGACTGAGTCCCACCCTTACGGGGGACTCATTATATTTATCCATTTTGTTACATTGAGATTTTTCTCGTTTTCAAGTGCGTCCTGGGTCCACAAAACATTGCATTGATACATTAGGGTACAATAAAATTCAAAAACATTATTAATACACAATATATACAAAATTTAACATAGAACAGGTAGGACATATCCAGTATAATCAACCATAACATGTGCATTCTGTTTTGAGGTATGTAGAGAGGGATCTCTTAAGGGACTTTAGGCTTGGGGAAGATTTGAAAGTGTGCAGGAGGTTGTTCCATAATTGCGGTGCTCTGTAGGAAAAAGGAGGATTGGGCCACTTTCTTTTTGTATTGAGGTAGACTAAATAAAGTGTTGGCACTGGATTGAAGGTTATAGGAGGTGGGAACAGCCAGAAAAGCTCTTAAACACAAGGCTGGAAAGATGAAGGGTGCGTCTGGATTCCAGCGACAGCCAGTTTAGTTATTTTAGCATGTCACAATGGTGGGTCCTGTAATTACATTGTAGCACAAATCAGTAGAAAAAGTTATACAATGTATTGAGTTTATTAATGTGGGATTGTGGGACTAAGGATGGCCCCGATGCCATAGGTATAGACAAACGTCTGCACAATTAACCTCTTATTGTAGTCTGGGGCAGCTAATACTGGGTAGGAACTTAACACTGCTTTTATTTTCCCAAAGTTGGACTCACACTCCGAAGTCCAGCTGACCAAGCGGGGCTCCTTTTTCTGTGTCAGGTCACTCTTGCTTAGCTATAGTGCCATTGTCGGGAAAAAACGTTACCTAGTACCATGCGGTCCCGAGGAAAGCTAAGACCTACTTCTTGGACTGAGCTGCTGGCTACTACCTGATGTCTTTTACCTTAGCAGGGTCCTGCCTCACCTACCCTCCTCTTACCCAGTGACCTAGGTACTGCACCTTTCCTATAGCAAGGCTACACTTGCCCGGCATATAACTAATAAATATACCAAATTTGTCGTAATCCACATGTATATCACAAAGATGGCTCCCAAAGATGAACTGCTAAGAGATTATATATGTAGAACAGAAGGAGGTTCTGTGGCAAGACAAACTTCTCCATGGGATATACCATCAGCAGATAGTGGATGTGGCTCACATTGAAAAATCCTACCAGTGGTTGAAGTTTGCAGAGAAGAAAATAAACTGTTTAGTTGCTCACTAAAATAAAGATGAAAGGCAGCAGTAAATCAGGTAGAAACCTCAGTTAGGTAGAAAATAACACATAATTCAAAGTTGAGTTGTGATACAGCATTTCAGAATGGGAAAGCATATGTCTGTACATAATACTTTATATTGGTTTAATAAACAGATCATTAGAATGCATTTTCAAATGTGGAAACATATGACATTGACACCACAAAGAAGAATTCTTCTTTACTCCTGTAGGACATAATTTTAGCCTGCCTGACCACTCAATTAAGGACCTAAAAATCAAAGTGATCAAAGGGAATTTTAAAAAATACACAATAAAAAAAAAATATTTTGAAGCCAGAATTATTACATTTGTCAACACCATTGACACCAACACGAAGAGAGGACTAAATGTTAATTTGGGTTTCCTGTCCAATAACCAACATTTTACATTACTCCCTAAAATAATCTTACACTTCTGTCATATATATCCACATTTGAAATTAATAACATGAACTATTTTAAAATGGGTTTTTATTTTTTTATTTGGATAATATTATCATTAATAGAAATATCTAAATCTTCTGTGTTACTTCTAGTTACTTCTGTGATATGAAAATTGGAGGTTAGTACTATGCCATCCTCATTGTTGTTCAAAAAGTTTATGAGATCATTAGCTGTGGAAAAAGGACCTTCCTACTCTGTCATAAAGATGTTGGCATAGCTGGGTGCAAACCTAATCCCCATAGCTGTGCCATTTCTTTGAAAGTAAGTGATCGCCAACCTAAAAATAATTGTTTATTAAAATAATATATATCCCTTTCAGTATAAAATATATTTAGACATTGTGCATAATTCCAGCTCTCTCTAAAATAGTGCTAACAGCTCAGCATCCTTTTTCACATGGGATAATTGTGTAGAGGGATTGTACAAGTGATTAATACATACTCATTATCACAGACTATATTTTCTAGTTTGATTAGATAAATTGTGTCCTTTAAGGATGTTTTGGATATCTCTACAAATGAAATCAATAAAAACAAGAAAAAAATTCAATGCATGTATAAAATGATTACAGTCCAATGGCAGCTCAGTCACCAAATAGGGAGTATCTCTTGTCCGATAAAGAAGCTAGATAATACAGGAGGTAGATGTATCGCCTAGATAGTCCTTATGGGTTTATATGTAACAAAAAAAAGAAGAAACAGAAGGGACCACTAGTGTAGTATATTAACCCCTTAACGCTGTTACGGCGTTCTATGCCGTCCCGCATTAAAAGGGCTTTAAAGCCGTTGCTGCGGCATAGAACGTGTAACGGCTTGTAGCCCCAGGAGGTCCGGTGGACTTACCTCCGCCGCGATCCTCTTCTGGAGGGCTGCCTGACAGCCCAGGAAGCCCTCCCCTGGCAAATGAGGCCCCCGGGGGCCATGTGATCGCTCTCAAAGAGCGATCACATGGCCCCCTATAGCTGGCTGTGCATCTGCCAGCAGGGGGACTGTCTGAAATATCAGACAGTCCCCCTGCTGGTGGGAAAGTAAAAAAAAAAAGAATGAAACATGTGTAAAATGAAAATAAATTTATTTTTATATATATAATAGATTATATATATGTAACGTCATACAAAGTGTATTTTAATATTAATATAAGTACATATATTAGTATTAAAATAACAGAATGACGTTACATATATATAATATGTATATATATTATATATATAATAGATATATGCACATATATTAGATATATATACATATAATTACAATAATAAATAATAAAATAAATAAATTTTAACATTAAAAGTTTAACATTAGGGGCAAAAGAGTTGGCAGAAAAATCCAAAAAAGGAAGGATTGAATAAAAACCACCAGCTCTTCTGACCAAGAATGAGGTATTTTTAATCTTTCACAAAGAATTTTAAGCTCTACGCAAGTAGCAGTTTTAAGAAAGGGTTTAAAATATGCCCCAACACGCAATTTTAATTCATTTGTAACCTATATAGATTTTAACAAATTTCCTCCTGGGACTCTCTGCAGGTCAAGGTTAAAATCCTGCAGGGTCCCAGGAGGAAGTATTTCCCAAAGATCTTGTTTCGAATGCTCCACCTAATGTATATATAATTCATGTTATTTTTTGGAGTGGTTTTTAGGGATCCCACTCAGGTGTTTTTTGAGCATGCACCACCAATATATACCCATAACTGTGCACTTTACCCTTTTGATTTTATATCTTGAGGCATAATGACTAGCCCTAAATCTTTGTCAAAAAGATATGGAAGGGCTGCGCCAAATAAGGGTAGATAGTCCAGTAAAGTATTGCTAGGGTGCCAATAGATGGTCTAGGATACTTGATAGAGTTCCTCTGTGGATGCGTCTGGTGTAGACCGTTCCGTATATGTAAATACAAGAGAGGTAGAGGCGACTAATGGTATAGTATGAAAGTTCAGGGTGTGATAGGTAACAAAAAGTAAAGAACTCACATTCAGGAGAGCTATGGCCAGCTCTGGTGTGGATTGCGTACAGCGGTATAATCCCCGCTTATGGGATATGTAGGGAGGGGTCTCCGTCAGCACCGTCTGGTAGTCCAGAGCTCGAAAAAGAAAGACAGAAAGCAACAATAGTGCTCTCAATTTTGATGTGGTTCAATGTGCAGATAAGAAGAGGTAAAAAACTCACATTTGAGGGAGCTATGGCCAGCTCTGGTGTGGATAGCGTACAGCGGTATAATCCCCGCTTATAGGATATGTAGCGGCGATACGTCCGTCAGCACCGTCTGGTGATCCAAGGCTCCAATATAGAAGAATAAAAAGCAGCAATAGTGCTCTCAATTGTGATAGGTTAAGAGAGTAGTAGAGAAAATAAAATAATACTCACAAAGATAGAGCAGAGGTACTGCTCTATGGATAGGCGCCGGTGGTATGATCCCCACCTAGGATTTCTTGGAGTACTGGAACTTTAAAATTGCCAATGGAAGTAAAAGTAACCAGGAAAGGTTAAAATGCCAGGAATAGGTAAAAACAAAAGTTGTTTAAAGTGCATAAAGAGTGCAATAAAAAGAGGATTGGTACAATAAAGTAGCCAAAAAACTTTTATTGATCTAAAATACACAGTAAAATACAGAATTAATAACCATAAACGCGTTTCACCATAAGTGGCTTCTTCAGAATGGGATAAAAGTAGTAACCTGGCAGGGGTTGTTTAAATAGGGCTATGTTAATTTGAAAATTGCGCCAAAAGTGTAATTGGCCAATCAGAGACAATTTTTAAAATCACTTTTCAAAATTAGGATTCAAGAGTATGGGAGTGATGTTATAAAGGTGATGAGTCCATTTAAATTATTTAAATGTGAAAACTAGAGTGAGAAAGTTGTTTTTAAAGAGAAAGAAAGGAAGAAAAAAAAAAAAAAGTTGTTTGATTAAAGTTAAAAAAAAAAATAAAAGTTTGATTAAAGTTCATTAAAAGAACAAAAAAAAAGGGTTTGATTAAAGTTCATTAAAAGAACAAAAAAAAAGGGTTTGATTAAAGTTCATTAAAAGAACAAAAAAAAAATAGATGGTTTAAAGGTACAGAGATACAGAGATATATGTAAATGGAGTATGCATGAAAAGGGGGTAATATAATTCCAAACATAATGATTTAAATAGGGGTTATATTATACCCCAGAGTAATAATACAGATGTTAAATGAAAATAATAGATAAAATAAAAATAAAATTAAATAAAATTAAATAAAAGATTACACAGAATACAAGATACATAAATGGAAAGGCATAGATGAAAAAATAAAACTTAAAAGATTATTATTATTATGAGGGTTGGTTAGGTCCAGACATAAAGAATAAAAGCATGTAGATAAGGGTTGTATATAGGAATTTAAATAAAATTAAACAGGTCAAAATCAACATTTAAACCAGATGGGGTAAGAGTTTTGAGATTAAAAACCCATTCCATCTCAGCTTTACCTAATATGTTCTTAATGTTACCACCTCTCCATGGTATTATACATTTTTTTATGCCGATGCATTTAAGGTGTCTTATGTCGTTGTTATGTGTACAAAAGTGTTTGGAGACTGAGTGATTCAGGTAGCCTTTTTTGATATTTCTACAGTGTTCACTCAGTCTCACTTTAAGACTTCTTGTGGTCATCCCTACATACTGGAGACCACAAGGGCACTCCAACAAGTAGATGACATTTTTGGTATCGCAAATGATAAAATCTTTAATTTTATAGGTTTTGTTGATGATATTAGATTTAAAACTGGTGGTTTTGGAAGGGACGGAGGGGTCTGTGTTTTTGCATACAATGCATCTTTTACATTTATAAAAGCCACTGGCATTGGGCATAAAAGAATTAAAAGTAGGTTTGGTTTCTTTTGTAAAATTGGTGGTTAAAATGGATTTGAAGTTTGGGGCACCTCTAAAGACAACATTAGGCTTGTCAGGTATAATATTTTTAAGTATTTCGTCTTCTTTTAAGAGGTGCCAATGTTTTTTGATAATTTTTTTGACATGGCCACTTTTGTTATTAAAATTGAAAATAACAGGAAGGGGCATGGTGTTGGTGGTGGGTTGGGTATTGTAAGTTAGGAGGTCTGCTCTATCTTTTTTGGTGATGGTATTTATAATGGTGTTGAGGCGGGTTGGTGAGTAATTTTTCTCAATAAATTTTTCTTTTAGATAATTTGATTGTTTGTTAAAATCTTCTATTTGGGAGCAATTCCTTCTGAGACGAAGGAATTGGCTTTGAGGGGCACTTTCCAACCAAGGTTTGTAATGGCAGCTAGATCTTTCGATAGCTGTGTTGACGCAGACTTTTTTAAAAAATGTTTTGGTGTGGATGGTGTTGTCTGTAATGAAGATGTTGAGGTCTAAAAAATTAATAGATTCCTTACTTGTTTCATGGGTTAGGGTAATGCCTCTATTGTTGATGTTGAGGTGGTGGATAAAAGAGTTAAAAAGAGCTTCTGTGCCATCCCAGATAAAAAACAAATCATCTATATATCTAAAATATGTTACAAGGTTCGTACACCAAGCGTGCCTTCCCCATATGGCCGTGGATTCCCAGTCGGCCATAAAGAGGTTGGCATAGCTTGGCGCGAACCTTGTACCCATCGCAGTGCCTTGTTTTTGTAGGTAAAAGGAGTCAAAAAACCAAAAATAGTTGTTGGTTAAAATGATATTAATACCTTCTAAAATAAAATCTATTTGGGCAGGGGGGATTCTGTTTTCTTTAGTTAAAATTTCTCTGATTGCCTGGCATCCTATATGGTGGGGTATAATAGTGTATAGGGATTGGACATCACAAGTAGCTAAAATGTAATTAGTTTGCCATTTGAATTTGTCTAAAAAACGTAGTAGTGACATAGAGTCTTTTAGGTAAGAGCGCATTAATTTAACGGATGGTTGGAGGAGTATGTCAATGTATTCTGACAGATTGCAGAGTAGGGAATTTATCCCTGACACGATGGGTCTGCCAGGGGGGTTATTAATATTTTTATGTATCTTTGGTAAAAAGTATATGACAGGGAGTTTAGGGTATTTGATGTTAAGATAGTTGTATTCATTTTTGGTTAGGATGCCAGAATCCAAGCCTTTTTGTAAAAAAGTGGATAGGGTGATTTGGATGGTAGGGGTGGGGTCAGAGGGTAGTTTGTTATATGTTTCTGTATCATGTAGTTGTCTATGTGCCTCATCTATGTACATCTTGCTAGATAGGATAACGATCCCACCTCCTTTATCTGCCGGCTTTATGACAATATCTTTGTCTTCTTGTAGTTGTTTCAGTGTGTTGCGCTCGGCATGGGTGAGGTTGTGTGAGTCATATTTGTTATATTTAATTTTTTCAAAGTCTTTTAACACAAGTTTTTCGAACATGATGAGGGGTGCAGATTTGCAGTAGGAAGGGTAAAATCTGGATTTTTCTTTCAAATGAGTGTTGATGTTATTGGGGTTATTGATACTAGGCATGGGGGGTGGAGAATTGGTTGTGGTGGGTAATTTGTCGTTAAAAAATCTCTTTAGTGTAGCTTTGCGAACAAATTTGTTGATGTCTAAAAAGGCTTCGAAAGATTTAAAAGGGTTAGTCGGTGCAAATTTCATACCTTTATTAAGGACGGATATTTGGGTGGCGGATAAGATTTTGTTGGACAGATTAAAAATACCGTTGTAGGAAGTGTTTGAAGGGTTTACGGTCTGTCTAGCCTTTCTCTTTTGTGCTCTTCCGCCGCTGCGTTTACCTCTGGGCTTAAAATTCTTTTTTTTGTTCGTGGAGGGTAAGGTGTATTGGCTGTTAAATTTGGGATGTTCGGTCCACCCCCTATTCGTCATCATTGAGTAAACTTTGACCCTGTACCTCACAGTCAGCAGACACATTTGAGCCAATCAGCAGCAGACCCTCCCTCCCAGACCCTCCCACCTCCTGGACAGCTCACTAAGAATGCAGCTTCACAATGAATGTAAAATGGATGCTGGCCAGGAGGTGGGAGGGTCTGGGAGGGAGGGTCTGCTGCTGATTGGCTGGAATGTATCTGCTGACTGTGAGGTACAGGGTCAAAGTTTACTCAATGATGACACAGGGGGCGGACCGAACAGCGTATATGTTCGCCATCCGTGGCGAACCGTTCGGGACATCACTAATAGACAGTAAGCCCGGGAAATGAGCCTAGCAGTGGAGCATCTGCAGTATGTCCATAGGATTGGTCAGCCTACACCAGCATATGGAAGGTTGTCAATGCAAAGGAAAGCAAGTCTGTCGAACTGTGGGGGGGTTCCCCATCCATCCCAGACACGGACGTGGACTCAAATTGCTTCTCCAAGATGTACACCAAGATCAGATAGCTGTCCACAACTCAATGCCGCAAAGGTACTCAGACTGTGTGGTATAGTCTGCGGCTGACAGTCTGTGGTTCCGCGTTGCCAGAGTACCGCACGTCTTCGGTCTGAGGCCTTAACGGGCCTTGCCTTGTATATATTGATATCCTTATCAGGCTCATGGGCCCTTGGTGTAGGGACAGAGGAGGAAAGAAACTTCCAGATGGGCAACCAGCTCAGAAGAGGGATGAGTGACCAGGGCAACAGTGTGACAAGATGTGCTAATGAGTGGGGGCTTTGTGCCAGCCAGGTCTCCAACCCAGATTCAAGACAGTCTGTGGGGCCAGTTGCTTCAGGTGGCTGTATATCAGATGTTGTGAGTGGTTGTGGCAGCTTTGTGAGGGCTTCGATCCGTCTACAAACTGCTATGCAGATTTCATCAAAGGTGGCTAGAAACTTGGCCTCCCAGTTATTTACCAATAGCTCCATCTGTGAGCCAGCCATTTTGGCCATGCCACCAGGGGTTTGCAGTAAATGTGTAGGCAGTCTCAGTGATACTGTGAGAGCTTAATGGCAGTTCCTCCAATGGGGACCGTGATATCCCCCACTGGTCCAGGCTGGAAGAAGGGACTTTCCTTCCCTCCGTGGAAAATGGCAGGTAAGTAGGCTGCAGTAGCTGTGGCAGTCTGCAAGTTCTTAAATGTGACTCCAAAGTTGCTTCAAATTATATAAATTATACCACCAGAACTTCTCATTACCAGAACAGGTTTGGAATTTGTAAGTAGGGTACTTGTTTTAGACATAGCCCATAAGATCATATACAGTGCCATTGGGTTTTGCTTTCTTTTTTCATTAACATATTTTGTTGAATTACCACATAAAGGGTTTCTATTATCCCTAGTTGTTATATATATCCTGGGACTGGGATTGTATCATCTTTGCTGTTGCCAGTAAAGTTTTCTACTTAAACCTTAACGGTTGTTATGTATTACACTCTGTGATAAATGCTGCTGCCAGGTTGTTCTTTCTCTCCTGTCGCTCCTCTCACACTTCACCCCTCTGTCGATCCTTACACTGGTTTCCTGTACTCTACAGGTGTCAATTCAAAATACTAACCTAAAAAAGCTCTAACCAACTTCTATCTCACAAACCTGCCTCCTGCTCTCTCCTAAAGTGTCACACTCCACTCTCACCTCCAGTTCTGCTACTTTCCCACCATGTTTATTTGCTGTCTCCCTCAATACCCTTCTTATTGTGTTCTATGCCCCTAATAATAATAATAATAGTAATAATAATTTGTATGTTTTATTATTTTGTGAAGCTCTGCATCACTGTGTATCTTTTTCCCATATTTCCCACCATCTAAACATGTCTTCCATATCTCTTCTGAGACTCTGACTTGCAATCTTATCCTCCTTGCAAGTTAATGCAGGTTTAGTGAATAACTAGAAAAAAAAAAACCTTGCGGTAAATCTCAAGCCAACTTACCTCTTCATCATAACCCATTTATTGATCTTTGGATTAGTTGGCTAGCTATTATAGAGGTACCTCCACAATATGAATGGCTTTATTACAACTGACTTATAGGCAACAACATGCATACATGCATACTTGTCATCATTGTCCCTCGTTTGGGTTTCTCCTAATTTAATGTGTTGTAGCTGGTCATAATTAACAAATAAAGGCCCTTTGCATATAAGATATAGTGCACGAACTCATATGTTTATAAATAAATGTATTGTGTTTTTCATTCTTGATCCTTCTCTAAAAACTGTCTTATTCCTAGTTTTCCTTAAAATATTTTTAAGGTCATAACCAAACTACCAAAAGAATGATGGCATATTTAAGTCACATCTGGGATAGCATTGTAGAGCAAAGAAAATTCATATGCATGATCCATTTACCAGGGTAAAAGATTTCTGCTTGCTATCATGCTTCATGCTGTTGTGTATAATTATTAGCTGCAAAATAGCACAGCTTGAGCATTATTATTGCACATTAAAGAACATTTCACTTATAATTATGGAATGAAAGCTTTGGTTCACAACTCACCTACCAAAGCATTAACTCTGCGCATGTAAGGAAATCTAACAATAAAAAAATTCATTTTCATTAAAAATGTTTAAATTTGCGCCTTTCTGTTCCACTTCACAAATCTTTTATCTCAAGGATACTGACACATTAGATTACAACTTTAAGTTTCCTTTAATTAAAAAATAAGAACAACCATGAGAAAAGAAATGTAAATGAAAATAGCGTAATGTATGCTCAGAGAAATTGTAAAGAAAATATATCAAGTTTTAATACATGGAACTAGCTTATTTTAACTGTTTGGGATGATACATGGGATTTTGTCTATAAAAAAATATTTAAATATCACTCCAGCTTAAATAGAAATGTACAAACAGGTAATTTAAACAACACAACTTTTTCTGAACAGTGCAACATGAAAAAATATGTCTGAAAAGATGGAATCACAAAGAAAATCTAGGTGATCATACTTGCAATTATTCCACTGGATATCTAAAAGTGTAGATATTCCTGTTTGAGATCAATCCATTAGGATGGAAGCCTGGGACAGAATTCCGAGAGATTTTTTTAAACCTATGCTTCAGTTATGGGCTGTCAGCTTGCCTTACAGAGAATATAATTTTAACAACCACTCATGTATAGACTATAAGCTCCATTTGAGCAGGGTCCTCTTCAAACTATTGTTCATGGAAGTTTTCTTTTAATTGTCCTATTTATAGTTAAATGCTCCCTCTCATAACATTGTAAAGCGCTACGGAATCTGTTATATATAAATGGCAATAATAACAATAATGTAGCTGACCAGTGTGCCATGATTGTTAATCTTGTTAATGGAACCTAGCATGAGTGCTTCGTGTTCTGAGATTGAGTCATTGAGTGTTGACTTGCACACACAGAACAAGATACACAACTTATACCATATGGTTGATCTTATTTTGTTACACATTAAAGGACCGCTATAGGCACCAAGACCACTTCAGCTCAATGAAGTGGTCTGGGTGCCAGGTCCATCTAGGGTTAACCCTGCCTGCTGTAAACATAGCAGTTTCAGGGAAACTGCTATGTTTACACTAGGGTTAATCCAGCCTCTAGTGGCTGTCTCATTGACAGCCGCTAGAGGCGCTTCCGCGCTTCTCACTGTGATTTTCACAGTGAGAAGATGCCAGCGTCCATAGGAAAGCATTGAGAAATGCTTTCCTATGGACTGACTGAATGCTTTCCTATGGACTGACTCTTGCCGCGCATGCGCTTTCGGCGGAAGAGGGAGGAGAGTCCCCAGCACCGAGGGAGCCCGGCGCTGGAGAAAGGTAAGCCTTTAACCCCTTCCTTCCCCGAGAGCCCAGCAGGAGGGGGGCCATGAGGGTGGGGGGGACCTATTGACATTATAGTGCCAGGAAAATGAGTTTGTTTTCCTGGCACTATAGTGGTCCTTTAAGTCAGATGCTCTTCCTCATAAGGATTTGTTGTACATATCATTAGCCTTCTATTAGTTAGTTGTTGTTATTTTTTAAACTAATAGAGTAACTCTGAGTGGATTAGTCTTTAGAGAGGATACCCTGTCTTTGCAAACATTTGAAACATATTCTGTCTATTCTAGATATTATTTCAGAACTTGTAGCTACCTCTAGGATCTGTGCCAATGTCCAAAGATATTTTATATTGGTTTTGACTTTTCTCTGACTCCTTTTTTGTTATATTATGTGTCTTAGGCAAAATTGTTCAGGCTTATTCTAGTTTCTTTTTATCTTAGCTTTCAGGCTGTTATTGCTTACTCACTGGCATCTCTTTGGCTCTTTAGTGTGAGGATGTCCAACGTTGCTTAAAACACTTTTCGTGTTCTAAGAACATGGAAGTCCCTCTAGTGGCTGTCTGATAGACAGCCACTAGAGGAGGACTTACCCTGCAAGGTAAATATTGCAGTTTATGAAAACTGCAATAATTACAGTTGCAAGGTTAAGGGTAGTGGGAGTTGGCACCCAGACCACTCCAATGGGCAGAAGTGGTCTGGGTGCCTGGAGTATTCCTTTAAAGGATCTTAACATGTATGACTTGGAGGAAAGACGAGATGGGGGGTATGATAGAAACATTTAAATACATAAAAGGAATAAACACAGTAAAGGAGGATAAAAGGCTATTTAAAAGAAGAAAAGCTGCCACAAGAGGACATAGTCTTAAATTTATGGCGCAAAGGTTTAAAAATAACAGGAAGTATTACTTTACTGAGAGTGTAGTGGATGCATGGAATAGCCTTCCAGCTGAAGTGGTAGAGGTTAGCACAGTGAAAGAGTTTAAGCATGAGGCTATCCTAGCTATAAGACAATGCCAGGGACTAATTTAAGTATTTAGAAAATTGGGCAGACTAGATGGGCCGAATGGTTCTTATCTGCCGTCACATTCCATGTTTCTATGTTTCAGCAACAGTAAGCGGCTCAGTCTTATAGAACATTGTGGCGGAGCCTTTGATATCACATTCGGTTGCTCGTACCTATTCTGGAGTTTCCCGAACGTACCCTTGTGTAGCAGACTAGCTAAGCTTTATAAAACTTATTTCATTCTGTTTGACTGTCCCATGTTCGTGGCCCGAATGGAAGATGAGTGGTCCCTTCCCATTTTACTCTTTGAACACCGAACTTCAAAGGAGCAATTAATTCAAGTGCTTTCCCTGGGTGGCTGCCATTCGTATAACTTAATACATGTGCTCTAGTGAATAGCGGCCATTTTGTCTCCCAAACTCAGGCAGCGGTACATGGTTGTCGAATGCCTGGAACTCTTTGGCGGCTACACGATCCTGCGAACTTTGGGGAAAATTGTACTACTGCCCTTTCCTCTCCCAGACCAGTTAGGAGAATGCCGTTTGGGAGAAAGAAACTACCGGACAGTTGGAGCATTTGTCGTTGTTCGCACAGGAACTCCCAAAAGTGGACCGGCTGTTGCCTCTTTTCCTCTGGAACTATTTTGGGCTACCACCTCGTGGGCTGCCGGTCAGAACTTTACCCGAATGGTGATTCCATTTTATCAAAGGGATCTGAGCGCTATTATGACACCTTGGGTGCAAACAGCCGCAACATGACACAGAGCTGAATCCAACTGAAATATATAGGCTTCATTATCCAGGTTAGGATCACATGCTGCAGAAAAACGATCTGCCAAAAATCACACGTCAGTAAAAGAATTCTACATCAATTATTCAAAGTTGTAAGTGGCACTGACAATATCAGCCAGACAAGGTGAATTATATTTTTTATTATTATTTAACTATATGATGAGGAGTTAGACTGTTCATGTCTAACCTCTGTCTGCCTGCTACTGACATTACCTTCACCATCCCCTTCTGTTAAATGGTGGTGGTAGTAGCGGTGGAGAAGATAGCACAAATTATAGACTTGAGAGCTTAACTCTTACATAAGTAAGAAGAATAGATCAGGGTTTTGCAGTTGTTGTGATGTATTTGGATTTTGCCAAGGCATTCAATATGGTTTCACACATTAGATTAGCGTTCAAATTTAAAAAATTAGTTTAGATGAAAATTTTTGTTCTTGGGTAGAACGTTGGCTTAAAAATAGAGTTGTCGTTAATGGTAAATATTTAAGTCAGAAAAAAGTATCAAGTGGTGTCCCTTAAGGTTTTCTTCTGGGACCATTTATATTCAACCCATTTATAAAATTATCTTGAAATAGGGATTGGAAGTCATGTGTCATTGGCCTCAATTTAATAAGCTTTCCAAATGATTTGTTAGGAAAACTTTCCAAATCAATTACTGAAGTCGTCATTAAATACTGTGATAATTTTTGTATATATATACTTGGAAAGATTAGGTTAAATACAGTCTAGAAGAAAAGATTACATACAGGCCTCAATTTAATATTTTTGGATAAGCTTTCAAAATATAAAACACAAATCAGATATAAAATATATCAATAAATATATAAAAATATTGAAATTATCTTCAAAATATGAAATCATTTTAAAAGCGTAGGAAAAATATTAAATTGAGACCACAATGGCCTCAATTTAAAAAGATTTACAAATGATTCAAAACAGACATTTTCATAGACTTTAATGGTGATATTTGCAGATAAATAATTTGGAAAAAAATTCTAACTATATTGAATCATTTGGAAAGCTTATTAAAATCAAGGCCAAAGTAAGCAGGATATAACTTTGCTGCTCAGGCATTTAGATAGATTAGGGTACTGGGGACTCAAAATACAGATTAACTAGGCTACAATGTGCAATGTCAATCAGCATTTGCTAAGACCATTACAGTATTGTCATCAATAAAATGAGGCATTAAATATTGGGGGACAAAATATAATTTTGCTTGTTTTTAAATCACTGGTAAGACCACACCTTAAATGTGCTGTGCAATTTTGGGCACCTGTTCTAATGAAGGATATTATGGCACTTGAAAAAGGTGAGCAGCTGACTACACATTTAATAAGGGAAGGGAAAATGTTAGTTATAAATAATTATAATAAGGCCAACAAATTTAAATCTATTCTATATTTTATAAAAACAGTAGTTCAGGGGATGTTATTTTTGTTCATAAGAACAATAGTTTAGAAGAGATGATAACATTATGCAAATAGACTCAGGGCTAATACATGCCATTGGCAGGAATTCTGTTCATAAATAGGACTATACATAGGACATAAAGTCACCCATGTTGACTGAAAGAAAGGAGATTTTTGTCTCCTTTGGCATCATTAGCAGTTCAACCTTTTTTTTTTCTATTATTAAGATTTAAAACAATTACAGTGCTCCAATAAGTTTTGAACTATATAGTTCATAGTACTACGTACATATAAATTGTACTATGTACATATAAATACCATTTCTCAACCAACATGGAGTAGTGCTGTAGCCGGTGAGAATATTAATTTAATTGATGTCCATCGTTCTATCCACATAAACCTTTTTTGCCATATCTTAGATATTTTGGTGCATGGCCACCTTATGTGTACATAATCAGCTCTCATTGCTGAGCATTTCCAGCATGTTGGTTGGTTGATTGGATAGGTTCTTGATAATTTTTATGGATCATAGTAACATCTGTTGGTCAGTTTATATTGTGTTTCTATTAAATTGAGGCAATGTGTGGTGTGTTTTGTTTGTTTCAACATCTTTGCTTATTCTCCGGTGTTTCTATTAATCTGTAGTTTCTTATTCCAAATATTTATAGCTAAGTGGAAAATTATCCTCACATAGATTAATTAAATGTGATGCTTTTGTTATTATTTTGCTATTTATTGGTGTCATTTAAAATACTTTGTTTGAGTTGTTTGTTGATTTAATCTATATCTCGATAAGAACCTTTTAATTCTTATAAAATAGAATTCTTCTTTTGAAGATAATAGAAAATCAACTGTGTGCTGGTCAGAAGATTTTATCTCGTTATTTACAATGAGATCACCTATTTGCTTAACACCATTTTTTTCACTGTCTAAAGTCAAGATCTTCTATATTATTTCTAATTTTTCTATTGGAAGATTTTCTAAGTTTTTCTTGAATTAGTAATCTGTGATTAAATTGCTTCCATAAAGAATATAAATCTTCAATTACCATAGTCTAATTTTCTTTTTTTTTCTTTTTTTTATCTAATTTCCAGAATATTTTTTTAGAGTCTGTTTGTATACTATTCACTTCAATATGATACCAAGATTCTTCAGTTGCCTCATTTCTTAAAGTATTAATAATGTGGCTTATTCCACAAGTTGCATTTGCTTGAAAGATGTTTCTTTATAATTTAGTGATCATGTTTTCAAATTTATTCCAGTTTTTTTTTTTTTCATAAAAATTTCTTAAAAGATGATTGGATCAATGCTATCCATACTTTTGGTATTTTTAGGGGGATAGTATGAAAAATGTACAGCCATTTTGGGTGCATATATGCTTCAATAACATTGATCATTCCAAGCCATGATATTTCTAAGTTTTTAAGATGTTTAAGCTGTCCATTCATCTGTTTTATTAATGGTTCCACACTAGCCTGTACTAATAGTTTTAGTTTTTTTTGTTAATTTTATTCACACATATCTAATTTCTTTTTTTATCCAGTTAAAATACTATAAGCTTTTTATTGCTTTTTTAATTTTGGAATTAATATTTTTATTCATTATCAATGATGTATCTATATTTAGATTTTACATAGTGGGCACAGGGGATCACCCCAAAATAAGGACAGAGAAATTGAGATAGCCCACACACTGGACTGTACAATTGACAAAATAATTACTAACAAACAGACACATACTGCATATCCGACTTAGAACATCCTAGCATAGTGCCGTGTTACACAGCTACACATACAATATCCTCACACTCATGGACCAAGTAGGTATTTCACAATTTCTCACTTAGGATGTATCTATCAGATGCAACGATATGTGTGCGAATGATATCCTCGGAAACTATGAGGTATACCACATGTACAAAATTTCACCCCTGTATCGAAAGGTAGATGGCAAATATATAGAGACCCTGTGTGGTCCACTTTATCACCCACTGGCTGGAGACCTGCGAGCCTCCGTTTCTCTCTACTCAATATCATTTAATCTAGATTATACACTATGTTATTGAATGTCATGCCTGCCTTATGAAAACTCAATCAAAAATACTGATATATATTTAGTTTGTAGTTTTAAAATATGCTATAGTCCTTTATAACTTGCATCAATTCCCCAAGAGATGTAAGCGGGTTCTCTAACGTGATAATCATGTCATTCACAAATAGTAAGATTTTATATTCCTTGCTATTTATTACAAATCCTTTTATTTTATTATTATCTCTTACATCATCAGCCAGTAATTCAATGTACAATATATTTATAATAACAGGGAGAGGAGGCATCCCTGCCTAGTTCCATTTGATATCTTGAACCAGTCAGAAGATATCCCCCCTCCAATCATTCATGTTTTGGGATTTGTATACATGGAACCAATTAGACCGCACTAATATAATATTTCAAATGTGGCATAACAGATTTTGATCTGACTACAACTATTTTGTCAAGAAGGAAATATTTTCCTTGTTTATGTTTTAAAGCAGTGCAAACTGTGTTTTTGTTGTTGTTGTTGTTTACTTCTTTGGATTAACAGCAGAAACAGATGTGATAATGTCTAAACTTGATGGACTCAAGTTTTTTTTCAGCCTATGTAACTATGTAACATTGTACCAATGGTGACATTCTTTTGCTACTTCTTCCCACAGGAATACATGTTGGCTCATATGGAAACTAGTGAGACAAGCCTTCACTCTCCCCAGATTCACTTTCTTTACACGCAATATGCACTGTGCAAGTCAACCTTCTGGGAGACACTGTAAGTGATCCAAAACTTTGCTTTTCCATGATGTGTTAGTGTTTGTGTCTGCAGTGGTTGAGGACACAGCAATATCCTCATTACTAGATTCATCACCACCACCACTATCAATACCAGACATTGGAGACTATTATTGCTCTATCTCTTTATTAAAGAGTAGCTCTGATGGAACAAACAAAATATGTCCTGTTGAGCCCATCCTTGGTTGTTTTTGGGGGATGCAAGGTATAACACTTGGACTAGCTGTGGTAGAGCTACAGTGCCAGTGAAAACAGAAGCTATTCTGGAGCTGGTGGCATCAGCTTATTTTGCTTGTTCTGTTGCTGTAGACATTGAGTCACCAATTGCCAGAAAAATGGTTGAGAAAAACACAATTACCTCTTGGGTGATGAGTTGTATGTAACAAGCTTGCTTGTCTGACTATCCTGAAGCTGAATATTACTAACAGTGGCAGTATCGCTGGTGGTTATTGTGGCAACGGTGGTGGAGGTGTCAGCAGTCCTCATGGCCAAAGGAAGAGATGTTTAGACCTGTTGAACTTGAAATAAATTAATCAAACTTGCTATAAGTGACACTGGCTAGGAGCACCAGTAACTACCAGTCAAACAATAAATCAATCAAATTACTATTAAACAGGATATCTCTATCTTCAAATCAAAGTTTCTTCATGTGGCACTGTGCCATTGGCAGAGAAAAGCACAGTAGTAAATTATCCACTCTTTATATAATCCATGACCCAGGCTATCTAGCTCCCATTCAAAGGTGGCATAAGAGGCACTGGCAGGCAGTAGCAAGGTGTGAGGAACTTAAAAAATATATGTATATATTTTACTAAATGACACACTACCAAAAAATTATTTTATTTCTACAAACAGCTAGCAAAAAGTGCCTGTTAAACTTTAGATCAGGGAATCAAACTTAGTGTAAGTGACAGTGGCTAGGCACAACAGTAACCAGTAATAACCACCACCAGTCTCACACTAGGATCAACTAAACTATAATTAAACAGGATATATCTATCTCCTCACACACTAGGATCAATTACCTACTAGATTATCAATTTACAAATCAAAGTTTGTATTAGTAAGTGGTACTGTGCCACTGGCAAGGCAAGGCACATAAGTAACTTTAGCAGGTTTACACTAGGATCAATGACCCTGGTTATCTATCTCCCACTTAAAGTTGGTGTAGGTGACACTGGCAGAAGCAATGGAGGCCCAACAGTAACGTAAGCCTAACAGTCTCACACAGGGATTAATGACACAGGCTATCTCCCACTCCCACAATCCCTGTCTGCTGGTCTGTGTCTCTCTCAATAGCTGCAGTCTAAGTGCCTAAAACAATCCTGCTAGAAAATATATAGGTTCCCTCTATTGGTCACTATTTACTTGATCTGTAAATAAAATTAATGCTTAGTGACTGCCCCCTTACCATCAATTATTTTTTTTTCCATCCCTTGATTGGACTGGATATGCAACCCCCATCATTGGGCAACCTCATATTCATCATGGCAAACTAAGCTGCCTATTTACAGCTTTGTCTCCCTTGAAAAAAAATCAGCCTCCTCTCGATTCTGTCCCCCTTTTTTATCACTAACTGTGGAGCCTATAATCTCGAAGCATCACAACATATACGGCCATTGCCTTCTCATTTGCTCAGTTTTACATCCACGTGGCGCTTCAAAGATACGGAATTTGGGTGAACAGCCAATTTCCCCAAATTTAGCTGAATCTCAATTCAGCCAAAACTGAATGCTGACATCTAATAATATATTACTAAAATAGTTAAGTTTACTTGATGAATATAAATGACCCTAATGATTGGTGATTTTCTTTTTTTTTTTTTACAAATAAAAGCACTTTATTAAAGTAGAAATCCCTGATGCACATCTTAATAGAATATGCTGTACATACCTATAGTGAGAAATTAGTCATAAGGATGCAAGTGCAGGAAATGGGAAAAATTAGGAAAAAAAGATTTAACAACAAAATCATAGAACAACAAAAGTCAGATATTCAGTACCAACATTAAAATTTTAAAACTCCAGTGCTTATTGAAAAATAAAAATACAAACTATAAGCAGTTTTGGAAAGTAATTTTTTATGAGACAAAAATCCCAGAGGTGAAAGAATCATTTTAAATTAGTATAGCTAATAGTGAAATGTAGCAAAAGAAAATGTTGAATTACGTATATTGGCCATGTTGCTGTACTCTGTAAAGTGACAGATCATGCTAAAAATGATGCATGACATAACTTGAAGCAAATGTATGCATGATTTGGTAAATTACATCATGATGGATGGTGCAGTTGTCTTTCCTACAACCGTATGAATCTTAATTTTAGAATTTACAACAAGAAACCTTTATAAAGGAACATGAATGTACAAACTGACTCTGTGAAATAATGGAATATCTAAATTACCAAAATTGTGTTTTCCATTGGATGGCAAAACTGGTCTCTTCAAGACCCAATAAAAGATGATACATAGCAAACCGAATTGTGTGAATACGTTGTGAAACTTCCCATGCTTTGCCATTTCTAGCTCTGGTAATTGACTATTACTATCACTGTGCACAACTGCACTAATTCATATTTGACTTTTTTCCATGGCAACAAACTCTGATCAAAGAATAGTTTTACGTGTTAAGTATTGTGATATAGGATTGTTAGAGCTTACATCAAGTTAATTAGCGTGTTATTGTATTAAAAATTTTTTTTTCATAATATCAATAGGATATAGAATAAGGATGACCTGTGTTTCATAGCATATGAGTCAATTTTAAAAGGCAAGGACGAGTTCTGTATGATAAGAACAATAACAATTGGAATCTCTGCCTAAATATATTTGCACAATAGTTAATATGTGGAGTAACAGCTTGTTGAGACAAAAATAAATCTGATTTCTATTTTTGAGTTAAGAAGGAATGTTTTTTTTTGTGGCAAAATTGTACATAGTATTAAATTGGGTGTTTTGCATTTTTGTTGATCGACACAATAACAATTTTATGTCCTGGAGGCTCATATTGCTTAACCTTTTCTTTACTGTCCACCAATAGCAGCAAAGAACACAAATAGAAAAAATAGAACATATACAGTGAGACACCAGACAATCCCCATCCAAGTCCCTGTATAACAGCAAGCACCGCCTCTAAAGCTTCCTCTTTTTTCATTGTTGATTCTATCTTGTTATTCTACTTTATTATACTACTTTATATGATTTTTGGTTAATGTTATTTACCTTTGAGCCCAGGGTTGCAGATCATCCTCTGGGGTACTCTTGCATGTGTTTCTCCCATTGTAACTTTGCCTTGTTGCTCCTGTCCTTTGGGGGGTCCCATGTGGTTTGCCTCCCTTTGTCTTTATTTTTCTTATTTTTGTTTTCTCTGTCTTTCTTGGGTCTCCCTCTTCTTCCTGGCTGTTTGGCGCCATTTTGCATCCGGTTTTCACGCTTTCTGTTCAGCTGTTTCGCGAAAGACTTGGGCTTTTGGCCTAAATTTTGCTATGAATTTGTGCCATTCAGGAGTTTGGCTGAGAATGGTATTGTTCAACAATTTTGCCGCAAACGATCTTGTTCGACTATTTTTTCCACAAATGGTTTCTTGTTTGGGATTTTTTTCCACGAGTCTCATGAGACTGGTGGAGGCCATTTTCTGATTTTACCCATCCTTCTGGCTCTGTCTTTGCCTCATGTCTACCCTTTCTGCTGGTATGGCCCTGGTGAGCTCCACTCTCACTCCTTCTCTGGTGTAGCTAGTTTGGGTGATTAACCCCTACTAGCTTGTATTATTATTTTGTCTACAGCTATAAAAGGGTTTAATATTGTGTTGATTTTTTGTGGGTCTCACATTGCAATATACCCAAGCCTAAGGTGCCTGCCCACTTCCCCTGATGAGATGAATATGCCTCAAGGCTTGGGGAGACCCTCTTCAGTTTGTAGCTCCCCTCCATCAGTTGTTGGCCCTATGTCTCACCCTGATGAGGCTCAGTCCCTGGCACTGCAATGCTCAGTCACAGATGCCATTATGACATCTATGGGCTCTATGTCCTCTGCCCTCTCTCAGACCATCTCCCAGTCCTTACTCTCATGCCCACTGGACGCAAAAAGTTCGGGTCCACCCATGCGCCAGCCACGTTCTAGATGAGACCCTTAAGGTGACACACCAAAGAAGGCTACTGCCTCTTGTTTGGGGACTCCTTTATAAAAGACTTGGGGCATTTTTGTTGCGGCTTTTACTGCCCTTGATAAAGCCCAATCCTCCATGAAGAGGGTATTTCAGGGGCAGGTCTCTACCAGGGCCAGCAGATTTAGGGGTCATCTGTCCGGCTGTAATTTCTACAATTCCCGTGGCTCAGGACGAGGCTCCAATACCCAGCAACCCCCCTATTAGGAGACAAGAGGCTGATCCCCCTTCTTCCCTTCACATGGAAGACCATGGCGGTCCAGAGTCTTTAGAAGGAACTCTGGTTCCAGACACCCTTACGGTAAGTTTACATCTACCTCATGTTTCTTCTCAGGTTTGTGTAGGGGACAGACTCCGTAATTTTTTCCCAGCCTGGTCAGCCATCAGCTCTGATGCTTGGGTTCTGGCAACCGTTAGGGGTTTCCACATAGAGTTGGTTGGTACTCCATACCACATCCCTTAACCTCGCCAGATCTCATTCTCCCTACGAGATTGCAAGTTGATAAACATGGAATTGTCGGCCCTCCATGAGAAAGGAGCGATCACTGGAACAACTCGCTCCAATATGCCTTTCCTCCATTTGCCATGATCCCTCGTGTCCTACTCCAGGTTCACTGCCAAATTGATACTGCTGGCCCCAGTTTTGGGGGACCCAGTCCTGGTTCCCACAGCTGCTGGAGCTGGCAGCGGATTTACCCAGGTTATTGCTGTCTTACCTTCTTCTGGATCCAACAAACCTAAGGCATTCGCTTCTGCTGGATGGATCCCTCTTGCTGCTTGTGTGGTTAATTTCTGGGGTCCCTGAAATGTCCAAGGGGTTTCGGATGCAACTAGACGCCTCCTGGTGGATGCATTGGCTCCCGGTACTAGACGGACATATGGGACTGCTTGGCGAGCTTGGGATGGCTGGTGCCTGGCTAGGAACATGGATCCCGTTTCGGCACCTGTGACTGCAATCCTTCAATTCTTTACATGGTTGTTTGAGGATGGCCGTGCGTTTTAATTTGTACTGGTCGGCTATTTCTTCGGCTCATGACGGTTTTGACAGTTGTCCATGGATAAAGACATAAAGGCCAGTATTGTCCCACCCTTCTGAGTTTGTTTAACTGGTTTTATCCCTCCCTGCTGACTTTTTCTATCATATAGGGATTCCAGAGTGCAGTAGGTATTATGTTGTATTTATTTTGTGGTTTTACGTTCACGTATGTCCCGTTTCAATTTTTTTGAATTCACTGGATTTTGTTACCGTGTTTTCTGGATGTTGGGATTTTCTGTTGGTTCCTGTTTTATGTCTCTTCTTGTGATGTGTCACATCTCCAAAGAAAGAGGAAGTTTAGAGGCGATGCTTGCTGTTATATTGTAGCCTATAATTTATTTTAGGGGGTTTGTCTGTTTACCCAGAATGACCTCGATGCACCTTCAAGGACAAGGATTTGGCAGAAAGTGTTGCTATTTCACAATTGCTTTGATATTGGCATATATTAGATACATAAACCCAGCAAGTTTTAAAGTTTATGCTCAGGAGTACGTCCCTGTCTCCTCTTTCCTCATATGTTGAAGATGAACCCACTTATCTACTTTATGGTCAGAAGTACAATATTTCACCTTATAGCCATCTCCATTCACATTACAGTTGAATCTGATAATGAAGTTGTTCATTTCAACTGTATCTCCACTATACTAAAGACTTCCAAGAACCAAACTAAACTCATCATAAGATTTGTTAATCTACTAAACATTTGATTGTTAAATTATGAAAAGGAGTAATTCCAATCATCCTTCAAATCCACATGACAATATAGCACATTTACACAATAAAAAGGTATCACAGCATACCTTCACAAATCTCAAGAATTACTTCAAGAACACCTGGTGTTCTTAGGTATTTTACATCTGTAAACAAAACATCTCACTAATCATCTCATCTTGCTAATGAACAAAGCTCGGCTCAGTTATTTTTTCCAAGATGACCAAGCTGAAGTCTTACATTCCGCAACAGAGTGTTAGTGATTTACATAGCATTTCACTAATTTATCCTTGGACTCACTCTTTAGTTGTATGGCTTTGATTTTCAAATGGCTTAAATTAAGTCAGACTTACAAGGACATTTAAAACACTTAAAGACAAAAATTTAGCTAAATGAGTATATGTTTTATTAAATGTATGTATTTATGTATTTTGCTTGATAGCAGACGTATCTCAAAACCTCCCAAAAAATGTACAAAAAAAAACCCTACAACAATTCACCATAGCTTGTCTTTTGGAAAAATAAAATAATTTATATTGAACTAAAACAAAATTAATCTCAAAATGCATTCACTTATTAAATTGGATTGTTAAATATGCCCAATATTAATATTAATATTTCAATTAATATTTAGATGTTATAAAACAAGTACTGCAAGGAGTGAATTACAGTTTTAAAGCTAAATGTAACAAAATTTTGCACACTGGGATTACAACATTTAAAATATCAGAATCCAAAACTGTTACATAAGAATATACATTTGTAGATAGGTCATCCCCAGCTATGTAACTGAGACCATTTTGACACATTTCATTTAACCATTTTATCACTAACCTCGGTAGGAGTATTTTTTGTGTGTGTTTTTTCACGTTTCATTTTAGGTAAAGTCACAGACACGGTGTTTCCCAATACTGTAAACTACTCATGTTTGTTTTTGCAACAGTTTGCGAGTACAATATAGAAACATAGAATGTGAAAGCAGATAAGAACCATTTGGCTTATCTGGCCTGCCCAATTTTCTAAATACTTTCATTAGTCCCTGGCCTTATCTTATAGCAAGGATAGCATTATGCCTATCCCATGCATGCTTAAACTCCTTCGCTGTGTTAACCTCTACCACTTCAACTGGAAGGCTATTCCATGCTTTCACTACCCTCTCAGTAAAGTAGTACTTACTGATATTATTTTAAAATATTTGCCCCTATAATTTAAGACTATGTCCTCTTGTTGTGGTAGTTTTTCTTCTTTTAAATATAGTCTCCTCCTTTACTGTGTTGATTCCTTTTATGTACGTAAATATTTCTACCATATCCCCCTGTTTCATCTATCCTCCAAGCTATACATGTTAAGGTCCTTTAGCCTTTCCTCGTAAGTTTTATCCTGTAATCCATGAACCAGTTTAGTAGCCCTTCTCTGAACTCTCTCCAAAGTATCAATATCTTTCTGAATATATGGTCTCCAGTACTGCGTACAATACTCTGAGAGAGGTCTTACCAGTGCTCTGTACAATGGCATGAGCACTTCCCTCTTTCTACTGCTAATTCCTCTCACTATACAACCAAGCATTCTGCTAGCATTTCCTGCTGCTCTATTACATTGTCTGCCTACCTTTAAGTCATCTGAAATAATTACCCCTAAATCCCTTTCCTCAGATGTTGAGATTAGGACTCTATCAAATATTCTATACTCTGCCCTTGTGTTTTTACATCCAAGATGCAATATCTTGCACTTAACCAAATTAAAAGTTAGTTGCCAGAGCTCTGACCATTTTTCTAGTTTATCTAAACCATTTGCCATTTGGCTTATCCCTTCAACCCTGTTACATATCTTTGTATCATCAGCAAAATACATATCTTACCATCTAGACCTTCTGCAATAACACTAATAAAACTATTAAAGAGAATAGGTCCAAGTACAGATCCCTGAGGTACCCCACTGGTAGCAAGACCTTGCTTCAAATATACTCCATTGACTACAACCCTCTGTTGCCTGTCATTCAGCCACTGCCTTACCCATTCAACAATATTGGAATCCAAACTTAAATATTGTAGTTTATTGATGAGCCTTCTATGTGTGACCATGTCAAAAGCTTTACTGAAATCTAGGCAATATCTCACATGTATTCCTTTTCCCCTAATCCCGCCTCTAATCCTATACAAGTCTTGCCCTTAGTCCATCTACTAACCCTACCCATATTCCGACCCATAATTCTACCCATAATATAGCCCCTAATCCAAACAATAATCCTAATCCTACCACTAATCCAAACCATAACCCTAATCAAACAGTTAATCCTACCTATAATCCAACTTTGAATCATTTAACCAATTCCACCCCAATCCTACCTCCAAGGGATTTCCCAGTTCAGACAATGCAGAGCACGCTGTACTGTGTGAAAGGGAGATCTACTTTTCATTCTGCAGCTCTTAAAATTGTTATCAGTGCCCTGCAGCACTACAGGGTTTCCAGGCAAACTGTACCAGGGTTTCCCCGCATGGCCCCAAATGATAAAGGGGTTTATCAGGTATGAAAAAATTCCTGAGGCTCCCTGCTTTAATCGGTGGCAGGCTAGAAACAATTGAGCACATCCGCAGTATTTAAGTGGATGCTTTTAGTGTATGTGTGTACAGTTGTATCACATTTCTCATTTTGTGCTGTTGACGGATTCAATAAGTATTTTTATTTTTTTCCTGGAAGTAACTCTGGAATTTAGGAACAGTTCAATTATATTTTTTATTATCAGTTTTTATCACAATTGACAGATACGCAATATCCTAACATTTAATGAGGTGTGAATGCTACACAATAGAGCCATATAGTCCATTAGGGCGTCAAAACGTAAAATGTAGAATATTTTGCTGTTGACACTTGCAATATTTAAGATCCGATGGCTACATTGTATAAACATCTAAGTCTTAATAAATTCTTGCAATGGAAAAACTGAAAGACGTGATACCAAATTCAGAGAAGCTAAAAGTTACTTTCTTAATGGTAAACATTCCCACTTTAGACATCATTCTTCTTTCATTAACAACATAATTATTACTATAGTAATAGTTTCTACAGCAGATGTGAAGCAGAGAAAAAAAAGTTAGCATTGACAGACAAATTTGTTATGATATCCATATGTAGATATCCTAAGCAGGCCACATT
This sequence comes from Pelobates cultripes, assembly GCA_933207985.1. NCBI lineage: Eukaryota > Metazoa > Chordata > Amphibia > Anura > Pelobatidae > Pelobates > Pelobates cultripes. Next base: position 218,722,511 of record OW240915.1, on the reverse strand, counting down.
GTTAGGTTTTCATGTGCAATCTGTTTTAACATATTCACTCCCAATCCCCTGTTTAATTTAAGTTTGCACCCCTGAACAGATTTCTTACAAATGAACATATACAGGGCATTGGACCATTTTAGGTATATTTTGTCAATGTAATTATTATGTTTACCCACCAAAAGTATTATGAAGAGTAAATGAATAAACTAAAATAAAAATATAACTTTTTTTGAAGGAATGGAGAATGAGTGAAAGTTTAATGGAGAAGGGAAGGGAGTTCCACAGAAAAGGTGCAGACCTGGAGAAGTCTTGAAGGCAAGTATCAGAGGTGGGAGTGCGGACAGAGGGTAGATGTAGGTTTTTGGCAAAGCGCAGGGGCCTAGACAGGACATACTTGTGTATTAGGAAGTATAGGTAGTTTGGAGCAGCATTATGCACAGACTTGTAAGCAAGCACAGGAATCTTAAACTGATCCCTATATCTTACTGGAAGCCAATGAAAAGACTGACAGAGAGGGGAGGTGTAGGAGGTGCGGGCAGACAAGAAGATGAGCCTAACCCTCGCATTCATTAAAGATTGCAAAGGTGCAAGTTGCAAATACGTAAGACCACCTAGATGGGGATTGAGTAGACAAGGCGAAAGAGAACAATGGCATGGACCAGCACCTTAGCTGCGTCCGCTGTTAAATAGGGGCAGATATGCTCTATGTTTTTGAGATGGCAGGGGTGATCGACTGGACATGATGGGTGAAGGAGAGGTCAGAGTCAAAGAGAACATCTAGGCAGTGAGCCTGCGAAGTAGAGGTGATGGTAGCACCGTTGACTTGAAGGGACAGACACGGTAGTAGCACCACTTGGGGGAGGAAAGACAAGTTCTGATTTACACAGGTTGAGTTTAACGAAGTGAGAAGCTGTTGCGGACCACCTGGTACCCCGACTGGGTACCTCCGCCAGACACACTCCCTAGCTGTCGCCGGGACACCATCAGCACTTTGGCCTCTAGCCGCTGCAGCTTGGCCGGGGTCTCGTCGTTGCTTCTCACCCTGGAACAAGGTCCTGGATCCAGCTTCTAGTGATTAAAGCTCTCCTGCAGAGAGTATAGCTGTATAGCTGGTACACCCAAACACTAGCTGAGACTGAGTGAAGGGTGTAAAAGAACTGGTTTATTATAGTCAAGTTGCCTGCTTTTATACAGATCCCCCGGCATGGGGTTTCCATTCAATGCAAGCCAATCCCTTCCCATATGTCTCTGTGCCTGGGAGATAATTGCATTAAAGACTGGTAAGTTAATTATCTTCCATGGATAGAGAGGCAAACATAAAAATATAAAACATAAAAATACCCCAAAACATCATAAAAACATAAAATAACCCCACAAATAATACATCCCCAAAGAGCCCTGATCTGAGCACACATGTTCTACAAATAGCACTCATATTCATGCAGTGTAGGGGAAACACCACCGTGTTAAAGTTCTGACCGGACGCACACATGGTCCTATGCCCAAAACAGTTCCAGGGTAGTTGGTGCTTTGGCCGGTCAACTTTCGGGGAGCTCCTGTGTCCGAAACATAGGGTGCTCCTGCTGGTTCTTAGGGAATGTTTGTGCCCCTTAGTGTCAGGATCGTATCCTGACAACTATGTTTTATCTTCATTTATTTATGTTCCCTTAAAAGAAGTCACAGCTCTCCACCACTAGTGGCCTCCCTAGCCATTAGTCACCTCAGTCCTCACCTGACTTGGAGTAATTACAGATCCTAAAAAAGGCCACACCCAAGAATACCAGTGGTCTTTACATTGAAGTTGGTGATTTACCTGAAACACTTCATATCCTGGCTCCTGTGAACCTGCTTCAGACTTACCTTCAAACCTGTTCCATACCAACCTGCTCCAGGTTTACCTTCAAATCTGCTCCTAACAATAACCTGCTCCCCCCTTACCTATACTTCAAACCAGCCTGCCTCTGTAACCAGCCTTTCACTGTTACCCACCTGCCTTTGTTACAATCCTACCTGTAAATTACAGACATTTTTTATTATTTGCAAGTAACCTGTTCTGTGGCAAGTATCCTGTTTTGTGGCATATTACCTAAATTCTGTTTTGCCTCAAGTTTCATAATATGTCTAAAATCACTAATAAAGTACCTGACGTCAACCCTGGCATAAGTCTCCTATCTGACCTGCACAAGATCATGATACTTAGTCTCATCTCAGGCACCTTCCCTCCAAAATGTGCTCTCCTGGTGGGTTTTAACATCATTCAAAATTATGGACCAAGTTGACATGGAGCTGCACAGTGACCTTATGCTGAAAACAGTTCTATACCCTTCACAGCTAAGTCCCGCTGAGGTGACCCACGAAGTCCTCATGCCAAATTTAGTACCATGGCTAAGTACCGCTGAGGACAATATGTGTTTCTTTGTGCAAACGGCCGCCAGGGAGCTACTGTTCAGTTCCATTCAAATGAAGGGAAAGTGCTGGACGAGGGGCACCCAGGGAAACCTGCTAATGGTGGCTGGGGAGGTATATCCCAAACTTTGGATACTGGCCATAGTCCTTGGGCAGTAGGCTAGCCAGCAGGCTCCGCCTGGAGCTTGTGGTATATGCACATTTGCCACAGCAGCCATCCAGTTGGAAATTGCAGAGAGGCAATTACAGACACGTGTCAAGATGGGCAGAGAGAGATCATGAGAGGACAGGTAGATATGCTTGTCATCCGCATATAAGTGATAATGGAAGCCAAAGTCAAGTCCTCCCCTTCAAACCCCATCCATACTTTCTGTGGCTTTCCAATCACAGACTTCTCAATGCAGCTCAATGAGAAGTCTTCATTGAGCTAAATAAACCAGGAAGTAACAGGGCCAGTTGTCTGATTGATTTACAGCCAGGAGGGTGTAACCTTCTAATTTATAAAAGTGCCAATTTCTATTGAAATCTGCACTTTTTGTAAAATCAAAAAAGTGGTTACCCTCTTCACACATAAAGCTTTTCAGCAAGATAAAGTCCAGAGTGTCTCTTTAAGTCATTTAAAAGCTTAGCCAACAATATTCTGAATTACCACATTCAAATTGGGCAAAATCACAGAATTTAAGGATGTCTGGACCATGGCTCAAAAGCTCCACTTGCCCTAGGCACTAGCAAATGGGAATTACACCATGACTAGTAAAAATGTAGCCCTGGTATATTTTATTTATGTGTCATGGACTTTACAAGTTTGCAGTGGCTAGTAACTTTTAATGCCTGGCTTGAAATTTCAATCCTTGTCTGGACTCTTTGTTTGGACTTTTTAAAGTCCAAGCTATATCTATGCATATTTATATGTTAGCATGCATCTGTATGCCTCCTGCATAAAAATAGAAGCTACCAATATAACTACCAGACACCTACTGGTATCCACTGTAAAAACAAGCATGTAAGCACAATGAATAGGTTAATTTTAAAGATAAAATTCCATCTATAGATGGCACGCTCACTTTAAGACCTATTCAAATCTATATTTCAGTACAAAAAGAAATTTTAAAAAAATTTAAGAATTAAACAATTTCATACAATGGAACTGTCAGCATATTTTTTTTTTTTTATAATTTCACCTAATACGGGATTTGGTGATGATAAAATTTAAGGTTGCTATATAATCAGATAATGATCCCATGTGATTCACTTGTAAATTCACAAAGTAACTTTAAGATTAAAATGCTATGATACAATTAGTTCAATTAGATTGGGTCAAATGATTACGATTATCTGAACAGAATTTTTATCATTCACATATTTTATATGTATATCTTATTTGCGTAATGTGGTTATATAAAAGGAAAACATAAGATATTGTCCAGTTGTTTATTCATATGTGAGAAGCTATGGATCAGAACATGATTCTATTAGTTAACAGTATGATAAATACTAGCATAAACCCAGTTGATAAAAAAAAAAATATATAGAAAAAAAATAATCACATAAACCATTTCTGGGTAACATCATTTTTTAAGAAGCGCTTTTTATTTGTATATAAAATGTTATATTTATCTGAAATACTTTTCTGCAAGTAGCTGTCAATATAAATAACTCTACTACTTTTTAGTTTTCCACTATCAGTCTTGCTTTTATTAGTAAAATGATTTAGCTAACTAAAATTAAATTATATTTACTGCAATTTTTAACTGAAAGGAGCATTGCAAAAAAAAAAGCAAAACCAAATTCTATTGACAATAAATATCTGTCATATGATTTTGCCAGCATGGCTATGAAAAAACCTTGTTCAAACCTGAAAAATGCTCAAGTGAGCCCCATTTGCACTGGCCATGAGAATGAATTAAGGGACAAATGGGTGGATAGCAGAGCAATAAACTTGAGCTATTTGCACTGATTGATGGGAGGATAAAAACCAGAATTGTATAGATGAAAAAGTGTAAAATATGGTCCAATATCTTCTCAAGTCACATTCTTATATCAAAATTGGGATGGAGAACTTCTAAAAGCTTCAAGGAAACTTTTGCTATAATATTTAGTCTTTCGATTTTTCTAAACAGATGTGTGATTTTTATAAATATTTTCTTGTAGACATCTTTTTAGATGTCGTTAATCCCACCAATAACATAATCATCTTTTTTAAGAGCTATGATGATGATGTCAGAAACAAAACATGAATCTCTTACCGAGAAAAATAAACACATATCCAGTAAAGGGATTCTGCCGTGTAAATGCTGCATTATCCTGATCAGACAGAGAAAGTCGCAGTGCTGCAAACTATTTAACTCTCTCCTGTCATAGGTAACACATCCAGTGCATTAATTACACAAGTGCTCTCTAATGAGTTATGTTAATTGGAACTAATAATAAACAAGCAGGCATTAGGTTAGTTTCCAATGGTTATCGGTAAAATGTATAGGACATGCCACAAATTAGGTACACTTATCCAATGTATGATTATATACTGTAACTAAACCCACATTATTATTTTGATTTAAAAATATATTATATTCTGTGATCTTTGAAATTGCTGTTCAGTGAATGAGTGAGTGCACTGGATCTTGTACGTTGTATGAAATGGACCATGCAATACTCTTATAATGTATCCATTTTCAGGTGAGTGCAGCTGTCTTGGTTTCATATATTTATGTAAATATATATATATTTGGGAGTCTAGGCCAATAATCTGATTTTGCACTACTCCCTGTCACATAGGATTTCCCAAGTAAGTGGGTTAATCTCACATGAGCAGGAATTAGGTTGCTAGGATAGAGCCGGCCAGAATTAGGGTACACTGGAGTTGTGGCAGGCTTATGCAATGTATAATCATCTACGGTTAGTAATTACCCATTATTTTTGCCTGGCTTAGGTGATTTCTTTTTTTTAAACTGTTACATTCTGTGAGCTTTGAAATTGCTGTTTAGTGAATGAATGAGTTTGCTCTGAAACGTGTATGTTGTCAGTAAAATGTAACCATTAAGCAATAGCATACTGACAGCCAGTAGGTGATTTTGGCACAATAAATACAGATGTGATTCCTTAAAGGATCACTATAGGGTCAGGAACACAAACATATTTTCCTGACCCTATAGTGTTAAAGCCACCATCTAGCCCCCCTGGGCCCCTCATGCATCCATAAATATAGCAAAATCTTACTGTATTCAAGCCTGAAGCTGTAACTCTGCAGGCTGTTTGACTCAGAAAAACAAGAGGTCTGCTGACATCATCAGAAGTGGTAGCCTGATCCAATCACTGTGCTTCCCCATAGGATTGGCTGATACTGACAATCAGCATCTCCTCATAGAGATGAATTGAATCAATTAATCTCTAAGAGGAAAGTTCAGTGTCTGCATGCAGAGGGAGGAGACACTAAATGTTTGGATGCATTGTAGGCAGCCATGACCCAGGAAGTATCTCTAACAGCTATCTGAAGTTATCACTAGGCTATAATGTAAACACTGCTTTTTCTCTGAAAAGACAGTGTTTACAGCAAAAAAGCCTGAAGGTAATGATTCTACTCACCAGAACAAACTCACTAAGCTGTAGTTGTTCTGGTGACTATAGTGTCCCTGTAACCAACACTTTGTATACTATCTGATTCATTGGTATTGCAGATTCAGTGCATGTGCGCTTCACCTGTAGCCATATGGGCAAATTGTCTTTAGTGTCTGTACAAATTTGACGTGCCATATTTCACAAGATATATAAAGATGCAAGCAGCCTAGATTGGGGGATCATTATCCCAATCACCCTCAGACAGCTATGAAACAATTATCAAAGTCTTCTTCATGTTTTGAAAATGCTTGTATTGCAGTCTCAAAAGGGTGATTTGTCAACATTTACACCCTAAATATCAAGCTTAGTCCTAATGTGCTTTATACCCATAATATACAGTGAAATCACACGTGTTACAATTAAAATGTTACAACAGTGAAACAAAAACATGGATGTGATACATACAAATTTATAATCTAAATTGCAGTTAACAATTTAAAATCCACATTGCAATATATTACATTTTAATACTCTACACCAGTGGTTCCCAACCTTTTTTTACTTGAGTACCCCTTGGCAGACTATTTCCATAAATTGTACCCCCATATTAGCAAAATAATTGTAATTAATATAGTTGCTATTATTTCAAATATATATGTTTTTCTCTGCCTGTTTTCCCCTTTTTTTCTTCTTGTTCTTCCTCTGACAGTGTGTGCAGGGGGCAGTGTGTGGGAAAATGACATTGTGTGGGGGCAGTGTGTGGGAAAATAACATTGTGGGGGGTAGTGTGTGGGAGGGTGACATTGTGAGGGGGCAGTGTGTGGGAGGAGGATTGTGGGGGGGCAGTGTGTGGGAGGGCATGTGACAGTGTTGGGGAGAGCAGGTGACAGTGTGGGGGAGGGCATGGGAAAGAGCATGGGGCAGTGTGTGGGGAGGGTGTCAGTGTGGGGAGGAGGCTGACAGTGTAAGGAAAGGGGATTGTTGGGGGAAAGTGTGGGGGGAGGAGGCCGTGGGATAGTGCGCAGGGCCAGTGCGTGGAAGGATGATCGTGTGGAAGGAGGACAGGTGACAGTGTGTGTGTGGGCAGTGTTTGGGGTGGGTGACAGTGTGGGGGAGGACAGGTGACAGTGTGTGGGGAGGTTCGTGAAAGTGTGGGGGGAGGACAGATGACAGAGCATGGGGGCAGTGTGTGCAGAGGTTTACAGTGTGTGGGGAGGTTGGTGACAGTGTGGGGGAGGGCAGGTATCAGTGTGGGGGGAGGACAGGTGACAGAGCATGGCGGCAGTGTGCGGGGAGGGTGTCAGTGTGGGGGAAGGGGCTGACAGTGTGGGGAAAGGGGAGTGACAGTATAGGGAAATCGGATTGTGGGGGGAACTGTGTGTGAAGAGGAGGACCATGTGAGAGTGTGTGGGGGCATTGTGTGGGAGGATGATAGTGTGGAAGGAGGACAGGTGACAGTGTGTGGGGGCAGTGTTTGGGGAGGCTGGTGATAGTGTGGGGGGAGGACAGGTGACAGAATGTGGGGGCAGTGTGTGGGGAGGGTGACAGTGTGTGGGATGGTGACAGTGTGAGAGGAGGACAGGTGACAGTGCGTGGGGGCAGTGGTTGGGGAGGTTAGTGACAGTATGAGGAAAGGGTGACAGTGTGTAGGGAGGCTGGTGACAGTGTGGAGGGAGGGGAGTGACAGTGGGTGGGGGGAGGGTGACAGTGCATGGGGAAGTGTGTGGGAGAAGGACAGTGTGGAAGGAGGACAGGTGACAGTGTGTGGGGGCAGTTTTTTAAGGGGGGTGACAGTGTGGGGGAGGACAGGTGAAGCTACAGATTAGAACATGATTCTATTAGTTAACAGTATGATAAATACTAGCATAAAAACAGTTGATAAAAAAATATATAAATTTCTGTGTAACATCATTTTTTAAGACACGCTTTTTATTTGGATATAAAATGTTATATTTACTTTTCTGCAAGTAGCTGTCAATATAAATAACTCTAGTATTTTTTAGTTTTCCACGATCAGTCTTGCTTTTATCAGTAAAATGATTTAGCTAACTAAAATTAAATTATATTTACTGCAATTTTTAACTGAAAGGAGCATTGTAAAAGAAAAAAAAAGAAAAAACAAATTCTATTGACAATAAATATCCGTCATATGATTTTGCCAGCATGGCTATGAAAAAACCTTGTTCAAACCTGAAAAATGCTCAAGTGAGCCCCATTTGCACTGGCCATGAGAATGAATTAAGGGATAAATGGGTGGATAGCAGAGCAATAAACTTGAGCTATTTGCACTGATTGATGGGAGGATAAAAAACAGAATTGTATAGATGAAAAGTGTAAAATATGGTCCAATATCTTCTCAAGTCATATTCTTATATCAAAATTGGGATGGAGAACTTCTAAAAGCTAACAGTGTGTGGGGAGGTTGGTGACAGTGTGGGGAGGGGGTAGCAGTGTGTGGGGAGGGTGACAGTGTGGGAGAAGGAGATGTGACAGTGGTGGGGCTGACAGTGCAAGAAGGCAGTGTGTGGTGAGGGGGGTGACAGTGTGTGGGGAGGGGGTGACAGTGTGGAGGGAGGGGAGTGACAGTGGGAGGGAGACATTGCACTGGAGCAGTGTGTGGAAGGAGGACAGTGTGACATTGTTGGAGGAGGACAGGTGACAGTGTGGGAGGACAGTATGTGGGAGGGTTACAGTGTGGGAAGAGCGTGACTGTGTGGAAGAAGGACAGGTTTTAGATGTGGAAGGAAGACAGCGAGGAGGGGGCAGTGGCAGTGTGGGAGGGTGACAGTGAGGAGGGAGGCAGTGACAGCGTGGGAGGGTGGCAGTGGGGAGGAGGGTAGTGACAGTGTGTGAAGGTGACAGTTTGGAGGGGGTGATGACAGTGTGAGAGGGTGACAATGGAGAGGGGTAGTGACAGTGTGGGATGGGAAAGTGACAGTGTGGGAGGGTGACAGTTGGGAGAGGGCAGTGACAGTGTGGGAGGCAGACAGTGTGGAGAAGGGCAGTGAGAGCGTGGGAGGGAGATACTGGGGGCAGTGACAGTTTGGAGGGAGGGGAGTGAAAGTGGGTGGGGGGAAGGGTGACAGTGCATGGGGGCAGTGTGTGGGAGGAGGACAGGTTTTAGGTGTGGAAGGGAGGAGGAGGGCCAGTGACAGTGGGGAGGGAGACAGTGGGAGGGGGCCAGTGACAGTGGGGAGGGAGAGAGTGGGAAGGGGGCCAGTGATAGTGGGGAGGGAGACAGTGGGGAGGGGGCCAGTGACAGTGTGGGAGGGAGGCAGTGGGGAGGGGGCCAGTGACAGTGTGAGAGGGAGACAGTGGGGAGAGGGCAGTGGCAGTGTGGGATGGATGACTCCAGAATGTTCATTTATTTATTTTATTTATTTATAAAATATTTTACCAGGAAAGATACATTGAGATTTTTCTCGTTTTCAAGCATGTCCTGGGTCCACAAATCATTGCATTTTTACAATTAGGGTACAATAAAATACAAAAACAATATTAATACACAATAAATACAAAATTTAACATAGAACAGGCAGGAAATATATAATCAACCATGACAGGTGCATTCTGTTTTGAGGTATATAGAGAGGGATCTCTTAAAGGACTTTAGGCTTAGAGAAGATTTTAAATTTATTTTATCTATCAACATATTATTTGTATGAGATTAAGTCCTTATCTTTGATTCTTCATCAAGTATGATTACAATTATTTATAAAGTGCTAATATAATTCACAGCACTAGATAATGGGTAAAAAAAAAAAATGTTTAATTCTAACAAAACAAATGTGACATACAGGAACAGTAGGCCCTGCTCAAATGAGCTTACAAACTAAAGGGATAAGGGACACAAAGGAAAGTGAGAAAATCAAGTAGTAGCACAGTGGACGTTATTGGTGGACAGCAGTAGAAGGTTGTAAAGGATAAGTAGTTAAGTGGAAAGCTCACAGGTTTCTCTAAAGAAGTGAGTTTTAGGGATTTTTTTTCAAGTACTGCAGAGATTGGGAGATTTGAATGTCCCATGGGAGTGCATTCCATAAGGAGATGGAAACCCTGGAGAGGTCCTGCAGGCAAGAGTCTGGGGTGTGGGTACTAGAACGGGACAGCAATGGGTCCCTGACAGAGCGAAGAAGCCGGGCTTAAGCATATCTGCTAATGAGAGAGAATATGTTAGCAGAGGCATGATTATGGAGAGCTTTGTAAGAAAGTACAATAACCGTAAATGAATCCTAAATGAAACAGGAAGCAAAGAATGACAGAGGGATGAGAGTTGCTTGATGTAAGGTAGATGAGTCTGGGAGAGGCGTTCATTACAGACTGTAGTGGGGCAGTCTGGTCACTTTACAGGCTGACAAACAGAAGGTTATAATAATCAAGGCGGGAAACAATGAGAGCATGGACAAACATCTAATTTGCATAATTCTTCCTTAAATTTGTTAAAGATTCCCAGACCTTGTTGATTGAATGTAACCCTACGGCATGAGGCTGCCACCACCATACTTTACTGTAGATATAGTGTTTGTTGAGGTAAAGGCAGTGTTTAATTTGCAACAGAGATGGCAGTTTGAATTATAGCTTGCATCTTATGTGTATCCAATTATGAACAGAAGTGGTTTAACATATTGTAGACACACACCATTGTATTATAAATTTTGACCAGCAACACACCCAGCTGTTCCCGTTATGCTGTAATATGTTTATGAATGCTTTAAGGCTATAATTTTAAGGCTTGTGTGCCTAATGTTTATAGCAAAAAGTGATAAAATCTATAAAAAAAAATCTGAATAAAGTCAGAAAAGGCTTGTACGCCTATCTATGACTTGCTTATTGCAGCCTTACCCAAACTTAATGCCTAGATGTTAAATCAATATTTTGACAGGTTTTCAAACAATGTGTGACATTTGAGCAAAAACCTTTGGCATGTTTGCATTGTTAGCATTTGGAAAATAATTTTCCTTTACTGCTTTATTCATGATGAGCTAAAATTAGGTCACGTGGGACTTGTGGAAAACAATTTATATGGTAACTGTCTAAAACACATTCATAAATATATTGAGACTGACAGTAGTTTACTTTTTTATTAAAATCCTGGAATGGAGTATTGTATAGCTGGTTAATATAAGGAGTCTGGATGATGATATGAAGTGATGCATTCTGAGTCTCAGTGTCATAGTAAAATAAGGATCCAAAGCAGACTTTTACAGAGCCCTGAGTGCAGAGTGTTATTTGTGCTGCCTTGAACTCCCCAAATAACATACAGCGATATCCCTTCATATTTGATAAACAGGGTTTATTTATTTATTTATTTATTTATTTTATTAACTTTTATTTGATATTTAAATTTCAATGTTGATGCAGTCATAAAAAGTGATAAAGTAATAAACAATGTTATCAATTAAAGGATTATCAGATTAACTCTTAATTTGAAGGAGCTAATTTGGGGGAAATGTGGTAGAATTTGGAGGTAAATTACTAAAGGAAGTGAAGTCAATCTACTGCCCAGATCAGTCAGAATTGAAATCTACAGAAGTGAAGAAGGACTGTATATCTCAGCCCTCTCTCTTTAGGTAGAACAATTCTGAATTCATGACCTTGTCCTCACATCCTGCTTTTTGCCTCTCCTCTCCCACATCTGATTACAACAGAGACCAATTCCCTATAAAGTACAGCAAGAGGGCATCAATAGATGGACTTCTGTTATACAAGCTATACAGTGCAATAGGTTCATGTGGAAATGCTTTAACAGTGTTCTGTAACTAAAACTGTTGGGTAACTAAAACTATAGATCAGGGTGGTGCAGTAGACATTGTTTACCTAGATTTCAGTAAGGCTTTTGACACTGTTGCACATAGAAGGCTTATCAATAAACTGCAATCTTTAAGTTTGGATTCCAATATTGTTGAATGGGTAAGACAGTGGCTGAGTGACAGGCAACAGAGGGTTGTAGTTAATGGAATATATTCGAAACTTGGACTTGTCACCAGTGGGGTACCTCAGGGATCTGTACTTGGACCCATTCTCTTTAATATTTTTATCAGTGATATTGCAGAAGGTCTTGATGGTAAGGTATGTCTTTTTGCTGATGATACTAAGATATGTAACAGGGTTGATGTTCCAGGAGGATAAGCCAAATGACAAATGATTTAGGTAAACTAGAAAAATGGTCAGAATTGTGGCAACTGACATTTAATGTGGATAAGTGCAAGATAATGCATCTTGGGCGTAAAAACCCAAGGGCAGAGTACAGAATATTTGATAGAGTCCTAACCTCAACATCTGAGGAAAGGGATTTAGGGGTGATTATTTCTGATGACTTAAAGGTAGGCAGACAATGTAATAGAGCAACAGGAAATGCTAGCAGAATGCTTGGTTGTATAGGGAGAGGTATTAGCAGTAGAAAGAGGAAGTGCTCATGCCATTATACAGAACACTGGTGAGACCTCACTTGGAGTATTGTACACAGTACTGGAGACCGTATCTTCAGAAGGATATTGATACCTTAGAGAGGGTTCAGAGAAGGGCTACTAAACTGGTTCATGGATTGCGGGATAAAACTTACCAGGGAAAGGTTAAAGGATCTTAACATGTATAGCTTGGAGGAAAGACGAGACAGGGGGGATATGATAGAAACATTTAAATATATAAAGGGAATCAACACAGTAAAGGAGGAGACTATATTTAAAAGAAGAAAAACTACCACAACAAGAGGACATAGTCTTAAATTAGAGGGACAAAGGTTTAAAAATAATATCAGGAAGTATTACTTTACTGAGAGGGTAGTGGATGCATGGAATAGCCTTCCAGCTGAAGTGGTAGAGGTTAACACAGTAAAAGAGTTTAAGCATGCATGGGATAGGCATAAGGCTATCCTAACTATAAGATAAGGCTAGGGACTAATGAAAGTTTTTAGAAAATTGGGCAGACTAGATGGGCCGAATGGTTCTTATCTGCCGTCACATTCTATGTTTCTATGTTTCTATGTTTCTGTTCAGCACTAGATGGGGCTGGTGAGTGAACCTGAAGTGTGTTCATGCAAGCCTGATATACCTCTTTCAGGTTGACTAGCCTCTATTGCACCACTATCCCCTGCTGGCCAATGCGATACCTTCTAATATTGGGGTGAAGGGGTATAGGAGACTTCAGCCAGAATTCATATAACATGGATATTAATAAAATAACCATTCATATTTATCACCTTGCGAAACTGTTCTCCAATTGGAGTAATTGACCCACAAATACATAGATTTTTTTTTAATTCAGAGATTGCTGATCATTTGTAGAGCTTTCACTGATAAACTTTGATCCTACAGAAATAACAGCAGAAACAGATATTTCTTAATATATGTCTGAGGGCAGATGGCATACATCCACTTCCTGTCCAATACATAACCCAAACATGCCGCTATGTCCATGGCAACTGCTGTGGTTTTGGGAACTTGGAAGCAAACAAAGGTAACAAATATTTAGTTTTCACAATTATACTTTATTCTTTAAAGTGTTCACACAGCACGTTATTGACCATTGTATGGGATTTTTGTGTGGCCTAATTATGGACTCTATAAAATAGCAGTTGTTTGCTAAAAAAAAACAAGAGTATGATGCACACAATAAAAAAGGGGGGATACTTCCTGCAGGGTGCACCAGAAAGGGAGGGCCAATCCCCGAAGGCATCAAAAGGAAAAAAAAGAAATACCCAGGAACACCTGAGGTTTCTTCTAAAACGCAGTCTTGACTTGATAAAGGCTCAGAGGGGAGCTGAAACCTTGTCTCCACTCCCTTGATTCAAATAAAGACTGCCTTCTAGAAGAAACCTCAGGTGTGCCTGGATATTTATTTTCAATTTGTAATAAAAAACAGTTATACACCCTTAAAGGAGCAATTCCCAAGCCAATGATATCATACTGGGAATTCATGAGGACTGATTTAGGGACTATTACTACTTTATTGTGTTAAATAAAAATGCTGGGGTCCTCAAAAACAGCTATAACCAAAGTAAATAAAACAGCTTGCTCATTAGTATCAAAGCCCCGCCAAATAGAAATGAATATGTAAAACAATAAAGAATGCTTTAAAGTTTGAATAAAATGGGATCTATTTTTGATCGATTTTAATGCACGACTGTACTCTCTATTTCTGTCTTTTTTATCATCATATATTATCTTTCTAGAGCACAGAAGAAAAAAACACTTTTCCACGTTCTTTGCAATGAGAATGCTTCTTTATTTCAAGAGCGGGTGAGAGGCAAACCATGCAGTACCATAAAGCAAAGAATATTACCAGGTGGCCTTGTAAAAGAACCAGCAGAGATTGCACTACATTGTATTTAGCATGGATATCCGGAAGCTTATGGTGGGGATAGAAATCATCTATGACAAAACATTTACCTGCTATCGCAGTATTGTTTATCAGGGCAGTAAAATGCTCCACTACTTAGTGCCTATCAAAAGTATACACTCATAGTAAATATAAACACTAATAGTAAATATAGGTTTATAGTATGTACAATATTCAATAGTGACACAAGATTTGCAGGCTCATGAAATGGCTTGAAAGCTGTCATGTTTTAAAAAGCAAAAAGTTTACAGTGGGAAAGGTGGTGTCCTTGCTTCATTGACTATAGAAAAGCATGTATATCTCTATCATATCTGTAGCAGAATGTCATTTTTACTACCGTCTTACAAAAACAGTATGCTAGGTCTCTTTAATTATTTTTTTTCTTTTTCTTCTAGTAATAATAGCCATGATAATTTAGTTGCCATACTCGTCCAGTAATGTAGATGCAACATAGTAAAGTATTGCATTATCTCTGAATTCCTTTTTTTATTGGACTAACAGAAATATGTAATGATGAGCTTTTGGGAGATCATCCCTTTATCAATGCTTAATCATATGGATCTAGTTCAGCATAATGGAACATAAAATAAATCAGTAGGTTGTTTTTTTTGACTAGTTTGTGAAGTCCAAAAAAATTTGCATTGGCATCAAGAAACTGCATTGTCAAAGACATATCAGATATTGCTGAAATATTATTCCTCTTTAAATGTTTCTCCAAGGCTTTTAGTATATTTTTAATATTTATAAAAATATTTTTATTTTTATAATTTGTTTGACTATAAATATAAGCTTTTCTTTGTTCTATGAAGAATATAGCAAAGATGGCCAAATTATATAATACACTATAAAACACACACCAGTTTTACTGTTAGGACATTATTTTCTCTTAAGAGGATAATGGGAGAACAATTGTTGGAAAGAGAGCTTTTGCCTTGAAAAGCTCTTACTTAGAATTCAAGCTCAGTCTTCTATTTTCTGAATGTTAAAGCTAACATTTTCTTTAATAATGTTCAAAAAAAAAAAATATTTATGCCAAAGCAAATACTTGAAGTGAGTATAATCTAAGCAAAGCAACTCTAGCTTTATGAATCAGGTTTGTTGTATAGATCATGCCCCTGTAAGTTTACTGCTCAATTCTACTTCAATAGGATATCCTAAAATGAATACACATTGCAATAAGGTAGGCAAAAAAATGGATTCCTTTCCAGGAAGTGTGTAAGGTGGCTATGTGAGTCATAGCCAGAGGAGGTATGATTAGTGCATAAACAAAGTGAATTAACTCCTAAATAACAGATAATTGAGCAATGAGACTGCAGGTGCATGATTTTTACACCAAAACCACTGCATTAAGCTAATGATGTTTGGTTCTTAAAGTGTAACTTTAAACATGGGTATTGTTAGGGTACACTACTGGTCAACAAAAACCCAAGGCTAGCAGCAGAATAGCTCATGTTTTAAAATAAATAGCTATTCATACAGGTACTACATCATACGTTTTTACAAAACATGACATAATTAAAAAGTTTCTTACAAAGGAGGACCGGGGGGAGGAGTTGTGGAAGAAAATCATCTTGATACTCTCTGTGGTCAATAGTGTCAGTAACTGTTTTCCGTTGATGAGATCTGCTGCTGTGTGCAGTATCATCTTCTCTTCCTCCTTAGTGACCTGAACAAAATTTGTGATCTATAGGACAAGAGATTGCATGTGACCTATTATTTCCATGATATATCACACAAAATCTGTTCTTTAAAATAAATTTGAATTGTGTATTTTACTTCTCAATAATTAAACTCTCTATCAATATTTTTATAAAATATAAAAAAATACACAAAGGAAGCAATTTGTGAATAGTCAGAGAAGTTCCACATATATTACTTAAAGGGACACTACAGTCCCCAGAACCACTACAGCTTAATGTAGTTGTTCTGGTGAGTATAGTCAGTATCTGCAAGCTTTTTAATGTAAACTTTGCCTTTTCTGAGAATAGGCAGTGGTTACATAACTGCCTAGGAACACCTATAGTGGCAGTCACTCAAATGGCCACTAGAAGTGCTTTCTGGGTCAGTGCTGCACAGCTGAATGTTACTCGTAGAAATACACTGATTTAATGCATTACTATGAGAACATGCTGACTGGTGCAGTATGGTGTTATACTGTGCATGTGCAATAGCCTTCCAATGTTTTCCTAAGGGAAAACATTGGATTGGCTGTGATCATCAAATTTGCTGATCTCACCCATGGAGGCCAAGGACAACCGTGACAAGATCTGCATGGTGTGGAAAAAAGGTAGAGTAAACTACCTTTTTAAAGGGAGACAATAGGAGTAGGGCACCTAAACTCTGTTTATACATTTGTAGTATCAGGAATACATGTTTGTAATCCTGTCACTATAGTGTTCTTTTAAGCATTCAGGATACATGAATACAGTTACAAAGTTATATCACTGATTCAAATAACGTACTGGAAGTCAAGGAGGCAAACCTTCCTACAATGAGAGGCTGCCAGTTGCTGTTGTGTGAGGGGCAGATGCTTCAGCTTCAGGAATTATATGCCCTCATTCCTCCACTGTAGATCCTGAAGGGCATGAGATGTTGGAATTGTGATGGAAAGGAATACAATCGATCAATATAGATATTTACAATGTCATATGTCTACTGGATAACTTGTTTTCATTTAGAACCTGGAAATCATGACTAGTAGGTGTTCTTCATCATATGACAGAAGATCAAGCCTTATGGGATGGAACTTTTCCAGTTTTTTTCTGACAGTGCGAAACCATGCATGCCTTCTTTTTGACAATCTGCTTGATATCAAGTTATTTGTAACATATGTAATTATATAATAATATTAATATATCAAATGTAACACATATCTATTAATGTCCAATTCCTAACTCTCATGACAAACAAAATATAATTAACAAGAGTTGATGATGACTCTTTTCAATTCAGTTTCTAAAATATAATAGATAGAGAACAGAATACAGAAACGTAAGGTTTGCAATTACAAGACAATGCAATCATTTACCACTTCCATACCAGGTCTTTATAATCATGTTTTTTGTTTGTTTTAGATTACACAATTTCCGTCTGTTATATCAAACACATATCTACTAAAGAAATGTGTAAGTCATGTGTATGTATATATAAAAACCTCGGTTCTGACCCCACCAATAGCATTCACTCATCAACAACTTTTTTTACACAGCCTATTCTGCTCTCTTGTTATCCCCAAAATATAACTACAATGTTTAAACATTTGGTAATCAGGGTGGCATTGTCTTCTGGGCCAGAAAGTGTTGGACATATTTGTTACATGGAGCTCTGATAGCATAAAATTGTATCATCAATCTACTATTTTCAGTACACCATACATTTTGATGTTTACTGCTCACAATTCCTAGAAATGTTATCCTCATAGAATTAAATATTAATCACATAAAATGTGTAGAGTATTTTGCCTAAATCTGCTCTAATCAGATATTTCCTTTATAATATATGTGACGGACCGCTGGCACTCCGACTGAGTACCTCCGCCAATCGATGCTCCTAGTGCCCGCTGAGGACTCCAAGCGCACCCAAGGCCAGGATCCAGCTTCCAGTGGGTGAACCTCTCTTTCCCCAGAGAGCAGGAACAGGAACAAATCAAGCTATTGCAAGAGCTTCCTCTGGGGAGTAAGTGATTATAGCAATCCCCAGAGTGTAGGTATCCCTTCCCCCAAACATGAGCCAAGGCTTAATGCTGGAACAAGACTGATTTACTGGCACACAGAACTCACAATTTATGCAACACAAAACTCCTCCTCTGGGCCAGGCTAGATAATTGAGTTTCTACAATACACAAAGCTCAATTATATGCTGGCCAGAAATAATACAGTTTCATAAAACACACAGGGACCCCAAAACATGCAATAACCCCATAAAAAGTATATCCTTGGAACCGGGGGATCTGGGTGAACCACATATCCAAAATTCACCCAGATCCGTTCAGTACTTTGGAAAATACAGTTTAATGCAGATTCTGCAGAACATATACAGGCTAAATGAAAAACAATCACTGTATAATGTGTCCCCTGCTGTATAGTCCAAAACCACCGCACAATGTCTCTGTGCAACAAATACTGTCGAGATGGCACCATGTTGAAAAGTCCAAACAGTGTCTGTGAGTTAAAATGGCCGCCATCCATTGTTCTCACCATGTGCTTCTGATACAGGAAATGGTGGCCACCCATTAACTCCACAGTATGTCCCCATATGGTTCTTAAAGGGCCAGCAGCAGCACAACACAAATCCATTATGCCCAAATCATGTCTTTAAAGGGCAATACATCCCAGGGGCCATAGTCACAGGGCAAGAGGTGGGCAAGCAGTCCTCTCCAGGCACAAGTGGCGAAGGGCACTTCGTCACAATATATAAATACCGTACCTTAAAGAATACGGAATCTATCAAACTGCAACTCTCACTGAGCTTTTTGCTGATTTTGCTAAGGTCGAATTTAGGCAATGAACTATAAAATAACCATGTTGTGAGACTATGTGTAATCTTTGACAATTATCTAAATGTGATGTAATGTGACATAGTAATATACCTATATAATCTGATGTGTTATACCAATAAACTCAAAATTGATTTGGACCTCACAGTGGTGTTGTGTCTGAGTCAACTCTCCAAGCCTGTAGGTGCGGTGTGCTGATTGGATCTTATGGAGCTGCAGCTGCAATATTCACTGGGGAAAGAAATGTAGACCTACCAGTTTTGGCGGCTTATACAGGATTACTCCTGGGGTAAATAGACCTTTTTTCTTGTTCTTCTATCCCTCAAGTAATTTTAGAGACAGTGTTAGGCTTTGGCTGGTAGGTCCACCAGATAAATAAGGAAGCCAGGTTTTGGATTCCTGTCAGCCACACTTTAAACTATTTGCTGTTAGTTTGTTTTTCTTCCAGATGGTTGGTATTTAATCTGCTATTTTGTTTGAAGACAACCTACTGTTATCTTCACATTAATAAGGAATATGTATGCAAGCAGAGATCCGAGATCCATGGCAACCCAGAATGACAGATCAGGAAATCAGCAAAAGAGAGGTGCATGCTCACCATTGAAATGGAGTCGATAATGATTTTTTAGTAGATACTGGTGCTACCAAATCAAGGTTGTCACAAAAAAATTACCATAGCACATTCTCTGTTGCTATTAGTGGAGCCTCCATTGAGTGTTTTGAAACTCCCTATTACAGGTGTAAAGCAGCAATCATTGTTCCAGGTTGATTTAGTTTTGGTAGTACCATATTGTCCAGTTAATTTGCTTGGGCATGACCTAATAGCACATTTGGGTATGTCAATTTACATAGTACCCAAAGGAGGTGTTGTCATAGATTCTCCCTTGTCTTGGCATTTGATCAATTAAAAATCTAGCTGTGAGTTTGATCTCTTGATCTGTCTCCATGACAGATGGAATGCATTTTGTTGACCTTTGCTGAAATTTGGTTACTTTTTGTATATTTCCTCATTTATTGTTGAACTTTTGGAATCTGCTTTTCAGTACTCAGTGCACAAGCGTACTGTGGTAGAAAAAGTTGCTTCACACCCCATCAAGGTTTATTCCTCTAAATGGTTTGATTCAAATACTGATCCCAAAGATTCTGACCCTATTAATTCACAGATTAAAAAAAGCAGTATCAGGTCTTCTGTTAACTACAGATACTGTACACATTTGTTCTAGTGTTGATATTTATTGGTGGAAAAGTGGACATAATTTTGTTTATTGGAATGTTGAGACGTATATTCCTTGTAACTCTACAGGTCATATTGAATGTTCCTCTTACACCCCCACTTGAAATTCCTGACTCAATCAGCACATTGCTCTCCATCTTATGGGCAATTTCTTCCACTGACCCTGGTTACATACCTTGCACCTCATAACAGGCCACTCATAAACCAGATTCATCTCCCATGTACATTAAACAAATGCCCTCTTTAACATGGAGGCAGGCATAGCAACAGTCATACAAAAGCTACCACATAATAGTATCATAGAGCTAACACACTCACCAGACAACACAACTATCAATCCTGCCCAAAGCCTGGCAGGGTCCAGTATAGGTTCACACAAGATTTACAGGTGGTCTCTACCATTGTCCAACCGATGACACCTATTGTGCCTGATGTTAACTTTATTTTTATCTCCATTCCAAGTATGGTTGCAGTATTTTACTATTATAGACTTGTGTAGTGCATATGTTAGCATTCCTGTGTCAGAAAGCCACTGTTTTTGTCATGTATAAAGGGGCATAACGTGCTGGTATGGACCTTCCCCAAGGCTTCTGTGACTCCCCCAAAGCCTTCTCAGCCATGATTCGTAAGACTCTTGAGTCATGTAGTGTCTGGACAATCCTTTCTACAACCATGTTTGCAGTGGCCAGAATGCCTTTATGCCAGCAGAGTGAAAAAGGCACTGAGGAAAGAAGACCCTTCTCCCTCAGATGCATCTGGCCAATAATTCTGCATAGCGTTTTTTATTTGAATTTTCTCCCCATTTCTTGGCGCACTCCTGCACTGCCATCTCTATGGCAACTTCAATATATCTCATGTTTCTAACCCAAGGATGTTGGGCTCTGTTGTAGTGTTTACTTGTATCCATGTTAACCTTAGATTCCAAACGCACTTTTACATCATGGGGGCAGTGCTTGGCTGCATGCTTGCACACACTTTGCGAGAGAATACCCTCTGAGCTTCACGTTGGTGGTAAGTAAATTTTATCTTCTAGATATAACCATTTTGAAGTTACAAATGTTTTTAATGTCCTGAAGAAAGTTTATTTGTTGAAATAAAGTGTTGATTGTATTTTATAAATTTGAAAGTAAAATAAAGATTTTTTTTGTTTTTTAAGACAGAGTGTGCTGGTATGGATCAAACTTTGCTGCATACTACGTGCTGTGCACCGTCATTTAACTTTTGTATAGTGATAATGCAGCACCTTTTCCTATGTTATATTATTCTAATAATGAAAATATAAGATATGTGAACACTATTTATATTAAAAATGCACTTATGATATATATATTTTTATCTCGCATTTGTATTTATAATGTAAATATTGTTCACATATTTTTATTAAAATAATGGAAATATAAGATAAGTAAATCCTTATTAAAACTATTGTTTTCGGTGAACAGAACAAACCTTTAGAAAATAAACACAGGAAATACCAGATTTTTTGATTCAAAGAAGAGTAGACCTCAGGCTAACTAAATAGAAGAAAAAGAAAAAAATAAGATTAGGAAGTAATAACTGTGACTACATGCACTATTACTTCAGGTAAAAAATCCATGAATAATATAATCATTGCTTTGCTATTTGGGGTGTAAAAAACAAACATATATCTATAATGCAGGGACATTAGCACACTCAAAGTGACTGAACACAGACTGAGATATGTTGGGTCATCTAAGAAAGGGATTGTTTTACATGTAAGCCCCTGGGTCAGTTTAAATTATTTAATTTATCTTACTCTAAATATAATACTAGGATTTGCTTTTTTTTATCTCTATAAACAATTTGCCTGATACCAAGAGACATTTCAAAACTCACAAATTCGATAGATGACTATTTCAAAGTTAACAAAAAAAAAAAAAAGAGAGAGGGGAAAGAAGGTTATGGCACTCCAATAAAAGATTGTTTTGCTTTGTGGGTTAAATTTCCAAGATTATCTTGCTATATTTGTAGTTACATGTAGGTAAGTAAAAAAGGAAAACTCACAAGGAGTAAGTGTACAAAAAGCGCGTAGAAGTGTCTAAATAGGAGTAGCTGCTCTTATACACCATTGAGGGAATACCTTTCCCCCTCACCTTACTACCAAACCAAACAAACAATTACCAATATATAATCCTAATAATAGATGGGTGGAGCGCTTAAACAGGAAATCCTAGCATGCGATGATTGCTTACCCCTATTGTACAAATATGGAAATCCTGATGTACTTGAATACATAAAAAGGAGATAAAACACAGAAGAAACATTAGTGGAGATGGTACTTATACATAAATAAAGATGCAAACAAATATAGGAAAAAAACTTACAATTTACAGAGCCTGAGAATTAAGGCTCTATATAAGTGAAGTGGTGCTCATATAGGTGGCACCTCACCTTCTTTAGATGAATTCTTCTCTCGGGAGAAGGTGTAGGTAAGTAGCTAGTTATATGTGTGTATCATCTATTGGTGAACAAGAGGACTGCTATACATTCCTAACCCATTAGGCTATCAGTGAAGGAGCAATTTGATCAACACTTCTGGTTATCGGACCTACTATTCTGTCTGATCGAGAGAAGACTGTATAGTAAGCAGAGTATTCTGGTCCAGCTAGTTTACATTCTAATGCCAGTGATCTCTTATCTAATGTTTGATAGATAGATAATGCAGTCTCCCAGGCTGCTTCGGTCTGTGTCTCCATTGTGTTTAACCACAGTGGGCTGTACTTATTATAGTGTCAGAATCCTCAGCATTGTCCAGTGGTAATCTGACGCTTACCTTGGATAACCTTGCGTTATCGGGCACCCACACTTCCCCCAGCCAAGATGATCTGATAAATATAAAAATAAAGTTTATATTTTGTAAACAGTTGGGTAGATTATTGTAGGGCAGAATCCAGGGTCTCCTAGCACCATATACACTTCAGAATGCTGCAGCTGTTTTGCATATCCTTTTAATGAGTTTGTTTGGCAAATACCAACAGTAAATGGAGCTGCAGTAGGTGTATATAGTTGAGTAGAATGAAAATTAGTTAATCCCAGATCTCCTCATATCTCTAATTAACCGATACTCACAATTTACTTTTCTTTTACTCTTATTTAATCCCTGTTGTTTATGAAGTATATGTTTAGTATATGATACTTCCCTAGTATATAGATCACTTTCATAATCTAGTCCTGTTATATATCTTTCAGAAAGCATAAATAAGCATTTACGGATTCTGATTTTTTTTAAAAAATGAAGTGGACATATTTAAAATAATTTACACACATTTACAGTTTACAAACTCAGTTTGTTTACTATTTTTGGCAGTTTGAAGAAAAATTCAGAGCTATTGTTAACATGAATGGGAGGTATGTAGCCTCTGGTATAGTACAAACATTGATTTCTTGTTTTTAGTATCAGGCAAAGTAGCAAATTGAAAAGAACAATCTATTCACTAAAGGCAAAGGACTAGCATTGTTTTGATTTTTAAAGCATTACTATTTGCAGTAATTTTATACTAATTGGTGATCGTTTAATAATTGGACATTATTGCAGTGTTTTGTTTTTTAAAGCATATAGTAAAGGACTTATGTCATATCAAATTTCCACCCTTCAGTAGATATACTTAGGCGTAATAAATAAATAAGTTCTACCATACATTATATATATATATATATCACTCAAATCCACAAGGACCTAAATTATGTATAATATATCAACTGTGTGATTTATTTATTAAGCAAAACGTGAATTTTCGGTGCCTGTGTTTTGAGGCACAGTTTGTCACACACAGCTAAATGATGTATTCTTATTAGTCCCACTCAATTACCAAGTCATCCCTCTGTGAGCTGCGGATTTGTTAATGATAGTGCCACAGAACCGCATCTACAATACCTGTGATTTTAGTGATTCATGGCCACTCACTAAAACGGTGAAAATGATAAATTGAGGGCTGTTGATTAAATGCTGCTAACAGTATGCCTCATATGTGTTTGTCACAGTTAGAAGTTAAAGAAACTGCATTGTTGGAATCATTTTAAATATCTAATTAACCAGTTTTTTCCCTTCTTCTTTTAGAAAAAAGTCAGTTTTTTTTACACTACTTAAAGAACAGCCTTTTATTACATATGGGAATATACAACAAATCTGATGACATTTGTTCACTTTTGGCACAAATGTGCTGCTTTTAATTATTTTTGATAATACTTGCATTTTTCCTTTAAAAACTGTAAAATCCTCCAAACAAAAAGTAAAATATTTTATTGTTACTTCTGTTGGCACTTCCATTTAGGACCACCCACATAAAAGTATATCCCGATATCCTGCTAGCAAGAAAATGTAAAAGTTGAATAGTCTTTCTTTGAGTAATCTTTAAATTATTGATGTCCTTTTGAAACCATGGTCTCCAAACTAGACAATCTCAAAAGAAATTCTACTGCTGTTTTTCTTTCTATAAACCTGATTCTGATACTATTTTTTTCTATATATTGCTATACTGTCCCTTTACCTTAAAATTATTTTATGATCAATTATTAACTTAAATTAAAATGAGCAAAGTTCCAAGTAATAACTTGGGTGATATCAGATAAAAATATAAATGTCTTTATTTGCTTGTTACTTGTTACATTAGATATAAAGATCGATGCCTTCATTTGCTTGTTATCTCAATTTATTTTCTTGTGTAAAAATTTTTAAAGTGAATTCTTAAAATGCTTTGAAGCATCATTTTTTTTACATATCAGTTTTATTTTTTACAAAAAAATATTTCATTGTTTTATTCACACACATTGATGCACGTGGGGAGCAAACACTAGCCAGTCTGATCACACAGTAGAGCTACTGTAGCTCAAATTGCTAAAAAATGTGGCCATGATAGAAAGGTGTCAAAACAAACAGTACAATGCAGTTTGCTGCATATTGGGCTGTGTAGCCATAGACCGGTCAAATTGCTTTGTCCACTTCCGAAAGCACCTACAATAGGGAAATACATGTCAGAATTGAATAATGCAGCAATGGAAGAAGATTGACTGGTCTGATGAATCATGTTTTCTTTTAGATCAGGTGGTTGCCCAGATCTGTGTGCATCGTTTACCTGGGGAAGAGATAGCAGCAGTATGCACTATGGGAAGAAAGTATGCCAGCGGGGACAGTGTTATGCTCTGGAACACCTTGGGTCCTGGAATTTACATGGATGTTACTTTGACATGTACCATTGTTGCAGACAACATACACTACTTCATGGCAATGGTGTTTCCTGATGGCAGTGGCCTCTTTCAGCAAGATAATGCTCCCTGTCACACTGAAAAAAATTGTTCATGAATTGTTTGAGAAACATGACAAATATTTCAAGATGTTAATGTTGTGGCTGAAAAGTGTATACATAGATCAGTGGTGGAACTACCAGGGACCACATGGTCAGGGGACCCATGCACTTATTGCCACCTGAATGCTATTGGTGAACAGGGGCCCGGTTGGGTGCGATAGCCTTTTAAGAGCACGACTTGACCCCTGTGGTGTTGGTGATGCTGGAATGAAGTGACTTCAAGTCACTTCCTCCCACAATCAGAGGGAGCCACACAGGAGGCAGACAGGAGTGGTGAGGAATAAGGAGAGAGCCAGCTCCTTACCTACAATCCCATCAGCCGGAGCTAGCATTAGAAGAACTCCAAGGAAGCCACAGGAGGGTGGTTACAAATACATAATGTATGGCATGTACTTGTGTATCTGTGTTTGTGTGTTTGTGTGTGTGTGTGTGTGTGTACCTGTGTGTTAGTGTCTGTATGTGTCAGTGTGTTTATCTGAATCTCAAGGTTGTGTATCTAAGTTTTTGTGTGTGTCAGTCTTTGTATGTGTGATTGTGTGCATATGTTTGTGTGTATGTGTATCTGTGTGTGTATCAGTGAGTGTATGTGTGTGTAAGAGTCTCTGTATATGTCAGTGAGGGTATCTCTGTGGCAGTGTGTGTGTATTTATGTGTGTGTTTATTTGTGCATCTGTGTGTGTTATTGTGAATGTATATCTGTGCATGTATGTATGTATGTGGCAATGTATGTGTATATGCACATACATCTTAACAATCAAATGCAAACATTACATAGAAACACACCCTTGTATTAAAAAACTAAAATTATATACAAATATCTATTCATTATACACAAAGACCAACACTACACACAAAAGCACACATGCATGTAAAAGCAAACACCACATACAAACACCCCTGCATTTCAATGGCGACAGTAGAGACAACTACACCTGCATGCAGAACATGCACACACATACTCTATACAAAAACATGCTTATATTCATACACACAAACACTGCTCACAAATAAAACCCTTCAAGTATGGGCAAAAGGTAAATCCCCAGCTGACATAGCATTGTGGGAATTCAACAGATGGAGATCTACCTTTCGACCACCCTTGTGCCAGAGGGGGCCCAAAAATATTCTTGCACCAGGGCCCACTTTACATTACTTCCACCACTGATATTGGCCATGCCCCAGTGTATCAGTCAGAGAAAAAAGGTAAATGTTTCTTAGTCAATGGAAACCATCCTGTTTTCAAAAAGGGTTGTGATATTTTTGGGTAATAGCTCCATAGCAAAGTGATAAAGATCTACCTAAACTGTTTACATACCTCCAAGCTCCAGCATCCTGTGAATCGGGATGCCTTTGGGAGGGTGGTGAAAGGCAGACCGGCTCAGAAAATCGGAGGGTCTGTCCAAGTTAAGGGCAGGTCATCCTGGCATGAATGCATGTCAGACTGTCTGCCCATAACAGACAAGCCTACTGAGGGCAGAACATGTTTTTAGTAGTTTTTATACCTTTTCTCCTTCAACGCAGTGCTCTCTCCACAGCCAGTCCTTCCTACTTGGCAGAGATCATAAATCTTGGTGATCTCAGCCAATCCAATTCTTTCCATAGTAAAGCATTTGGGAGGCTAGTGCACATTAGACCATCCGATTAAATAGTATGGGAACCTGTGCATTCCCTTGTTTCAGAAAACTGTTGACATATTCCACAAGAGGTGTATCTGTGACTAATGCAAAAACTTTTGGGCACTGAAATACTGGGGATCATGTGAGTTTAATATATATGTATTATGTGGGGTGTTATTACTTTTTGTATTAGTTATTTTTGTGGGGAATTTGTTGTTTTCATCTACACATGTAGAAGTATTGTTTTAAAGTTAGGTATATTTTTTATTCTGCTTTTACAATTTCAACTAGATTGTGGTGATCATTGTTTATTTTTAGAAGTGCAAATACTTTGTCGAGAATCCTTTGCAGGCAATGACTGCTTGGAATCTGGAATGCATTGGCATTACCAAACATTAGGTTTCCTCCTTTGCTATGCTTTGCCAGGCCTTTATTGCTGCTGTCTTCAGTTGTTTGTGCGTCGGTCTTTCTGCCTTGCGTTTTGTCTTCAGCAAGTGAAATGCATGCTCAAGCAAGTTGAGATCAGGTAATTGACTTGGCCATTGCAATATATTCCACTTCTTTGCCTTTAGAAACTCCTGGGTTGCTTTCACAGTATGTTTTATTCATCTTTAAAGTGAAGCGCCGTCCAATCAAATTCGCTGAATTTGGCTAATTCTAAGTAGACAATATCCCTAAACACTCAGGACCGCTGCAATGATTTTTGTCTACATACACTTAACAAAATTATAAACGCAACACATGTTTTTGCCCCCATTTTTCATGAGCTGAACTCAAATATCTAAGACCACATTTTAGAGTGGCCTTTTATCATGGCCAGCCTAAGGCACTCCTGTGCAATAATCATGCTGTCTAATCAGCATCTTGATATGCCAAACTTGTGAGGTGGATGGATTATCTTGGCAAAGGAGAAGTGCTCACTAACACAGATTTAGACAGATTTGTGAACAATATTTGAGAGAAATAGGCCTTTTATGTACGTAGAAAAAGTCTTAGATCTATGAGTTCAGCTCATGAAAAATGGGGGCAAAAACAAAAGTGTTGCGTTTATAATTTTGTTCAGTGTATGTGAAGAAAACTTTTGCCACCCCCAAAATTCGTCTACAAATGTGTCTATTAACCCCCCTTTTGCCTATCTTACCCATCCTTTTGCCCCTTTTTGAAACATGCCGCCTTTTTGTTTCTCTTTTTCCCTTTTGCTTATTGCATCCCTTGTTTGTCATTATCTTCATGCTTTTGAGTCTTTATCCTACCTATTGTGGCATCTTAACCCCATATCTGAATGTATTTACCCTCTTTAATGCATCTTATCTCCTTTGCCCCCTTTTGTCTCTTAGCCATCTTTATGTCTCTCTACCCCCTTCTTAATCCTTTAGTAGCATGTCATATATATATATATATATATATATATATAGAACACACACATATATAGATAGTGTATATGTGAGTGTGAGTATGTGAGCAAGTAAGTGTATATGAGCCAGTGACTATAATATATATGGGATAGACAACAGGTGGAAATTATAGGCAATTATCAAGAAACCCCAATAAAGAAGTGGTTCTGCAGGTGGTGACCACAGACCACTTCTCAATTCCTATGCTTCCTGGCTGATGTTTTGGTCACTTTTAAATGCTGGCGGTGCTTTCACTCTAGTGGTAGCATGAGACGGGGTCTACAACCCACACAAGTGACTCAGGTAGTGCAGCTCATCCAGGATGGCACATCAATGCGAGCTGTGGCAAGAAGGTTTGCTGTGTCTGTCAGCGTAGTGTCCATAGCATGGAGGCGCTACCAGGAGACAGGCAAGTACATCAGGAGACATGGAGGAGGCCGTAGGAGGGCAACATCCCAGCAGCAGGACTGCTACTTCCATCTTTCTGCAAGGAGGAACAGGAGGAGCACTGCCAGAGCCCTGCAAAATGACCTCCAGCAGGCCACAAATGTGCATGTGTCTGCTCAAACGGTCAGAAACAGACTCCATGAGGGTGGTATGAGGGCCAGACGTCCACAGGTGGGGGATGTGCTTACAGCCCAACACCGTGCAGGACGTTTGGCATTTGCCAGAGAACACCAAGATTGGCAAATTCGCCACTGGCGCCCTGTGCTCTTCACAGATGAAAGCAGCTTCACACTGAGCACATCTGAAAGACGTGACAGAGTCTGGAGACGCCGTGGAGAACGTTCTGCTGCCTGCAACATCCTCCAGCATGACCGGTTTGGCAGTGGGTCAGTAATGTTGTGGGGTGGCATTTCTTTGGGGGGCCGCACAGCCCTACATGTGCTCGCCAGAGGTAGCCTGACTGCCATTAGGTACCGAGATGAGATCCTCAGATCCCTTGTGAGACCATATGCTGGTGCGGTTCCTCCTAATACAAGGCAATGCTAGACCTCATGTAGCTGGAGTGTGTCAGCAGTTTCTGCAAGACAAAGGCATTGATGCTATGGACTGGCCCGCCCGTTCCCCAGACCTGAATCCAATTGAACACATCTGGGACATCATGTCTCGCTCCATCCACCAATGTCACGTTGCACCACAGACTGTCCAGGAGTTGGAAGATGAAGGTCCGGGAGGAGATCCCTCAGGAGACCATCCGCCACCTCATCAGGAGCATGCACAGGCGTTGTAGGGAGGTCATACAGGCACGTGGAGGCCACACACACTACTGAGCCTCATTTTGACTTGTTTTAGGGACATTACATCAAAGTTGGATCAGTCTGTAGTGTGTTTTTCCTTTAATTTTGAGTGAGACTCCAAATCCAGACCTCCATGGGTTGAAAAATTTGATTTCCATTTTTTCATTTTTGTGTGATTTTGTTGTCAGCACATTCAACTATGTAAAGAACAAAGTATTTCAGAAGAATATTTAATTCATTCAGATCTAGGATGTGTTATTTTTCTGTTCCCTTTGTCTTTTTGAGCAGTATATTTATATATATATATATATATATATATATATATATATATATATATATTATTATTATTATTATTTTCAATTGACACCCAGGCCTTTTTGTGTTACAGAGCTCACCAGTGCATTCCATGTTTCTTATAATCTGCCAAACTGTTGATTTGGCCACTCCTAATGTTTATGCTATCTCTTTGATGGAATTTTGTTTTGTTTTTGTAGCTTAAGAATGGCCTTTTTCATTTGCATTGAGAGTTCTTTTGAGCACATGTTGTGGGTTCACAGTAACAGATTTCAAATGTGAATGTGACACCTGGGTTCAAGACCTTTTACCTGCTTAATTAATGAAGAAATAACAAAAAAATAGCCCACAGCTGGAAAGTTACATATTTTAGAGTCATGAAAAATGTCCTCTCCAGTTAAGTAAAAACTCTAGATTTGGGCCACTTTATTGCTGCTGCAGAAGGAGGTTGGGTGGAATGGGGGTGTCTGAAGAGGGAGCTGGGTGATATAGACTTGTCTGAGGAGATAGCTTGGTGTGTGGGTGTCCTGGATGTTTTTTAAATGTATCTGGGAAGGGAGCTTTTAAACATTTGGTATGTTAAACAGAGAGATTGGAGTCTAGAATATAGGGGCTGGGCAGTCATGTGACACCAGAGCAGGCTGTAGGCAATCCCAAGATATTGGGAAGGAAAGGCTTTGAGGTTGCAGGTTGAGGGAAGGACTATCAGCATGGGGATTTTAGTTTTGTAGAAGATTATATAAACACTCTTAATTTGGCAACACAAATGTAATGGATGCTGCTAAAGTCTAATCTTTGCACTACACTAAATCTATGTACATCTGATTCTCTGCATTTTTACTTTTTAATGTTTTGCCTCAATTTGAGAATCATCTATGTAATCTAAATAACAGATTACAGTCATTTTTAGTGGTATTTGGACACAATCCATGAAGCACCTGTGGTAGAGCGTTACTGAACATAGCAGCATTGCCATCTTCACCGCAGTAAGCTTATGCTAATAGGGTGTGTCTTTAAAAAGTTTCACCGGATACATGAGTTGTAGATTCATTTGATTACAACTACAGTTCATTAGAATTTGGGCCAATCGGCAGATCTTTCAAATTACCGAACGCTGAACTGAAATGTAGCTGAATCACGAACCAAACGAAACAGATCATGTTCGTTTTGATTTGTGATTCTGAATTCTGGCCATGGAGTAAAAATAAAAAAGAGATGATTGATGGGAAAAACAGGTGATTTGTGGCTAGGGTTCAGCCAATAATTGTTGATTTAATTCACAGATTACCTCCAGAAGAAGTGAGAGACTTTATACACACAATCTGGGAGAAATAAAAAGCTCACAACGACTACAGGGATCTACCATTGCACCACGGCTTATACATCAAGATATACATACTGCCCGAAAACAGGATCCATATCCTTGGCGAATGTGGTGAGATCCACTCATCCATTGTAGTGTGTACACACTGGGACTGTATTTACTTATTTTTCTCTTTTTGTACTTTTTCAATTTTTCCATTTTTCTAATTCTTCTTATTTTTTGATCTTTTTCATAGACTTTTAAATTTTTTTCTATTCTATTTTTTTCTTATTTTTTTGATTTATTTTTTTGCCTTCTTTTGGATGGTACTTTTGGACTCTAAAATATAGTAATGCAGTTCAGCATCGTTTGATTATTCACAAATCTGTGGTCAGGGACCTTTAGTCACATGGAGTTATATTAGTAGACACATAATGTACTGTTTCTACTAATACATATGGTTTGATTCAAGTGTACATAGTATCAAATTTTCTGATTCAAGTGTATATATTATCAAATTTTTTGTAACTAATGAATTAAATTCGTATAACATAACAATGAATTATTAAATTAAGTAAAGAATTCTATCTAAAAAAAATTTTGAGTGCAGTATCATTTTTTGGTATTTTGTATATTTTACGGTGTATGGGCCACCTTGATACTTTGCACCAATACGGATAAAAGAGTGCCTGTACATAGAACTTTTTTGTATATTTATATTATGTATAAATATGAACTGAAATGTACCTGAATCACGAACCAAACTCTGAACTGAAATGTAGCTGAATCATGAACCAAATGAAACATGCAATGGCAGATCATGTTCATTTTGATTTGTGATTCTGAATTCTGGCCATGGAGTAAAAATAAAAAAAGAGATGATTGATGGGAAAACCAGGTGATTGGTGGCTAGGGTTCAGCTAATAAATGTTGATTTAATTTACAGATTAAATATGAAATGACCAATAGAGAGAAAAAAACTGTAAAAAAATAAATCTATATTTATAGATTTATATATAATATAATATATTTAATAAATATATATTATATATTTATAATGGACTATATTTATATTATGTATATATTTTGTAGTACATTAATAGGCCCACTTTTGTGCCTTCTGACTTTTCTGATTAATTATACAGAATCTTTTTTCCTTAACTAAATTCAGCTGAGGTGAACAGCCATAAGACCGAAATTCTGCTGCCCCGAAAAATATTTTATTTTCATCAGAAGCAGTTAGTCCAAAAAAAAATTCTGATGTTAACAAGTCTGATGTATGATGTCTTGAGGCAAGCCAAGCTCTTTAGATTTCTTTAGATATGATGGAAAAAAAAGAAAAGGAGAAAAAAAACTAACAAAAGGGAGGAGATGTTATAAGGAAATAAAAACTTAAAAAGAAGCAACTTATTAATTTGGGTGCTAAAACGCATGTGCCAAGAAAATATTTTTTCCTTTGCAGATTACTCAGCGACACTTAAATACCCTTATTAATCATTTGTGTGCAATTCATTAATAATGATGCACACTTTAGTGTTTCTGCAGGAAAGTTATTCTTAATTTGAGCAAATTTAAACCCTCTCCTACCCAAAATCACTTCATCAAACAACCAGGAGCCCCACCTCTTACACAATGCCTTCTATCTTTTTAGCCCTCTTTTAGCTCTCCATCTCATGAATTTTCTAGTACAAATTGCTGCTGTTATAAAACATATCAGCTACTCCATTAGCTCTAGGCACCCAGTGTGCATATGATTAAAGCATCATGATACTGGCCCAGGTGGGCTTCTTCATGGGGACTACCAGAGTACTCTAATACCTCTAAAACTCAAGATCCATCTGGGATTGGGTAGATTGGCCTTTTCATTTTATAGTGTTATGACAAATAGGCTTGGGCCCCAATATGCTCGTCTGAATTTCTGCACTGTAATCAAATCCCTCTGCGTGTGTCTGTGTAAATAATGTCCTATCACAACCATTTACTATCAAAGATGGCACTAGACAGGGGTGCCCCCTGTCTCCCCTTCTGTTTGTTTTAAGTTTGGAACCATTTTTAAATGTGGTAGAATGCAATTTGAATGTCGTGGGGCTGTGGATGGAAAGAGGAGGAAGTCAGGTGATGTTGTATGTGGATTATCTACTTTTTTTTCTATTGCAAAACCTGCCAAATCAATTCCCACTATCATGCAGGAATTCAGAACTTTTGGACTCCTTTCTAATCTGAAGATACATTTTATAAAATTGTAAATCTGTAATCTATCATGTAAAGGGAACTTGGTGTCCACCCTAAAAAGGGAGTACAATAACTGTTGGTGCAAGGAAGCGATGAAGTATCTGGACACTTTAATCACTGCAGACTTCTCCAAGAAATTAACACTGAATTTTCATCCTCTTCTGGCCCAAATTAGACAAGACCTACAGAACTGGTCTCTGCCCTTATATTATCTGGCTCAGCAGAATAGGGGTCTTAAAGATGAACATAAGGCTCCTATGTCTGTTCCAAACACTACCAGTTTGTATCTCCAATGATTTTTTCAAACAAATACGCCAAACTTTCCTAGATTATGTATGGCACAAACGCAAAGCCCACTTGTGATACAACACACTCACAATATCCAAAAACAGAGGAAGTTTACGACTACCAAATTGGCCTCTCTCCACCATTGTCACCTTTCATGTACATTACCTGGAACTCCCAGTTTCCTCCAGCAGATTCTAGGACTTTTGTCCTCCTTTTCTCTCCATTACCCTCTCTGCCTCAGAGATGTATATACTAACAAGAGATGTAGCACTATAGATGACTTTAACATAAGTCAACCCCCATCTCTGTTGATGCATTTTCGCTTCCACCAACTCTCCCATTTTCTGTCTCAGTTACCTGGCTTGTCGTATTACTCCAGTCCCTGGCCAACTTTGAGTCATTTTGTCTGCAGACATCTCCTCGCCTGCATGCTATCTATCTTCTACACGCAGACCTGATCTTACCTTCCCAGGAACCCATAAAACATTGGGAATGCAACCTACAACATCCAATTCACCCAGTGAGAATGGTTATGATATATTTACACTAATACACCTCCTTTAGCACCAGGTATGAGGAATTGGGTTTTAAGCTTCTCACACATTGGACAGAACACCAAAGAGATTTGTTAGGTATACATGGGACCGGTATCAGAAGTGCTGGTGCTCTGGGAGGGGAACTGGGCATCTTGTTTCATTCATGACTGTAACCTTCACAGATATGTCCTTTCTGACAAAATCTGCACATGGTTCTTGCTACTTTTCCAGATCACCCCATCCCTGTAACACCTATGATGTATCTACTTATACCAAGATATACACTAGATCTTTTCGCTGATCACTACTGTCATTCTTGGACAATGCAGCCCACAGTCTCCTAGGTCCTGGAGACAGAGCTCTATGCCCATGACTGGATTGCAATTGTAGAGCACATTTGATCTATAGAAGTACTCATAACCATGGCCAGAGGCACTTTGTAACAATATATCTCAGTGTGGTTCCACTGGATGCAATGGCTGTGTTCAATGGTGAGTCAGCCATGAGCAGTGGGCTAGGAGTTGATTGCCACTCATTCCCGATGGATGAACAATGGTAACCCCACCACCTGGTGCCATGAGCCAATGATGGTCCCTGAGTAGAGAGGCCAATAGCATGCCTCCACTCATGGGCAGCTGGCTCAGAATAGCAACTCATTGGGAGGCCCCTAAAATTCTTTCTTAAGAGAGACTATGCATGTGCAAAACCTGCTGAAACTGGGCAGATTTCAAACCTGCCCTATATTTTTTTACATGTCTAGTTGCTCTCAAGAAAGCTCATCCAAACGCCCACCAATGAGGCAGGGAGCTGCCCTCGAGAAGTCCTGCAAGCGGGAGTTGGCCGTATGGGTGTGAGCAGCAGACAGGAGAAGGTCACAGGTAGAGCGGAGAGACAGAGAAGGGGCGTTCCTGTGGATCTGTGAAGAAATATAAGAGGGACTAGAATTGTTCAGTGCTTTATAGGTATGGGTTAGCACTTTGAATTAACTCCTATAGGATACAGGAAGCCAAAGTAAGGACTGACAGAGGGGTGAGGTGTGAGAGGACCGACTAGAGAGGAAAATCAGTCTGGCGGCGGCATTCATTCCAGGCTGTAGCAGGGCAATACGACTTTTGGGAAGACCAATTAGGAGAGGGTTACAATAATCCATTCAGTAAATTACTAGAGCATGGACAAGCTCCTTGGTTGCATCTTGCGTAAGAAATGGGAGGATGCGGGCTATGTTTTTAAGATGGAATCTACAGGATTTGGCAACATACTGGATGTGAGGCTCGAAGGTGAGGCCAAAATCAAGTATGATGCCAAGACAGCGCGCTTGCAAAGATAGACTTATGTGGATACTACTAACTCGAAGGGAGAGCGAAAGAGGAGGATCAGTATTAGGAGGAGGAAAGACACAGAACTCAGTTTTAGAGAGGTGGAGATTCAGAAAGCAGGAGGACATCCAGTCTGAGATGGAAGAAAGGCAAGCAGTGACACGTTGCAGAACGGCAGGGATAGGTCCGGGGAGGAGAGATATATCTGGGTGTCATCAGCGTACAGGTGGTAGTGGAATCCAAATGAGGTAATAAGTTTGCCAAGAGAGGCAATATAAAGAGAAAATAGAAGGGGAGCAAGGACAGAGCCTTGGGGGACTCCAACCAAGACAAGACGAGGGGAGGAGGTACCATTAGAAAAGGAGACACTGAATGAGCATTGAGAGAGATAAGAGGAAAACCACGAGAGGGCAGAGTTACAGAGACCAAGTGATTGAAGTGTTTGAAGAAGGAGAGCACGATCAACGGTGTCAAAGGCAGTAGAGAGGTCAAGATGAATTAGTATGTAGTGGCCTTTGGATTTAGCTGCGACAAGTCTTTCCAGAAGCTTTGAGGAAAAAGGGAGCAGGGGTATGGGACGATAGTTAGAGGGGCAGGACAGGTCAAGAGACGCTATTTTCAAGGTAGGTACCACAGTGGCATGTTTAAGGTCAGCAGGGACAATGCCAGAAGAGAGAGAGCAGTTGAAGATGTGTGTTAAGGAAGGCACAATACAGGGGGAGAGAGATCTGATAAGGTGAGATGGGACAGGATTTAGCGGGGAAGTGGTGGGGCAAGAGGAAAGGAGAAGCACAGCCACCTCTTGTTCAGTAGCTGGGGAGAAAGTCTGAATGGTAGGAAAGGTATGATCTACGTGTGGTTGATCAAGAGAACAGCAAAGTGGGGAGAATTCTTTCCTTAGCTTTTGTCGGTAAAGTAGCATGCAAAGCTATCAACTGTAAGGTTAGTTTGAGGGGTGGCCCAGCAGGGTGAAGAAGAGAGTTAAAGGTGTCAAAGAGACACCTGGGATTGCGGGAGCATGAACTAACGAGAGTGGAAAAGTATGACTGTTTGGCAAGGGCGAGGGCTGCGCTGTATGAACACAATATGAATCCATAATGGAGATAATCTGCCTGAGTGCGAGACTTCCTTCAGGAGCGTTCAGCACAACGGGAGCATCTTTGCAGTTAGCATGTTAATTTAGAATGCCACGGTTGGGGGCTCGCCCTCCTCGAGATGCATGTTTGGAGCAGGGCTGCAGTGTTCAAGGCAAAGGTGAGGGCAGTGTTAAATGTGGAGATGGCCAGTGAGGGACAGGAGAGGGAAGGGATGGATAGAAGTTGTGAATCAATATCAGCCTACAGCTGCTAGAGGTCAATAGAATTAAGGTTACTCCGAGGTTGAGGGGGGTTAAGCTGAGATTGTTGGGTGAAGGGGTACTTGAGAGAAAACTATAAGAGGTGGTGATCAGAGAGAGGAAATGGATGAAAATTAATACAATGGACCAAAATAACAAAAAAGCATTCAGGACACTAAGGTGATGCCTGACGAAGGAACCTCCATCCTGAAAAAATATGCAAAATATCTAATTTCATTGGCCAATAAAAATTTTTTACAATTTTTTTGTTCGGAAAATGAAATAAGGTAACTTTTTTGTATGTAATTATATTTTTCTCGGGTACTACAGTAACTAATTATATGTGGCAACAATTATTTTTTTCATTTTATTCTCATTTAGGTAACTGACTAATATGGTACCAATAAAACAATTATTCATACAATGGAACAAAAAGTAAGAAAAAATGTATTTCACTATAAAATGTTGTAAAGAAAATTAGGGGATTAACAATCTGTCACAAGTCACTCACCACTATATATCAAAAAATGTAGGCTGTATATTAGAAGAAAAGTGAGTGAGTTTAGATAGCTTCGGTGAACAGATGAACTTCAGTAGCTTGACAGCTGTAACAGATAGCCAAGCTTATTGGGGACAAACAGGCTCTGGAAACATTTGAGCAGGACAAAGAGACGTTGACAATGTTAGGAAATGAAAGAAAGAATATGGGTATTTAAAGTAAGTAAATTGAGTACGGTTCTGCCAATAATACCTCTGAGCAATTATTGTACTTAGAACAAGAAAAATGGCAAAACAAAATGCTTCACATAAATTAGAGCAAAAGAATAATGATCTTCATGGCTAAAGCTAATTTTTCACAGTTTATATTAATGTTGCATAGAAGGCTAGCATGAATGGCGTTACACAGTACTATCTTATAGTAATAGGACATGAAACTATTAAAGTGCAGTTTGATCAAAACTAATATGTGCTATGGTACTGTAAGTATAAATCATATAATTAATATACAAATTGCTAGTTTGGTGTGTTAACATTGAGAATAAAGAGCAAGAAGCTATTTTGCTAATTCCAGCATTCTGTAAGGCACAGTGAGGGTTAGAAAGACAAAGAACCAGAGACAAATTCCAAGAATAGGCACTCCAGGCTACAAATTGGAAAGAAGAGATCAGGTTCTGGATCCACCATATAACCAATATTGCACCGGTAACCATATCAATAAAACTACAGGCCTTCAATACATTATTTAATGTAGAAAGTCCATACTGAAGAAAACATGAATATCATCCTCATTTATATGTAACTAGCTAGCTAATACTGCTGTAGCCTTCCTCCCCTCACCCCCTAAAATAAAATATTTTGTTGTGGTAAGTTCTAATGGTAAGTGTGGGCTAGAAAACATTTGCCTCCATCTAATGGCTGAAGATGCTGCTGAGATGCTGAACAACGATGTCAAGATTTGGGACATGTTTAAACAAAAATTCTGGATTTGGATCTCTTAGACATGTTTAGTGTGCTCTAATAGGATTTCTGACATCTCCTATATGTTTTGTATTGGGCCATGAGATAACTGAAACCCTAAAAGAAAAGCCTGCAAGTTGTTCTGTTGTGTATGGCTGTTATTGGATACCAGCATCAGGATGTAAAGTGAAGGCTTTTTGAAGTGGTTGGTGATTCCCATATATGTGTATCTATAGCTTCCTGGTATTTAACAGGGCATGACATATCACTGGGTCAGAGGTGAGTATATAGAGTAAAGTGAGAAAAAACCATTGTCGGGGACATAACAAAATTCAAGGGGTAGAGTCTAGCTCTCCTCCATATTTAAACTTCACCAGTGCCATTCAATCTCACTGCTGGGCTAACCCATCATTAACCAGTTGCTGTTAAAAAAAAATAGAGTTTATGTTGTGCATGCTATCACCAGTAGTTGCATTAAAGTCTTCACTATTTTTGCACCATGGCCCAACTGTTTAAAAGTATGCCTCGATACGTGAACCTAGAGCTCATATAGCAGATCTCCAAAACTTGCTACAACAACTTGTGACTGTGGACAAGTTGAAGACTTGAGAGGGAGACATGATAAATTGTAAAAAAGATAATGTGAAATATTCGATTTTCAAGTAAGGCCCTATTATTTGAAAAGGGACATAAGATGTTCAAGAGGTGGTTAAATTACGGATAAAAATGCATGCAATTCTGAAATTGAAACATATGGAGAAGGCACCAAGCAACACTAGAAAGGTGACTTATTATAGTGAAATTAGGCATGAAATTCTGAAAAGTGGGCCTTGTATCAGTGCAGAGTAAACCACAGGAGGACAGTCAAATTCACAGGAGTACAGTCTAGTGCCTCGCACCCTAAACACTTACCAGCTACCACTACGTATGCTGGTGCAATAACTAGCATGAAGGAAGTGTTTTAGAATGTGGGAGGTGGGAGAGAGGGGACTGTATTAAGAAACCATGTTGAGATGCAATGATTTTTTATTTTAGAATTGAAATCCCAAAGGCACAAAAATCAATTTTAAAAATAAATAAATAAATACTTTATGATCTAGGCTTATTTAAACTACACATTAGCACAAACATTGCTTCTAATGTAGATCGTACTTTCCGCAATGCTATACCTTTTAGACTTGTCCATCCGCAACTCTTATAGGACTTAATGGTCCCAATAGGTACTGCACTATTTACAAGCAATGGCACTTTAGACATAGAAATGTGCAACAAATTAAAGGAAATAAATCAATAAATCAATGGGAACAACACAAAAATGGGGTTCTGATTGGGTTAATGTCCCAGTCATACACAAACAGGACAATTAACATTTGACATTAATAGTGCAAATATTGCACATGATTATATTAGAACATAGCGAATGTAATAAGTTAAAAATAATATGCCTAATTGAAAATAAACTTTAAAAAAAGATAACTAGGGGGTATTTAAATTGCACCCTTAATTTTCTCATAATATATATAATCTGAATTTTGTTATATTTTTATTGTTAGTTGTAACCTAGATAAATTCACTTTTTATACTTGGCTAGATCCTTTAAAGAGATAATCTGTCTCTACATTTTGTAGTTCTTCATCAGGATTTCCTGTTATCCTCCGAGTTTTACGTAAAGTTTCCTTTATATAGTTTTTTTGTTTGCAGCGGGGGGGGGAAGAGGTGGACAAACATCTGCAATTACGGCATGAAAGAGAGATTAGGACTTTATCTCCAGAGCCACCATTTAGCAGATTGCCTTGGCTACACGTATAGATTATACTGAGAACAATGGTTATATGCACACCTAATAACAACACAAGACAGTTAGTTAAAAAAGAGTAAATACTCACATTTAGACCCTTACAAAAGAAAATAATTATAACACATTACAATAATCAATTCAGTAATCTCTATTTAATGACTATAAATAACACTGAATCTGTCAATAACACAATCCTCTTTACGCAGAAGAAGCAGGGAGGCCGGGAGAAAATCTCAGCATAAGATGAAGCCAATATTTCATTAACATGCACGGTTTAAAACTCCCATAAAGGATAAGCAGTTGGCTTATCTGAGGTATGAAGAGGGGGATCAATGGGATAGAAATAAATGCTACACTTCTGTGAAGCAAGAAAAAAACTAAGTGATAGTGATGTGTCTCACACATTCTCATCTTCAACTTATCGTCAGGCCAAACTAGCCCTTAGAAGTCACTTAAAGATGCTTACAGCTGAGCTAACGAAGGTTTTCATCTTAGATACATCCAAATGCTTGAAATCGATACATAGTAAGACTGTTTGGTAATTAAAAGTATACACCTGAGCTTTTTATGTTACAATGTAATATGACATTTGATTGGTGATTTCTGGTCTAAGCTTATATGATATTTTGCTTTTTTGCTAAATACTGTATTCTTGGTTAAATAACAATAATAAAATTGCAAAATATACTTTTTCAGGGGGAACATCACTTCACTCATTGGCATTTAAAATAAAATGCAATGTAAAAAATATCTGACTTGTATTCTCTGTATTTTGTACTTTATTATAATTAAAATGTTCTTTAAAATTTTTTACCCACGTGAAGCCTACAATATATTGCAACCAGAAAACAAACAAGAGTCCTGCGCATCCAGTATAGGTGTGCACACCCAGTTATTTGAGGACAAAGTTAAAGCAGCAAACGTTTCGGGCAGCAGCCCTTTCTCAATGCCATTGGCATTGCCAAGGACATTGGTATTGAGGAAGGGCTGCTGCCCAAAATGTTCGCTGCTTTAACTTTGTCCTCAAATAAATTGTTGTAGCACCTGGATGTGCACACCTTTACTGAATGCGCAGGACTCTTGTTTGTTTTTTGGTTGAATATACACTGTTGGGCCTTCAGTGTGGAGAATCTGCAGTACAGGTCTAATTTTCTTTGTTTATACTTTGAATTTTGTGGGCATTTTTTGCCTCTACCTCACCCTATTTATAGTGACCACTCCAGTATGTTGCAAGATAAACTTTTATATTTCCTATTTATTCAGGAGATACTTAATAACTGTCCTTGCTATGAAACTATGTACTGAAATTATTACTACTTAAACATCTCTTTTCAGGATACTTTTTATGGAGCACTGGATTGTCCTGTAACAAGTCCCTGAAAAGCATCTAAACTTAATGCAAAATTTCATGGAGCAGATTAAGCATTAAAAGTTATGAGCTCTGGACAAGTGTACGTAAAACGGATTAGCCTTGAAGGACTTTACATTGTATTCTGTGTGTGAAGTGGTTTCTTTTTGTGCTCATTGTATGATGATTATATGGTCATTTCAGCAGAGACACTATTGAGTTCCAGGGAGAGATTTTCATTCTTGATATATTTTTTTAATTACACCAATTGAAGCTAGATATGTAGAACATACTTATATTTGGTAACAAAACTTAACAATGAAAAATTATTTTGTTCCAAATAATCTAATCTCCTATGTATGGGAATTATTATTTATTTTACTCATGGAGATTGTATTTAACTAAATTTATGTAGTTTGCTGCGACTACATGATTGAAAACACAGAAGAACAATAATTATAAAAAGGATCCTTAAGTCATCACTGGAACATTTTTAATGATGAATCCTATTACCCTCAACTATGCGTATAGATCAAATAAGTGTTTTATGCATTGCTAGCAAAACAAAGCAAAATTTAATGTTACCTTTTAAGACCCACTTACTTTCCTATCATCTCCAGAGCAGGGCTTTACCTCGCAGCCTCTCTGTCTGCAGAAGGGCTTAAGAATCTTGATCCCTGCCTCCTCATGTGCTGCACTCAAGCCTCTATAGTGGTTTTCTAGAAGCTGGAGGGATGGAGGTTTCTGAGCACACTATGGCTGCATTATATGCATTATATGCAGTATATAAATAAATGGATGTAGCTAGGTAGCAGCACTTAGACATTGTGTTCACATAACAGATTATCTTTACATTCTAGGATTCTGGTGGCATGCTGTTCCTTAAAAATACCTATCAACAGGGCACTTGCCATTTTTTTTAAAATCTACTTTTATGCATTTGTTCTGATAAACAGAAACTGTATTTCTGCTTCTATGCTGACATTCCACACACCAGTATAAATACTAATAAAGAATACTGTATATTTTCTAGACTTGGAGATTCAGTGTATGTTGAGTGTATGTTGTTCAATAAAAAGGAAAACGTTCATCTTGCCTAGCTAATGCCTCAGTGTTACTTGCATAATCTTTGAGTGGTAGGTAGTTTGCTTCACTCATCCTAGTTGCAGAGTGTAAAAGGCAATGCACACACTCACTAGGGGAATACTCCCATCGGGGTGCTCAAAACCAGTAGGGCCAACTCCCAAACAATCCAACTGGAACAAACACGTGTCCACCCAATGGTTTTCTTAATAGAAGGCAGTCTTTTATTTGCAGTTCAGAGGAAAAGACAATGTTTCGATTTGACAAAGGTACAGGATAATGGTGTTTATAGTTAGTGTGTCTACTGCTACTTAATAAAAAAAATCTTGTCAAACTGAAAATTCTAAGTTAGCGTTAAGTGTTTGTAGAAAGACAATTTTTTTAAAAAATCTTTTTCAGTCCAGTATTCGCTGGGAAAGTGTGCAATC
The DNA here is from genome assembly GCA_933207985.1 of Pelobates cultripes. Classification (NCBI taxonomy): domain Eukaryota; kingdom Metazoa; phylum Chordata; class Amphibia; order Anura; family Pelobatidae; genus Pelobates; species Pelobates cultripes. The sequence continues at coordinate 218,679,510 of OW240915.1, read as the reverse complement.
ACTGTGCAGTACACAGAGTGCTGTGAGTGTAGTGTTTCTTAAAATCAAATACAATTATTATACATCAGTAAATCCACCAAGCACCAACCCATTTTGCAACACAAACACATATTTTTGCTAAATAAACTTATGTTAGCTTACACCCATTTTTCTCAACATTTTACGGAGAAGTACCCCAGCAGGTCTAGAAAACAAAAATGCTAAATTCTCATGTCTCAAGTAAGTAATTCCAAGTGATTACAATTCCAAATGAAATGTTTAGACACTATTATTTAAGTTAATTCCAAATTGGAGAACAGGCCTGATTTAAATGTATTTTTCAATAAATATATTTCAATGAATATGACAAAGTGAATATTGTGTATGTAAGGAGGATAGTATGAACTATTAATTTAAAGCATAAAAGCCACAACATTAAAATATAATACACAAAATAGTTACACACAGAAGACACTGGCACACACGTAATAGTAACACATATATGACACTGACACACACAGTTACATAGTACACTGACACACATTTACACACAGAGAAAACTGACACACAGAGAGGACACACTCTCACAGACACACGGACACACACACATTTACTGGCAGACACACACACAGTTACACACAGAGGGTACAGATATACACATTTACACACAGTGAACACTGACACACATATAACACATAGGAATGCTGACACGCACTCATTGACACTCTCAATGATTTTATACAAACTGACAGACACGTTGACACACACTCATTCACTGAAAGACACATATGCAGTTACACACAGAGGACACCGAAGCACTCATTTACACACAGATGACACTAAAACACACACATGTACACACAGAGGACACTGACACAAACATAGGAAACTGACAAGCACATTTACACTCAAGGGAAACTGAAACATACACTTACACACAAAGCACACTGACACACACACTCTCACTGACTTGACACACAGTGACAGAAACTCTCACTAACACACACTCCCACTGATTTGACAAACACTGACAGACACAACCACTAACACACACTCTCACTAATTTGACACACACTGACAGACACAACCACTGACACACACTCTCACTGATTTGAAACACACTCCTTTCCTTGGGGGCCCATATGGGGCTTGTGTAATTTAATGCTCTTCCAGCACTGCTTCCTTGTGCACTGTTTAGTGATGCCAGGGCTGAAGTGACTTTATAACTCGGCTCCCAGTACACTGTCAAATGTGAGAGGGAGCAGTGCTTGAAGATCATGAAGGATACTTCTCCCACGCCATCTCTGCCTCCACTTCCATTCTCCCCCTGGGAACAGTGTATTTGGGCAGAGTAGTCACCTACCGTATAGGTAAGCAGGTGCCTGCTTTGTCTTAACATAGAGTCGGCCACCTCCTGGGGTGCGCTAATGTGACCAGACAGCCTTGTTACTCATACGCCTAGGGGTATGCATACCACTGGTTGAGAAACAAAGGCTTACACAATATACAATCAGCTATAACCCCAATTTATTTCATTAATAAAAACAAACCCACCATTATGAATGTTGTGTCCTAATCTGAAGAAGAAATTGAGAAAGGTGGGAGTCGTTCGCCAATCTATGTCTGCATTAGTGTTATGGTCTCTTAGAATCTGAAAACCTTTCCATTGCCAAGAGGACTGCTGACACATCCCCACCACAGCCTTCAACTGTAGTGCTACCCCCACCACGATTAGTAGAAATCAGACTAGGATAGTGGAACTAGATGGCAATATGGATGCCACAAATAAAACATTTTCAAATATATAAATTATGGGTATGTGTGGAGCTGGAATTTGCTCTGATCAGACCTATTCTAGCTGAGCAACAGCGCTGATGAGCTTTATTATACTTTTATCAGCTACAAACTTAAGCAAACCTTAACACCTGGAGGAATATAGCTTGCACATGTTCAAAACACTGGATAATTGCAGCCACTGGATAATTGCAGAGATATTGGCGATCTTATGTGGATGTTTCAGAGGGATCAAATGAAAACAATATGTCACTCATATCTGATGATTAATCGTGTGCCAATTTTTCATCTATATGGCCTAGACATTCTGCCAACACAATGAGCCCAAGCCATGCCTTATCTATTGATATTATTTCTCCTACTAATAATATATAAAAGGTATGGAGATTGCGTTTCGCATTACTTTAGGGTATGTGGGGGCCAGAATAACGTGAGCATGATCTGATAACAAATGTGCTGAGTATCTGTTCACTATGATTTTGATGTGGGTTCGTCAGTCTCAATGATTGGTTTCTCAGAGTGCCCATATTCATCGGGGCACCATTATGGGTAATTGAGCCCGTATTTGACACAAGTGTCTGGAGTGCTAGGTAGTACCAAATTATGATACATGTGTTAATTTTGAAAGTGAACCTTATGTTAGAAGGTTAAATAAGATATTGTATTGTAAGAAGTACCACACTTTATGTGCTAACTGGTATCTAATGGCTGCTGTGTAACTTAAAACCGATTGATAGTTACATGAGTTCTATCTTTAATATAGGCCTAATAATGATTGTTTTTAGAATAAGTTCACATATGGCCCCAGAGAATGGCAGGTCACTGATGAAATAAGAGCAGTCACGCTGACCCTCTTCATGACTGGTGATATGAATAACTCACCAGTGAAATGATGACATGAATAGCAGACACAGAATGAACAATCAAGAAGAATATTTGAGTGAAAAGTCTCAAGCTCCAAAGTTCAGAGCATGGCAGCAAAACATGTAACTTGCTTTGCTGATCCAAGGGAATTATTGCATCCTTATACCCTTAAGAACAGTCATAATGATAGAAGAGATACCAATACAGTATGTATTGAAATCACATTACAATACATTGCAAGAAACAATCAATAGATAAATGGGGTTACTATCCCCAGGACAGGGTCAATTATTACATGTCTGTTAAGACCTTCAGTGGTTATGGCACTGAGGTCTTCTATTCCTTTCCCAATAACTGAGCATAACTGATTATAACTGCAGTTAGGGTGTAGAGCAATAGTGTAGATGAATGCAGCTTCCAAGACGATTCTCCCCAGCAAATAAAATATTCCCCAAGCATGAGCCTAGACTTCATGAAGGGTACAACAGGAATGATCTTTATTGACGCCACACTGGCTTTTATGGAAATCCTCCTGCAAGAGGACCTCCCACAGTAAACAAAAAGAACAACCAATCATAATACAGTTTTACAGTAAAACCCTCCCTTCCTCTGCCTGGGAGATTCTGAGATAAGTTAAGGAATAACCCAGTTATCTCCAGGCAGAGGACACACAATTTCCCCAAAACTTAGAACACCCCTTTACACACAAGGTATCCCCACAAAAGATATGTCTCCTGATATCCCTGATCTGAGAATCCGACATATTCAAATTTCACCCAGATCGGTTCAGGAGTTCACAAAAAGTGTGGAAGTCTTAGTTCACCGACCTCACACGAGGCTCCTGTCCAAAACAGTTCCACGAATTCAGTGTGTGCAGTCGTTCAATTCAAAGATCAGCATAAAATCGAATAGAAGCATGAATGGAGCCTCCTGGCTCATAGGAGCGATTGCTCCCCGTGTTCGTATGAACCAAACTACCGAATGGCGCTCTCCTAGCTGTTCGGCAACAAAAGGAAGCAAGCGTTCGTATGTCTCAGCGGTGGTTCAGGGAGTCGAGTGACTGATTTTAGTTCCAGACACTCGACGACCAAGTCCCGCTGCCTCCTTTCGTGCAAACAAGATGGCCGCCGTTTTCTCTTCCACGTGGCATTCGCATATACGAACGGCAGCCGCCCAGAGAGTGCTTAACAGAGGTTTCCATTGAAGGTAATGAGCCAGGAGGGTGGTCGGTGTTCGTTAGTTTAATCTGCCGAACCAATAAATCCCAAATAAACGAATACAGCGGAAAGTCATGAAGAAAAGAAGAAAATGCTGAAAATAAGTCTATTTTCTTCACAATGTCCACTAGAAAATATTTCCACAAACTAATCACATATTTTGAAGATAGAAGTAGCTTTACACTACTATGTTTGCCCACCAGGCTCAAAAGAAATGGAGGGAACTGGATGTTGATTCAAGGAGAAACCTATCCACTATAGAATTAATTGATTTTTTGTGGCACCACTGACCACTCAAATTAGCTTGTTTTGCCCTAGATTAATGTGTTAGCTGTGCATTCCAATTTTCATAAAAACTTGTTTTTTATATTTTTCTATGAAATGTACTTAGTAGTTAAAAGATTAAGAGTTCTAGTCACCAAACAGTTGAGGTAAATATGGACCAAAGCACTATTATTAGAGAACATCTCCATCCAAGCTAATTGAGCTTAAGCTTCAGGCCCATGCCCATTGAATATTTATATGTATATACATTTATTTTTACTACTCTTCACATGATCTTGCTCTATAATGTTGTGCAGAGGGAATTAAGTATGCAACATAGGTTGCATACCCTTTACACACAAGGTATCCCCACAAAAGATATGTCTCCTGATAGCCCTGATCTGAGAATCCGACATATTCAAATTTCACCCAGATCGGTTCAGGAGTTCACAAAAAGTGTGGAAGTCTTAGTTCACCGACCTCACACGAGGCTCCTGCCCAAAACAGTTCCACGAATTCAGTGTGTGCAGTCGTTCAATTCAGAGAACAGCATAAAATCGAATAGAAGCATGAATGGAGCCTCCTGGCTCATAGGAGCGATTGCTCCCCGTGTTCGTATGAACCAAACTACCGAATGGCGCTCTCCTAGCTGTTCGGCAACAAAAGGAAGCAAGCGTTCGTATGTCTCAGCGGTGGTTCAGGGAGTCGAGTGACTGATTTTAGTTCCAGACACTCGACGACCAAGTCCCGCTGCCTCCTTTCGTGCAAACAAGATGGCCGCCGTTTTCTCTTCCACGTGGCATTCGCATATACGAACGGCAGCCGCCCAGAGAGTGCTTAACAGAGGTTTCCGTTGAAGGTAATGAGCCAGGAGGGTGGTCGGTGTTCAGTAGTTTAATCTGCCGAACCAATAAATCCCAAATAAACGAATACAGCGGAAAGTCATGAAGAAAAGAAGAAAATGCCGAAAATAAGTCTATTTTCTTCACAATGTCCACTAGAAAATATTTCCACAAACTAATCACATATTTTGAAGATAGAAGTAGCTTTACACTACTATGTTTGCCCACCAGGCTCAAAAGAAATGGAGGGAACTGGATGTTGATTCAAGGAGAAACCTATCCACTATAGAATTAATAGATTTTTTGTGGCACCACTGACCACTCAAATTAGCTTGTTTTGCCCTAGATTAATGTGTTAGCTGTGCATTCCAATTTTCATAAAAACTTGTTTTTTATATTTTTCTATGAAATGTACTTAGTAGTTAAAAGATTAAGAGTTCTACTCACCAAACAGTTGAGGTAAATATGGACCAAAGCACTATTATTAGAGAACATCTCCATCCAAGCTAATTGAGCTTAAGCTTCAGGCCCATGCCCATTGAATATTTATATGTATATACATTTATTTTTACTACTCTTCACATGATCTTGCTCTATAATGTTGTGCAGAGGGAATTAAGTATGCAACATAGGTTGCATACCCTTTACACACAAGGTATCCCCACAAAAGATATGTCTCCTGATAGCCCTGATCTGAGAATCCGACATATTCAAATTTCACCCAGATCGGTTCAGGAGTTCACAAAAAGTGTGGAAGTCTTAGTTCACCGACCTCACACGAGGCTCCTGCCCAAAACAGTTCCACGAATTCAGTGTGTGCAGTCGTTCAATTCAGAGAACAGCATAAAATCGAATAGAAGCATGAATGGAGCCTCCTGGCTCATAGGAGCGATTGCTCCCCGTGTTCGTATGAACCAAACTACCGAATGGCGCTCTCCTAGCTGTTCGGCAACAAAAGGAAGCAAGCGTTCGTATGTCTCAGCGGTGGTTCAGGGAGTCGAGTGACTGATTTTAGTTCCAGACACTCGACGACCAAGTCCCGCTGCCTCCTTTCGTGCAAACAAGATGGCCGCCGTTTTCTCTTCCACGTGGCATTCGCATATACGAACGGCAGCCGCCCAGAGAGTGCTTAACAGAGGTTTCCATTGAAGGTAATGAGCCAGGAGGGTGGTCGGTGTTCGTTAGTTTAATCTGCCGAACCAATAAATCCCAAATAAACGAATACAGCGGAAAGTCATGAAGAAAAGAAGAAAATGCTGAAAATAAGTCTATTTTCTTCACAATGTCCACTAGAAAATATTTCCACAAACTAATCACATATTTTGAAGATAGAAGTAGCTTTACACTACTATGTTTGCCCACCAGGCTCAAAAGAAATGGAGGGAACTGGATGTTGATTCAAGGAGAAACCTATCCACTATAGAATTAATTGATTTTTTGTGGCACCACTGACCACTCAAATTAGCTTGTTTTGCCCTAGATTAATGTGTTAGCTGTGCATTCCAATTTTCATAAAAACTTGTTTTTTATATTTTTCTATGAAATGTACTTAGTAGTTAAAAGATTAAGAGTTCTAGTCACCAAACAGTTGAGGTAAATATGGACCAAAGCACTATTATTAGAGAACATCTCCATCCAAGCTAATTGAGCTTAAGCTTCAGGCCCATGCCCATTGAATATTTATATGTATATACATTTATTTTTACTACTCTTCACATGATCTTGCTCTATAATGTTGTGCAGAGGGAATTAAGTATGCAACTTAGGTTGCATACCCTTTACACACAAGGTATCCCCACAAAAGATATGTCTCCTGATAGCCCTGATCTGAGAATCCGACATATTCAAATTTCACCCAGATCAGTTCAGGAGTTCACAAAAAGTGTGGAAGTCTTAGTTCACCGACCTCACACGAGGCTCCTGCCCAAAACAGTTCCACGAATTCAGTGTGTGCAGTCGTTCAATTCAGAGAACAGCATAAAATCGAATAGAAGCATGAATGGAGCCTCCTGGCTCATAGGAGCGATTGCTCCCCATGTTCGTATGAACCAAACTACCGAATGGCGCTCTCCTAGCTGTTCGGCAACAAAAGGAAGCAAGCGTTCGTATGTCTCAGCGGTGGTTCAGGGAGTCGAGTGACTGATTTTAGTTCCAGACACTCGACGACCAAGTCCCGCTGCCTCCTTTCGTGCAAACAAGATGGCCGCCGTTTTCTCTTCCACGTGGCATTCGCATATACGAACGGCAGCCGCCCAGAGAGTGCTTAACAGAGGTTTCCGTTGAAGGTAATGAGCCAGGAGGGTGGTCGGTGTTCAGTAGTTTAATCTGCCGAACCAATAGATCCCAAATAAACTAATACAGCGGAAAGTCATGAAGAAAAGAAGAAAGTGCCGAAAATAAGTCTATTTACTTCACAATGTCCACTAGAAAATATTTCCACAAACTAATCACATATTTTGAAGATAGAAGTAGCTTTACACTACTATGTTTGCCCACCAGGCTCAAAAGAAATGGAGGGAACTGGATGTTGATTCAAGGAGAAACCTATCCACTGTAGAATTAATTGATTTTTTGTGGCACCACTGACCACTCAAATTAGCTTGTTTTGCCCTAGATTAATGTGTTAGCTGTGCATTCCAATTTTCATAAAAACTTGTTTTTTATATTTTTCTATGAAATGTACTTAGTAGTTAAAATATTAAGAGTTCTAGTCACCAAACAGTTGAGGTAAATATGGACCAAAGCACTATTATTAGAGAACATCTCCATCCAAGCTAATTGAGCTTAAGCTTTAGGCCCATGCCCATTGAATATTTATATGTATATACATTTATTTTTACTACTTTTCACATGATCTTGCTCTATAATGTTGTGCAGAGGGACTTAAGTATGCAACATAGGTTGCATATAGGGGGGGGGGGGGAGAACTTGTGTGGGCCTATTGACTATAAAATAGTTAACATAAAGCTAACTTTGCACAAAAAAAAAAATGAATTGTCCAAGCAAAAAATCCCAACAATGTGAAAGTGAAGCCTTCACATTGTCGCACTTTTTGGCTTGGGCAATTTGATTTTTTTTTGTAAAGTTAGCTTTACGCTATTTTTTTTTTTGTCATATTTTAATTTGGAGGTCTACACGGGAGGTCTACACCTACATGTTTAAAGCTGCTGTAATACACTTTGGAATTCTAATTGATATATAAGTGCTGTAATTCAAACTTTATTTCTCTGTTCTGTTTGACAAAGCTGACTTTGCTTACTGCCAATGTTCTTGCAGCTCCTGTCTCTCTAACAGTGTGTCATGTCCCATTTCTGCTACACTCACTATATCCACCTCTTTCTCTGTCCCAGGCTGCATACCAAGAGCTTCTGCCTGTTAGTAAGGGAAGGGATGGAGTAGACAAGTGAGTGCTAAAAAGAGAGGATTGAGAGTGCATGCAAGAGGAGTTGAAAGCTGTGGTCCTTGTGAGATGGGCAGAAAGACTGGGTTGAGAGACATTATTGAGATATTCGCATAAGATATGTGTATGTGTAGTTTATAAATGCACCCTATGAGTTTCCTTCCAACACCACCTCAAACAGATATAGGACACTTGGAAAGTATGACTGTTTTGGTGTTTTCTGTCTTTAAAACACTGTAATTAGGACAATCTTCCTAAACATGCTCTTAATCTTCTAATCCAGCCCTGTCTCCATCTCAGCTGAATTTAAGTTTTATTCCCCCTTTCTTTTGTTCATCCAAAACAGAAGAAAAAAAAAATGTGCAGACTTTATTATGAACTTCAGGTTAATAAGTGAGAGCATTTTGGCCAAGTAAGGCTTTGTCAAATCAGAAGTGCAGTCCCTTTTTTTTGTACATCAGCTGGTAACCCACCTGAACTCTGTGTTTAATGTATGGGCCAGCATATAATATATACACAGTAGGAATCAGGTAATATGTTAGGCAAAATTATGAAACTTTCAGAAAGTTAAACTCACTTCATTATAAATCAAATGTTTTGCACATCTCTCTGGCATGTATTAGGTTAAAAATTGCATTTTAATAGTATATTTTATAGCTGCCATTTCAGAGAACTCTGAAATTAGTCATACCATATACACCCCCATCTGGGCAACTACAACATTACACCTATAAATCCAGTATTATTAAATGATTTGTCTTTTATTCTTATTCTTAAAGTGGTTGATATGTTGTTGTATGTTTGGTATGTTATACACACCATTTATATAATTAAGTGTTATCATTAAAATGTGCATGAAGAGCATCCAATAATTGGATATTTCCCAAATTAAAATATTAATTTATATATTATATATTTCCCAATGTAAACTGAGGGAAATTTGTTATTTGGACATGTGAACAAATTGAGCATGTGGCTTTAATTGTAATGCATGTATTATTTAGAAAACAACTCTTCACTCTACTGTCTGAGCCTGGATATTAAAAAGGTTATACTGAAATCCCACAACTTTTCACTTAATACGCTGCAAGCATTTTCCATATCTGAAAATAAATGTTCACTACCTGCAACATTTCAATAATTCACTAAGCATGGAGTTCATTAACTAAACAGTGATTGTGGCAAATTTAAAATTAAATCACAAAATTTCATTCAAAAATTCCAAACTGGAAAAAAAGAACCATAAAATCTTTCCAACGTCACTCGTTTAGGTGTTATTCACAAGTATGGTGAAGAGTTAATTTATGAGTAGCACATGATAGTTTTGTAAAAGTATTTTTTTCTGCACACGACACTTGTAATATGCATTGTGCCATTCGTTCTCATTTTAATAGTCATGTTTACGGAATTCTTATTAGATACGTGAAGCATTCAATGTGATTTACGATGAGGGTGTTTTTCTAATTTGTAGCAATTAATATATGGCTCAACACAGGATATTAATTTAGGGACAAACAAAAAATACACTGAGAAATAACCATTAGCTTTGAATTGACAACAAAAACTTTGTTGTACTAGTTTGAGATCTGTCATACGAACATCTATTTTTCACTAATCACGAAAGCTGGAGCCATTGCTTTCTGATGAGTAATTATCAGTTAAATACATAAATTGTACTTTATTGCATCACTTTCAGTAAATAGAGCTGCATATTCCATCAATGCTTCTGCATTGTTGTTTTCTTTGTAACATTATATAGAAAGCTCAAAAAAAAAAAGTAAGATAGCTTTCACAATGTCTCAGGCCTTTCGTTGTGGCCTGTCCTCTTAGTGTCCTTCCATGGGCCTGGAGTCATGCATCACTCATCTTGTCACATTGAACTCCAGATGCTCTTACCCTGGAGAATGCTCCGACTCTGGCAATTTTTCTTCATTCTCACTAACAATTTGGTAATGAAATATTGATTTTTAGTTAGATTCATATTGATGCTATTAGGTTTGCATTGATAAATCATGCTGGACTCCTATCTGAGGGGCTGGAAAGTGCTACACTGAACCCTGGAGATTACAATCAACTCATTGATGTGTTAATTTGATGGATTTTTTGTTCTCTAAGAAGGAGTAGGAGGGAAGAAGAAGATTTTTCTCCATAGCTCTTATAAAGTTTTCTCAGGGAAAATTGGAACTGTAATTGTAGATCTTTATGTACATTAACTTTTAAAAGCATTGTAAGGCTTAGCAAGAACACACTTAAAGGAGGGGGTTAAAATGGCTATTCATTCACTCCAGGTTTTCACACAAACTGAGCACAGCAAATACGTTTTTTTTTTCTAGAGTTTAAGAAAAGTAGTGACACTAAAAAGGGGGATCAGATTTATTTTAACTTAGAAACACGATTACGTTGCACTTTTTTTTCTTCTTTAACCTCGCTGCTCAGACGAGACTACAGTCTACAGAAAAAACACAAACACACATACGACGACCACACACACACGAGAGAAGAGTGATTATTGAAATGTAACTTTGCTGCTTGAATCTGAATAGACAATGCTACTTTTGCTGTTTTTACTGTGCTTCTCAAATCACTCTAAAAGGACAACCAACAATCTAGATTCAGCCCCAATGAGTTTCAAAAGCCCTGTTATGGTTATATTATTCTTTAAAATCTGAAAGTCAGAACGGTAACAATAAACCTCCCCATGACACATGGAAGGTTTAATGCAGTTTGCCCTGTGGGCCATAAATTGTAAATTTCATATTCACTAAACAAGTTTCCATCAATTGCTCTTAAGAACATATTTGCTTTTGCCTATGGCATAATACAGTGCTTGTCATTAATGTGTTCCATCACTTAGTTTATATTAAAAATACAGATTCTTTTTTTTCCAAATCTATAGTACAGGAATCCAACATGTCAGATGATGTCTAAGCAGGACATTTAATCTATTTTCATAATCAATCTTTAAAACCAGACCATTAAAACATATAAGTGTCACGAAGGAGCAGCGTGTTGGCATTGAAGCTGCCACTGTTCATAGGGTTAATGTGTATAATGCTGGATAAATAGTATCTGCTCCTCACAGATGGTGCCTTTACTGTCCGATACATAACATTAATATAATGTTATATGATCCTGCACATTATCATAAACTGCAAAGGCTTCCTATACTGAACCTTCACAGTGATATATGGCATGTTATATCAGGAAGAGATCATCTTTACACTCAGTAGAAAATGGTCAGGTTTGAAGTCACATGTCATTATAGTTATGTCGGACCGGTGACAGCACTAATGTCTTTTGCTCTAAAGTATCTCCAACCTGCTGCAGTAAAATGCATGGAAACTAAACACATATACAATAGCATGAAGGAAAGACAATGATTCCAGTGTGAATATCTCAACAATGGCTTCGTTAGAGCTTCCAGCAGACATGGTAGCTTTGTATTCCTACCGTAGGTAAAATATTTAAAGTAATTAGATATGAAAAAGCAGTAAACGCAATTGACTGAAGCTCATGCATGAGCTACTTACATACTGCTAATATTGCATATAGTGAGAGTTTCAAAGGAAAAATTATTATTTGCCTCTTAATATTGGTCATACTACAATACTATTATTCTTTAATTCATGTTTATTGCAATATCACAGCTAAATACTCTGTTTCATAAGAGAACCTGGCTACATTCTTCAAACAAAAACATGTTTATGCATCTCTCTTTAAACAGCTAAATGGCCTTAATGACTGTCCTTACCCAGTAGCAGGGCCCTGTCTCTCAGTTAGGACTCATGCACAATCTTTTTAGTACTTTTTAGCTGCCAGATGCTTTTCATTTCCATGTTTATTCTACCATTAGAGAGTAACGTCTGTTTACTGAGTGCAAAATTTCTCAAGTAGCATCAGGGAGTTCACAGCCGGGAACTGGTTCCAGACTGGTTTATAACCATGTCGCTACTTTTTACCGCCTGCCGCTAGTCCAGAAATACAGAACACAAGCATCTAGCCGGGTGGAATGAGGTTAACAATAGTTAAGTCCCTATACTTCCTACTGAAAGATAAAAATCTTGTTCAAAAGAATTCGCTACTTTTTACCGGATAGCGTGTCACTTCCTGTCTCACAGTGTGAAGTGTGCAAGCTCAGGTGCATGTTTCTATATTTTACCAGCAGCAGAGAAAAACAACTCTATGGATCTGGCACAGAAAACATCTACACAGAATTTACACGGATATGTTGCAGACTGCACACAAATATGTGTCTGAACCGCATAAACCCTAGTTATATGTTAAGATTGCATCACATCAGAACAGACTTCAATGTTCTTAATGGGGTTGTGATACTTTTGGTAGTCTGATGATCACAGTGAGAATCACTGTTGGGATTAAACTGTGTACAGAAAGCAACATGCTGAATGTATATTATACCCATGTTGAGAAGGCACCAGGACACGCACCCAGAGCTTTAACACTCTTCTTTTTCTTTTGGGTATTTGTGTGGGTGGTCTCTCCCCTGTCTGGCAGCTGCAGGTAGTACAGCTATTTGTTCTTCCTTCATTCCCTCCCCCCCCCCCTCTATTTTTTGCTTATAGTGCCAGGAAAGGGGGAAAGGGGTAAAAACTTACCTTTTTCCAGCGCTGGGCGGAGAGCTCTCCTCGTTCTCTCCTCCTCCATTCCGCCCCGTCGGCAGAATGCGCACGCGCGGCAAGAGCTGCGCGCGCATTCAGCCGGTCGTATAGGAAAGCATTTACAATGCTTTCCTATGGACGCTGGCGTGCTCTCACTGTGAAAATCACTGTGAGAAGCACGCAAGCACCTCTAGTGGCTGTCAATGAGACAGCCACTAGAGGCTTTGGGGGAAGGCTTAACCCATTAATAAGTATAGCAGTTTCTCTGAAACTGCTATGTTTATTAGAAAATGAGTTAACCCTAGCTGGACCTGGCACCCAGACCACTTCATTAAGCTGAAGTGGTCTGGGTACCTAGAGTGGTCCTTTAAGTTTGTTTCTTATGCTTGGAAACTTATGTTACTTTAACACACAATATTGTTTGTGTGACATGCTATACCTGTACAACCTGCAGCAGTTATGAGGGCTGCCATGACAGTTTGATGCCATGTATTCACAGTCTGCATAGCATATTTTTTTACTAATAAAAGTGCACTTTTTTCATATTTCCATTTTTTTTTTTTTTTTGTGAATTATTGAAGATTACCCATGTATGTGCAGACTACTGAACATTTACTGGGATTTATTTTATATTAAACCCTACCGTGCAATGGGAAACCACATTATGAGAATATTACCTACTGTATTACACACCACAGATTCACCCCATCCTGCAGACATAGGTGAAACTACCAAAGTACACAACGAATGTCCTATCCTCATATCACCATTAGAGTTACACTCTGCTCATTAGAGTTACGCCTCATACATGTTCAATTTATGAAGGCAGTACAGCTGGACTCTTTTTACAGCCAGTGTTGAATCTCCCCCTAAAGTAGACACCAAAGACTCCCCATCAGTACACCCACACCATAAAGGTTCTTTTATCACAAATGCAAGGTATTCTTTCTATTAAGAAGTGGCACAATATTACTTCCTGCTCACACAGTGAAATGTTTTCCATCATGTACAGTCTCTATTGTCATGTACTCACCATGCTGCTATAATAAATACAAATATAACAACACAATGATTAACTTTCATTACACTCATATAACAGATACATTCATTACAACATGTTAAATGATACATACACAGCTGCACTGATTCATGTGTTCTCTTATTTCCCCTGTCCCAGATAATGAGCTAGTTTGTGCATAAAGCTTTACTCTAAAATAAAATTACTGCCACTCTGACAAAAGGGGGGAAATATATAAACTACTGTAAACTGCGTTTTACATTTACATATTTACTAACACAAAAAAATATTGGAATACTTTTGGAAATGTTCTCTACATTATGTCCACTAGTAAAGATTAGACTTGGGCATTTGTTATCGGATGAATACATTTTTGTCTGAATTTAGGCTTGTTTTCCATGTGTCTGAAACTCAAATGAACAAACGCAAATTACTAAGAGTGAAATGAAGAACGAATTGCTTGTTGGATAAAATTTTGTCCATGCAATTTGTTTTTTCGTTCATTTGTATTATATTACAAGGATGGAGCTCCCAGCTTGTGGCTCCCTAATTGTAATATTTAAAAACAGAAGCAGCGGGGAACTTACTAACTTCCCCTTATGCCCCCTCTCACACATAAATCCTCCCTCCTGCCCCTAACGGACACGCTGCGAGTAGGGGCATGTCTACTACTAAACAACAAGCAGTCAGTGGTTGATCGCTGTTATTAAAAAAGGACAAGTGACTGGACATTGTTGCCCAGTCGCTAATCCAATAAAGGTGGACCAGGCCCAAGTCCATCATGTCCCCATAAGCACTTATCCTAGCCCTGTGAATTAAATTAAACTAATTAAATTAAACTAAATGGGACAGGGACCTAGTGGTGGGGCTATTAAACAAAATAAACAGCAGGACATAGCAAACTATTGGTGACAGGTGGTGACTCTAAAAATTATAACGGGGGACATTGTGTCCCCAGCAGCCCCCACCAAATAGCACCGGGTGTGGGCCCTAAATAAAAAAGGGGGTGTACCTATTGTACATCCAAGGCCCCACCCACTGGTGGTGGGTAGATGCTTTTTTAATAAAAAAAAACATGTTGCTGCCTCACATTTGACATAGTTCAGCAATAGTCATTTACTGGCTCTCAGGCTGCCTAATCAAAATGGAAGTAAATGACAGTGATGACATGCCTTTGCTATCAGCAAGACATTGGGATCACTCCGATTGACCCTGAAAATGATTCTTCAGACTGGGGGCCTACTCACTAAACACTTCATTTGTTAGGGTTATGGTTAGTTAGGTATAGAATTAGTAAGGGTTATTCAAATTATAAAATGTGGAACTATAGTTGCCTTAATTTATAATAAAGCAGTACAAAGCCAATATCATGTGAGTGAAACTCACCAAATATAGGTGCCATTGCTACAGGTCAGTGGTACCACCTGGACCCTCCACACTGACCATTCAAAGGGACCAAATAATAAGAGAAGAAACTCCAGCACTTGGATCCAATGTAAATATACCAGATCAGCTAACAAGTCTTCTTTATTATTAATATACCTGAAAATCTGTACTTAGAGTATTCAAATGAAACAACACAAAATGCTGTGGTGTATATAGCATGAAATAAAAATTAGTAATCCTCTATTGTTATTGTAGTGAGGAAACACATTAAGCTTATGTGAATAAGCAGTCTTCAGTGTAATTTCAGTTCAATGAGGATATGACAGATGTCAGCAGAAATTATTCTTCTGTAAACTTTAAT
The DNA here is from genome assembly GCA_933207985.1 of Pelobates cultripes. NCBI lineage: Eukaryota > Metazoa > Chordata > Amphibia > Anura > Pelobatidae > Pelobates > Pelobates cultripes. The sequence continues at coordinate 218,663,766 of OW240915.1, read as the reverse complement.
CATTTATAAAACATTAAAAAAAGCATAGTGTAAAATATTCAATAATGAATAGAATACTTAAGGCACTCAAAAACACATCACCAAAGTTGCTGTAGAAGCACATAAATAGGTCCCGAAGACCAACTTAAATGGCAATGGTAATGTCCCAGAGGTTCCTCTCCACCCTGCTTCAGGTTCGGATCCTGGCAGAAAGTGTAATTCTCCCTGGTGTGTTCCCAAGAAAAAAAAGAGCTCACTGTGCCATTGGTTTCATCTGATATAGACTTTGTCAAGGAGAGCTTGTACAATGGAGTCCCAAAAAAGTCCCACCTTATAAAGGGTTCCCATCAGCCTCAATTTGCTGCAAGCTGTGTTCTATTGGCTATAACTAGCACCCTACCTACAAGAAACATGGCTGCTGGGACCCTTACTGGCGTCCATTTCTGATCAAGAAGATATTCGGTTATTGAAAATACCATAATCGGTGCCCAAATTCAAGATCATCTGCCAGATGGCCCAAGTTCTAGTGAAGGGGGTCTAGTGATTTCCTGTTTTGGAAGTTATTTCACATATTCGATACCCTGAAAAAATGGCTTCTGGCTACTCAAATGTAGCGCAAACCTAATGGACAGAGGCCTTAGGAATTTTAAGTCAATGTTAATGTCTGCCATTGTCCAGTTACTTAAATCAGCATAACATAGACCAAATGCACATATAATAATAACTATGAGACAAACCACCTCAGTAACTTTAGTAAATATAAAATATATAGATATAAAAATTAAAAACCTATGTTTGAAACTATCCTTATTTAATAAGGGCGGCCATGATGTTACCCCTCTATGGTATGCTGTGATCGCCATCTTGGGACTCTCTCAAAGACACAAATAATTTTTACTTTTCTCCTTTTAACCTGTATTAAAAAATACTTGTTTTAAACATATTTTAACACTTTACAAAAGGATTTTCATACTCTTTTTTTGCTTTCTATTATAATGTGCTTTATTTCTATATTTTCATGTTAATTAATTTCTGGGTCTCATGACTAATAATATTATATGATCCTTTTTTTTTTTAAATTTGAAGCTATTTAAACAGTGAAAGTCCATAGCACTGTAACACTTTGAAAAAGCCTCTGTATAGGTGAAATGCGTTAGTGTTTTACTTGTATTTTATGTTACACTATTGGTTTTATTATTCTGTTTACTAATAAAACTATATAAAAAAAGCAAAGTGAGGAAATCCTCATCAAGGAAATTCCTCTAGGGTACTGATGTATGAGAGGCTGAAGTAAAGCAATACTTAAAACATAACGAGGAAAGTATCTTTAATGAATATCAAGGCACAGAATATCATTGAAGTGGATAAACTAAAAGGCTTTATTATAATTGGCAAAAATGTATTAGCTACAAATTAACCCAACTATATAAATAAGAAGTGCAAGCTGATATAGCAAGAGGCAAATAGAAAAACTCTAAATTCCAAAAGAGCGGATACTGAAAGGTCTAAAGAGATAAATCTCTAAAAAGATACATTGTGGCAAATAATATGCCTTAACTTTCACAGACATGGACCTTGTTAATTGTATAGGGAATGGGGAGAGATCGACCAAGCAGTTGCTTTGTATAAGAGAACAAGGGGGTAGAGTCAGCGCTAATCCAGAAGGCAGCAGTCCCAAACAGGGAATCCCTCTAATGTCCCTGGGAATCGGATAGTGAGAACAAGAAAAATGGGGGGATGGGTCTGCGCCGGTGTGTATAATAAATTTTTATATAAAGTCCAGTGGAAACTATATTGTCGTATCCAAGTGTCTGCTTCAGCAATATCCAGAAGATGTTGGTGGTGTGAAGAATAATCCAAATATGTGAAAAAATAGAAGAGATCTTACTTACAATTGGCAGAGCTTAATCCAGCTCTGGTGTGAATGGCTTGCAGCGGTATTATCCCCGCTGCAGGATATGCGGCAAGTGTCCTCTTCTTTGTAGTGGCAGGTAACCAAGTTGGGAAATAAAATAAAAATAGAGACAGTAATGGTGCAGTATGTTCCACATGTATGGTAAAAATTATAAGATATAGTAGATACACTCACATTCGGTAGAGCTTAGACTAGCTCTAGTTGATTAGGCGTACAGCGGTATTATCCCCGCTTGTGGGATATAGGATGAGTGATCTTGACTTGGGTCTCGGGAGCTCGAAGAGAAGATAAAACAGCGATAGTGCTCTCAATAAAATTTTGAAATTGCACACTCACATTTCCTCTGGCCTGGGAGTTTGAGGGTTCTGCGCAGTATCTTAGCTGTTCCTAGAACTGCACTCTTCTGAACAGTGATCTCAGATGTCCCAACTGGAATTTGTTGAAGCCACTCCCCCAACTTGGGAGTCACAGTCCTGAGTGCTCCTATCAAAACTAAGACTACTAATGCCTTCACTTTCCACATCCTTTCTAGTTCTTCTTTCAGTCCTTGGTATTTGTCCACCTTCTCATGCTCCTTCTTCCTGATGTTATAATCACTGGGTATTGCCACATCCACCATGACTGCAGTCTTTCGTTCCTTGTCTATCACCACAATGTCTGGTTGGTTGGCCAGCACTTGCTTGTCTGTCTGGATCTTGAAGTCCCACAGGATCTTAGCCCTGTCATTCTCAACTACCCTTTGTGGTATCTTCCATCTGGACTTAAGCAGGTCCAATCCATATTCTGTGCAGATGTTTCGGTACACAATCCCAGCAACTTGGTTGTGTCTCTCCGTATATGCTGTTCCTGGTAACATCTTGCATCCGGCTACTGGGTGCTGGACTGTCTCAGAGGCCTCTTTGCACATACTGCACCTTGGGTCTTGCCTGGTGTGGTAGACTCCAGCTATCTATTGATCTGGTGCTTAGTACCTGCTCCTGTGCTGCTAGGATCAGTGCCTCAGTGCTTTATTTCAGTCCTGCCTTCTCCAACCACTGGTAGGATTTTGTCATGTGAGCCATATCCACTATCTGCCGGTGGTACACCCCATGGAGAGATTTGTCTTGCCAAGGAACCTCCTCCTTTTCTGCATCCTCAATCTGTGGAAGTCTCAGGCATTCCCTTAGCAGTTCATCTTTGGGAGCCTTCTTCGTGATGTACTAGTGGATGCTCTGTATTTAATCCAGGGCTGTGGCCTTGACCCTCATCAGGCCCCGACCTCCTTCCGGCAGGTGTCTCTGGGTGCTGGATTTTATAGTGAGTTGTTTCCTGGTCTTGACATGCATGGTGACCAGTTCTTCTCTTGGCCAGGTTATTATTCCAGCTGGGTACCTAATAACTGGTAGGGCATATGTGTTGATGGCTTGGATCTTGTTCTTGCCATTGAGCTGTGACTTCAGGACCTGTCGGACTCTTTGGAGGTACTTGGACGTTGCTATCCTCCTTGCCTCTTCCTCATGGTTGCCATGCGTTTGTGGTACCCCCAGGTACTTGTAGCTGTTCTCTACATCTTCTATTTGGCCTTCTGGAACTTTCAGCCTTCTGTCCTGATCATCTTCCCTCTTTTTGCTATCATCTGCCTACACTTTTCTAGTCCGAATGATATTCTGATGTCCTTGCTGTATATCCTAGTTAGGTGGATTAGTGAGTCAATGTCCCGCTCATTCTTGGTATACAGCTTGATGTCATCCATGTAGAGTAGGTGGATGATGGTAGCTCCACTCTTGAACTTGTATCCGTATCCACTCTTCTTGATGATCTGGCTAAGGGAGTTGAGGCCTTTGCAGATTTCTTGGATCTTGAAGGCTATGATGCCTGACAGGAGTTTCCATGTTGTGGGGAGGCTGGTTGTTGGTCGGTAGTTGGATGATGCTGTTCCCTTGTGAGGGTCCTTCATGACCAGTATTGTTCTGCCTTGTGTTAGCCAGTCAGGGTGGAAGCCTGTTGCTAGTAGTTGGTTAATTTGTGCTGGGCGTTCATGCAGCGCTGTTAACTTCTTTATCCAGTAGTTGTGGATCATGTCAGGTCCTGTGTGCTGCTCTCTGCTGGTTATCTTTGACTGTGATGATGACCGGTTCCTGTTCTGGCAGCATACAGTGGTCCGCTTTCAGGTCTTGTAGCCACTGGGCCTCGGTGTTATGATATCTTGCTCCCAAATATTCTTCCAGTACTGTTCAGTCTCAGCTCTGGGTGGGTCTTGCGAGGAGATGTGGTGGTTACCCTGTGCTGTGCATACACCTTGGATGGTTCTGTGATAAAGAGAGTATTGATTCTCTTAGTCTCTGCTCACTCTGGTTGCCAGTGCTGTCAGTCTTTGCTTAGCTGTTTCCAGCACCATCCATGTAGAGTAGGTGGCTGATGGTAGCTCCACCCTTGAACTTGTATCCGTATCCACTCTTCTTGATGATCTGGCTAAGGAGGTTGAGGCCTATGCATATCCTTGTACTTCCGCAGCAGCCAGGCTCTATCTTTGATTTTTCCACCTCTGTTAAGTTGATCCAGCTTACTAACTTCCTTCCGTGCTGTCTTCATCTTGGCTTCCAGTCGTAGTCTCCATGGTGGGCATTGCTTCTCTTTGAGCCTGATCTTGTAGTCAAGTAGCTGGAGGATGACTAATACTGTGGAATAGATGAGCCTGTTCGTTTCTGTGATGGTGCAGGATGGGATTGTGGACAATGCTTCATTAACTGCAGCTAGTATGTTGGTGGTTACTTTCCAGTGATCTTTGGTAGTCTTGTCTTAATTACTGCTAGTTTTTCTGGGATAATTTCCCTTATATCTGTTGTTATGCCATCTTGGGGTATGGATATCTGTTGCTATGCCATCTTGGGGTATGGATTCAGGTTGACAATTCTCTGCAGGTAATGTGGGTATGGGGATTTCTCCCCCCTCATGGTGTATGGTTGATTTCTTCTGTAGTCTATTTATTTCCAGTTGTGACACTAGATTTCTTTGAAAAATAAAGTGTAAGATCTTTTTTTTTTTCCACTAGATTTCTCTTGGGAAAAAAAAAAGTGTCAAAATGTGAAACCTATGGCACAGCGTGTATTACAAGTATTCGTTTACAAATGTTATGTGAATCAGATTACAGGTACAGCAATTATAAATCACTCTCAATATGTTTTCAAGTATTTTGCAAGACTAATTTCTGTTCTTGCTGAGTGATATTGCACAACACATTATATCTGGCAACAAATTTATTAATGTATCTGTTCAAACACCTGTAATATGTTTACATCAACATAATAATCTACAGGATGTTTATTTTGGTGGATATTCAAAAGACCACAAAAAGCAAGATTGGAATTTTGCTATTAATGCCCAGTTTTAAGTGGATACTCTAGTATAAACAATATACAAGTATTGTGCAAAATAATGTTATATATCAGAGACAGTGAGGCTTGGTAATGATGTTTGTGAACATTTCCTATGATGCTACATTTCTGGTAGCACTAGGTATAAATTAGAGTTCAGGATGGATGGATGGATGGATGGATGGATGGATAGAAAGATAGATAGATAGATAGATAGATAGATAGATAGATAGATACATAGATAGATAGATAGATAGATAGATAGATAGATAGATAGATAGATAGATGGATAGATAGATAGATAGATAGATAGAAAAATATACAAACACACAGTGTCACATTTCTATGCATACTCTTATACTCACACAAATTCACATACAAACATAATTCCATTCATATACATATGCACATACATTTGATTTTTATTTCAATCTTTTTGTACCTGATGACTAGTAGTTTGCTGGTGGGATCAGTCTGACGCTGGTTGCACAGCTTCCTGCAGCCAGTGGCCTCTCTAGGATTCATTTTTAGGGGGGGGCACATGGAGGACCAGGGACAAAAGTAGGGGGGCACATTGAACCCTGCCCTCGCCGCAGTTTGACCCCGCCCCTGTCACATTTTAAGCCCCGCCCCGACACAATGTGTTTTGTCTTTTTAATAATAACTGGTGGAGGATTCATTATTTTCCGCCAGGGATTATTAAAAAAACAAACACATTACCCTTGATACAGTGCCATAGTTGTCAACATTTGAAAAAAATTTCCAAGGACATTTTGCAGCACAACTATCAATTACTGTCTGGGTTTAATATCCCTGGACAGTCAGTGCTCTCTGTATAATACAGGGTTGTGTGTATAATAAATTGGGACACTCAGAGCTCCCTGTATAGTGCTGCTCTCTGTATAATACAGGTCTGTTTGTGTATAATATCCCAAGACAGAGAGCAGCACTATACAGGAAGCACTGACTGTCCCGGGATATTATACAGGCACAGGCCTGTATTATACAGAGAGCAGCACTATACAGGAACACTTACTATCCTGGGATATTATATACACACAGATCTGTATTATACAGATAGCTGAGCATATACCCCATGTAACAAAATCCCTTATTGAACAGACCATGCGAACCAGCCTGTTCGGTTATTTGGATGGGTACAGAGTGATTTCGTGCAAATAGCGAGAAAAACGAATGAACTACTGAACCACCCGACCTCCCACTGAGGTCGTGTGGCACCTAATAACCACCCAGACTTTGCGGTTAACCACAGACTAATTGGGGAATAGCTGGTGGTCCGCATTCGTCTACCGAACACGTGGCAATCGCCATTTTGGATTGTCGACCGCTCAGCGGTAAATGGCAACGATACCCTGGAACTCATTTTGGCTACTTATTTTGTCGAACACCGCGGCTACTTCTTCAGATCCTCGTTCGTACGGTGGAAAAACACACGAATGCCGGAGATACTACCTCATTCGTGCGTTGGAAGTACGCGAACGTGACCAACCCCAGATAGCTACAGTATGGAACTTGTTGTCGGGTACAATCACGCGAACGACTGGTGAAAGCCAAACTTCAGTCGACGTTTTTGAGAACTGTGTTCGTGGGATCTGAGCGTTATTCGCCTAGAATATGCACTCAGATCCAAGCTATCTGGGGATATGTGGGACTTAAAGTTTATGTTCTGTAAAATGTAAGTTATAGATTTTTATGCGGTTTTGCTAATATAAGAAAAGCCATGTTTCTTTCTACCTGGAGATAATTAAGGCTCTCTTTACTCGCTTAAGTTAATTATCTCCAGGATGGAAAAGAGGGAGTGATTTATGTAAAAGGGGAGTGCTTATGTTATAGCCACTGTGATTGGCTACTGTAATGCTTTTGTCCCAGTCTTCCATCTGGTCCCCTAGGGGAGTGTCCACCAGGTGGAAGACCTGCATAAATACCGGGCAGGTAGCCCACAGTAAATCAGATCGTTTTACCCCTTCATGAAGTCTCGACTCATGTTTGGGGGATTGGGAGTTATAACCACTTCGTTTCAGCTGGATTTCGGGAGAAGCTGCAAGGATCATCGCTGCACGAATAGAAGGATCCTTTACACCCCATGTCCCAATCTCTAGACTACTAGTACCTGTCAACAGCAGCTCCCAGACGCGTGTAACAGTGCTAAAGTGTGCGGCAGCTCACACAGATGCTTCAGCGGTAAAGTGCACTCGCTGGCAGAGCCAAACTGGGAATCCCTGGGAATCCAAAGCAGCCCTGGAAAAAAATGTATGCCATTCCTACAAGTCAATATATATATTTATATTTATATATATATATATATATATATATATATATATATATATATATATATATATATATATATATATATATATACATACATATATACACATATATACACATATATATATATTACAGTAAGCACACAAACTCACTGACATGCGCAAATAGGCTTACTGACAGACAAAACTCTCTGACTCACACACAAGCTTACTACAGACAAACTCACTTGTATAAACAAAAGGCTCACTACAAAGAAGTTCATGGACACACACAAGCTCACTAAAGACAAGCTCACTGACACACACATGCTCACTAAATAGAAGCTCACTGACACAGACAAGCAGTACCATTTTAACAGAGTTAAGGGCCCCTGGGCAAAGCAATGCACTGGGGCCCTTCCTACACAACAACTCACAGGAATTTTAATTATTGATAGACTGCTGAGTCCATACACACACACACACACACACACATATATATATATATATATATATATATAGTACAGTAAGCACACAAGTTCACTGACATGCGCAAATAGGCTTACTGACAGACAAAACTCTCTGACTCACACACAAGCTTACTACAGACACTCACTTGTATAAACAGAAGGCTTACTACAAAGAAGTTCAGGGACACACACAAGCTCACTAAAGACAAGCTCACTGACACACACATGCTCACTAAATAGAAGCTCACTGACACACACAAGCAGTACCATTTTAACAGAGTTATGGGCCCCTGGGCAAAGCAATGCACTGGGGCCCTTCCTACACAACAACTCACAGGAATTTTAATTATTGATAGACTGCGGAGTCCATACACACACACAGACTGCTGAGTCCACACACACACACACAGACTCTGCTGAGTCCACACACACACACACACACACACACACACACAAAGACTGCTGAGTACACACACACACACTCTGCTGAGTTCACACATACAGAATGCTGAGTCCATACACACACAGACTGCTGAGTCCATACACACACACAGACTGCTGAGTCCATACACACACAGATTGCTGAGTCCATACACACACACACACACACTGCTGAGTCCATACACACACACACACTCTGCTGAGTGCATACACACTCACACACTCTGCTGAGTGCATACACACTCACAGACTCTGCTGAGTCCATAC
>OW240915.1:218617613-218641639 GCA_933207985.1 Pelobates cultripes | reverse complement strand
ACTGACTGCTATTCAATCTATAACAGTGAAAAAGTTTTTTGTTTTTAAATCCAAGCTATTATGACACCAGTGAGTGGTGGCACTGGGCACCATATCCACTGTTAGCTTAACACACCCGCTTTAAGGACACTGACTGCTATTCAATCTATAACAGTGAAAAAAGTTTTTTGTTTTTAAATCCAAGCTATTGTGACACCAGTGAGTGGTGGCACTGGGCACCATATCCACTGTGAGCTTAACACACCAGCTTTAAGGACACTGACTGCTATCCAATCTATAACAGTGAAAAAAGTTTTTTGTTTTTAAATGCAAGCTATTATGACACCAGTGAGTGGTGGCACTGAGCACCGTATCCACTGTTAGCGTAACACACCCGCTTTAAGGACACTGACTGCTATTCAATCTATAACAGTGAAAAAAGTTTTTTGTTTTAAATGAAAGCTATTGTGACACCAGATATAAGTGGTGGCACTGAGTGGGGAAATGGGCACAGTATCCACTGTGAGCCTGACACAGAAGCTGGCAGCAGTGGCAGACAACTGACTGCTATTCAATCTATAACAGTGAAAAATGTTTTTCGTTTTTAAATGCAAGCTTATTTTGACACCAGTGAGTGGTGGCACTGGTCACCGTATCCACTGTTAGCGTAACACACCCGCTTTAAGGACACTGACTGCTATTCAATCTATAACAGTGAAAAAAGTTTTTTGTTTTTAAATCCAAGCTATTATGACACCAGCGAGTGGTGGCACTGGTCACCGTATCCACTGTTAGCGTAACACACCCGCTTTAAGGACACTGACTGCTATTCACCTATAACAGTGAAAAAGTTTTTTGTTTTTAAATCCAAGCTATTATGACACCAGTGAGTGGTGGCACTGGGCAACCGGTGATCCACTGTTAGCGTAACACACCCGCTTAAGGACACTGACTGCTATTCAATCTATAACAGTAAAAAAAGTTTTTTGTTTTTAAATCCAAGCTATTGTGACACCAGATGTAATTGGTGGCACTGACTGGGAAATGGGCACAGTATGCACTGTGAGCCTGACACAGAAGCTGGCAGCAGTGGCAGACAACTAAGTGCATTTACATTACATAGAAAAATAAAAATAAAAAAAAGCATACCCTTATCCCTAACCTAGCTATGCTTTTCCCTATCTTATGAACAGCAGCTACACTTTCCCTCCTCTCACTAAGCATGCAGCTTGAGAATGAATCTAAAATGGATGCTGTCCAGGAGGTGGGAGGGTCTGCTAGGGAGGGTGTGCTGCTAATTGGCTGGAATGTGTCTGCTGACTGTGAGGTACAGGGTCAAAGTTTACTCAATGATGACGAATAGGGGGCGGATCGAACCGCGCATATGTTCGCCCGCCGTGGCGAACGCGAACATGCTATGTTCGCCGGGAACCGTTCGCCAGCGAACTGTTCGGTACATCACTACTTTTGATGTATTGATAACAAGATTAAAAACAGAGCCATGTTTTTGATATACTAGCAGCAATGACAGTAAAGAACAGTTCAATAATCCATCAAAAAGATATATAACTAACCACTTCACCCACAACAGCACAAATGCTCGCGTTAAAGGACCACTATAGGCATCCAGACCACTTCAGCTTAATGAAGTGGTCTGGGTGCCAGGCCCAGCTGGGGGCACCCTCAGGGCACTATAGTGCCAGGAAAACGAGTATGTTTTCCTGGCACTATAGTGGTCCTTTAATACAGGTTACCAAACCTATGTTAAACTTAATTTAGGCCTTAGAGCAATACTAAACTTCCCTTATGTTTAAGTGTTTTTTTTTAATCCTGCAGAGGAAATTATTGAACAATATTGCCAAATGTTACATTTCACAATGAGAAAAAATGTGGAAATGAGAGAGTAACATTAAAGCAATCTACTCTTTATTTCATATTACATCAGAAAAAAACCAAATAATACAATTGGCAAATGAGCAGCGGACATCATAAAACTATGCATAAAGAAGGGGGAAGGAGAAAGATATACCACAAGCCTGAAACTGGACGCGTTTCACGTCTACACCGGGCACTGTGTCAACATCTGTGGAGTGCAACATTTCATTAAATTATACATTTTCCTTTAATTGAGGTTTTTTTTTTCTGCACAAGCAAGAGAATATACAGAGCCGCTTTGAGACTTATTTTCTTGTCCATTATGGAAAACCTTTTGTTGCAGCATCCAAATGTACGGAAGCAGTTGATTTTATTTTTTGTACATGGGATGGGGCCCTTCTAATGATTGGACAACAATGGCTGCCCAGTCACTAGTTGTAAAGTTTACTGGACATGCCCACATCTGCTGTATGTAGAGTCTTAATGACCTCCATAGGCTTTTTATTTCTTTAACATTTTTTTGTTTACCTTTTAAATGTGGTGGCTGACTAGCGAGTTCAGCACCATTGAGATGTGTAAAAAGACATCATATAGAGAGATGACACAAGTTAACCCGCTTAAGGACACAGCTTCAGAAGCTTGTCTTACCCTTAAGGACACAAGCAATTTTTGCATCTTTTGCTGTTTGTGTTCAACCGCAATTTGCATCTCTATAATTTATTGCACCAACACATATTGTATACCATTTTTAGAGGACAAAAAGGGCTTTAATTTGATGTCACATACACATATATAAATTCTCATTAATTATAAAAAGGCCAAAATTAATTTGTGTGTCATGATTTATAGAGTACATAATATGTATAGGATTTCAGCCTATTTTGAAAGATACAGGTCACAAATACAAAGACTAAAATAAAATTTCAATGTGAAACAATTTTAGAAGTTGGTATGTTTGTCTTGTAAGTTTAGTAGCCATCAAAAAAAACAAAATTGCAACACAAAAGTATATATTTATATAAAGTAGACATCACAGGCTATTTACCTAAGGTTATTTTTACACTTTTTACGTAGCCATTTCATCACTAATCTCTTTTTTAATGTGTATTTCGCAAAGGCTGGTGTGTGCTATTTCTATACAGAACCCCATATTGTGTTCAGCTATATCTGCTGATTACAACTTTACCCCCATTGTATGCCTTTGGCACTATTCTGCAAAACTACAATGCCATAAAAGAGACAAGGCTATTTCAGTTTCTATAGTTAGAATTTTCATAGATTGATTTGATGGGCCTATGTCTCTATTTGTGGCATTATAGCAGTTTAAATGTTATAATAAACCCACAAAGGCCTTCCCTTTGAGAAAGCAGACATCCCAGGGTATATGGTGTATATTGTTTTAAATTGTTTTTATTGTCATCACAATGTAAATATGGATATCAAACATGTTACTGTAAAAAGCATATGGTCGCCTATGCAGAGGCGTATATATCTAAACAGGTACACTTAACAGGAACAGTTATTTTAATTAAGCAGGTGTGTACTCTGCGAACTTAAAGACATATTGTCTAGGCGGTTAGAACATGGTTTGATTTGTCTAGACAAATAAAGCCATCCTCCTGTTTCCCCTTCTGGTATCATTTAATTGAGCTAACTTTTTGATTGCATTCAGAATAGTAAGCAGGATTCCCACGCAAGGGATTGTGTTAAAATTATGTGTAGCGTATGGAAAAACTGGTACCGTGCCATATGTTTGCTACCATTTCCTCCTGTCGTGTCGTTAATAATGCCTGTTTTGTCTTCATGTGTTACGTTTGTGCCGTACGTGGTAGGTATGGCTCTGGTAGGAAGTGTGGCTTTGTGTGAATTGGGTTTTGTTACACTTGCGGGTTAATGGCGTACATAAAACAAGTTTGAACTAGTACTACTACTTTGCCTGCGCTGAAGATCTGTGAATCTAGCAAGCGTAGCGGTGCATATGTCTACGAAGAGGCTTCGGAAAGCATTACATTGCAGTATCGTAGGTTTGTGTGTTGGGGACAAGAGGTGCCCTATATGGTGTGTTTCAATGTCCGATCCATTTTTTTCTCTGTCTCTGTGTTTTGTCGTCATGTGGATTGCTGAATGTATGTCGGGTAGTTGGGTAGGACCTGGTTCGGGTGTGTTGCTGTGAGTCACTTTAGGTCTTGTTTCTCGTCTCGAAGTGGTAGTGTTGTGTAGGATAGCTCCAGGCGAAGTGGTGTCATCCGGCAGAGTGCCCGGGTTCCTGTGGTGTGCACTCAGTGTTTTGTGTTTGGGTGTCCTGGCCGCAGTTGGTACCCGCCGTTACCCATCTGTGTGTGGTGTTGTGGATGGGGACGGGAGTTCGGTGCTAGGGGGGGACTAGGTGGATGTGTGATCGTGCCCTCTGTCTCCACTCCAGTCCTCCACACCCCGCGGCCCGTCTCAGGCCCTCCCGAGTCCGGCGCCGTCTCCACCCCCATCTCTGCTTACGGTACGGTGATGTATTGTAGAAAGTTGTCAGAGACGAGGAGGCGCATCCAGTGGAACCAGCATTTGGTGTAGCGGTCTTTGTGTTTCTGAGTGGTCGCTTTCATATCTTCAAATTTCCTCTTGTCTTCCACCTCCTCCACCCAACGTCGTATTGGTGGTGTGCATGGCTGTCTTCAGAAGATGGGGATGGTTGCCTTGGCCGCGTTGAGGAGCCCTGGGATGATGGATCGTGCGTATGTCGGCGCTGGCATGTAGGTATGGTGGAGTAGGAAGGCGGGCGGTGACCGTGGTATGGATTCGTCTGTTACATCTTGTATTATTTCCCGAATTGTCTCCCAAAAAGGTTGAATGAGGGTGCAGGTCCACCAGACGTGTGTGAAGTTGCCCACTGCCATCTCGCATCGCCAGCAGGTTTCTGGGACCTCAGGGTTTCTGGCGTGGAGCATCGACGGGGTCAGGTACCACCTGGTGAAAATTTTGTAAGAGTTTTCTTGTAACCTCGCCGGTCCTGGTGTTTTCTGTACAAGGGTGGTGATCTTGTCCTAGTCGGCCTCTGTCATGATCTCATCGAGATCTTCCTCCCAGTGCATGATGCAGTGGGGTGCCAGGAGGTATCTGTTCGTAACTTTGCCAGAGTATATCTGAGATATGGGGCGGGTGGCTCCCTGTCTTGTGAGCAGAGAAGTTTGAATTGCGTTGGTTCTCTCAGTAGGGCTTTTGGGGAAATGCTCGGGCGTATTGTACGATTTGTGCTCTTGCTAGTGTGTGTGTGAACGTATGCGGTCTGTCTGGGAATAGTTCGGCCAATGGGCGGATGTCGAACAGGCGTTGGAGGACGTCTTTTATGCAGAGGATTGGTTTATGCCTAGTCAGGCCCGGAATTGGGCTTTGGTCCCCCGCCGGAAAGTCCGGGTTGCCCCTCAGGGGGAGAAGCGGGCCCGGGTCTGTCATTAGATATTCTTTCATGCCCTGTCTATGCCAGACCTGCATGGTCGCTGTTACAAATGGGTTGGTTATGTGTTTGCGTCTATAAGCTTCTTTGGAGATCCATGGCAGAGTCCTGAGGTCGCAGTTGGCTGTGTCCGATTCTAGCTGGGTCCATGGTTTTATGCTGCTGGCTACCAACCACCTGATGACTCTGGTGAAATGCGTCACATGGTAATATTTCTTGAAATCTGGAAGCGCTAGGCCTCCCCGGAATTTAGGTAGTATCAGTTGGGAGTGTGCTGTGCGTGGGGATTTGCCCTTCCATATGAATTTGCGGACCTCCGTCTTCAGAGCTGAGAAGAACGATTGTGGGGCCAGAATCGGTGATGTTTTGAAAATGAAGAGGATTTTGGGTAGCAACATCATCTTAACTGCGTTCATCTTGACTGCCCAGCCATGAGATGTAGTAGGAATTCCATCTGTGTAGTTCCTCCATGGCCTTTTTTAGTATTGGGAGGTAGCTGTGTGTGTACAGGTCTGCTGGGTTAGGCGTGAGCCAGACCCCCGTGTATCTCATGGGGTGGTCGCACCAGCGGTACGGGTATTGACATTGGATCATCCGTCTGAGTGTGTGGTCGATTGAGAGGCTCAGTATCTCTGATTTTGAATAATTGATTAGGAGGTTCGAGACTTGGCCATATGACGCGAATTCCGATTGTATTGCTTGCAGGGATGTCTCCGGGTTCATGACTCTGAACAGGAGGTTGTCCGCATATGCCAGGGTTTTGTGGTGGGTGTTTCCGATTTTCATTCCCTGTATGTTATCATTGTGCCTGATTCTGTTGAGGAAGGGTTCAAGTGTCAGTGCGAAGAGTAGGGGCGATAGCGAGCAGCCCTGTCTGGTCCCATTGTGGATCCGGAATGGATCAGTCAGTGTGCCATTAATCCAAATGCGAGCTGTTGGCCAGGTGTATAATGCCTTCATCTGTGAGTGTGCCATTAATCCAAATGCGAGCTGTTGGCCAGGTGTATAAGGCCTTCACCAATGCCGATCTTCCGAAGTGTTCCGAACATCAGGTCCCAGTCTACCCTATTGAATGCTTTTTATGCGTCTGTGGACAGGAGCAGGACTGGGGTCTTCATCGATCTGGCGTGGGCTATAATGTTCAGGGCCTTAATGGTGTTGTCCCGCACTTCTCTACCCGGGATGAATCCCGTTAGGTCTGGATGGATCATTGCAGACAGTAGTGGTGCTAGGCATGTCACCAGGACACATGCCAGGAGTTTGAGATCCATGTTCAGCACGGAGATCGGGCGGTAACTTGGACACTGTGTTGGATCTTTACCCTACTTGGGCAGAAGAGTGATGTTTGCCGTCGTGAATTGGGCCGTTGGTGTGGCTCCCTAAAGGATGGAGTTGAGGGCTGCTTGTAGTTTTGGGAGGATGTCGTGGGAGAAGGTCTTATAGTACAAGAGGGGACAGCCGTCTGGTCCTGGTGCCTTGCCTGTCATTGCCTTTTTGTTGGCGTGTGCCAGTTCCTCGGTGGTTATGGGCTCCTCTAGGGCATCGCGGTCATTGTCTTCGAGTCCTGTCATATTCGCGTTTTTCAGGTATCTCTCTGAATCTCATCATGCCTGGGGGGTCGAGGCTCCCCTGGTGCGTCCCGGTGCAGGTGATACAGCTCCTGGTAGTAGGTGTAGAACACTGATAAAATTTGGTCCGGGAGGTGCCGGAGTTGTTGTGTGTCCTTGATTTCCGGGATATATAGTTGGGTCTTGCGTTGTTTGAGGAGGTTCGCCAGTAATCTCCCGCATTTATCCCCGTGTTCGTGTATCACGTGTTTAAAGTGTTGATATGAGCGTTGGATCATGCGGTTCAAGAGCGCAGAGATTTGGTCTCGTTTGGTTATGGTGTATATAGTGCCTTAACTTGTCACCATTTTTCCACCAATTTATGTCAATGTTTGTGGTAAGGAAAATAAATTGTAATTTCTTACACTTGATATGTGCCACTGTCATAAAATCCCCCAAATAATGCTCGGTTAAATCTTCTGAGTAAAACAATATGCCCAATGTATGACCTAGACACTATTTTGTGAAATTACAGTGCTGTAAAAGAGACATGACAAGTTCAGGTTTATAAGTGTGAATTACCTACATGGTTTTAATGCCTCAGTGTTCCATTCTGGAGCACTTCAGCAAGCGACATATTCCAACTACACCATAAAAGTATACCATTTCTTAACAAAGACATCCCAGGGTATTTTAAAAGTCATATTTTGAACCTTAGCGTGGGATAATTTTTCCGCTAGCTTGTACCAAGTGTAGTGGTAATTAGCATTTTTTCTGCCTTTTTGACACACAAAGTGAGTTTGCACAGTATATTTTGCAAACCTTATGTATACTACGATTGGATAATACTTCATATGTTGCTCAGCTATGTCCTTTGAGTACAGAAATACCCTCGTATGTACCTTTGCCAGGTATATGTGGATATTGAAGGGGCACATTTGAGACACAGCCATTCCAGTTTTTTTCAAACTTTGAATTTTTACTCTGTGTCCGGGTCCCATTTTGGAGTATTTTAGCAGGCTATATATTCCAACTATCCCATAAAGGCATACCATTTCTTAAAGAAGACATCCCAGGGTATTTCAAAAGGCATATTTTAAACCTTAGCATGGCACCATTTTTCCGCTAGCTCATACCAAGTGTAGTAGTAATAAGCATTTTTTCTTCCTTTTTGACAAACAAAGTGAGTTTGCACAGTATATTTTGCAAATCTTATGTGTGCAATGGCTGTATAATATTTCATATGCTGCTCAGCTATGTCGTCTGAGTACAACAATGCCCCAGTATGTACCTTTGCCAGGTATATGTGGATGCTGAAGGGGCACATTTGAGACGCAGCCATTCAGTTTTTTTCTAACTTTGAAGTTTTACACTGTGTCCATGTTTCATTTTGGAGAAGTTTACATGGTTGGTTATTAAAACTTCCCCACAAACACATACTATTTATTAAAGAATACACCCCAGGGTAATTCAAAAGGCATATTTTGAACCTGCGCGTGGGATCATTTTTTCGCTAGTTTGTTCCAGGTTTAGTGGTAATGAGCATTTTTCTTATGTATTTTATTTACCTTCTTAAACTTTTACGTTTTAAAACTTGTTTTTAAACTTTTTTGTTTACGTATTACATTTTTTTACTTTTTAAGCTTTCTTAAAACTTTTTTACACTTTTAAAATTGTTATAAACTTTTTTACCATTAACCCCTAACTATCAGTAAGCAGCACTAACAGTAAATTCCCCAATTTCCCGTAACTCCCATCCACCCCAGCTAGCAAAATATATAATTTCTAAATATTTAAATTAATTAATTAAATTAATTGAACCTCTGAGGGTTAAAAAAAATAATAAACGTTAACCCTCAAGGGTAAAAAAAAAAAAATCTGATCAAAATACAGATCACAGTATTATACTGTGATTACCGTAAGCAGTGATCAACTGGCAGGGATGGGGTTAATTTTTATTAGGACTGGGTAAAGGGGTGGTGGGATTTTTTTAAACTTTTTTTTAAACGTTATTAAAACGTGGTAAAAAGCCGTTAGACTAGTTCAGAATTCACCCAAGATTGCTACTTGTCAGCTCACACCTGTGCCATGCATACTGGGAAGTTAGATGAAAAGTAAGAATAACAGACTAAAATATAGTAACATGCTAATCTTTAGACAAGAAGACTTTCTCGTACCTCTGGAGTTCAATGCATATCTAGGTTTAACTAAGAGAGCTAACTGACAGCCATAGCAGAAGCTCAGTGCCTTTAAGATAGGCCATCTGAGGAGTGAGATATATTCAACCCACTCTCTGGCTCAGAAGTGTCCGTGAATGCTTGCAAAGTTCACCCAGGAGAGCAGTGCAGCCGCACCAAAGTTAGGAAATCCTCAAGCCCCAGGGCTGTCCAGGAGCCAACACCACGGACTTGGGGACCCACAGAGTCAAAGTCCTTCCCTTGCCGGAAACTGCAGGAGGCCATCTGTGGAACCTGGGGACTCTCTGTTTTCATGGGTGGTATGGTGGGGTCCATCTTAAAGTGGCCTAGGTAGGCCTATGGGATGATAGGTTGTAGCCGTAAAAGCCGATGCGCCCTGAGGGAGTCTCACTGGCGTCTCTCTGCAGCACCTCAAATCTCCCTTTGTAAGAAGAGAACCTATTGCTGCCAAGTGGTCCTCCAGCTTTGCCCAGAATTGCTCTAAAATAGCCTCCAGTTTAGCCATGGTGTGATGTATTCTAATTGATTATTTTGGGTGCCAGGTCTCAGGTTGCAGTAGCATGTGCTGCAGCCATTTAACCCAATTTGGCCCCGCATCAAGAGGGTAACAGAGAGATTGCTATAGTAATGGAATCCAGCATGGACTGGGATAACCCCCACTGTCCCAAAAGGTACCAAAAGTGGCCCAGACTGTGCTCGAGTCAGCTGTGAGGCAGGAGATTGTATACTCAGGTACATGCAGAAGACCGCAGGAAGATTTGAGTCTCGTAGAACACCCGTTGAGTATGGTAATGTTGATTCTGGAGTTACCAGAGCTCACTCCTCTCAATACAGAGCAACTGCTGCTTTGCAGAAAATCTCTGTCAAGTCTCTGTCAATCCACTTCCTGCTTGCTTGGCAGTCAGGCCCCGCACCACTAAGAGTTTTTAGAACTGTTGCCTGCTGGCAACAGTTCTTAAAAGTATCAACCCACTTGAAAAAAAGCAAGTAAATGATAATTTGCAAATTAGCATTTTACCAGATACATACAGTTCAAATTTTGTTAAAACTTGTGCTTTATGAATCATCCAAATCCTATTAGAGGTGTTGCAGTTTCTAAAAAGTCATGCTATGGAAGTGGATCAAGTCTCAGTTTCTAGAATAAAATTTAGGTACTCACACCAGTGGAGATTAAAATTCTGCGGGAGGAATCTGGCACCACATCAAATTAAAACTTCACCAGCCACCACTGAGTGTACGTCAACAAGTAAACCACATAAGTAGTGTTACAGTTGGAATGTCGTACATGCAACATCAGAATTATTGTTTTAAAGCTTGAGATTAGTTACAGTTGTGGCATAAGGGATTTTAGGAATATTGAGTTAGGGTTTGAGTTGAGCTACATTTAGTATTAGTGGACATGAGGTGTTTAGAGTTTAAGAGGAGTTAAAACTAGGATGAAGGCAAAGGGTTATGGAGTTAAGACTTTGAGTGGTTAAATTTGGGACTAAGGAAATGGTTTGTTCAGGTTTTGGGAGGCAACAACTTTAGGGATAGAGGCTACAGCTGTTTATGCTACAGCGCTAGAAAACCATCACTAGAGTACAGAGGACGGCAAGTGGACTTTTATGGACTCATTTCAATTTCAGTGTGATACAAAACTAAACTGATCAAGTATATAAATATGTTTCTCTCTGTGTGTATGTCTGTGAGTTTGCCTTCCATAGTATGTTAATACATACTCCTGTTGACATTTCTCAACCATGTGGTTTTCCTATTCTAATTTTGTACATACTCAGCACATTTAACCATGAAATAAATGAACTGGCTATTGTACTATACCGCACAGCAGAATAAAGATGAACTAGTCAATGTATCTTTAAATTAGGTAAGATAATACAGTCTCTAGAGGGATTGGGATGAACTGATGGACATGACACTCAAGCCATTTATACATTAAATGGGGTTGTGTTAGGGGATGAGTTAGGGATAAATTCAAAGGAAAAAAACAATTATAGACAACAAACCAGGTAACAGTGTGTAATGCCGGCCTGGCTAGTAAAATGTTGTCATCTATTAAAATGTATAAATCAATGGTAAGAACCAAAATTGAATATGCAGTTTTGGGCACCAGTTTTAATGAACGATATTTCCAAGCAAGAATAGTGCAGAAGTGAACTACAAAATTAATAAGGGGAATAGAAAACATGAGTTATGAAGAAAGGGTAGAAAATCTGCATTTTCTTTCTTAGAAGAAAAAAAAGTGTCTCAATGGGCATATAATAGCACTATACTAATATAAACCGGGTGTTATAACCAGTGCCAACCTGTTCATTAGTAGGATTATAAAAAAAGAGACAAGAGGTCATTCATTGAGACTGGAAGAAAGATGTTTCCAGTTAGAGCAGATTAAATGGTTCTTTACAGTAAGAAAAATAAAGATGTGTCATTCTCTACCCAAAGGGGTAATCTTATCACATTCTGTAGATATATATATATATTTTTAAAAGATGTATTTTTCGTAAAAATAAAATTTTCAAGCATATATAGTTAAATGGATACTATAGGTACCCAGACCACTTCAGCTCATTGAAGTTGTCTGGGTACATAGTCCCAGGCCCATTAACCTTGCAAAGGTAATTATTGCCGTTTTTAAGAAACTGCAATAATTACTTTATAGGGTTAACTCAACCTCTAGTGGCTGTCTACCAGACCAGTTTTATTTTAAAGGTTGAAACCTAGTCTTTTCTCAACTGAGATTACTATGTAATTATGCAGTATTTGTGAAACACACAATATTAATAACAAAATATAATGAGGTATAACAGAAGTAACCACATAACCGCAGTCTACTCTTTCAAATACTTGGGTATGATGTTAGACCCCAATCTATCTTTTGGCCTACACATAGAAAAGCTTGCATCTAAACTTTATCCAAATTAGGTGCCCTGTACAGAAACAAAGCCTGCCTAAGCCCTACAGTAAAGGAAAAGATTGTACAGCAAATACTGATGCCAATCATTGATTATGGGGATGTAGTATATGCATCTGCATCGCAATCCCACATTAATAAACTCGACACATTGTATAACTCGTTCTGCCGATTTGTGCTACAATGTAATTACAGGACTCACCATTGTGACATGCTAAAAGAACTAAACTGGCTGTCGCTGGAATCCAGATGCACCTTTCATCTTTCCAGCCTGTCAGAGTATTTATATCGGCAGACATTTTGTGCTATGATAGAAACTAAAAGTGTATATTCTGAGTCACTCTGAACAGACCAGACTCCATTTTGTTATTCCAAGTTAACAAAGACAAAGAGACACTATATTTCTATCTGTAAGCTAACCACTTTCCCAGATCTGAGGAATGCATAGTATATACAAACAAGTGATAAGGAAGGGGGTTGGATAGACTGTCTAAAATGCTAATGGAATATAATCAAATCTAAACCCAGACAATTGTGACAGAGAAGATTAAATAATTTAATATTTAACTGTCTATATATATAAGGTACCATTGTATGGAAAAGGGTAAACTTAGTTCATGATCTGTCATATCAGAAATTATGGCAGGAATTGCAGACGCTAAGTCTGGACAAAATTTAAGAAACCCTTTGAAATTTTAAATTATGGCGCTATAAAGATAACGCAAAATGACGTCAAAATAGCCACCAGGAAAAGTTAACTCTTTCCTGGATAGGTATGTTTAGTGGGACAAGACTGCCCTCTACAGACCAAATAACTAATTTGCGATCTGGAAGATAACCACACCTCTAGTGCTTCTATTGGGTTATCAACTGATGACGTACAGAGAGTCTGGCCCTTTAAAAGTTAAGACAAAGGGAAGATAGATAGACAAGAAAGATACGAAGGAGGCAGATGCAAGAGATGCAAAGAAAAAGAGGAGAGAGGAATTGGAAGTTTGGGGACTCCAACCTCCATGCAGAGAGAGACATCCAAATAAGTTCCTGAGGCTACCAATCGGATGAAATATCTACTCAACTGGTAATTATACTGGTTTCATTTAATTAAATTAAATTAATTAAAATGTATTAATAGCATTATATATGACTGGATAAAGCACGGTCAGATTTCCATATTAAGAAATCTTAGTTAACTAAGAATATATAGTTATAAACATTCCATTCTGCAGGTGGAATTAAGAATAATTATATATTGATGTGATATTATCACGTGTTAGCATACCGCTGTTTTTATCCAGGTGTATTGATTTGCTCTAAATTAAGATAGATATCTTTTAGACAAATTAAAAATCTGCTTATATAATATGTAGATTCTCTTATTGGATGGTTTTAAGAAAATGAATTTAAACTGGTTTAAATGTTATTTTATTTAAAAATTACATAAGAATAGATCTTAACTACCTAGGAGATCTAGCCAGCATTGAAAGGGTTATTCTAACTGTCTGCTAAACTTTACGACCTTATGCTGCACTCTGAGGAATTCTGTTCTCTGTGTGAAAAGTTTCACTTTCAGCCTGTGTGAAAGATAGTCATAAATAAAGTCTTGACAGAAAATGCTAGTTGGCCATTGAAACGTAATACCCATTCCTTTGTATTGCATATAATTTTGTACTGGATATTCATTGATTATTGTTATGCATGTTACATAATATTATTTGTTAATTATTGGTTATCATAAATAAAATCTATTTTTATACATTGTGATATTAATTATATGAAATACATTCCACTTAACACGATAAACGTTCTTTGGGATCTGAGAATTGAATTAGTGGGCAATTCTCAACTGTTTACTATTATTATCCCATAAATATCCCCACATATTGGAGGCACTGCTGAGATCGTTTAAGTTGAAATTGTATTTCATATATAATAATAATTTTGGTGTAATTCATGCAATTTAATCTTAATATAGAAAAGAGTTTTGTATTGAGATTAATCAATAAAATAAAAATAAAAATGGCCAGTGGCAGTGATAAATCTGTAACAGATAATACTGAAATAATTGAAGACCTAAGAAAACATGCTCTAGTTCATATTCATAAACATATGAAAAATGATGCAACCTATGAGGTTTGGTTGAAAAGCATAGAATGGGAAGCTAAACAAACCATTCTAACTGATGAACACATCATCATATATCTTAAAGAAATTGCTGAACAAAAGAACATAGAAAGGAAAATGGCGTACATAATACACTCTTGGCCTTTCTTTATGACAGCACTTCTTAAGGTGTGTGATGAAAACAAGTCATTGAATGCCAAATTGGACACGTACAGTGACGATTTGGGCATTCAAAATGGGAAATACCAAGATTTACTTGCTGAGCATAAAACTCGTCAGGCTGATCATGAAAAAGAAATGAAAGCTTTGATGGATAAATATGCACAGGAAATAAATCAGCTTAAAATGCAATTGGATGAGTATGAAAAGGAGAGTCAGAAATTAGACAGTGAGGTTGGTAGTCATCATTCTGTGCCAAAAAGTTGCACAAAAATGCAAGAAAAGACTATCTGTAAATCCCCTCCTTATTATGGTTTTCCCACACCAAACCAGGTTTTCATAAAACAGTCTGTAAGTAAAGGTGTGAGTAATTCTAAAAAATCACCTGTGGAACAAGATTCCCCATCTCATGACATTACCAAGCCATCTTGGCAATCTTGGGCAGAACAGTTTGAAAAAGCTGTCTTGGCCAGGCTTGACAGAAGGAATCCGATTCAAGGTGATAGGAATGAAAACAGACATGGTTCTGTACACTGGCAGAATTCTGATGCAGATCAGAATTGTGACAGTGAACAAGAAGCTCAGAGTGATGGGAGTGAAAGTGATTGCACTATCCACTCTGAAGGCCATGTAACTGATATGCCATCTGCACTGTTGTACGGGTCTAATTCCTCTTCAGCAGACAGATCACATAGACGTTTACCCAAACACAGAAACAGAGGTCGTAAATCAACGACGCCTGTTTATGAAACACCAAAGGTCATCAAATTCCTTAGAGAGACTGTCCCACAATTTTCTAGAGGTTCAGGAAACATATCTGAACATCTGGAAAATTATGATAGAGCAATGAATTCATTGGGTATGTATGATGACATTCACAAGAAATGGTTCATTACATGGACCTTTGATTCAATGTGTCGTGTTTATCTAGAAAGTCTTCAAGCTATACAGTTAATGTCCTGGTCCAAGATGAAATATGAAATAATCATGGAATATGGTAAGTATAAAACCATTGCTTCTGCAAAGAAGGCGCTTTATAACTTAAAGTGCCGTCCAGATCAAAGCCCCAGAGAATTTTTAGTAATTCTTAAAAATGCATACTCCGTGGCCCAAAGAAAACCCAGGTATGAAAGCACAGACTTCAAAGATCTGTATTTTCATGCCATGCCAGTAAACATACAAATGAATCTCGCAAGAGATTACGATTGTAAGTTACCATTAGAATGGCTAGTCAGTCAATGCATGAAGTTGTACACTATACACCATGCACATGACGAAAATCAGCCAAAGGTTAAGAAACCTGGTGATAAAATGGTGTCAGAGACTAAAATTCAGTTAGGTTTAGAACCCCAACAGAAAAGGAGGACCTATTCCGAGGTTTTGAAATCTCCAAGACCTCAGAAACAGGAAAATGCCAGAAGCAATTCTGCAAATTCCTCTAATAACTCTGAAAAGTCCAATACCAATGGGAATAAACGCCCCTGGGTTAATAAGAACCAAGGCAATTCCCAATGGAGAAGGAATCCTCAGGGAAATAGGAGATATGGAAACAGAAATAACCTGCTTCCAATAACTCCCAACAGTCTCAGCCATCCCAGCCAAATTCTAATGGGCAAAGACAAAACGGCAATGGGGGAAATAATTTGCGTCGTCAGGTTGGTCAATTGACAGACCAGATGGGCAAATTAATGGAGGAAATGACAAAGATCAACCAAGTCTTTGCTCTAAATCCTTTTTTAGGGATAGCTCCAATTGCAGAACTACCTGTGCAACCGCAGCAACAACAACAGGTGCCGCAGCAATAATAGCCACTGTGACTAAACAGGCTAGGTTATCAGTAGATGTAATGCCTAACCCTGTTTCCTTTCCAGGTACTAACAGTCAAACAAACAATAGTTGTGTTAGAAAACCTATTGCCTATACCGTCACTTCACTTCCGGGTGAAGGAGGCGCAACGTGTTCCTCTGTTTTTTCATTTCAGCCAAAGGCTAAAGTAGCCCCAGCAACCACTAGTTTCCAGGATCCAGACCTGAAAGGGTTAACTGATGAGATGCCGACCACTAGTTCCCGCTTGATAGTTCAAGATGTTCCTAAAAAGGATGGGCCTGTGGGTAAGACTGAGCATTCCTCAGTACAGGTAGAAACTACTGCTGTGACCGGTAATGTATGGAAAACAAGTAATATGTTGACACATTCTAAATTCTTATGTGAATTAGAAGAACATGAAGGAAGGTACTACATGTCTGTAGAAATACAGGATTCGTTACCCCAGCCTTTTAAAGGGTTAATAGATACTGGTTCACAAGCCCTATCTATACTTCCAGCAGGTAATGGACTTAGCAACGGATAAGCCGAAGCTAAGAGGTTTCCCCAATGCTCTGTTGAGTGTAGGAGGAAATGCCCTTCATGTTATTGGCAATACCTGGTTAAAGTTTAAAATAGGTAACAAAACCTTTAGACACCCGGTGATAGTGGTAGATCTCCCCTATGACTGACTGATTCTGGGTATAGACATACTCAGAAGACTTAACACAATTATTGACTGTGTGAATGGAATTGTATGGTCACAAGCTAAGGTTCCCATAACCTATGAGAAATCACATGTTCAATCTGATCGTAACTGCCATGTGATAGAAGAAAGACCTGACTCAATTGAGGTACATTTTAGAAATAGTCAGTCACCTAACGTGAATATCCTGCAGGTGAATGATGCAATCGCGCCTGTAGATGAGCATTCCATAAGAATTGCTCCAGAGAGGATCCAGAATGTCTCTCTGGAAGGTGATGTTTTAACCATTTCTCTCCACAGGGACTATGTTGAATCTGTAGATCTGGCAGGTCATGCTCAATTCCTTGCCAGAATTGAAAGGGTTAATAACAACTTATTCTTTCCTATTCAAATACATGACTTAGGAAGAAGTAGGAATGCAAAACTGGACTTACAGAGTGAGAACAGCTATATTAGCAGAAGTCTGTTAAAGCAGATAGCTAATCCTAAAATGATCAGGTATGCTTCCCCACATGACAGGTGGATCCAGAATCTGGATGGTGAATCAGAGAGTCACAATGTGATAGCAAAATGTTTACTATCTATTTCCATCGGAAATAAGACCGTTAAACATTTATTCCTAGTGATAAACGAACCTCGCTATCAGGTTTACGTCGGCAATGATGTCATACATCGTTTTGCCATACACCTTGACCTTATTAATTCCAACTTGTGGACAAGGTTAAAAGGTAATCCTTGTGGATACCTACACGAGGAAAACGCCCTGAAATCAGGACAAATACTCCCATATGCGGTAAGTATCCAAGTTCCTGATGACATAACCATTCCACAAGGGACAAGTAATTTTCTTTTACCCCTACAGGTCAAGGAGGGTCAGAGATTGGAAAACTCTGATGCCCTAATCTGTTTATCCAACAGGATACAACAATTAGGGATGGTGGTAACACATACACCAATGGTAAGTATTGGTAAGAATCCCACCTATATAATGATCAACAATGTTACACCCAATAGTGTTACTTTACCAAAAGGAACATCATTAGGTCTAGCATTGGATGTTGAGTACTATACATTTGGTTTCCAAAACCAAATTATAGGCCTCATCCCTGAAGAATACTTAACTGAGGACGAAATTGTCGATCAAATATTCCATTCCTCCCCAGAAGGATTATTCACTATCCTATCTGTATATCCCTTCAACGTTGAAGAAGGCTCGTGTAAAATCGAAGAAGCATCAATCACCTTCGATCATCCGCTCAATGAGCAGGAATCACAAGAGTATCTCGACCAAAGAGAAAAGGTAAGTCAACACCGAACTGACCTAACTTCTAGGCTTGAAGAAGCTTATGAGATAGGCCAGCCTGAAATCTTCCCAGGATTTCAGGAAAGGCTAGAAGAGCAAATATCTTTAGCTGACGGTTGCTCCAACGATGCTGAGCGACAGCAGCTAAAGGAAATCCTTTTGGAATTCCAAGATATTTTTGCCAAAGATTCCTACGACTGTGGGTTAACTAACCTCCACGTAGCCAGAATACAAACTGATCCAAATTTACCACCTGTATTTATCAAACAATATAGACTCCCATTAGCGTCATATGATGGTCTACAAGACATCATTCAGAATTTAAAGGAAAGGGGCATTATACGTCCAGTGCACAGTTCGTATAATAATCCGATCTTGGGGATTCTGAAACCTAATGGACAATGGCGTTTATGTGCTGACTTACGACAGCTAAATAAACGCGTCTATATGTCTGGTTGGCCAACTCCATACATAGACCAATGTTTGGTACAAATGCAGGGATCCAAAATATTCACTGCCATTGACTGTGCGCAGGGATATTGGACTGTACCAGTCCATAATGAAGACCAATACAAATTGGCCTTCACATTTGGAAAGCAACAGTATACCTGGACCCGTATGCCTTTTGGTTATATAAACTCTGGTCATGAATTCGCTGTGTTCATGCATAAAGCTATGCCTGATGCACTCGAGAGAGGAACGTTATCATATGTCGACGATGTCTTGCTGAAAAGCACTTCCTTTGATAAGCATATCTTAGAGATTAGACATGTTCTCACTCAGTTAAGAGAAGCAGGGATTAAACTGTCTTTACAAAAGGCACAATGGTGTCGCACCCATGTCAGTTTCCTTGGACATGAGGTAACTTCTGAAGGATTAAATCCCCAGAGGAAGAAGGTTGAAGCCGTATTAAAGGCTAAAACACCTTCAAACATCAGGGAATTAAGATCGTTCCTTGGTATGACTAACTACTCCCGTAAGTTTATAGATAACTATGCAGAAATAACTAAACCACTCTTACACCTGCTTAAAAAGGAAACTACCTGGAACTGGGGGGAGCCTCAGGACCAAGCGGTAAGTGAACTGAGGAGGAAGCTCACTCAGGCACCCTGTTTAGCATACCCAGAGGGGGTAAACCTTTCTATCTGGAGACAGGATATACCGATTTAAGCATAAGTGCTGTTCTGTATCAGAAGCAGGACAGTTTAAACAAAGTTATTGCATATGCTAGCAAGACTTTGTCACCTGTTGAAGTTAAATTCAACACGTGTGAGAAGGCGTTATTGTCGACTGTATGGGCACTACAAAATTTTCGTAGCTATATCCAAGGTGAGAAAATAATTGTAGAAACAGCTCACCAACCTCTACAGTATCTGCAGAGTGAAAGAATTAGAGACGGTAATTTCTCTAACAGTCGGATTACTGCATGGACTCTATCCTTACAGGGATGGCCGTTAGAAGTCCGTTATAAACATAATAAGAGAAGCCCAGTTGCCCAAGGTTTAGCAGAATTACATGACTGTACTGCTCCATCTCTGGATGATAATGACACCGGAGATGACTTTCTAGAAGAGCAATTGCTATCTCCTTATAAAGTTTATGACGAGGAATACTGTCGACCACTACCGTGGGTATACATTGATGGTTGTTCATATCACCACGTCGTTGGTGCTGAGCGGAAGTTAGTTGCAGGTATCGGAATCGCCTGGACAGGTGATTATCCCAATGTATCTATAGGATACAATATTGGTCCCAAAAGCAGTCAGATAGCCGAACTCTGTGCAGTATATAAGACCATTCAAATGGCAATAGAATATAGTATCAAAGAATTTGTTATTATAACTGATTCCAACTATGTTCGCAACAGTTTCGTCGAATATCTGCCTAGCTGGAAACTTAACCAAATGCTGAAAAGCAATAACAAACCTGTTAAACATGGGAAATTGTTTTGTAAAATCGATGAACTGGTTAAGGAAAATGGTTTAACCATATATTGGAAGAAAACCAAAGGCCATTCTAAAATAGAAGGTATTGATAAGGATGGTAATGACTTAGCCGATTCACTGGCAAAACAAGCTGCCATCAATGGTGAAACCCTACACATTGATGATCTTATGGGTTCAATTCATGTTGAAGCCATAACTAGACGACAGGCTAGAGATAATGCCGACTTAAATGTCGTGCAATGGAGTCAAGAAACCCCTAGTGATGACCTGATTACTAGTCAAAAGAATGATCCCGTCATAGGCATATTCTATAGACATATAGAAGACCCTACTGCCAATCCCATCACAGATGAGGATTGCAAAAATAATGAAGATTTACGAATCTTGATGAGATATAAAGTCCAATTTAGTATCATGGATGGGTTGCTGGTCAGAACTTCTAAGCATGGTATACAACAATGAGTAGTCCCAACTGTATACAGAGGGTTAATGCTCCAACACGCACATGATGCACCTGCCTCTGGGCATCGTGGTGATAAGTGTGAAAGATCACATATGAGATATTGCGTGATTATGCATATTGGCCACACATGTTAAGAGATGTTAAGACATACTGTCAGGGATGCTTGATTTGTCCGCATTATCAACCCCATGGTCCAACCCATCGTGCACCACTTCAGAAGAGGGAGGTGTCATTACCCTGGTCTGATATTCAAATTGACTTTATAGGTCCTGTAACAAGATCTTCAAGAGGTAACAAATACATGTTAACCGTTACATGTATGTACACAAAGTGGATAGAATGTTTGCCTTGTAAAGAGAACACTAGTACCGTGTGCGCCACTTTGTTGATTAACCATGTCTTTTCCAGGTTCGGTCTGCCTCAAAGAATTGAGTCAGACAGAGGTAGTCACTTTACCAGCGAAGTAATGGCTAAGATGTGGAACATTCTAGGTGTTAAGCGAAAGCTACATATTGCATACCGCGCTGCGTCTGGCGGGGGGGTAGAGCGATATAACCAGTCTATCGTTAATATTCTGAAGAAATATGTTAAGGAGTCTGGTAAAGACTGGGACATTAAATTGCCCCTAGTTTTAATGGCGATTAGAGCTACACCTAGCACTGCTACCAAATTGTCACCTTTTGAATTGATGACGGGAAGAAAGATGGTTTTACCACAGCATTTACTATATCGTACTTCGGATCATAACTTGATCAATGCTGCCACTACGCATCAGTATATCGAAGATTTGCGCAAGCATTTACAGCATGCATTTGCTTTTGCTCAAAAGAATCTAGAAAAAGCAGCGACAGGGGTTAAGACCTATTACGATTTAAAAACCACGAAAAAGGAATATGAAATCACAGATCAAGTCTATCTGTATAACTTTGCGCGAAATCAAGTCAAGGAAAAGAAATTTTTACCTTCTTGGAAAGGGCCATATGTCATTATTGACAAAATTTCCCCTGTAGCGTATAAGATAAAAATTCCTAAGGATGGTGATTTTATTGAAAAGTGGGTTCACATTAACCAGTTGCGTGCTTGTCATCCTAAATCTCAATTAAGGATTATAGGTGTGGATTCAGACGCAGAAGGGTGAACGACTAATCTGGATGAATGCTTGATTCACGTGGTATAGTATGATGTGAAATGTTGTGATGTGCCATGATCTCATGTACGTTCATGTCATTAACCATTTCCTTGCCATCCAATAACTACATTTTTATAAGCAGGTTACTAGCTTGTTTAACTGCTATAGGCAAATTGCTGAAGAGTCAGTAATAAATGTAGTGAGGGATGAAGTTATAAAAATAGAATTAGACAGAATACATATGTTGATGAATCATAATAATGTGTTGTCCTAGGCCAAGTGATGTCACACTGTTATAAGTTTGTATGCTTAACAAACCTTGAATCATTAGTAGATAAGTCTGAAACGAGTTCCTGATCCGTGACTGTCGGAGGATGTCCAAGAAGGATGTGGCGTGTTTCTGGATCGTACTGCTCCTGTGCCAAGAGCTACGGACCGACCCGATCGCAGAGATGGGACCATCCTCCGGTATCCTGATTCAAGAGACACCAGGGTTCATCTTAACAGAGAAGAGGATCCTGACCAGACGTGTGTTCATCAGCTTGGACCCCAAGATTTCCATCGAGAAGGCATACAACATTTCATCGATGCAGCTTCCTGAGTTACAGACTTGGTACCAGATGCACCTCCAAAACGCACAGGACCGTGTGCGAAACATCTTGGAGCAAGCCCGGAAACCATTTGTATCCAGTTCTATTCCGATGAGCAACCGACCCAAAAGGTTCCTCACCGCTATAATTGTTGCATTAGTTTGTGCCACTGTCGGTGCAGTTGTCGCAACTGGAATGTCTGCAGCCAACTCAATTACTGTCCAAAAGCTGGATATGGAAATCTATGCACTAAAGCAACACATTAACGATATTCATCAGGTGATAAACCAGCAAAGAACACTCCTCCAAGACGTGTTAACTATTGTGGAAGACACAGTTGTTACAACAAATTTGCATTCGGAGTTAATTGCCAAATCCACTGAGTTGCACCAAAGTCATGACTTATTCAAGCGTGAACTTTTATTTCTGCATGACCCAATATTGTTCCACACACTTGCTTTTCTTGATGAAGTGCAAACTGGAATGATCGAATTGGCAGGGGGACGCATACCTCTGTATTTTGTATCCAAGGATATTGTTCATGCGATGCTTGCCAATGTGGATGGAGAAACAATTGAGCCTATGCAATTAAATCTGACCTTTGAGATGGGGAGCGCTATACCTCTCTTAATTGATCCGGAACGTATGGAGATTTGCTTTTTATTGGCCATACCATATGTAACTCCCAAAGACATTTTTCAAATGAAAATAATGTACTATGTAATAATGATATTATGGTTGATTGTACTAAGCGTAAAGTTCAAAACTCTTACAGGTACAAATATATACAAAAATGTTCATTCCACGCACGGGCCTATGTTAGAAATGATGTGATTGCAAAATATGTCTGATAACTTCTATAGTGCTTATTCATAAGCTAAATTAATTTTGGCTATGAAATGCACTAAAGGGGGGTTATGTCAGAGTATTTATATCGGCAGACATTTTTGTGCTATGATAGAAACTAAAAGTGTATATTCTGAGTCACTCTGAACAGACCAGACTCCATTTTGTTATTTCAAGTTAACAAAGACAAAGAGACACTATATTTCTATCTGTAAGCTAACCACTTTCCCAGATCTGAGGAATGCATAGTATATACAAACAAGTGATAAGGAAGGGGGTTGGATAGACTGTCTAAAATGCTAATGGAATATAATCAAATCTAAACCCAGACAATTGTGACAGAGAAGATTAAATAATTTAATATTTAACTGTCTATATATATAAGGTACCATTGTATGGAAAAGGGTAAACTTAGTTCATGATCTGTCATATTAGAAATTATGGCAGGAATTGCAGACGCTAAGTCTGGACAAAATTTAAGAAACCCTTTGAAATTTTAAATTATGGCGCTATAAAGATAACGCAAAATGACGTCAAAATAGCCACCAGGAAAAGTTAACTCTTTCCTGGATAGGTATGTTTAGTGGGACAAGACTGCCCTCTACAGACCAAATAATTAATTTGCGATCTGGAAGATAACCACACCTCTAGTGCTTCTATTGGGTTATCAACTGATGACGTACAGAGAGTCTGGCCCTTTAAAAGTTAAGACAAAGGGAAGATAGAGAGATGCGAGGAGAGCAGATCCAAGAGATATGCAAAGAAAAAGAGGAGAGAGGAATTGGAAGTTTGGGGACTCCAACCTCCATGCAGAGAGACATCCAAATAAGTTCCTGAGACTACCAATCGGATGAAATATCTACTCAACGGGTAATTATACTGGTTTCATTTAATTAATTAAATTAATTAAAATGTATTAATAGCATTATATATGACTGGATAAAGCGCGGTCAGATTTCCATATTAAGAAATCTTAGTTAACTAAGAATATATAGTTATAAACAT
>OW240915.1:218449496-218617513 GCA_933207985.1 Pelobates cultripes | reverse complement strand
ACAGATTAGCGTACAAATGCTCCAGATACATGATTGAATGTGGCTTCTACGACTCGTTTATACTGATGCATTAGAATGAAAGAGATTGTATATATTATTTTGTCTCTAAAAATATGTATTACAGGCTGGACCAGTTTATGGTCCAGGGTGCTTTAATCCTGCACATCTTCAAATCTGATATCTTAGACATCAACTGGTCCAACCATGCCCCAATCATAATGTGTAGCGGAGAGCTAGTATTACACAGCCTATCTCCACTTTAGATCCCAGTAAGGCTCAGGAACAAGTATAATAAATCCACAGAGTAATAATTCCAGCAGGCAAAAAGTCTCCAACAATATCCCAATCGTAATCCCAATGACTGGACGACACACAGCATCAGGAGCAGAACTAAACTTTTATTCACAGCAGCTCCTTATAAAGGATTCTCACATGCAACGGAGGGATTTATAGTAATTAAGACAGTAGCCAATAATACATTGGTTCCCTTCCCTACTTTCCCTCCCCTCAGAGTGACACTTAATCCACTTAATGCTGGCACCTTTTTCCCCGTTTCTTGGATTGTCAGAGTATTTATATCGGCAGACATTTTGTGCTATGATAGAAACTAAAAGTGTATATTCTGAGTCACTCTGAACAGACCAGACTCCATTTTGTTATTTCAAATTAACAAAGAAGACACTATATTTCTATCTGCAAGCAAACCACTTTCCCAGAGCTGAGGAATGCATAGTATATACAAGCCAAGTGATAAGGAAGGGGGTTGGACAGACTGTCTAATGCTAAAAGAATATAATCAAATCTAAACCCAGACAATTGTGACAGAGAAGATTAAATTTAATATTTAACTGTCTATATATATAAGGTACCATTGTATGGAAAAGGGTAAACTTAGTTCATGATCTGTCATATCAGAAATTATGGCAGGAATTGCAGACGCTAAGTCTGGACAAAATTTAAGAAACCCTTTGAAATTTTAAGTTATAGCCACTATCTAGATAGGCCAAAATGACGTCAAAATAGCCACCAGGAAAAGTTAACTCTTTCCTGGATAGGTATGTTTAGTGGGACAAGACTGCCCTCTACAGACCAAATAACTAATTTGCGATCTGGAAGATAACCACACCTCTAGTGCTTCTATTGGGTTATCAACTGATGACGTACAGAGAGTCTGGCCCTTTAAAAGTTAAGACAAAGGGAAGACAAAAAAATACGAAGGAGGCAGATGCAAGATATGCAAAGGAGAGAAAAGAGAGGAATTGGAAGTTTGGGGACTCCAACCTCCATGCAGAGACACATCCAAATAAATTCCTGAGACTACCAATCGGATGAAATATCTACTCAACTGGTAATTATACTGGTTTCATTTAATTAAATTAAATTAATTAAAATGTATTAATAGCATTATATATGACTGGATAAAGCACGGTCAGATTTCCATATTAAGAAATCTTAGTTAACTAAGAATATATAGTTATAAACATTCCATTCTGCAGGTGGAATTAAGAATAATTATATATTGATGTGATATTATCACGTGTTAGCATACCGCTGTTTTTATCCAGGTGTATTGATTTGCTCTAAATTAAGATAGATATCTTTTAGACAAATTAAAAATCTGCTTATATAATGGTAAATTCTCTTATTGGATGATTTTTCAGGAAATGACTAATGAACTGGTTAAATGTTATTTTATTTAAAAATTACATAAGAATAGATCTTAACTACCTAGGAGATCTAGCCAGCATTGAAAGGGTTATTCTAACTGTCTGCTAAACTTTACGACCTTACGCTGCACTCTGAGGAATTCTGTTCTTCCCTGTGAAAAGTTTCACTTTCAGCCTGTGTTAAAGATAGTCATAAATAATTCTTGACAGGAAATGCTATTTAGCCATTGTAACGTAATACCCATTTCTTTGTATTGCATACCAATTTATACTGAATATTCATTGATTATTGTTATGCATGTTACATAATATTATTTGTTAATTATTGGTTATCATAAATAAAATCTATTTTTATACATTGTGATATTAATTATATGAAATACTTTCACTTACGATAAACGTTCTTTGGGATCTGAGAATTGAATTAGTGGGCAATTCTCAACTGTTTACTATTATTATCCCATAAATATCCCCACATATTGGAGGCACTGCTGAGATCGTTTAAGTTGAAATTGTATTTCATATATAATAATAATATTGGTGTAATTCATGCAATTTAATCTTAATATAGAAAAGAGTTTTGTATTGAGATTAATCAATAAAATAAAAATAAAAATGGCCAGTGGCAGTGATAAATCTGTAACAGATAATACTGAAATAATTGAAGACCTAAGAAAACATGCTCTAGTTCATATTCATAAACATATGAAAAATGATGCAACCTATGAGGTTTGGTTGAAAAGCATAGAATGGGAAGCTAAACACACCATTCTAACTGATGAACACATCATCATATATCTTAAAGAAATTGCTGAACAAAAGAACATAGAAAGGAAAATGGCGTTCATAATACACTCTTGGCCTTTCTTTATGACAGCACTTCTTAAGGTGTGTGATGAAAACAAGTCACTGAATGCCAAATTGGACACGTACAGTGACGATTTGGGCATTCAAAATGGGAAATACCAAGATTTACTTGCTGAGCATAAAACTCGTCAGGCTGATCATGAAAAAGAAATGAAAGCTTTGATGGATAAATATGCACAGGAAATAAATCAGCTTAAAATGCAATTGGATGAGTATGAAAAGGAGAGTCAGAAATTAGACAGTGAGGTTAGTAGTCATCATTCTGTGCCAAAAAGTTGCACAAAAATGCAAGAAAAGACTATTTGTAAATCCCCTCCTTATTATGATTTTCCCACACCAAACCAGGTTTTCATAAAACAGTCTGTAAGTAAAGGTGTGAGTAATTCTAAAAAATCACCTGTGGAACAAGATTCCCCATCTCATGACATTACCAAGCCATCTTGGCAATCTTGGGCAGAACAGTTTGAAAAAGCTGTCTTGGCCAAACTTGAGAGGGAGAGTCCAATTCAATGTGATAGGAATGAAAACAGACATGGTTCTGTACACTGGCAGAACTCTGATGCAGATCAGAATTGTGACAGTGAACAAGAAGCTCAGAGTGATGGGAGTGAAAGTGATTGCACTATCCACTCTGAAGGCCATGTAACTGATATGCCATCTGCACTGTTGTATGGGTCTAATTCCTCTTCAGCAGACAGATCGCATAGACGTTTACCCAAACACAGAAAAAGAGATCGTAAATCAACGATGCCTGTTTATGAAACACCAAAGGTCATCAAATTCCTTAGAGATACTGTCCCACAATTTTCTAGAGGTTCAGGAAACATATCTGAACATCTGGAAAATTATGATAGAGCAATGAATTCATTGGGCATGTATGATGACATTCATAAGAAATGGTTCATTACATGGACCTTTGATTCAATGTGCCGTGTTTATCTAGAAAGTCTTCAAGCTATACAGTTAATGTCCTGGTCCAAGATGAAATATGAAATAATCATGGAATATGGTAAGTATAAAACCATTGCTTCTGCAAAGAAGGCGCTTTATAACTTAAAGTGCCGTCCAGATCAAAGCCCCAGAGAATTTTTAATAATTCTTAAAAATGCATACTCCGTGGCCCAAAGAAAACCCAGGTATGAAAGCACAGACTTCAAAGATCTGTATTTTCATGCCATGCCGGTAAACATACAAATGAATCTCGCAAGAGATTACGATTGTAAGTTACCATTAGAATGGCTAGTCAGTCAGTGTATGAAGTTGTACACTATACACCATGCACATGACGAAAATCAGCCAAAGGTTAAGAAACCTGGTGATAAAATGGTGTCAGAGACTAAAATTCAGTTAGGTGTAGAAACCCAACAGAAAAAGAGGACCTATTCCGAGGTTTTGAAATCTCCAAAACCTCAGAAACAGGAAAATGCAGAAGCAATTCTGCAAATTCCTCCAATAACTCTGAAAAATCCAATGCCAATGGGAATAAACGCCCCTGGGTTAATAAGAACCAAGGCAATTCCCAATGGAGAAGGAATCCTCAGGGAAATAGGAGATATGGAAACAGAAACAACCAATCTGCTTCCAATAACTCCCAACAGTCTCAGCCATCCCAGCCAAATTCTAATGGGCAAAGACAAAACGGCAATGGGGGAAATAATTTGCGTCGTCAGGTTGGTCAATTGACAGACCAGATGGGCAAATTAATGGAGGAAATGACAAAGATTAACCAAGTCTTTGCTCTAAATCCTTTTTTAGGGATAGCTCCAATTGCAGAACTACCTGTGCAACCGCAGCAACAACAACAGGTGCCGCAGCAATAATAGCCACTGTGACTAAACAGGCTAGGTTATCAGTAGATGTAATGCCTAACCCTGTTTCCTTTCCAGGTACTAACAGTCAAACAAACAATAGTTGTGTTAGAAAACCTATTGCCTATCCCGTCACTTCACTTCCGGGTGAAGGAGGCGCAACGTGTTCCTCTGTTTTTTCATTTCAGCCAAAGGCTAAAATAGCCCCAGCAGCCACTAGTTTCCAGGATCCAGACCTGAAAGGGTTAACTGATGAGATGCCGACCACTAGTTCCCGCTTGACAGTTCAAGATATTCCTAAAAAGGATGGGCCTGTGGGTAAGACTGAGCATTCCTCAGTACAGGTAGAAACTACTGCTGTGACCGGTAATGTATGGAAAACAAGTAATATGTTGACACATTCTAAATTCTTATGTGAATTAGAAGAACATGAAGGAAGGTACTACATGTCTGTAGAAATACAGGATTCGTTACCCCAGCCTTTTAAAGGGTTAATAGATACTGGTTCACAAGCCACTATCTTATCCAATACCTACTTCCAGCAGGTAATGGACTTAGCAACGGATAAGCCGAAGCTAAGAGATTTCCCCAATGCTCTGTTGAGTGTAGGAGGAAATGCCCTTCATGTTATTGGCAATACCTGGTTAAAGTTTAAAATAGGTAACAAAACCTTTAGACACCCGGTGATAGTGGTAGATCTCCCCTATGACCGACTGATTCTGGGTATAGACATACTCAGAAGACTTAACACAATTATTGACTGTGTGAATGGAATTGTATGGTCACAAGCTAAGGTTCCCATAACCTATGAGAAATCACATGTTCAATCTGATCGTAACTGCCATGTGATAGAAGAAAGACCTGACTCAATTGAGGTACATTTTAGAATAGTCAGTCACCTGACGTGACTATCCTGCAGGTGAATGATGCAATCGCACCTGTAGATGAGCATTCCATAAGAATTGCTCCAGAGAGGATCCAGAATGTCTCTCTGGAAGGTGATGTTTTAACCATTTCTCTCCACAGGGACTATGTTGAATCTGTAGATCTGGCAGGTCATGCTCAATTCCTTGCCAGAATTGAAAGGGTTAATAACAACTTATTCTTTCCTATTCAAATACATGACTTAGGAAGAAGTAGGAATGCAAAGCTGGACTTACAGAGTGAGAACAGCTATATTAGCAGAAGTCTGTTAAAGCAGATCGCTAATCCTAAAATGATCAGGTATGCTTCCCCACATGACAGGTGGATCCAGAATCTGGATGGCGAATCAGAGAGTCACAATGTGATAGCAAAATGTTTACTATCTATTTCCATCGGAAATAAGACAGTTAAACATTTATTCCTAGTGATAAACGAACCTCGCTATCAGGTTTACGTTGGCAATGATGTCATACATCGCTTTGCCATACACCTTGACCTGATTAATTCCAACTTGTGGACAAGGTTAAAAGGTAATCCTTGTGGATACCTACACGAGGAAAACGCCCTGAAATCAGGACAAATACTCCCATATGCGGTAAGTATCCAAGTTCCTGATGACATAACCATTCCACAAGGGGACAAGTAATTTTCTTTTACCCCTACAGGTCAAGGAGGGTCAGAGATTGGAAAACTCTGATGCCCTAATCTGTTTATCCAACAGGATACAACAATTAGGGATGGTGGTAACACATACACCAATGGTAAGTATTGGTAAGAATCCCACCTATATCATGGTCAACAATGTTACACCCAATAGTGTTACTTTACCAAAAGGAACATCATTAGGTCTAGCATTGGATGCTGAGTACTATACATTTGGTTTCCAAAACCAAATTATAGGCCTCATCCCTGAAGAATACTTAACTGAGGACGAAATTGTCGATCAAATATTCCATTCCTCCCCAGAAGGATTATTCACTATCCTATCTGTATATCCCTTCAACGTTGAAGAAGGCTCGTGTAAAATCGAAGAAGCATCAATCACCTTCGATCATCCGCTCAATGAGCAGGAATCACAAGAGTATCACGACCAAAGAGAAAAGGTAAGTCAACACCGAACTGACCTAACTTCTAGGCTTGAAGAAGCTTATGAGATAGGCCAGCCTGAAATCTTCCCAGGATTTCAGGAAAGGCTAGAAGAGCAAATATCTTTAGCTGACGGTTGCTCCAATGATGCTGAGCGGCAACAGCTAAAGGAAATCCTTTTGGAATTCCAAGATATTTTTGCCAAAGATTCCTACGACTGTGGGTTAACTAACCTCCACGTAGCCAGAATACAAACTGATCCAAATTTACCACCTGTATTTATCAAACAATATAGACTCCCATTAGCGTCATATGATGGTCTACAAGACATCATTCAGAATTTAAAGGAAAGGGGCATTATACGTCCAGTGCACAGTTCGTATAATAATCCGATCTTGGGGATTCTGAAACCTAATGGACAATGGCGTTTATGCGCTGACTTACGACAGCTAAATAAACGCGTCTATATGTCTGGTTGGCCAACACCATACATAGACCAATGTTTGGTACAAATGCAGGGATCCAAAATATTCACTGCCATTGACTGTGCGCAGGGATATTGGACTGTACCAGTCCATAATGAAGACCAATACAAATTGGCCTTCACATTTGGAAAGCAGCAGTATACCTGGACCCGTATGCCTTTCGGTTATATAAACTCTGGTCATGAATTCGCTGTGTTCATGCATAAAGCTATGCCTGACGCACTCGAGAGAGGAACGTTATCATATGTCGACGATGTCTTGCTGAAAAGCACTTCCTTTGATAAGCATATCTTAGAGATTAGACATGTTCTCACTCAGTTAAGAGAAGCAGGGATTAAACTGTCTTTACAAAAGGCACAATGGTGTCGCACCCATGTCAGTTTCCTTGGACATGAGGTAACTTCTGAAGGATTAAATCCCCAGAGGAAGAAGGTTGAAGCCGTACTAAAGGCTAAAACACCTTCAAACATCAGGGAATTAAGATCGTTCCTTGGTATGACTAACTACTCCCGTAAGTTTATAGATAACTATGCAGAAATAACTAAACCACTCTTACACCTGCTTAAAAAGGAAACTACCTGGAACTGGGGGGAGCCTCAGGACCAAGCGGTAAGTGAACTGAGGAGGAAGCTCACTCAGGCACCCTGTTTAGCATACCCAGAGGGGGGTAAACCCTTCTATCTGGAGACAGGATATACCGATTTAAGCATAAGTGCTGTTCTGTATCAGAAGCAGGACAGTTTAAACAAAGTTATTGCATATGCTAGCAAGACTTTGTCACCTGTTGAAGTTAAATTCAACACGTGTGAGAAGGCGTTATTGTCGACTGTCTGGGCACTACAAAATTTTCGTAGCTATATCCAAGGTGAGAAAATAATTGTAGAAACAGCTCACCAACCTCTACAGTATCTGCAGAGTGAAAGAATTAGAGACGGTAATCTCTCTAACAGTCGGATTACTGCATGGACTCTATCCTTACAGGGATGGCCGTTAGAAGTCCGTTATAAACATAATAAGAGAAGCCCAGTTGCCCAAGGTTTAGCAGAATTACATGACTGTACTGCTCCATCTCTGGATGATAATGACACCGGAGATGACTTCCTAGAAGAGCAATTGCTATCTCCTTATAAAGTTTATGACGAGGGATACTGTCGACCACTACCGTGGGTATACATTGATGGTTGTTCATATCACCACGTCGCTGGTGCTGAACGGAAGTTAGTTGCAGGTATCGGAATCGCCTGGACAGGTGATTATCCCAATGTATCTATAGGATACAATATTGGTCCCAAAAGCAGTCAGATAGCCGAACTCTGTGCAGTATATAAGACCATTCAAATGGCAATAGAATATGGTATCAAAGAATTTGTTATTATAACTGATTCCAACTATGTTCGCAACAGTTTCGTCGAATATCTGCCTAGCTGGAAACGTAACCAAATGCTGAAAAGCAATAACAAACCTGTTAAACATGGGAAATTGTTTTGTAAAATCGATGAGTTGGTTAAGGAAAATGGTTTAACCATATATTGGAAGAAAACCAAAGGCCATTCTAAAATAGAAGGTATTGACAAGGATGGTAATGACTTAGCCGATTCACTGGCAAAACAAGCTGCCATCAATGGTGAAACCCTAAACATTGATGATCTTATGGGTTCAATTCATGTTGAAGCCATAACTAGACGACAGGCTAGAGATAATGCCGACTTAAATGTCGTGCAATGGAGTCAAGAAGCTCCTAGTGATGACCTGATTACTAGTCAAAAGAGTGATCCCGTCATAGGCATTTTCTATAAACATATAGAAGACCCTACTGCCAATCCCATCACAGATGAGGATTGCAAAAATAATGAAGATTTACGAATCTTGATGAGATATAAAGTCCAATTTAGTATCATGGATGGGTTACTGGTCAGAACTTCTAAACATGGTATACAACAATGGGTAGTCCCAACTGTATACAGAGGGTTAATGCTCCAACACGCACATGATGCACCTACATCTGGGCATCGTGGTGATAAGATCACATATGAGATATTGCGTGATTATGCATATTGGCCACACATGTTAAGGGATGTTAAGACATACTGTCAGGGATGCTTGATTTGTCCGCAATATCAACCCCATGGTCCAACCCATCGTGCACCACTTCAGAAGAGGGGGGTGTCATTACCCTGGTCTGATATTCAAATTGACTTTATAGGTCCTGTAACAAGATCTTCAAGAGGTAACAAATACATGTTAACTGTTACATGTATGTACACAAAGTGGATAGAATGTTTGCCTTGTAAAGAGAACACGAGTACCGTGTGCGCCACTTTGTTGATTAACCATGTCTTTTCCAGGTTCGGTCTGCCTCAAAGAATTGAGTCAGACAGAGGTAGTCATTTTACCAGCGAAGTAATGGCTAAGATGTGGAACATTCTAGGTGTTAAACGAAAGCTACATATTGCATACCGCGCTGCGTCTAGCGGGGGGGTAGAGCGATATAACCAGTCTATCGTTAATATTCTGAAGAAATATGTTAAGGAGTCTGGTAAAGACTGGGACATTAAATTGCCCCTAGTTTTAATGGCGATTAGAGCTACACCTAGCACTGCTACCAAATTGTCACCTTTTGAATTGATGACAGGAAGAAAGATGGTTTTACCACAGCATTTACTATATCGTACTTCAGATCATAACTTGATCAATGCTGCCACTACGCATCAGTATATCGAAGATTTGCGCAAGCATTTACAGCATGCATTTGCTTTTGCTCAAAAGAATCTAGAAAAAGCAGCGACAGGGGTTAAGACCTATTACGATTTAAAAACCACGAAAAAGGAATATGAGATAACAGATCAAGTCTATCTGTATAACTTTGCGCGAAATCAAGTCAAGGAAAAGAAATTTTTACCTTCTTGGAAAGGGCCATATGTCATTATTGACAAAATTTCCCCTGTAGCGTATAAGATAAAAATTCCTAAGGATGGTGATTTTATTGAAAAGTGGGTTCACATTAACCAGTTGCGTGCTTGTCATCCTAAATCTCAATTAAGGATTATAGGTGTGGATTCGGATGCAGAAGGGTGAACGACTAACCTGGATGAATGCTTGATTCACGTGGTATAGTATGATGTGAAATGTTGTGATGTGCCATGATCTCATGTACGTTCATGTCATTAACCATTTCCTTGCCATCCAATAACTACATTTTATAAGCAGGTTACTAGCTTGTTTAACTGCTATAGGCAAATTACTGAAGAGTCAGTAATAAATGTAGTGAGAGATGAAGTTATAAAAATAGAATTAGACAGAATACATATGTTGATGAATCGTAATAATGTGTTGTCCTAGGCCAAGTGATGTCACACTGTTATAAGTTTGTATGCTTAACAAACCTTGAATCATTAGTAGATAAGTCTGAAACGAGTTCCTGATCCGTGACTGTCGAAAGATGTCCAAGAAGGATGTGGCGTGTTTCTGGATCGTACTGCTCCTGTGCCAAGAGCTACGGACCGACCCGATCGCAGAGATGGGACCATCCTCCGGTATCCTGATTCAAGAGACACCAGGGTTCATCTTAACAGAGAAGAGGATCCTGACCAGACGTGTGTTCATCAGCTTGGACCCCAAGATTTCCATCGAGAAGGCATACAACATTTCATCGATGCAGCTTCCTGAGTTACAGACTTGGTACCAGATGCACCTCCAAAGAGCACAGGACCGTGTGCGAAACATCTTGGAGCAAGCCCGGAAACCATTTGTATCCAGTTCTATTCCGATGAGCAACCGACCCAAAAGGTTCCTCACCGCTATAATTGTTGCATTAGTTTGTGCCACTGTCGGTGCAGTTGTCGCAACTGGAATGTCTGCAGCCAACTCTATTACTGTCCA
The DNA here is from genome assembly GCA_933207985.1 of Pelobates cultripes. Lineage (NCBI taxonomy): Eukaryota > Metazoa > Chordata > Amphibia > Anura > Pelobatidae > Pelobates > Pelobates cultripes. Next base: position 218,606,797 of record OW240915.1, on the reverse strand, counting down.
AAAGCTGGATATGGAAATCTATGCACTAAAGCAACACATTAACGATATTCATCAGGTGATAAACCAGCAAAGAACACTTCTCCAAGACGTGTTAACTATTGTGGAAGACACAGTTGTTACAACAAATTTGCATTCGGAGTTAATTGCCAAATCCACTGAGTTGCACCAAAGTCATGACTTATTCAAGCGTGAACTTTTATTTCTGCATGACCCAATATTGTTCCACACACTTGCTTTTCTTGACGAAGTGCAAACTGGAATGATCGAATTGGCAGGGGGACGCATACCTCTGTATTTTGTATCCAAGGATATTGTTCATGCGATGCTTGCCAATGGGGATGGAGAGACAATTGAGCCTATGCAATTAAATCTGGCCTTTGAGATGGGGAGCGCTATACCTCTCTTAATTGATCCGGAACGTATGGAGATTTGCTTTTTATTGACCATACCATATGTAACTCCCAAAGACATTTTTCAAATGAAAATAATGTACTATGTAATAATGATATTATGGTTGATTGTACTAAGTGTAAAGTTCAAAACTCTTACAGGTACAAATATATACAAAAATGTTCATTCCACGCACGGGCCTATGTTAGAAATGATGTGATTGCACAATATGTCTGATAACTTCTATAGTGCTTATTCATAAGCTAAATTAATTTTGGCTATGAAATGCACTAAAGGGGGGTTATGTCAGAGTATTTATATCGGCAGACATTTTGTGCTATGATAGAAACTAAAAGTGTATATTCTGAGTCACTCTGAACAGACCAGACTCCATTTTGTTATTCCAAGTTAACAAAGACAAAGAGACACTATATTTCTATCTGTAAGCTAACCACTTTCCCAGATCTGAGGAATGCATAGTATATACAAACAAGTGATAAGGAAGGGGGTTGGATAGACTGTCTAAAATGCTAATGGAATATAATCAAATCTAAACCCAGACAATTGTGACAGAGAAGATTAAATAATTTAATATTTAACTGTCTATATATATAAGGTACCATTGTATGGAAAAGGGTAAACTTAGTTCATGATCTGTCATATCAGAAATTATGGCAGGAATTGCAGACGCTAAGTCTGGACAAAATTTAAGAAACCCTTTGAAATTTTAAATTATGGCGCTATAAAGATAACGCAAAATGACGTCAAAATAGCCACCAGGAAAAGTTAACTCTTTCCTGGATAGGTATGTTTAGTGGGACAAGACTGCCCTCTACAGACCAAATAATTAATTTGCGATCTGGAAGATAACCACACCTCTAGTGCTTCTATTGGGTTATCAACTGATGACGTACAGAGAGTCTGGCCCTTTAAAAGTTAAGACAAAGGGAAGATAGATAGACAAAAAAGATACGAAGGAGGCAGATGCAAGAGATGCAAAGAAAAAGAGGAGAGAGGAATTGGAAGTTTGGGGACTCTAACCTCCATGCAGAGAGAGACATCCAAATAAGTTCCTGAGGCTACCAATCGGATGAAATATCTACTCAACTGGTAATTATACTGGTTTCATTTAATTAAATTAAATTAATTAAAATGTATTAATAGCATTATATATGACTGGATAAAGCACGGTCAGATTTCCATATTAAGAAATCTTAGTTAACTAAGAATATATAGTTATAAACATTCCATTCTGCAGGTGGAATTAAGAATAATTATATATTGATGTGATATTATCACGTGTTAGCATACCGCTGTTTTTATCCAGGTGTATTGATTTGCTCTAAATTAAGATAGATATCTTTTAGACAAATTAAAAATCTGCTTATATAATATGTAGATTCTCTTATTGGATGGGTTAAGAAAATGAATTTAAACTGGTTTAAATGTTATTTTATTTAAAAATTACATAAGAATAGATCTTAACTACCTAGGAGATCTAGCCAGCATTGAAAGGGTTATTCTAACTGTCTGCTAAACTTTACGACCTTATGCTGCACTCTGAGGAATTCTGTTCTCTGTGTGAAAAGTTTCACTTTCAGCCTGTGTGAAAGATAGTCATAAATAAAGTCTTGACAGAAAATGCTAGTTGGCCATTGAAACGTAATACCCATTCCTTTGTATTGCATATAATTTTGTACTGGATATTCATTGATTATTGTTATGCATGTTACATAATATTATTTGTTAATTATTGGTTATCATAAATAAAATCTATTTTTATACATTGTGATATTAATTATATGAAATACATTCCACTTAACACGATAAACGTTCTTTGGGATCTGAGAATTGAATTAGTGGGCAATTCTCAACTGTTTACTATTATTATCCCATAAATATCCCCACAAGCCTTGTGTTTAAGAGCTTTTCTGGGAAGCTCCCACCCTACCTGAACAAAATGCTTTCCCCAGCTGTTCCCACTTCATATAACCTCCGATCCAGTACCAACACTTTACTTAATCTACCTCAATACAAAAAGAAAGCGGCCCGATCCTCCTTCTCCTACAGAGCACCGCAATTGTGGAACGACCTACTGCACAATTTAAAATCTTCCCTAAGTCTAAAGTCCTTTAAGAGATCCCTCTCTACATACCTCAAAACAGAATGCACCTGTCATGGTTGATTATATATTTCCTACCTGTTCTATGTTAAATTTTGTATTTATTGTGTATTAATATTGGTTTTGTATTTTATTGCAGCCTAATGTAACAATGCAATGATTTGTGGACCCAGGACATACTTGAAAACGAGAGAAATCTCAATGTATCTTTCCTGGTAAAATATTTAATAAATAAATAAATAAATAATAACTTAAAATACAGGGCCATGATTAGGACCACACTGACAGATTTACAAAGCAAATTCTGCAATTAAGACTGACATACTACATGTTGACATCCCTCAGTTATTCATCCCGCCTGTATGTTCACTTACTCAAAATTGAATTTACTTTTGTAACATACAGATGCACTTTTTTAACTCAATGATGTAATAATAAGTAATGGCAAATACTTTAAAAATCCAATATCAATGACGATTATCCCACTTACTTAAAGGTGACAGGGATGTAGGGAGCGGCAAACGCAGAATTAGCAGGACATGTCATACTAGGATGGCGTTTACACCAAGCTAAAACCTTTAAGGGGTTCTCAATGTGGTCCTTTAGGGGTTAAGCTCTGATAGACAGTTCTAATGATTCTTAGCTTTATTTTGTCTCGCTTTTTAGTGATAATGAAAATACTTTGTTTAGCTGTTAAAATAGAAATGCTAGGGTAGCTTGTATTATCAACAATGAGAATACTGGCAGATAATTTAAGTTGCTATAGAAACTTCACATCACATTACTTGTTTATAGAGATTTGACTGGTTTAGTCAATGTAAAGTGCTATTTAAAGTTAAAACATGCCATTTTCATTGACGAACATCATTATACATTGTTGTGCCTCTCACACATGGCTGGGCCCACATGTTTTACAATGGAAAGCAGGATATTTGATTGAAACATTATGTGGTCTTGTTTAAAGGCATGTTATGGTAGAGTATGGTGACTGTGCTTACCTTGACTTACATTCCACTAAAATTAACACACAATATGACAATAAAGATATTGAATGATGTGCTTATTGCTGTCAATGTGATCAATCAGAATGTATCCAGACTGGTAAAGTACTTTCAGTTTTTACCATTGTAATCTGGTAATGGGAAATTAATGTGAGTTTCATCTCATTTTGTCCATTGCAATTTTCTATTACTAAAACACCAAATATCCCATGGAAACTGTAATCAAGACTACCAGTAACTGCCTGATTATTTATAATTGACCATCTATATTCTTATTATTATTTATAAAGAGCCAACAAATTCTGCACAAATCTGTACAATGCATGGACTAACAGATCAGTTTTTCAACCAGATGAGTTGGAGGAACAGGAACAGAGGATGTTGAAGACCCTGCTCAAATGAGCTTACATGCTAGAGGGAGCGGGGTATAGTGACAGAAAAGGTAAGAGAAGGGTAGAAAAATACATTGCTAGAATAGTTTTCACTGAGGGCTTAGTGTTTTATTTATTTATATATGTATTTATTTTTTGGGTGACAGTTGCAGGAGAGGAAGCAAGGTGCTAGTAGGTTAAGCTATAAATAGTTTAATTAACTTCCTGAAGAAGTGAGTTAGGAATTATAAAAAAACCCAGAGTGAGGGAGACAAAATGATCTATAAGATTAGGCAGAAAGAGGCTAAGCAAGTTATAAGAGCTTCCAAATCACACACAGAAGAGAAAATAGCACAGACAGTAAAAAAGGGGGATAAAACATTTTTTAGATACATAAATGAGAAAAGAAAAGTAAAACAAGGATTAGTTAGATTAAAAACAAAAGAAGGAAGGTATGTAGAAGAGGATAAAGGTCTAGCTGACTGCCTCAATGAATATTTTTGTTCTGTATTTACAGATGAAAATGAAGGAAAGGGACCTCAGTTGAGAAAAAGGATAAATGAGTCATTTATTACACGTGAGTTTACAGAGGAAGAGGTTCTATTTCAACTGTCAAAAGTAAAGACAAATAAGTCAATGGGACCTGATGGAATACACCCAAAGCTATTAAAAGAGCTTAGTGGTGTACTAGCAAAACCATTAACAGATTTATTTAACCAATCATTGTTAACAGGTGTAGTCCCAGAAGATTGGAAGTTAGCGAATGTTGTGCCCATTTACAAGAAAGGTAATAGGGAGGAGTCGGGCAACTATAGGCCAGTAAGCCTTACTTCAGTAGTGGGGAAAGTGATGGAAACCATGTTAAAGGATAGGATTGATGAACATCTAAAAACACATGGATTTCAAGATCAGAGACAACATGGGTTTACTTCAGGGAGATCATGCCAAACTAATCTTATTGATTTTTTTGATTGGGTAACTAAAATTATAGATCAGGGTGGTGCAGTAGACATTGCTTACCTAGATTTCAGTAAGGCTTTTGACACTGTTGCACATAGAAGGCTTATCAATAAACTGCAATCTTTAAGTTTGGATTCCAATATTGTTGAATGGGTAAGGCAGTGGCTGAGTGACAGGCAACAGAGGGTTGTAGTTAATGGAATATATTCGAAGCTTGGACTTGTCACCAGTGGGGTACCTCAGGGATCTGTACTTGGACCCATTCTCTTTTAATATTTTTATTAGTGATATTGCAGAAGGTCTTGATGGTAAGGTATGTCTTTTTGCTGATGATACTAAGATATGTAACAGGGTTGATGTTCCAGGAGGGATAAGCCAAATGACAAATGATTTAGGTAAACTAGAAAAATGGTCAGAATTGTGGCAACTGACATTTAATGTGGATAAGTGCAAGATAATGCATCTTGGACGTAAAAACCCAAGGGCAGAGTACAGAATATTTGATAGAGTCCTAACCTCAACATATGAGGAAAGGGATTTAGGGGTGATTATTTCTGATGACTTAAAGGTAGGCAGACAATGTAATAGAGCAGCAGGAAATGCTAGCAGAATGCTTGGTTGTATAGGGAGAGGTATTAGCAGTAGAAAGAGGGAAGTGCTCATGCCATTGTACAGAACACTGGTGAGACCTCACCTGGAGTATTGTACACAGTACTGGAGACCGTATCTTCAGAAGGATATTGATACCTTAGAGAGGGTTCAGAGAAGGGCTACTAAACTGGTTCATGGATTGCGGGATAAAACTTACCAGGAAAGGTTAAAGGATCTTAACATGTATAGCTTGGAGGAAAGACGAGACAGGGGGGATATGATAGAAACATTTAAATATATAAAGGGAATCAACACAGTAAAGGAGGAGACTATATTTAAAAGAAGAAAAACTACCACAACAAGAGGACATAGTCTTAAATTAGAGGGACAAAGGTTTAAAAATAATATCAGGAAGTATTACTTTACTGAGAGGGTAGTGGATGCATGGAATAGCCTTCCAGCTGAAGTGGTAGAGGTTAACACAGTAAAGGAGTTTAAGCATGCATGGGATAGGCATAAGGCTATCCTAACTATAAGATAAGGCTAGGGACTAATGAAAGTATTTAGAAAATTGGGCAGACTAGATGGGCCGAATGGTTCTTATCTGCCGTCACATTCTATGTTTCTATGTTTCTATGTTTCTATGTTTCTATGTTTCTATGAGTTTTCAATGATGGAATGGAGATTGGGTGAGAGTCTAACCAAGCAGGGAAGGGAGTTCCACAGCCCTTGAAAACTCTTGAAGGCGAGCATTAGAGATGAGAGTATGAATATGGGCCTAGACAGGACATATTTGTGTATTAGTTAGGATAGGTAGGTAGGAGCAGCGTTATGTAGAGATTTGTAAGCAAGTAACAGAATTTTAAATTAATCCCTATATCTCATGGGAAGCCAATATAGGGACGGACAGAGGGGGGAGGCATGGGAGGTGCTGGCAGACAGGAAAATTATCCTTGCCGTAGCACTTATTATAGAAAATAATAGGGCAAGTTGGGAAAACGTAAGACGAGAAGTAGATTGCAGTAGTCAAGGCGAGAAATGATAGCAGCATGGATCAGTGCATTAGCTGCATTAAATAGGGGCAGATGCATGCTATTTTTTTAGATAGAAGTGGCACGATTTGGCGATCAACTGGACATGAGGGGTGAAGGAGAGGTTGGAGTCAAACAGTACACCTAGGTAGCAAGCCTACAAGGTGGAGCTGATGGTAATGCTGTTGACTTGACGAGAGACAGACATGGGAGTAGCAATACTTGAGGGAGAAAAGTCAAGACGTTCTGTTTTGGACAAGTTAAGTTTAAGGAAGTGAACAGCCATCGAATTAGAAATAGCATATCTATTAATTTCAAATTCAAAAAATGATTTGAGGGCACTGAGGAATTTGAGTTCTACTGATTTCAAGGAGTAAAAACAACATTTAAGAAGGAAGAGGAACAGTCAATAGAATATCTGTTGTATAACCAATGTATTAATAACAGAAAAAGGGGGACGTTCAAGTGATTCTTTTTAAAAAGTACCCTGTCACCATCCCCTAATACAGAAGTCAGTAACCTATGGCATTAAAGGTACCTTTGCACAGCACTCAAGGCTGCCAGAGCCAAACAGGCTCTGGCCTATCAGGTGTCCCAGTGGAACTTCAGATATCTGCTAGTGCAACATGAGTGGTGATTGCAGGTGGTGAGGGGCAATCCTCAATTATTATTATTTTCGCCATTTATATAACCATATCAGCCCATCCTTACAAGCACAACAGATTCCATAGCGCTTTACAATAATATTAGAAGGGGGGGTTTGACTATAAATAGGACAGTTACTAGAAAACTTACAGGAACAATAGGTTGAAGATGTCCCTGCTCAAAAGAGCTTACAGTCAATAGGAGGTGGGGTATAAAATACATTAGGACAGGAAATAGCAATCAAATAAGGTGGGAGTGAAGAAGAGTTGGAGGAGAGAGTAGAGTTTTTCTGCAGCGTTGTAAAATGTCCTCAATTACCTGTTTTGCCATAAGATTTTTATTTCATTTTGAATTGTTTTTCCCCAGTAGTGGTCTACAGTTTCTTTTGATACCACCCTGCATAAGTGTTCTGCCATCACTGTCATATTTTCCTAATAGTTCCACGAGACCTAAAAAATTACCATTATTGGTTGTAAAAATCGATCTGAAGAGCCTCTGAAGGCCAGATTACACTCTGCTAAAAACTGGACAATATTTAACAACCTCTCTATCACAGATCTCTAGTGTTGCCTTTCACGGCTCATGAGATTTTGATAGTTTTGGTCAATCACGTGTTTTGATTTCCGTCTCAGTTGTGTTTCAGTCCACATCTGCTGGGCTGTAAAATGACCACTGGAGGTTTCATGCGATTTCAAAATATTTGACATATGTGTCCAGTCATCTGATCCTCCAAGGGCTAGCGATGTTTTAGGATTCTTATCAAATAATTTACAAGAGAAACAGAATACTTTATTGGCAGATGAGGAGTATACCAACCATCGCCGTGTTTGTTCTTCACCACTGTCTAATTTTCTTTTGTAGAAAGCTGAAGAAAAGTGCCGATTATAAGCATCTTTTTTAAATATCAACATCTTGTACCTGTACAGGACCAACATCTAAAATACTATCAATATTCTTAGAAATCAATTTTGGCCACAAAGCGGGATCTGTGAAGCTTGAGTTTTCACATGTGCTTATTGTTTCATCAACCGCCACTGAGCCAGAAGGTGTATTAGAATCCTCTTCCAAAGATGTTTTAGATGTTGACGGCTCACTGAGCTTAAGATGCATATCACTTTGGCTACTGCAGCTTTCTTCATCTTTTTCTTCTGTGGTTTATAAACCACTAGGTGTTGGTGTTCCAAAATATTTTTTTATTACTCCAGCACTCTTCTGGTCCTCCAAATCCATAAGGGCCCTTCATTTTCAATTCTGAGCACCTGACAGTTTTTTGGGACCCATAATGCTGCTACACGATACAATTAAAAAAAAAATATTTAAAAGAGAGGCCCTTTTAAGTATAGATACAAAAGAAATGCAAGATTCGCAGCAGCAGTGTACAGATAATATGAATTTCCTAAATGTAGTACGCCAACATTTGCGCCAATTAAAGCATAGATAAACAAAATATAGGGCTGCACTAGATACCACCTAGCGATCAAGTTAATAATACATAAAACCCTGTACTGCAGGTATAGATCAACTGAATAACCAGTATACACAAGCGGGACCTGCCTGACAACCCATGCCGAAAGTAAAGGGAATTTAATTTGCTAGCACTATATTTAACCCTATAACTTTCCAAGACACCATAAAACCTGTACATGGGGGGTTCTGTTCTACTCGGGAGACTTCGCTGAACACAAATATTAGTGTTTCAAAACAGTAAAATGTATTACAACAATGATATCGCCAGTAAAAGTGAAGTTTTTTGCATTTTTCACGCACAAACAGCACTTACACGGATGATATTATTGCTGCAATACTTTTACTGTTTTGAAACACAAATATTTGTGTTCAGCGAAGTCTCCCGAGTACAACAGTACCCCTCATGTACAGGTTTTATGGTGTTTTCAAAAGTTACAGCGTCAAATATAAGGCTTGTGTTTCATTTTTTTTCACATTAAAATTCGCCAGATTGGGTACGTTGCCTTTGAGACCCTATGGTAGTCCAAGAATGAAAACTACCCCTATGATGGCATACCATTTGCAATAGTAGACAACCCAAGGTATTGCAAACGGGGTATGTCCAGTCTTTTTAAGTAGCCACTTAGTCACAAACACTGGCCAAAATTGGCGTTTTTTGCATTTTTCACACACAAACAAATACTAACACTAACTTTGGCCAGTGTTTGTGACCAAATGGCTACTAAAAAAGACTGGACATACCACATTTTCAATACCTTGGGTTGTCTACTATTGCAAATGATATGCCATTATGGGTGTAAATTTCTTTCCTGGGCTACTATAAAGTCCCAAAGGCAACGTAACCAATCTGGCGAATTTCAAATGTAACATGCTATATTTGACCCTGTAACTTCCCAAAACGCCATAAAACCTGTACATATGGGGTACTGTTTGATACGTGAGACTTTGCTGAATACAAATATGTGTATTTTATTGCAGTAAAAGCAAACAGTATTATGACATTGACCGTTAAAATGTCATGTAGAACAAAAAAAAATTAAAATAAATCTTATTTTCTCCCATTTTTTTCATATTAAATTATGTTTCATAGCTAAATATTTGATATTAAATGAAAGCCCTGTTTTCCCTGAATAAAATGATATATAATAAGGGTGGGTGTATTTAATATGAAAGAGGTGAATTACAGTTGGACAGACATGTAGCTCAAATGCCAGGTTTTGTTTACATTTTGTTTCGTTCACAACGTGTACATTTGGCTCCGTCCTTAAGGGGTTAATACAAGGTATTTACAAAGGATAGGTCATATAGATATTTGCCACCAATCCATTTAAGTTAACTCAAGGCTGAATTTGCAGTTGTGTCTACCATACTGACCAGTGGCGTACATACCAGGGTCGCAGGGTCGCGGCTGTGACCGGGCCCGGCCCACCAGGGGACCCGGCCGCCCCTGCGACCCGGTATGTACCCACAGGCCCAGCCTCTTCTCCTGGGGGGCCCAGGAGGCGGCCACCCCAGGGCCCCCCGAGGCTGGCCCTGCTGACACCCGGAAGGCAGGCGGGCGCGCGAGGGAGCACTCAGTGCTTCCTCTTCAGCTCCCTCGCGCACTGCACTGATACCGGAGCCGGAAGATGACGTCATCTTCCGGCGCCGGCATCCCTATGCAGCGCGCGAGGGAGCTGAAGAGGAAGCACACAGGGAAAAGGGCTCCCTCGCGCACCCGCCGCCCAGACAGCCCGCCCAGGAGCCCAGCAGCACCACTGGACCCCAGGGAATCCCCAGCACTCTAAAAGGTAAGGAGGCTGGGGGGATTAAATTTGAAAAAAAAAATGTTAGTGTGTATGTGTGTGTTAGTGTGTGTGTGTGTGTTAGTGTATGTATGTGTGTTAGTGTGTGTGTGTCAGTGTTTGTGTTAGTGTGTGTGTCAGTGAGTGTGTCTGTTATTGGGTGTGTGTCTGCTAGTGAGTGTGTTACTGTGTGTGTCTGTTACTGAATGTGTTTGATGTCTGTTAGTGAGTGTGTGTTTGTCAGTGAAAGTGTATGTTTTGTAAGTGAGTGTGTATGTATGTCTGTCGCTGAGTGTGTCTGTCAGTAAATGTGTGTGTCTGTTAGCTAGTGTGTATGCGTCTGTTCGTGAGAGTGTGTGTGTCTTCAGCATTTACCTTTCTCCAGCGTCAGACTCCCCAGTGTCCGCCTCTCAGTTCCGAATGCACATGCGCGGCAAGAGGCGCGCGCGCATTTAAACCGCCCATAGGAGAGCATTACTCAGTGCTTTCCTATGGACGTTCAGTGTCTTCTCACTGTGATTTTCACAGTGAGAATCGCTCAATGAGACAGCCACCAGAGGCTGGATTAACCCTCAGTGAAACATAGCCGTTTCTCAGAAACGGCTATGTTTTCAGCTGCAGGGTTAAAACTAGAGGGACCTGGCACCCAGACCACTTCATTGAGCTGATGTGATCTGGGTGTCTGTAGTGGTCCTTTAAGTGTGTGTGCATACCGCGGTCGTGGGGTTGCAGCTCTGCAACCCCTGCGACCAGGTGCCTGCCACCATGTGTTGCGACCGCGACCTGCGCCGAGTAAGCGCGGGGGGGGGGGAGGGCCCACGGATCAATTTTTGCACCGGGGCCCCATGGGTCATGTGTACGCCACTGATACTGACCATTTTGCCTGGTTCATACCCACTTGTGTTAAAGCTCCTACACTGGCTCCACAAAATGTAGTTTCTCACATTACCTGTAACCTATGGCACATCGCACTTTATTCAGTATTCTCCGATACAACAAAACGTGTCAAGTAGCATACTCATACAGAACTACACAGTTTGGCATAGCTTTCCAAAAAATATCAAATCATCCATAGTTTAATATCTCTGAAAAAATCATCTCTGATCCGATATTACAATTGTTAATATTTTACCAATACCTTTACCAATGCCCTTGCCTTATCTCATTGCTCAGTTATTAAGTCAACTGACTTGTCTTGCCGTGTACAACATCATTGCCTTGAAGCCTCAGTTCCTGTGTGCTCAATAGGAATGTGTATGGGCAAAATATTTGGTTTGGTACTTTCGAAATTCAGGAGTTCAGCAATTCGGGACTTCGGCAATTCGGTTCTGTTTGGCACTTCCGAAATTTGGAACTTCGGCAATTCGTGAATTCGGCTGTTTCGGTCCGGTTTGGCACTTGCGAAATTTGGGACTTGGGCAATTCGTGACTTCGGTAATTCGGCACTTTGGGATTTCAGCACTTCGGGACTTTGGCAGTTTGGGACTGTATGTTATTACATGTAAATGTGTAACATTGTTTGAATATCCCCTTCGTAAAACAGTTTGCAAAAATATGAATAAAGTACAAAAAATATTTTGATGTATAGAATAAAACTCCAATCTTCATTTGCATTTAATATCAAATGTTGATATTAAATGAAAAAACAGGATGGACCATTTGGATTTCTCTGTCATCACTGTTTTTTTTTTTTTTTTTGCTTTTTTGATTTCTAGATGTAAATTTGAACAATTGAATATGGCATATTTATCCCAGATTCTGTACTTAAACACCAAGCCGTGCCTCCTCGAATGCATTAATGTTCCTTTTTTATTTAAAATATATTTGTTTCAACTACAATGCATGAATAATATAATAAAATATATTTCTGATGTTTTATATTCTTCATAAAAAAGTAGTACTTGTTTTATTGTACTATTAAATGTGACAAAAATTGGCAAACTTGAACTCATTTGGCTTATTTTTTAAATCCCTCTACATCTTTATCTGAACCACTGTAATATCCCCACTCTAAATCCTTTGTTGTTCCATGAAGCTGATTTAATAATCAGTGAGGTGTTTTAATTATTTCGATATCATAGTATTTCTCTTTGGGCTGTTTCCCATAGAGCTGCATGTCAGCTCAGAGTTCAGAAGAGAATAACAGCAGGAGGTGACCTATTACTGTGCATACATGGTATGACAGCGCTCATAACGCCCCTACAATTTGTGCTGTCTCCGTCCATGGCCTCTTTGGCCTTTACATAAATCCAGCCCCAAGCAAAAGCACCATACATATTTTTATACAGTGCTTTTTAATCAACGTTCATTCGAAAATACGTCCAATGTGCTACGTTAATTGTTTGTTAAAAAAAACGTTAAGCCATGTCACAAAGCTTGACATATTTTAATTTTCTTTTCTCTGCTCTGTGCAATCTATATGTGCGTTAATGTTTTCTCTCTTTTTCTCTCTCCCGCATACGTGAAACGTGACATTGTACCTTTTGCAGAAGAAGCAATCTGCTTATTTTTATATCTTAAATTAGTACACGTTAATGTATTTTATGTGTTAGTATAGAGTATGACGGCATGTACCAGAGTGCTTCATTCAAATTGAAGAAGTGACATGCTAATTTCAGGCTAATTTCAGCTCCACCTCTGCTGGGTCATTTTCAGGTCAACAGATTAGAGGCATCAGCACAAGAAAAAAGACAGCTCGCACAAACTGCAGGGCAGAACAACCTAAGCATCAATCAATAGGATGGCAGCGTTCGAACAATGACAGTCATCTGTCAGAAAGCAGGAGGTGTCATCTCATTAACACACCGCTCACCTGCCCTGAGCTACAACTGTCTTCTAATAATACCGATCAGTCACATCGAAGGTGTTGCTTCAGTCTCCTCTACATTGTTATAGAAAATTGTCCGTTTTATACTTTCTCTTCTTCTCATCCCTTAATTTCTTCCCCCACCCCATATGCTTTCACAGTAGTTTGCAACATTTATGTTGCCCTCTCGGAACTCGTAGGGTGTAACAAAGGGGGGTGGGGGGAGGAGACAGCCGAGCAGACAAACATTTCAGGCACGCTATTCTGGGGTAATGGAGCATGGCAGCAAAATATACCTGTGCAACATTTGATAAAGATGAGCTGACATGCCAGTCCAAATAGGTTCTTTTGTGTGTCTGCATATGTCTATCCATCACTGCTTTCAGCTTAAAACAAGAACGTAGCAATAACAGAGGCATCTGGCAGTAACCATAAGGAGAAGTGCAGCTTACACAATTAAAATCCCTTTACCCCTGGCCTTTATTTCACTCCTTCTGCCCCCCCCCCTTATCTAATTTATTATATTTTCTTTCTCTGCATGCACAAAACATGAAGCTGATTTTTCTTGCATTCTTTTGCTATCTAAATCCTTTTAAGGAGAGACTCAGCGGGACAATAAACTAAAATCCCCTGATACTATGCATTGATTTTTACGTGAAACAAAAAAAAAATATGTTGTGGGGTTTTGTCTCTTCTGGTAGATTGATTAATGTAAGTCAGATTCACGCCTGCACTTTCCTATTAGCAAGTGAGCCAGAATTATGATTTAAGCCTGACATATTTTCCAGTGTTAAACAGCACAGAGAACAGAATTGGCATGGTACCATTCTATGGCATTGTCCTTAGGACTTGCAACAATAGCTAGCTTTGGGTTAGGAAACTAAACAAAGTATAAAGAAAAATATATAGGGCAGGAAAACATCTAGACATGGTTTTAAACATTGCTTAACATTAAACTAAATTCATTTTATTATTCATGCCTAAAGCACTTGAATACTCTTGCGAAACTATTTTCATAACAAAATGTCTACCATAACGGATCATTTTACAATTAATTTCTGCGGGAATGATTTAGTACCTTTTATCACTAAATCACATATTGACGTTAATATCGTTGATATATATCAAATATTTTATGGCACTTATTAAAACTTGACTGAAAATAAATCCAGTTAGAATATCAGCTGTTTTTTACACTTTGAAAAAAAGAAATAAAATCGGCAATTTGGAAGACGTTTTATCATGATAATAGAAATTATACTGAAAAAGAGAAAAATGACTGTAATAGAACATCTGTCTTTATGACTTGATTAAAAATTGATGTCTCTAAATGGCATACTGTAAATATTATACTATACTAATCAACTGTCAAGTTTGTTGGAGTAAATTATTGAATTCTAAAATATATTTCTTGCTGTAGAATGTATGCAAAGGTACTACATAGTAAAGCACAAGCAAGTTAAGAAACTTGTTGTATTAGGAAGGGAATGACAGGAAGATATTTGGGTGTTTGTGGTCCACTGCCCTACTTTGCAATGGATGTCTGGAGCCTCCACTGCTCCACCATGGAAACCAGGCTTCCATGAAGATACCTTCAGAACAAATCTCTTGAAAATAAACAATGTTTTTACAAATGTCTTAATTCAGACAAATCTTCCTCAGCTTCAACAGGCTTATTTTTCTAATAGAAAAGTATCTTAAGATAATGCGTTCCAGTCCAATAAACAAGTGTATGTCTAATCTCCTGTTAAAATATATTGTAAAATTATATTGTTCATAAGCTGTAACTATACATTTGATAAGGAAGTCTTTTACTAGAGTGCAGCATTATGGCTTATTGCTTATGGCTCAGCATTTCAAAAAACGTTTAACATGCGCAAAAATAAGGCGTATTGATGCCAATCAAATATAACGGTATGTTGGTGTCCAGAGTGTTCCTTTAATTTCCTTTCAAAATATGCAAGATATATATATATATATATATATATATATCTTAAAAGCATAATTTCCTTCAAAATCCTGCAAAATTTCTGTAACAAGGAGTTTATTTAATGCCGGATTATAAATCGGGGAATAGCTGGCCAACATTAACATAAAGCAGCACAAGCAGCCATCTTAGGGCACATCACCTCAAGGGCTCAAGATCCCGTACACAGTGGGGCTGAAAAAGGGAAAAATAGATACACAAAAGGGACCATAGGGGGAGAAAGATACAAGTGGTCTTGATGGTAAGGTCTTGATGGTAAGGTATGTCTTTTTGCTGATGATACTAGGATATGTAACAGGGTTGATGTTCCAGGAGTGTTAGTGTGTATGTATGTGTCTGAATGTGTGTGTGTGTGTGTGTGTCTGTTAGTGTGTGTGTCTGACTGTGTGTCTGTTAGTGTGTGTGTCTGTGTGTCTGTTAGTGTGTGTGTGTGTGTGTGTGTGTGTCTGACAGTTTGTGTCTGTTAGTGTGTGTGTGTCTGACTGTGTGTATGTGTGTGTCTGACTGTGGGTGTGTGTGTGTCTGTTAGTGTGTGTGTGTCTGTGAGTGTGTGTGTGTCTGTTAGTGTGTGTGTGTCTGTTAGTGTGTGTGTGTGTGTCTGTTAGAGTGTTTCTGTGTGTGTCTGTTAGAGTAAGTGCGTGTGTGTCTGTTAGTGAGTGTGTGTGTCTGTTAGTGAGTGTGTGTGTGTCTGTTAGCGTGTGTATGCGTATCTGTCAGTGAATGTGTTTGTGTATTTAGAAGGCGGGGCGGGGGGAAGGGTTGGGTGGAGCTGGCGCGGCGGGTGGGGGGGGCGCCTGAGTTTTGTCCTGCCTAGGGCAGCACAAAACCAGGATACACCACTGACTATGAACTGTTCTTGCTTTGCAAATATTCTCAGCTACTTGCTTAATGTTTCTATTGAAGATTATTCTCATGAATTTAAAGAATGTTACTTAATGCATCTCTGAGGAAATACTTAATAATGAACTTTGTGTTGTTGATTACTTGCACTTCTTCTTATTGGATTATTGCCTAAATGCAATTCATTTAAGTTTAACACTTATTAAAACTTCGTTTGAATCAAGTTACCGGTGATTCCCTCTTTTCTTAAAGCTACAGTATTGATACTTAAAAGTTTCTCCGTATCTTCACTAATGTAATTAGGGAGGTTTACAAGCTGCAGTTAAGTTCCAAGCCAAATCACCCAAGTAGCGTAACAGAAAGAGACATACAACAGGACTGGGGTGAATGTACACAGAGTGGTTGGGGAAGGAGAGAAAGAGACACATGAATGAGCTGGGGGAGAATGATAAACACAAAGGGGCTTAGGGAATGTAAGAGAAACACAAAAGGGCTGGGGTAGAAAGAGACACACAAAGGGGCTGTAGAGAAGTAAGAGACACACAAAAGGTCTGGAAGGAAGGAAGTGACATCCAAGGAGGGTATACAAATCACATAGGAGAATAATGGGGATAAGAAGTAGAGTGTGAGACAAAATGAGGTAAGACTTTCAACAGTGGGGATAAGAAACACAAAAGGGGGTAAGACATTCAACAGTGTGGTTAAGGGACACACAGGTAAAAAGTTATTTTTTAGTGGGGGACGGGGAGGCAAAATGCATCTTGCCAAAAATCCTTGCATCTTCCCTGGATCAGTGGATTCATGGATTTGTAGTGTAATTATGAGCTTTCTAAAAACATTTAGTGAAACTACACCTCCAACAAAACTTTGGTGTGCTTCTAGATTACATCTGCAAGTATTTTACTGGACACAGTAGTTTATCATAGAGAGACAGAAGGAGCTGCACATTAAAGAGAGTATCAAGAATGTAATATTTTATAATCAAGAACATGAGAAAGATGAGGCAGATGTAAGATGCAAAGTAAATAGTTGATTAGTTTTCTTTTTCAGCCATTCTTTTGTAAACTGTGTTTAGTTTTCACCAAAGATGGGACTGTGCATTATAGCCAAACATCTCCACTTTGGTCTCATCTGTCCAAAGAACATTGTTCCAGAAGTCTTGTCGTTTGCTCAGATACAACTTTGCAAACCTAAGCTGTGCTGCCATGTTCTTTTTCGAGAGAAGAGGCTTTCACCTGGTAACCCCTCCAAACAAACTATACTTGTACTGTCATGAACTTTAACATTTAACATGCTAAATGAGATCTGTAGCTGTAACTCTTGGATTGCTATTTCTCTAACATTGAGGGGAATTTGCTGGGATGTCCACTCCCGGGAAGATTGACAACTGTCTTGAATGTTTTCTACTTTAGAATAATCTTTCTCACTGTAGAATGATGTACTTTAAATTGTTTGGAAATTATCCTTCCCAGTTTGATAGGCAGCAACAATTCCTTCTGTAAGATTATTTTGTGATTATTGCTCCTGGGCATTGTGTTACCAAGCATGAATGCTCCAGACCAGCAAGCTGCTTTTATAGGGGTGATCCCACTTGCTGATGGTCAATTAATCAAGTGCATTTGATTAGTATCACCTGTCTGCAACTTAGCCTCTTAATTCCTATAGAAGCAAAAAGGGTGTACATAGATGCATTGAAATTGGAGAGTTTTGTAACAGTAGGAAAGTGTATTTCTATAGTGGATGCAGTATGTGTGCGCATGTGTGAATAATGAATGCAGTGTGTGTGAATTTGTAGGGTGGGATAGGGGTTATTAATTATAATTTACATTTTTTTTTTGCCAGGGGATTGAGGGCACAACGATTTCTTGTGGTTCAGTAATGCTTAGTAACCTCAGCCTGCAACCCCACTGGGTGCAGATTCTTCTCTCGAGACCCGACATTATGTTGTATTGGAGTACTGTCATGGTAACCCAGGGCAACTCTATGACAGGCCGGGACATGGGAGAGAAATACTCTCATCTGCCCTGCATCAGAAACCTGCACTTGGCCTGTTTGTGAATGTATATATATATATATATATATATATATATATATATGAAACAAGGGGGGTTGGCAGCACTCACCTGAACATGCATAAATGGGGGTGCTGCTGGGGGCCAAATAGCACAATACACAAGATCCAGCGCACTCACCTATAAACAGCAACTTCAATGTTGAAAGATTTTATTAGTTTTTTTTTAAAAAACACCTAATCTAGGCAAAAATAATGGGGGTTTAGTTACAGTATATGATCATACATTGCATAAGCCTGCCACAACGTCAATGTACCCCATCTTTGGCAGGTCCTACACTAACAGCCTAATGTCTGCTCTTATGAGATTAACCACTTACTTGAGGAAATAAAATTCCATCTGGCTCTCTCTGCAGTACAAGGCTAAATAGGGCCCTGGGATGAGGCACCTGTGACAGGGAGGGGTGCAAAACCAAGGAGTGGGCTAGACTCCCAAATATATATATATGAAACAAGGGGGGAAACATTGAAGTTGCTGTTTAGTGGATAGGTGAGTGTGCTGGATCTTGTGTATTATATATATATGTATAGCAATAGTCAATACATAAACATAGCTTACAATTGATTCTAAGAGAGTTTGTACGTCTCAAACTGGAATCCATCTGCAGTCTTAAAAAAGCATTGACTGTAGCAAAACAAAAATGTACTCAGTGTTAAAGGAACAGTTGAAGACCCATAGTGCTTATGCTGCCAAGTTTTCCCTGGTGCCCTCCCAGAGTGATAGTCAGACAGGATCAGTTTATGGGCAGTAATTGTCTGTTTGAACTTATATGTAATGTCAATGTCTAATATCATCCACATGTAACATGCTTGAAAAAAATGTGTTTAGAGTTGTTAGAGTTACAGTTTTTAGTGTAAGTATTCTTTAAGCTAAAGTGTTAAGGTTTTCATGAAATGCGTAACCCATGTATAAAGACAGTATCTTAATGGTCCAATGCCCAAGATAATTTAGGGAAATTGTGGTGAAAACGAGTGGTGGTGGCACTTCTAAAGATGGTAGCATCGTGGACTAACAGTATTTCAATATTAATTTTGATGGAATCCATTCAGAACAGAGATAAGCTAATTCTAAGGACTACCCCGATGTCTGATGAGATCACTCTCAGTTAATTTCTAAAATCGATTGTCTGGTTCAATCAAGATGCAGGTAGGGTTGAACATTTTCTGTCCATCTTTTTGCATTAAAAGTAATGTACATGTACCTGGTCCAATAAGGAAATTGTGTATGATGGTAAAATACATATATATATATATATATATATATATATATACATATATATATATATATACAGGGAGTGCAGAATTATTAGGCAAATGAGTATTTTGACCACATCATCCTCTTTATGCATGTTGTCTTACTCCAAGCTGTATAGGCTCAAAAGCCTACTACCAATTAAGCATATTAGGTGATGTGCATCTCTGTAATGAGAAGGGGTGTGGTCTAATGACATCAACACCCTATATCAGGTGTGCATAATTATTAGGCAACTTCCTTTCCTTTGGCAAAATGGGTCAAAAGAAGGACTTGACAGGCTCAGAAAAGTCAAAAATAGTGAGATATCTTGCAGAGGGATGCAGCACTCTTAAAATTGCAAAGCTTCTGAAGCGTGATCATCGAACAACCAAGCGTTTCATTCAAAATAGTCAACAGGGTCGCAAGCGTGTGGAAAAACCAAGGCGCAAAATAACTGCCCATGAACTGAAAAAAGTCAAGTGTGCAGCTGCCACGATGCCACTTGCCACCAGTTTGGCCATATTTCAGAGCTGCAACATCACTGGAGTGCTCAAAAGCACAAGGTGTGCAATACTCAGAGACATGGCCAAGGTAAGAAAGGCTGAAAGACGACCACCACTGAACAAGACACACAAGCTGAAATGTCAAGACTGGGCCAAGAAATATCTCAAGACTGATTTTTCTAAGGTTTTATGGACTGATGAAATGAGAGTGAGTCTTGATGGGCCAGATGGATGGGCCCGTGGCTGGATTGGTAAAGGGCAGAGAGCTCCAGTCCGACTCAGACGCCAGCAAGGTGGAGGTGGAGTACTGGTTTGGGCTGGTATCATCAAAGATGAGCTTGTGGGGCCTTTTCGGGTTGAGGATGGAGTCAAGCTCAACTCCCAGTCCTACTGCCAGTTCCTGGAAGACACCTTCTTCAAGCAGTGGTACAGGAAGAAGTCTGCATCCTTCAAGAAAAACATGATTTTCATGCAGGACAATGCTCCATCACACGCGTCCAAGTACTCCACAGCGTGGCTGGCAAGAAAGGGTATAAAAGAAGAAAATCTAATGACATGGCCTCCTTGTTCACCTGATCTGAACCCCATTGAGAACCTGTGGTCCATCATCAAATGTGAGATTTACAAGGAGGGAAAACAGTACACCTCTCTGAACAGTGTCTGGGAGGCTGTGGTTGCTGCTGCACGCAATGTTGATGGTGAACAGATCAAAACACTGACAGAATCCATGGATGGCAGGCTTTTGAGTGTCCTTGCAAAGAAAGGTGGCTATATTGGTCACTGATTTGTTTTTGTTTTGTTTTTGAATGTCAGAAATGTATATTTGTGAATGTTGAGATGTTATATTGGTTTCACTGGTAATAATAAATAATTGAAATGGGTATATATTTGTTTTTTGTTAAGTTGCCTAATAATTATGCACAGTAATAGTCACCTGCACACACAGATATCCCCCTAACATAGCTATAACTAAAAACAAACTAAAAACTACTTCCAAAAATATTCAGCTTTGATATTAATGAGTTTTTTGGGTTCATTGAGAACATGGTTGTTGTTCAATAATAAAATTAATCCTCAAAAATACAACTTGCCTAATAATTCTGCACTCCCTGTATATAGTGCAAACCGACAAACCATTTTTTGTTCATGAAAACCTTCAGTAACAAAGCTTTGCATTTCCATGGGCATCTTGGCATTCATGCCATACAAAGTGAGGTTGCTGACTTACACTATGCCTAAAAATGCCAGATGGACATCCCAACAGTTGGACATCCTTTACTTGAGCACACAAGAAAATGATAGTGTATCTTGTTATAATCTTTGTAAAGTAAATATTAAATGTATTGTGTTAGGATTTTATTAAAAAAATATTTATACTATACTTTTAGTAAAATAAGTATAAAGTAGTACAAATTGCAAGTACACATTCTGTTCAGGTGTCCTACAGACCAAATTAAAGTGGTTTAGTAGAGGATTTTAACCAGTATGAAACTAGATAATAACAAACCAAATGTAGCACATTGGATTTCATTTTTTATATTTAATTTAGAATGTTTAGTGTTGTACCTTCATATTATGTGACACTCTTGACATATCAGTGGTCCAGAAGGGAACTCCAAGAGACATAAAGGTGAGTTAAACAGACACAGATAGATAGATAGATAGATAGATAGATAGATAGATAGATAGATAGATCTGAGGTGTGGATCATGGCATAGTAAATGAGAAAGCGGGAAATAAAAGCTTAAAACCAAGAACTGAAAGAAAGAAGAGAAAATAATGTGAAAATAGCAATGTTAGATGAAAACTTTGAGAAGAACTGGGAGCAATCATTTTAGGAAAAGATATGAAAACACAAAACAGATTAAGGTAGAGTAAGAGAGCAAAGTACACAAATATAAATACAATAAAAGTAAAAAGTAAAAAATAATTATAATAATGTTATACAAAAGCAGATATTGCTTCCCTTGTTCAGATTGCAAGTTATACAAATATGTATCCATTTAGTTTGTGATGTGAAACTGTTGAAATAAGCTTCAATTTATTCTTGAAAATAATACATCTTGCAAATTGCTATCAACGGAGCATACTATAACTGATTAAAATGGTTTATACATATAATGATAACTAGCGCCCATTAAATGTATATAATGATATCTAGTGCCCATTAAATATATACCAATATACCACCTTATTGAATGTGCTACCGTGAAAAGTACAATACAAGGTCAAAATAAACTATTTCTCTGAATAGGTCTCAAACATGTGAAAAGACTAGGGCTGATTTATGAATGTATTTCCACAATTTACTCGAAAACGTGTAATGTCCACGCTATCTGGCAGAAAAAAAGTGGAAGATAATTTGAAGGAATGTTTCTATTCCACTGTATTGTAAAATTATCCCATGTTACCTGCTTTAATCCACAGAAAACAAATTAAATCCTCACTAAGCTGACTTTAAATCAATAGTTTCATTTAAGAATAGTGTGACTTAATAAAAATAAAAAACTAACTGTTCTAGCCAATTTAAAAGCAAAATCAATCATTGACCAATGAAAAAAGGCAGATTTGACTTGTATATGGCCCATGACTTTGTCGAAATGAAGAACTTGGTGTCTAAATGAACTTTGGTTGTGTTAGAAATCTCACTGATATCACCGGAAAAAAATCTCCTATTGCAAGGAAAATGTAATTTAAAAACTGCATTGTGGTGGGAAAATGACTCTTTGTGTAAATCACTTGCTGTATGCCTGGATCTTTCATACACTTTCTTTACACTCGATACATAATATCTAATCGCCAGGAAAGGGCTTACAGTTTGGCAATGTAATTTTTCTTACAAATTTAAACAACAATCATATGTTTTCATTTTTATAAATAATGCGAAAAAAAACATTGCTAGTGCACTATTTGATTTTTGATGACTATGTCAAAGTTTTAAAACAGATTCTTTATTCATTAAAAAAATAGCACCGTCATCCCATTAGACAAAAACTTGTTGGTTCTTAAAAACAAATGAATCCCATCATAGTCATATCGTGCTTTCTGATATTTTTAAAAGATATCTGCATAAACTAAATGGCATGTAAGAGAGTTTGAATAATGTATAGCAGAAAGATTTACAAACCATGCCTGCAGAGGGTCCAAGATCTAAAATGTTCCCAGTTCCATTACTGTGAGGAATTAGCTTATGAACTAGTAAGTGTACGTAAGAAATACTTTGGAAAATATTAGTATTGACTACAAACAAATATCTGTGCATTGAGCAAGATGAATTATAAGAAGTTATTTACCAGTAGAAAAGAAAAAGAAAATACGCTGGTTCCTCGATTATTTAAAATTAATGAAGTTGATTTATATATGAGGTAGCCTTTGGAACTCTCCTACTGACAAAAAAAACCAATGCTTTTATAACCAGTTCCAAATAGTCAGCTATACCTTTTGTATCACTTGACCCCACTCCCTCTAGAATGTAAGCTCATTGGAGCAGGGCCCTCAACCCCTTCTGTTCCTGTGCGTCCAACTTGTCTGGTTACAAATATTTGTATGTTACTCTGCCGATTATACAGGACTGTGGAATTTGTTGGTGATTTAGAAATAATAATAATAATAATAATAATAATAATAATAATAATTAAAGAAAGCATAGAGCAGAAAAAAAAGCCTTTTATTCTGAAAAACAATGTCAAAATAATATTTCCTAGCATGCGTATCTCATTTGCTAACCAAGTATTATACCAGTTCTCCCTTTAATTCCATAGAAACTACAGACTCCAGATCACATGTAACTAGGAGAACTAAGGATTAGGCACAGAAAATTCATACAATGCTGGCATTAGTCCTACAGTTACTCAACAGAGTCATTGGCAGAGAAGGTTTGGGGCTTATTTTCAAGCCAGAAAATATTTCTAAATTGGAAAAGTAACTTGGAAGTATCAAAATAATTAACTCATTCAGTGCCAACAAATGAACATTTAAAAAAAAAAACTATTACAGATATCACATAATGAATATACACATTCACCACACCTATCCTAATTTAAATATAAAATTTAAAAATAAATACTAAAGTGAGCACATCTGGCATACATCATTACATCCTGCAATATAAGAACTCGATGTCCAGTTCAACTACACTGGCAAACTGCAAGCAGCAATCTAAAAAAAATAAACTTCACATCCACCAACACACTTAAAACATGTTTATGGAATATATCATCAACTTATCCCCCATGTTACCTTTTGATCTAACAAGTAGGAAGCTGCTACAAAATGTTAATGTTGCTGCTAAGAATGTGACAGTTGCCAACAATGCTTCTGAAGCTGCTACTGCTGTCAACACTGTTGTTCTGATGCCAGGAGTGCTGCTTTGCCATCACCAACCTTACAGTGAAGGTTGGCAGAGGTTATCTAGGTCTGGAGAATGACTGAATACTACACACAGATTAAAGGGACACTATAGTCACCAGAACAACTACAGCTTATTGAATTTGTTCTGGTGAGTATAATCATTACCTTTAGGCTTTTTGCTGTAAACACTGTCTTTTAAGAGAAAATGCAGTGTTTACATTACAGCCTAGTGATAACTTTACTGGCCACTCCTCAGATGGCTGTTAGAGATCCTTCATGGGTCATGGCTGCCTAAAATGCATCCAAACATTCAGTATCTCCTCCCTCTGCATGCAGACACTGAACTTTCCTCATAGAGATTCATTGATTCAATTCATCTCTATGAGGAGATGCTGATTGGCCAGGGCTGTGTTTGAATCTTGCTGGCTCTGCCCCTGATCTGCCTCCTTGTCAGTCTCAGCCAATCCTATGGGGAAGCACTGTGATTGGATCAGGCTATACTTCTAATGATGTCAGCATGCAGTGGGCAGGTCTAAAAGAAAAAGGGACTAAGTAAGCAGCTTCAGGCTTGAATACAAGTAAGATTTACTATATTTAGGGAGGCATGAGGGGGACAGGGTGGCTGGATGCAGTGGCGGATCCAGAACCAAATCTCGGGAGGGGCACTGGTGGTGGGCTAAAGCGGGGTGAAAAGGGCTGCAGCAGAGGAATAGGGGACTCTTGTTTAGGGGATAGGAGGCTGTACACATATGCGGCCACACACAGTGATATGGAAACACAATAACACACTGGCACATTCACACAGATACAAACATATAACTTCACACACATACACTGGCACACCCACAGATACAAACCTATACCTACACAGGCACACACAGATACCTACATACACAGATACACATACCTACACATATACACACACTGGCACACAAATATACATAGATACCTGCACATACACACATAGATACCTGCACATGCACACTGGCGCACACACACCCACACACTCACACACATCCCTACATATACACAAAATGACACACATACCTTCACATACACACACACAGATACAAGGCAATAGAATATACAGGCAAAACTCCAGGTACTGAAGATGTATTTATTGGAGTATAGAGCACCTTAAAAGTGCAAACGTGCAACGTTTCGGCCCTAGAGGGCCTTAATCATGTTTAAGTCCGTCTAGGGCTGATAAGTTGCACTTTTGCACATTTATGTGGTGTTCTACCCTTCAATAAATACACCTTCAGTACCCGGAGTGTTGCCTGTATATTCTATTACCTTGTATTGTTGGACAGATTAGCAGTGTCTGTCTAATGCAGAACACCTCTGAGGCTGTGGGCCAGAGTGAAAAGCAGAACCTGAGTGCATTGGTACACACAGATACACATACATACTCACAGATACACACTAACACACAAACATACTCACAGATACACACTGACACTCACAGATACACACTGACACTCACAGATGCACACTGACACTCACATATACACACAGATACACACTGACACTCACAGATACACACTGACACTCACATATACACACAGATACACACTGACACTCACAGATTCACACACATACACACTGACACTCACAGATACACACTGACACTCACAGATACACACATACACACTGACACTAACAGATACACACTGACACTCACAGATACACACACATACACACTGACACTCACAGATACACACTGACACTCACAGATACACACATACACACTGACACTAACAGATACACACTGACACTCACAGATACACACACATACACACTGACACTCACAGATACACACTGACACACCCAGATGCACACATACTCACAGATACACACTGACACTCACAGATACATACTGACACACCCAGATGCACAAACATACTCACAGATACACACTGACACTCACAGATACACACAGATGAACACATACCTAAACATACACACTGGCACACACACAATTTGCAACTTCCATAATGTTAAGCATCCCCCTCCCCCCGCATCCATTCCCTTTGGTTGCAGGAAGGTGACTTTCTGGGGCTGGCTGATCCTGGTGGGCGTCTGAAGCTGCAGAGATCTCTCTCCTCCCTCCTACTTCTCTCTCAGCTGCATCCTGTGTCTTCTCTCTCAGCTGCCTGCATCTTCTCAGCCCACGCGGTCTGTATGCTAGGAGGAAGTAACAGTCACTTCCTCCCAGCACTCCCTGTAACTTTGAAGGGGCCCAGTCTGCCAAAGGGCTGCAGCACCCGACCGAGCCCCTAATGAGGTAGCTCCACAGATGACAGCTGCACTATTTTCTAGAGGGGGGCAATTGCCCCGTTGCCCCCCCCCCCGGATCCGCCACTGGCTAGATGGTGGTTTTAATACTATAGGGTCAGGAATACATGTTTGTGTTCCTGACCCTATAGTGTTCCTTTAATATTAACCTATTTGAAATGTCAGAGCAGTAGATCATAGACTAGCTGTCACTTTACATCTGGCAACATCATACAACCATATAACCACATTAAGGAGGATGACATTGATCCCTTTGGAACTGTTCCTACCTCTTTTACTGAACTTCGGAGATTAATGTCTGCAACAAATGTCATGCAATTGGGATTCTTGAGTCATTCAGAGCACATTTGGGCTCCTGAAGACCTTGTTCTTATGTCTGGATTATACTGGTGAAATCCTACAATATAACATAACAGTGTGTTCGTCATTGTGATGTCATCTTGCATTCTACACAATATTTCTGTTGACAAATCCTTGTCTCTGAGGGTTTTGATAAAGGAAAGCATACACCATTGGTAATATCAGCTATATTGAAGGTCAAAGCAAGAAATATACATTTTTACATAATAAAGATAACATGGAAATGTTTAACCCCCATCATCCCACAATTGCATCTTTAAATATTAGTACAAGTATATTTGCGTTTGCTATATTTGGGGGAGGGGGGATTAGAAGGGGCAGGGGGGCTGTATGGTGGATTTAACACTCTAGGTCAGGGATAGGCAAACTTCGGCACTCCAGATGTTGTGCACTACATCCCCCCTAATGCTCTTACACCCACAATGCTGGCAAAGCATCATGGGAGGTGTAGTCCAAAACATCTAGAGTGCCAAAGGTTGCCTATGCCTGCTCTAGGGTCAGGAATACATGTTTGTGTTCCTGACCCTATAGTGTTCCTTTAATATAATTTTGTTCTGCATTATTACTAGACAACACATTAGGCTTGTGCTTTAGAAAAAATAATCACAAGACATTTTATTGAGAAATAATTTTAAATGTAGTTTTTCTAAATAAAGCTACATATTTTGCACACAGTGCTACTACACTGGAAGAAGTCTACTATGTGTTTATTTTATTTGTTTGTTTTTTGCTTCTTGTGTAAGTGATAAATGCTTCCAAAGAAATGCTAGGCATGTTTCCAGAAGAAAGAATTCAATTCAAATACACGTTGTTTTTTTATAACTTGCCTCAAGCTTTTGGCTGTCTTTAGAGCACTGGAATAGTTCCCACCTCATTCAGTTTTCCATATTTGGATCCTTAAAGACAACTAGCCAGTGATAATAAATGTTTTAAAACTCTCCATAAATGTTAACTTAGTGCATGCTTTTAGTTTAATATAATTAATGTATGTGTGTGTATATATATATATATATATATATATATATATATAAAAATATATATATATATATATATTATATACTTATATATGTGTATGTGTGATATGTTTATATGTATATACTTATATATGTGTGTGTGTATATATATATATGTTTATATATTTGTGGTCGGGGCAATATTGCCGTAATGGTAAGATAACACATAATTAGTAATAAACATCATAGTTAATAACACCAGTCGGTTGTGGTGTGCCGTAACCAACAATGCAGTAGGCCTCTAATACAGAGGGCAAAAAGAAGTGTACCATACAAAATGTATTCGTTCTACAATACCTAAAAATACTTGGATAAGTCACAAAATGCCTGATGAATCCCTTTAACCGGTTCTGGTATATATAATGTATAAGTGGATGATTTCCAGCGTCCCATTGCCTTGATGATATGTACTGGAAAGTGATAGGAGGAAGCAGATGATGCCCCTATGCGGAAAGAGTGGCATGAGTTTATGTATTTAGAATAAAATGTCATTAAAGTCCCTGTTAGAGTAATGGTCAGGTGTTCCAATACTTTTGTCCATATGGTGTATATATGTTATTTGTGGTCTATATATTTAATGGCCAATGATATCATGTGACTAGTGGTAGTATACCACAGGACAGCAACTTATGACACATGTATTATGCATGGCACTCGAGGTGCCTTTGCACAGCACTCAATGCTGCGAGAGACAAACAGGCTCTGGCCTATCAGGGGTCCCACTGGGACTTCAGATATCTGCTAGAGCATACCAAGCGGTGATTGTAGGTGGTGAGGGACAATCCTCAATTTACACATTTCAACACTTGGGGAAAGTGATATCAGATCACTCCCTCCCAGCCCATGTGAACAGGAATCGACTCTGGAGTAGAGTCGCCCACAGTAGTTATCGCAGCTTCTGCCCTTGACCTGTACTTGGCCAGCTTGGTCCATGCTGGACCCAAAGGAAGACACCCACACTGCTAGCTATACAAACAGCTGCAGAAGAAGACAAATCAGCCAGCACACAAACACACACAGTGCCCACAAAAACAACAGCACTGACAATCCACATACCCTACAAGCAGCCTCTCGCATGTAATACCACAAGCAGTCCCACCCCTTCACACACCACCAAACACACAATGTGACATATCATACATACACATTTCCACAGACAGCCCCCATAGACAGCCCACATTAATCGGTATACACAATACCACAAACTACTTGTGAATTTATACAATATAACAGCCTACATATACACAAATACAATGCTTCAAAGAAACTGCAGCATCCATAAATAACACAAGCAGAACATACAATATACACCTCTATTTCTAAAAAAAAATAGGACCAGCACGCCAAGGGACTTCAAGATCTTGTTTTGGCACACTACTACTGCAAGCTTTCCTACCCCTGTCATATTATTATTATTATTATTATTATATCATATAATATGCCCCCTCTGAAGAGATGTCATACTTGAAGATGAACTTACAGGCAGACAGAGGCAGATCAGTCTGATTGGTATGAAAATGTTTGGGCACCCCTGACAAAATAATATGTTCTTGATTTTCTATGTTAAAAATAAACTAACACACCCTCTTCAATGCTTCAATGAAAAAACAAAGCAATACATATATCTGCAAATTTTCATATACACTTACTTTTTATTTGTTAATTAAACTGATTGAAAATGTGATACAGTAAATGGGCAAAAGTGTGGGCACTTCGTCAGTCAATGCTTAGTAACTCTGCCTGTGCCTGAAATTACAGCTTCCAAACTCTTTTTATTTTAAATGCTTTTATTACGTTTTAGATTGTACATACAATTTTAAAAGACAAATATTATACATAGACAGTACAGTACAAAAGTTAAATACATATAGTTTTATTTAGTATATTTCTCAGGTTAAATAATTTGTATAGACAAAGTATATGAAGATTTACAGATTACCTATTCGAGATGAATTATTAAAATGTTTCTCTTATCTTTTTGATCCATTGATCATAATAGTGAATATAGTTTAAGTTATTGTTTGAGTAGGAAACTCCCCTCACCATTTCAAGTTGGAATATATGTTGTTTTTTATACAGTGATATCTGGGGTTGATATTTGCTTCCAAGCTCTTGCGATGGACATAAGACAGTGAAGAATCAATATTTGGTGGTTTTTGGGGAGTTTACCCCATTTGAGGTGAAGAAGGCCAGTTTCTGGGGATTTCTTTAGATTTGTATTTAAAACTCCAAACTCTTTTTATAGCTACTTAGCTAACAGTCATTCTCTTCTTGCTTTAATATTATTAATATTATTAATATTATTATTATTATTTATATTCATCGTAGAACTGTATGAGAATAACAAGACATATAGAAACCGTTTGAATTGTAGATTGAGCTATAGCATATGTTCAAAGTAGCACGTAGTTAAAGTAGCATCGGGGAGTTGCAAAGCTTGGGCACTACTGAAAGGCATAGTATATATCAGAGGTTAAACCAATATTGAGTGGTTGCAGTAATCAGAAGCTGATGGTGAATTGGTGAAGGGAGAGACCTGAGTCCTGATTAACTCTTGCCAGTCATGCGTGAGACATAGCCCCGCCAGGGCCAGCGCGCATTCAGTCAGTCCATAGGAAAGCATTCTCAATGCTTTCCTATGGACGCTGGCATCTTCTCTCTGTGAAAATCACAGTAAGAAGCGCAGAAGCGCCTCTAGCGGTTGTCAATGAGACAGCCACTAGAGAGCTGAAGTGGTCTAGGTGCCTATAGTGGTCCTTTAACTAATTTTATATTCAGCCAGTGCACACAAGTTTTGTTCCCATACATCCCTCTTAAGTTTCCATACTTAAGCAAGAGTATGTGAAAAGTTGTTAGGGTTGCCACCTTTCTTGGAAAAACATACCTGCCTTGCTAATTTGCATAATTAATTATGTATGGGTGACATCACATGATGTAAATCACAAGGAGTGACATAAGAGAAAATGCTGTAAAATTACCAAAAAACTACTTGGTTTGATTCTGCTTTAAAGATGGATTGCTCCCAGTGTCTCAAGTCTCCCACTGTCCCAGTGTCCCCGTGTCTCACAGTGCCCTCATGACTCAGTGTCCCCATGTGTCGATTACCCCAGGTTTCAGTGTCCCTATGTGTGTCTCAGTGCCTCATGTCTCCCAGTGTCCCCTAGTCTCCCAGTGTCCCCTGGTGCCATGTCCCCAAGTCTCCCAGTGACCCTATGTATCAAAGTGTCTGTATGTATCACATTGTCTCAATGCCCCATGTCTCCCTGTTTCCCCCAGTATTCCCATGTGTCTATGTTCCCATGTCTCCCAGGGTCCCCATGTCACTGGGGACACGTGGAGACCTGGGGACAAGGAGACACCAGGGACACTGGGAGACTAGGGGACACTGGCTGGGACACATGGAGACACTGAGAAAATAGGGGACACTTGAAGACATGGGGACACAGACACCAGGGACGCAGACACTAGAGACACTGGCTTGGGGACATGGGGGCATTGAGACATGGGGGCACTGGATACATGGGGACACTGAGACACCAGGGACAAAGACACTAGGGACATTGAGACACTTGGGGCACTGGGAGACATTGGTGCACTGGGAGACATGGGGGCACTGGGAGACATGGGGACACTGAGACACTGGGAGACTATGGGGCACTGGGAGACTAGGGGGCAATGGGAGACATGGGAACACTTAAACACAAGGGCCACTGGCTGGGAGACATGGACACTGTGAGACATGGGGACACTGTGTCCCCATGTCTCCCAATGTCCCTTAGTGTCCCAGTGTCCCCAAGTGTCTGTCATAATGTCTCCCAATGTCCCTTAGTGTCTGTGTCCCCATGTCTCCTTGCAGCCTTTCACCCCATCCTTGACCTGTAGGCTGTCTCTGCAGGGTGGGAGTTGCTGTGTGGTCTCTCCATGCCACCGGGCTCTCCTGAGGCTTCGGAGGTTGTGGCTTGGCGACCATCTAGGATTCAACATGCGGTCTTAGTTCTGGTCATGTACTCCCCCGCTGCAGGTATGAGGGTTTCTCCAACGGGGACTGAAATGGCCCCCACTGATTCAGAGAGGGGGATGCTGGGCATCTGAAAGGTTGTCACTTGGCGCGGTCCCTATGTCGGAAGATCGCCCGCCTCTCCCGTCCATTAGGGCCGCCTGTCATGCTAGGCTGCATTATGGGGTGCAGTGTGTCTCGGCAGAAAAGCACAGGTTTACACAAACCCCAGTTCACTTTAATAGAGAGCTACCGTTCTGTTGAGCTTCAGAAACCCCGATTATGGCGTGAAACAATTGCTTTTTGGCTCGATCGGGCCGGAGCAAACATGTCTGGCTAGCTCGGCTGTCAGGCCCCACACCCCCCTTCTTGCTTTAATATTTTTTTTCTAATAAGTTTCAATAGTAATCAAGCATAGAGACTGAGAAGACCATTTCAGTAGTTCATGGTTGATCTTTATGTGTGTTTTAGATCATTTTCTTGTTAAAATATCAAACCCCTTATCCAGCTCCCGTTTTTTAATGATTTGTTGAAATATAGTAGAATCCATTATTTCCTCTACCATTATAATATTTCCTGTGTCCCTGGCATCTAAACAAACCAAAACATAAAAGATCCGCCCAGTGCGGCAATGCACAATTTTCCTCAAATGCTTCTTCTTTATTCTCTAAATGTTGCTAAAGATATGATTGTTTTTTCCAAACTTTGCTAATCAGCTCAATGTGCACTTCATCAGACTTTTATTTATTTAATTCTCCACTATTTTGTAACTGCAACTTCTAGTAGCTACACTCTCTATAATCTGATCATATTGCATTTTTCCCCCTTTATGTCTTGTCCTGTATGCTTAGTTTTAACCAGTTCAACACCATATATTTTGCTTGTTTACTCAAGTGTTTTATTCATCTTTATACATATTTCTAATGACTTTTCTCTGTAATTTCTGCCGTCTCCTCCCTTCTCTTTTTAATATCTAGCAAAATTTTTGGTTAACAAATAACTAACCATCACCTACTCTATGCATAGATACCTCTCTCCATTCCCTTTTTGCTTTATTGCAGGCCTTTCTGTCCCTAATGCCTCTCTCCATTCCCTTGTTGCATTATTGCAGGCCTTTCTGTCCCTAATGCCCCTCTCCATTCCCTTGTTGCATTATTTCAGGCCTTTCTGTACCTAATGCCTCTCTCCATTCCCTTTTTGCTTTATTGCAGGCCTTTGTGTCCCTAATTAATCTCTCTCCCACAACCTGAGTTAAAAGTTATCCTTCCATAGAACTGCACAGAACTCAGATGCCCTCCAACTGTGTCTACCATCTCTCCCCTCTTGTGTGTTCCCAGTCTCCTCTACTTCTGCCTCCGCTCTTTTTCTTTTGTGTATCTAGTCATAACTGTGTGCCTCTGTTGCTAACCTCAGCCAGTCTCTCTACTTCCACAACTACTGTGTGACCCTTCACTGCCTAATCCCCAGTCTCACTGTTCATATCTCTCCAGTCCTTGAGTGATTTTTTACCACCTGTTTTTTTTTCATTCTTCTGTTTGTTTTTTTCATTGTGTCTGCCCACCCCCTCTATCTAGAGTGGTAACCTATACATTCAACTACCTACAAATCCCTTAATAATGCCGCTTCCCACTTCCTGTCCTCCCTAATCAAAAATATACTAAGATCTAACAATGACATGCTCCTTGCATCTTCTATTATCACCTCGTCCCATGCTAGACTGCAGGACATCAGCACCAACCCACTAGAATGCCATTCCCTTCGCTGTCAGACATTCCCATAGCTTGCCTTCCTGTAGGCGCTCCTGAAAGACATTCTTGTTTATGGAAGCCTACCACTCAACTCAGTAACTAATGCACTCATGCTAATCAATAAATGCCCTCATCTCACATTGTGTTAACATCATTCTTACGTCAATTAGTCCAGACTTTAAATTTAATTGTGATTCATTCACCAAGTGAATAATAAATAAACATTGTGCTAGAAAATGTGTAGCTGGGAAGATATGAAAATATAAATTATCACCATCTATAGATAAGAAGGAAGGAACAGCAAGAAATTTGAGATGCTAACTATTGTTTTGCATGATTTATACTAGAGATGACAAAAAATTTTGAGGCTGAGTGCCCAAACTGGGACGACATACCAACTTTTTTATCATAAAGCCAACACTATAATTGAAAACAAAAACAGAGGGTAGGCTGTGTGTCATACACGTAGTCAGTGTTCATTTTATTTTAACTATGTTAATAAAATAAGAAAAAACATAGAAAATATTTTGTCTCTTTTCCTGCTTAGAGTTTTTTTATCCAAATGTAAATGAAATTAATATCAATTATATTAAAGTGAAAATTCCAGGTTTCCAAGGTATTGAGTGGGGAGAAGGATATGAGCACCTTGATTTTGGTCAAATGGCTTAGAATTTTTTGACTGAGAATTGTGGGACAGCAAGTGTAGCCTAATAGCACCATAACCATGCATCAGCATGTAATGGTTATGGTGGTTAGACTGCCCCTATAATCAGGGCCAGATTAAGAGCCCAGTGGGTCTGGTGCTGACAATTATGAGGGGTCTAAGTACAGAATCTTATTGAACAAAAACACTAAAACAGTCATACCTCTCAAGTGTTATGTATCTGGTGGAGATGTTGCCGGAGGGAAACTCATAGGATGCAGCTATATGAAAACTGAAATTCTCTTAAAATATACTAATCTCTCTCTAATTCATGCTTTCATCCTTCAAGTAAATCCATAACCCCTAACAGCAGTGTTCAGTGAAGCAGGAAGTCAAAGGGCGGTGTAAAAGGGTGGGCCACTGACGCGGATCATGTTACCAGAACATGCCTAAAAAGAATTGGAAGGCTAGCCTGGTATGAATGCATGTCAGGCTGCCTGCCAATCATGCATGCTGGCCAACAGCATCCTGAGCTTGGCATAAATGCGTTTAATGATGCCACAGTGTTAGAGAGACCAAAGTCAGCATTACCTTAACTAATTCCATTTCAGCTAGTCCACACAAGTTTTGTTTCCTTATGTCCCTCTTAAGTTTCCATTCTTAAGCAAGAGTATGTGAAGACTAGTTAGGGTTGCCACTTTTCTTGGAAAAAATACAGGCCTTACTAATTTGTATAACTAATTATCTATGTGGGACAGCACATTATGTAAATCACAAGGAGTAAGAGAAAATTCTGTGAGATCAGCTAAAAACTACTTACAGTTTGATTCTGCTGTATAGATGGAGTGCTCCCAGTGTCTCTCTGTCTCTCTGTCTCACAGCATCCCTGTGTCGCCTACTGGGAGACTTGGGGACACTGAGACTATGTATCACAATATCCCTATGTATCACAGTGTCTCAGTTCCCATGTCTTCCAGTGTCCCCATGTTGCCCAGTGTCCCCTAGTGTCTGTGTCCCCATGTCTCCCAGTGTCCTCATGTCACTAGTGGACACTGAGAGACATGGGGACACATACACTTGGGGACACTGTGACACTTGGGACACTGGGTGACATGGGGACACTGAGACACTGGGAGACAGGGGTACACAGACACTAGGGACACTGGGAGACATGGGAACACTGAGACACTAGGGACGCTGAGACACTGGGAGACACTGGGAGACATGAGGACACTGAGACAGGATGCAGCTATATGAAAACTGAAATTCTCTTAAAATATACTAATCTCTCTCTAATTCATGCTTTCATCTTTCAAGTAAATCCATAACCCCTAACAGCAGTGTCCAGTGAAGCAGGAAGTCAAAGGGCGGTGTAAAAGGGTGGGCCACTGACGCGGATCATGTTACCAGAACATGCCTAAAAAGAATTGGAAGGCTAGCCTGGTATGAATGCATGTCAGGCTGCCTGCCAATCATGCATGCTGGCCAACAGCATCCTGAGCTTGGCATAAATGCGTTTAATGATGCGCTTGCTCCATGCTTTCTAAGGACTGTCCCCTAGCACTCACATGTCCACTTGTCTCCTTACCTTCTTACTAGCAGGCAGAAGCTCCTGGTATACAATCTGAGACAGAGAAAATGTGGATGTAATGTAGAAGAAATGGAACATGCCACAGTGTTAGAGAGACCAAAGTCAGCATTACCTTAACTAATTCCATTTCAGCTAGTCCACACAAGTTTTGTTTCCTTATGTCCATCTTAAGTTTCCATTCTTAAGCAAGAGTATGTGAAGACTAGTTAGGGTTGCCACTTTTCTTGGAAAAAATACAGGCCTTACTAATTTGTATAACTAATTATCTATGTGGGACAGCACATTATGTAAATCACAAGGAGTAAGAGAAAATTCTGTGAGATCAGCTAAAAACTACTTACAGTTTGATTCTGCTGTATAGATGGAGTGCTCCCAGTGTCTCTCTGTCTCTCTGTCTCCCAGTATCCCTGTGCTGCCTACTGGGAGACTTGGGGACACTGAGACTATGTATCACAATATCCCTATGTATCACAGTGTCTCAGTTCCCATGTCTTCCAGTGTCCCCATGTTGCCCAGTGTCCCCTAGTGTCTGTGTCCCCATGTCTCCCAGTGTCCTCATGTCACTAGTGGACACTGAGAGACATGGGGACACAGACACTTGGGGACACTGTGACACTTGGGACACTGGGTGAAATGGGGACACTGAGACACTGGGAGACAGGGGTACACAGACACTAGGGACACTGGGAGACATTGCAACACTGAGACACTAGGGACGCTGAGACACTGGGAGACATGAGGACACTGAGACACCAGGGACACTGGCAGGGAGATATGGGGACACTGAGACACTTGGGGACATTGTTTCCCTAGTGTCTGTGTCCCCATGTCTCACAGTGTCCCCAAGTGTCTCAGTGTTCCCATGTGTATCTGTTTCCCCATGTGTATCTGTGTCCCCAATTGTCTGTAACCCCATGTCTGCAATATCGGCATGGCCAGGCAGTCTCAAATAAATTCACCCAGGCGGCAATCCTAAGAATAGTTTGGAAAAAAATCAATGGGCCTATTACATGGGCATGGGCATGGGCCTGGAGCTGCAGCTCCATAAGCCCCTATGTTAATCCGGCCCTGCCTATAATCATAAAAAATAGAAATGTGCCTCCTTCCATTAGACCATAGGTCTGTGCTACAGTAGCAACTTTATTTCTTTTCAAGGACGGCATCATTTTCAATGACTAAAACCACATAAATGAAAGAAGAGTTGATTTTGCTGAGTTCAGTCAGTGACTGTAGCACAGCTTTGTAAGCTATCCATTTGTTAAGTTGTAAATATGAAGCAAAATTGCTATTTTCCTCAGATTGATTCATTAGCTATCCTACAACTTTGATATACTGTAAGTGCATTCAAAGGATTATTAATGAAGAGTTATTTAGTGCAATGCACTTCATGTGCACGGTCTTTCTTTCCTATCCAATTAACATCACAAGGTCATTGCAGTGATGCGGTCGTTCTGAAAACTGGCACTTGTCTGTTATTTACATTCTAGTTTATTTTTGGCCAGAAGCCTAGAAGAATGGACAATGGTAAAGACGATGACATATAAAACAAAGGAGAAAAATACAATGAAAAAAAAAGAAAATGTTACATAAAAAAAATAGTAGTCATTTAAAACTAATATTAAAAAACTGATAATAAAATGAAAAAGAGAACATTTTGTCAGAATAACTGTTTTATGTAGTACCCAGGATTAAACATTGTCAGGGTTATGAGAATTTCAGTGGGGCTATTTTGCCTAAATTTTTAAATTCACTTTGAATTCCCAGAAATTCTCACATTAGTAACCCATGTAGGCTAGCCTTGCATAGATTTACTTAAAAAAAATTACTGGGTGTGCATAAGGATAGATATTCTAAAATATGACCAATTGGTAGATCTAAAAAACTAGTCTAAAAAACAAATATTATTGACTGTGTATTAATCAAATTATAAAATCTAGAGCTGTTCGATCATAACTATAAGGCCTAAAGTACTACATTTAAAAAAAGAATACAAAAGTTCTCTTTTTTTTCCTTCACTGTCTCCATCACCAGCCCTTCCACTCCTCAATTTTTTTCTCTCCTCTCAGCATCTCATCCTTACCCACAGCTTACAACCTTTGGGTTTTATTAACTCCAACCCACCTTTTGACATAAAATATCCACTGTTACTTCTGTCTTTCACCTGTCCACTATTTTGAAAGCCCACCCTCTACTAAACTCCTCCTCTAGTCCCTAATCTTCACCATGCTTTATTACTGGAATTCCCTTTGGCATGACCTTCCACAATACTCAATCACTCCACTTCAACAAATCCAAAACAGGCCTCCCAAAAGTTAGTTTTGCTTAATTACTGGCTGATTAGTACTGTGTGTTTGTGTGTACCTGTCATTTCTGAGTTGTCAAGTCCTGTCCATTCCCTGGCCAGTCCTTTTCCTTCTCCCTTTAGGAAATTGCTGTATTCAGTCTGAGGGTGCAGATCCATGCACAGACCAGCTTCCTCAGATTGCATACGGTGAACCCAGAGAACTGGAACAGCAGACCAGGGCAGGTGCCTTCTCTGCCAAATGAAACATCTAAACCAGTCTATATACCATAGGAATGGTTCATCTGTAAAAAGTAATTTATTGAATATGGTAAATAACACTATTACCAGAGGCACCACATGGAATAGGTATTTCTATTATAAAGCAAATCATTTAAAACTTTATTAAACGTAAGAGAAGTAAGTGAACACTTGGGGACTAATGACTATGACATGTTGTTATTTGACATAAATGAAGTTCAACTGGTATGGGCTCTATCAAGATACAAAATTTCCACTTACCCACAAACCATGTGTCAGTGGAAATGAATGTGTGATGAGTAGAAATTCATCCCAGGTGAGTGTGCCATGAAAGCTTTTAAAATGTACTTG
The DNA here is from genome assembly GCA_933207985.1 of Pelobates cultripes. NCBI lineage: Eukaryota > Metazoa > Chordata > Amphibia > Anura > Pelobatidae > Pelobates > Pelobates cultripes. The sequence goes on along the minus strand of OW240915.1, from coordinate 218,568,101 downwards.
AGTGGGTAAAGCTCTCCAAACCTCTAGAATGTACCTAGTCAATTGACTAGGTACACATGTGCGTTGCGAGGTTATTCAGGGGTTAAGGTGTGGCGCGCATAGCTATTAGTCGCGAGGGCATCAGCAACGGATGTTGCGATCCCCTTGTGAAATTTACATGCAGCGGTCTGCGCATACAGTGCTCTAATTGGAGCGCTTGTCCGCGAGGGTGCTCTGGAGCAGGAAAAAACGAGATTTATAAGGCGACCTGACGTGATATTTGGCGCCAAGAAAAAAGAAGAAAAAGTTAACAGTAGAGCTGTTTTTCCCTGCCCTCCCTCCCTATAGTTCAATTGTCATGGTCTTTTATTGGGGTTGAGGTCATCTGCCTTATTTAAAGGGGGCTGGACTAGCTGAGTTTCGTTATCATTTTGTTTAAGTTCTGTCTAATAGGGCGGAACTCTGGTGAGTTATGTGTTAAATCTCTGGGGATTTAAAGACCGGAGATGTATGGTTACTAATTACGTGTTTTAAAGTAAATAAGTTACGTTTGTATAATTTGTAAACACATATGAGTCTGTGTTTTATTATGCTGTTTCTGTGCCTTACTATGTTATGTTTTACTTGCTGTTATTATGTGTCGGTCTGAATTAACCCCTGCTAAGCACATGCTCTTGCAATAATAGCATCTTGCAATAATAGAGTTCAGCATTCAGTCATTATTGTCTATATTATTGGTAAATATAAATATGCAACTAATCTATTTTTTTTTTATAATATTTTTGCAGCCTTGTGGTGAGTTGACAACTGACTAGGACAAGACATAAGACAAAATAGCTAAGTTGGAAAATAACAGATATGCAGAAAAAAACTTAAAGGTTCACACTCAATGGAATATCAACCATGCGTCCTACAGAAACACCAGCCTTAAAAATAGTAAGTACATTATACATTTTCTTAGCAGTCAGTGTTCTCCCTTTTCATGTCTCTTTCTGGAATTGAATGGAAGGCAGGCAGAATGATCAGTTAGGACTTAACATCTATTGTTCAGAAGACACCTATTTATACATTAACTGTATCTTAAATGATTTTGATTAATAGCCTCGGTGAACACCCTCTGATTTTTTGAAAAGAGATAATTTTTGCTGCCACAGCTGTTTAACTTTCTAGGTAGAGGAGCGTAGCTGTCTCTAAGTACTCATATGATGAATGCCTGTCACAGCTTACTGCAGGTGAGACATTACAAGAGTGAATTTCCTATAATACCTACATTTTGCACACTGCTTGAGAGTTGAGCTTTACTATAAAGAAGGTAATGCAAAAAAAACATGTTTCTTCCCTCCCTCTTTCTGGCAAATGATTTACATGTTCACACCAAACTCATAGCAAGCTTTTAAAAACAGGACATGAAATAAATGATATGTTTGATAAATATATTGACAGTGATGGAAATATTGGGCTCTTACCGTTTAAACTATTTTATTCCAGTGTACTGAGATACATATTACAGATAAAGATGGCTAAATATGTAAATTAATTTATGTCAATGTGATAAGCAAAACAGTGAGAGATGCTGGGATAAATAGCATCAGGGGTTGCAGAGGATGCAACTGCAAGTTGAGCCATCACCATACTTTTCCTTGACAGTCCAGTGGAGTTACAGGTCGCTCTCAACAGATACAGGTTCAAAATGTATGGACTATCTTCAAAATGGACCATCTTCAATAGTATATGAAGTTAGACAGAAGGCAGACTTATGCTGGTTTTTCATTGTGCTAGCAGATTTGGTAGCAAATGTATAGATAGGGAGAAAATCATACATAAAATAGGTCTTTTTCCCAGCAGTCAATCAATTCTACAGTATAGAGTCCATGTCGAAGAATTGAGAGACAGGGAGGGCAGACGAGACCTCCTATAGGTAGCCCATCTCCTCTCCATGCTATCATCTGTGCCTAGGGAGTTTAGGAATTGACATCACTGCATTGCAAATCCAGCTGGCTATAAAGTAACCATATCGGTGTCACAGAGGAGATTCGCCCTACTTGGGGAAGCATCCCCAAGCAGGGCAAATCAAAGAAATTTGTAGGAGGGGCGGACTGGAGGTGGGTGTTACAGAAGTGTAACACCCACCAGTGGCGTACACACAATCCATGGGGCCCCGGTGCAAAACTGATCCATGCTCCCCCCCCACCCTGTGTCTCCAATGGGTCTCCCATGAAGAAGAGATGTGTTTTACTGGCAGTGTTACATTTAGTGGCGTATTATGGCTTTGTGCTGCCCTAGGTCAAAATTCAGGCACCTCCCACCCCACCTTCTAAATTTCTCTGTTTAAAACCAACACGCTCTTCGCCTGACAGACACATGCCTTCACTGATACATACATTGACATACACTCACTGACAGATGCACAGTCATTGTCACACACACTGTTTAACCAACACTCAGTTAAACACACTCATTGACAGATACACACACACACACATTCACCAGCAGACACACACACTGACAGACACACATATACATTCACTGACAGAAATGCATAGACACACACTGAAAACTAAATTAGGTGTTTTTAATAAAACTAACAAAATTGGTCAGCACCAAAGTAGTTGTTTAGTAGATAAGGGAGTGCGCTGGATTTTCATTTTTACTGTACTTATTGTCCCCCAGCAGCATCCCATTTAAGCATGTTCAGGTGAGTGCAGCCAACCCCTTGTTTTCCCATATATATATATATATATATATATTTAGGAGTCTAGCCAGCTCCTTGGTTCTGCACCCCTCCCGGTCACAGGTGCCTCATCTCAGGACCCTATCTAGCCTTGTACTACAGAGAACTCGAGATGGAAGTATTTCCCCAAGTAAGTAGCTAATTTAGCAGACATTTGGCTGTTAGAGTAGGACCTGCCAAAGATGGGGTACAATGATGTTGTGGCAGGCTTATGCAATGTATGCTCATATAATGTAACTAAACCCCCATTATTTTTGCCTAGTTTAGGTGTTTTAAATAAAACTAACAAAATCGATCAGCACCATAGTAGCTGTTTAGTAGATAAGGGAGTGTGCTGGATTTTCATTTTTACTGCACACTCAATGTCAGACACACAAACACACACTTACACACACATATACTCACTAACAGACACATACACACTTACTGACAGACACATATAAACCCAGTGTCACACACACACATTCACTGACAGACACACATACACTAGCTAACAGACATATACATTCACTGACAGACACACATACACACTCACTGGCAAACACACACTCTCAATGACAGACACGCATACACACTAACAGACATGCATACACACAATGACAGACACACACACACAATGACAGACACACACACTCAGTGACAGACACACACTCAGTGACAGACACACACTGTAAGATATACATACATACACACTCACTGACAAACATACACACACACTCAGTGACAGACAGACACACATACACACTCACTGACAAACACACATACACTCTCACAAACACATATACAGTCTCACTGACAGACACACACTCTTACTGACAGACACACATACACACTCAATAACACACACACATTCTCACTAACAGACACACACACACTAACACACTCACAGTTTTTTAATAATTTCAATCCACTCAGCCTCCCTACCTTTGAGAGTGCTGGGGTGGATTCTCTATAAGGGAACTGAGCAGGGAGAGCTCAGGGGAGAGCGCTCCCTCGCAGACCAACTACAACATGTTTAATTGCCAGGGGGGCCGTGAAGTGTCAAGCCGGCCAGGACACAAGGCTGACACAGCACCTGGGGCGGCTTTTTTTGCCGCCCCCCTGAAAGTGCCGCCCAAGGCAAATATAGTGCTGGTTACATTGTGAAGACTGTACATTTATTACCAAGTTACTGGTAATATAATACTAATAATTTCTGCTCTGTCAAAGTTCTTTCCGTTGGTGCTATATTTAATGGGGTTTTTTTTTCATTTGTATAATAAATATATGGTTACTTTCCTATGCTATAAAAAGTAAACTGTAATGGTTACTTAGCAACAGCTCAGAAACATACTTAAACTCAGAATAATTGCTTTGATAAACAGTCTGTAGAATGGGGATGGATCATTGGCAGATGGTGAAGGCCAGTAATAAAGTATAAGTGTCAATGGTGCAAGCCCAGGGAAAGGATGCCAAATTGACATGGGACTGGGGAAAGCTCATAAAAATGACACGGAACTAGACAGAGAAGGCATGAGTGAGCAGTTTCAGTTATACCCCAAGAACCACCAACCGGCAAGGTAGGACAGTGAGAAAGTGAGAATGGAATTAACGCAAAAGACGATGGGCATGCACAACTGGGACTCAACCCTTTCCTCAATGAACAAGGTACCAAATTCTTCCTCATCATTAACTAGAACAGAGAAAGAAGAAACATTGATCCTGATATAGTAGTTTAATGTGAGTGGTTTTAGTAGTGAGATATGGAAGGCATTTGGGATCCACCAAGATGTCTCTGGGGACCAATGTATCAAAGAATGAATTTCATATAGGGTTCATTAAGGCATGATGTGCATGCTCAATCACCCACTTGATAGAATGGACCTATTTGATATTTATTATCAGCGTAACACTTCTGGACAGCAGTTATTTTGGTCAGGGTGTTTTGGATATGCTCCCAGGTTTTACAAAGATTTCGTAAATATTCATCCAGTACAGGCATCTCCACATTGGAAAAATATGCCAGGACCACTGACTTATGGAACTCATACAAGATGCAGAAAGGACTGTGCCCAGTAGACTTGTTAGTGATGGTATTCCAGGTAAACTCAGCTCATGGGAACAGGTCATTCCAATTATCCTGATGTTCTGAGGTGAAACGTTGGAGAGATTGTTCCGAGAATTGGTTTGTGGGTTCAATTGTCTCATTTGTTTGTGGGTGATAGGTTGAAGAGAATATGAAGTGAATACCAATTTCAACACAGAATTATCTCCAAAACCTAGAAATTGATTAAGAACACCTATGAGAAATTACCTCTCAGGGAATGTTATCTAAACAAAATATTTTTGGTGGCTAGTTCTTGGGAAATGGGTAACCTCTGGCGGCTACAAAGTTGACCATTTTGTAAATCAATAAATGACTGATCACTGATCACGGTGGTTCCTTTAGATGCAAGAAGATTGACTATAAAGTCCATAGAAATACAGGCTTGTCAGGTATGGATAAGGGCCACAAGGTAGATTCCGTAGCCTCTTAGCTAGTGCACAGACTGGACAGTCTAAATCAAAATCTTTCTCATCAGATTGATAGGATGACCACAGAATTGTCTAGTTATAATGGATAGGGTCTTGTTTATGCCAGAGTGGTCCGCAACCTTAAGGCACTGTAACTGATTTAGTAGCTTGTCCCTATTAGGTTGTAGAAATAATAGTTTTTCTGGTGGTTTGGTATTAGAGGCCTGAGCCTGAGAGGCAATTATTCTTTCTAGTATTTGTGACTTCAATTGTATGTGTGTTACAGCTATTACTTATTCTTTGGGTACAACAGGAGTTTGGTCAGGTTCAGAGGCATTTTCACACTATGCAATTTCAGTCTTTGATTGGTTGTCTCTAAGCTAACCAATCAAAGCACTCTGACAGGCAAGTTTGTCTTCGCGAGCAGTCTGAGCAGTATATCCCTTTTAAATGCTTGCCTGTGTAGAACCCTCAATGGGTCACTTGGCTTAAATTTTTATGCATCACGTTATTTTCCGTATTTGTTTTTATATCTATGAGATCAGGTCCTGGTTTATTTTTATAGTTTTGACAATGAGGGGAGGGGGAGCTAGCTAGACTTTTTTTCATATTGAAGAAAAGAAGAAAGAAGACATCTGATGGTATATATTTTTAAAATAATTTAGTCTTGCCCCCCACCCTTCATTATTATTAAGGTGAGGGGGTATGTAGGGTTTTTCTATGTTGGTGGAGCTTGTAGCTTGTGGACTTTATTTAAAACTGGCACATTTCTTTTTGTGATGGTGGTGTAGAGTATGCCCACTCCCTTGTATATTTTATTATTAGCCCCCTCCTAATTCCAATGGTGGATCCTCCAGGTAAATATTATATAAATAGCCCCCACCAAACAACAATGGGTGGGACATGAGGGAGACAATAGGATTCCCCTAGTTTATTTTATTTAGAGCTTTCAAATGCCGCTCATGGGTAGAGGCTTGGGGTGGGCATAAGGTTCCTCCCATTCATTCTATTTAGTTGCCCCCACCTTGTGGACAATGAAGGACCAGTTCCAGTATTTTATAAGTGACTGAGCAGCAATAGTGGCCCAGGCACTAGTCTTTTATGACAGCAAACATCCACTGACTGTTTTCTACCTAGTAGACATGCCTCTACCCACAGCATGATGGGTGGAGAGATGAGAGAGATTTATAACCTCCATTTTACTAAGGTGGGGGTCATATTGATCCCCATAAGCTTTTATTTAGGTTGTTCTTTAAACTAACAGGATTAGTAATTAAAAAGACCAAAAAATTGGCTTACAAATCACACTTATCTGTAATTTGATTTCAAACAGTGGTTTTGTCGGTTTCGTCGGCTGAGATTCTGGCTGGAATTAAATCCAGTCAGCATTGGGTATAAAAATTATCCAAGAACAGTTAATATTTATTAACTGTTTTTGGATTAAAGACTTAAATTGAGGACTTAAATGGGATATTAGCCTTAAATATGATTTATTTTTTTTCTAGGATTGTTATTTTAAACTGTAGTTTTTAAAAGTGATGTAGTAAATGAATTGTTGAAACTGTCTTTATATGAAAAATATTTGGGGGTTTCTGTCGGGAATTGCTTACATCAAATGTTGTTTTATTTATCTAGATTTCAAACATCACAATGTATCATGTTTTGTTGTAAGCTTGCAATTAGATTGACTTCCATTTATTTTAAATTGGATGATTATATTTGGTGAAAATGATTTCCATTAATCTATTCAGCTAATTGTTTTATTGTTTTCATAGATACTGAGATAAAACTTTGATTACAGAAAATATGCATACCACCAAATTAAGGACATACAATTTAGTAACATGATATTACTACAAGTTTATATAAATAGATATATGAACATTATACTTCAGAGAATTAAAGGGGAACTGTTACTGGGGAATCCAGGTTTTAAATACTGTGTTAACGTATAACATTTAACCGATATGTATTTGTGAGCTGTAAAAAATAATTTATAAATCCACAGCTTTTTATCATCCACTGGGCAGTGTGGCTATTCACACACAGAAAGGAGGCAATGAATGCGGAATCCTGATGTATTCCAAACTGGTATATGGGTCAAGGTATAGAAGTGAGAAGAGGGTATATTCATAAAAACATTGAAATCTTTATTTATTGTTACTGGGGAAAAGTAACCTGCAGAATACCAAAAGCCCTTCAGTACAGTGAAACACATATGAAAGTTGTGACGGACCGCTGGCACTTCGACTGAGTACCTCCGCCAATCAAAGCTCCTAGTGCTCATGCACTCTAAGCACTCCAACCGACACCATCAGCACTGCAGACCCCACTTCCAGCGATGCAGTTGCGCCAGGGTCTCGCCAGGTTCCAGCTTCCAGAGAGAGCATAGCAGGAACAGAACAGCTCTTACAAAAGCTCAGTAATTATAACAAGAGAGTATGACGAGCATAGCAATCCCTTGTAGCCGATTCCCCCAATTAAGAGACAGGACTCAGATTGAGGGTGAAGAAGAACTGAAGTTTTAATCAAACACTCTGCTTTTATGCACATTTTACACACATAGTACCGCCCGCAGGGTTTTGTAGAACAACCAATCAAAACATTACAACACAGCTAAACACTCCCATCCATTCCAGCAGAAATCCTCCCCTCTGCCTGTGATACAATTATCTCAATACAATAGACTTACTTAATTATCACAGGCAGAAAATATACAGTTTTATACATGCACTGTAACTTTAAAACTATACATGCCATTCACATAAAACATACATTTTCAGAATCAGCATACTTCAAAATCATACAAATCCCTCCAGTAGATAAAAAGTTAGACAGAAGTCCTGTGTGACCGATCGCAAGCACATTTTCCTGCCCAAAACAGTTCCATAGATTTGGGCTGTGTGGTCGGGGAATTTCACACTGAAAAATGGCTAAGTCCCATTCGAATGCATGAACGGGGCCATTCGTGCAAATAGCTTTGTATAGCTGGCTGTTTAAATAGCCAAACGGGACTTAGTCTCTGTGGCTGAAAACTCAGTGGAGGAGAAGGTAAGGGTCAGCGGTGTTCGTTGAAGTGTGCAGCCGATTTCAGTTCCATGAATTTGGCTGCACCCACCGCTGACTGCGTGCGAATGAATAAAGATGGCCACCGCCTCGTGTTCGTTTGTGTGAACGGCAGCCACCCAGCGGTCGGTAATTTACCTACCGCAGCCTCCCAGCCTGGGAAGTAAAAATGTGAAAGTGTGTGTGTGTGTGTGTGTTATGTGTAATTGTTTCATGTGTGTATCAATGTGTGTGTATTTGTGAATAAGCATACACCCCAGCATTCAAACACCAACACTGCACACATATACACCTCTGCATTTAAAGGCAACTCAACAGCCAAATACACCCCCACATTAAAAAGCCGACCCTACACCTAAATATACCCCTGCGTTCAAACATCAACACTACAAACAAATACATACTTGCATTCACATACACATACCCCTTACAAAAACACATCTACATTCTTGCATACATAAACTGCTCACAATACAACCATGCAATGATGAGCAAAATGTATATCCAAAGCTGGTAAAGAATTTTGGGAGATTTATGACAGTTAAGGACCTAACTTTTGGTCACCTGTGCTCTATAAAGGTGGCAAAAATAATCTTGCACTTGGGCCCTTTCTTTGTTAGTTATGCCACTGGGCTGTATCCTTTGTACTTGGCAGTCAACATAGAGAAAGCATACAGAGAAGAAGAGAAATGAAATGTTTATATTTCAGCAAAAAACTGTGCATATCAGAGCTCTAAGAATGAGCAAAAGCTCAGAGAAATTTGAATAGCTTGCCATTCAGTCAGGGGCGTACCTAGAGTATTTGGCACCTGGGGCGATTCATGTAATTGTCATCTGGGGCAATTCATGTAATTGTCACAACCCCCTTAAAAGATAAAAAAAAAACACCCCCAATTGTTTATGGTTTCAAGAAAGAAAAAAATATATATATTGATATTATTATAGTTAATACATTGCTAAACACAAATACAAACACCAGTCAAGCCATAAGACCTGCTTTTCCTACAGAAATCACACTTTAACAGTGCTCTCACTACTGCAAAGGTTTCTGGGTGGGCATATGCAAATGAGCTCAACAAAGAACCACATTTTTGTCTCATAATTCCACTTTATACATGGATCCCTTGGAGTATGTGTCTGCTGTACACAACAGATTTGAAACAACTCAGGAAGAGGACGAAAGCCAGTGAACCGTGAACCACACATGGACAGCTGTTTCGTTGTTAAAGGGACATCTAAACAACTTTAGCTTAATGAAGCAATTTTGGTGTATAGTTCATGTCTCTGAAGTCTCCCTGCTCAATTCTCTACCATTTAGGAGTTAAATAACTTTTGTTTCTGTTCATACAGCCCTGGTCACACCTCCCCTGGCTGTGACCCACACAACCTGCATGAAAAAAATGGTTTCACTTTCAATCAGATAGTAGCTTACTTTAAAAGTTTTGATTTCCTGCTCTCTAAACTGAGCTTTAATCACATACATGAGGCTCCTGCGGGGTCTAGCCAGCTATTAGCAGATCAGGAGATAAGGAATTGTAAATTAAACAGAATTTGCAATAAAGGAAGTGTAAACAGTAGATGACTCTTTACATGAAGTGTTTAGGAAGGCTGTGTAAGTCACATGCATGGAGATGTGACTAGGGCTGCATAAATAAAGTAATTTACTACTAAATGTCTGAGAATTGAGCAGTGAGACTGCAGGAAAATGATCTATACACCGAAACTACTTAATTAACCCCTTAAGGACGGAGCCAAATGTACACGTTGTGAACGAAACAAAATGTAAACAAAACCTGGCATTTGCGCTACATGTCTGTCCAACCGTAATACACCTCTTTCATAGTAAATGCACCCACCCTTATTATATATAATTTTATTCAGGGGAAACAGGGCTTTCATTTAATATCAAATATTTAGCTATGAGACATAATTTAATATGAAAAAAATGGGAGAAAATAAGATTTTTTTTGATTTTTTTAGTTCTACATGACATTTTAACGGTCAGTGTCATAATACTGTTTGCTTTTACTGCAATAAAATACACATATTTGTATTCAGCAAAGTCTCACGTGCAAAACAGTACCCCCTATGTACATGTTTTATGGCGTTTTGGGAAGTTACAGGGTCAAATATAGCACGTTACATTTGAAATTGAAATTCACCAGATTGGTTATGTTGCCTTTGAGACTGTATAGTAGCCCGGGAATGAAATTTACACCCATAATGGCATACCATTTGCAATAGTAGACAACCCAAGGTATTGCAATGGGGTATGTCCAGTCTTTTTTAGTAGCCATTTGGTCACAAACACTGGCCAAAGTTAGCGTTAGTATCTGTTTGTGTGAAAAATGCAAAAAAACGCCAATTTTGGCCAGTGTTTGTGACTAAGTGGCTACTAAAAAAGACTGGACATACCCCATTTGCAATACCTTGGGTTGTCTACTATTGCAAATGGTACGCCATCATAGGGGTAATTTTCATTCTTGGGCTACCATAGGGTCTCAAAGACAACGTAACCAATCTGGCGAATTTTAATGTGAAAAAAATGAAACTCAAGCCTTATATTTGACGCTGTAACTTTTGAAAACACCATAAAACCTGTACATGAGGGGTATTGTTATACTCGGGAGACTTCGCTGAACACAAATATTTGTGTTTCAAAACAGTAAAAAGTATTGCAGCAATAATATCATCCGTGTAAGTGCTGTTTGTGCGTGAAAAATGCAAAAAACTTCACTTTTACTGGCTATATCATTGTTGTAATACATTTTACTGTTTTGAAACACTAATATTTGTGTTCAGCGAAGTCTCCCGAGTAAAACAGTACCCCCAATTTACAGGTTTTATGGTGTCTTGGAAAGTTATAGGGTTAAATATAGTGCTAGCAAATTAAATTCCCTATACTTTCGGCATGGGTTGTCAGGCAGGTCCCGCTAATTGTAATTAATTAGGATACCTAATTATGTAAAAATATTACATAAATATATGTTTAGAATTAATATATGTATATATATATATATATACATATGTGTATATATACATATATATATATAATTTTTTTTATATTTTTATTTATATATAGGTGTATATATATAGTGATATATACGTATATATTTATGTATATAGATATATATATTATTTCGTTCTACGTGTATTTTGATATAAATATATATATATTAATATCACAATACAGTTTGAACGAAATAACAAACATCTATATATTTTTTAATTATTTATTTTTAATTATTTTTTTATTTTTTTATTTTTTACGTATTTACATTTTTTTATATTATATATAAATATATATATATATATATATATATATAAAACAATAATTATATATATATATATTTAATTAGTATCAGTCTACGTGTAATTCAATAGTAATATATATAAATAATTATATATATTAATATTTAAATACACTTCGTGTATGTGTAAATGTGTGTGTGTGTGTGTGTGTGTATATATATATATACTTAGATCATATATATATTATATATGATCTAAGTATATTTTATATGTAACTGTAATTTTTTTTTTTTTTTAACTAATATTTTTTTTTTATTACAGGAGAGGGGGCAGAGACAGTGTCAGCCAGTGATTTTACATCACTGGCTGACACACAGGATCAGTGATCACAGTGACTGCCTGTCACTGTGATCACCTCCTGCAGATTGGGTAATTGGCCACAGGGGGGAGTGCCTGGGTGGTACAAGCACCCTCCAATCTGCAGGGGGATCTTTTGTGTTTAGTTATGCATGCGGGCTCAGCCAATAGCCGGACATTATGTAATGACTTGATCGCGTGACAGCCGTCACCACGTATCAGAGTATTCTGAGACGCAGGACAGCCTGTCACCGCGATTCAGAAGGTGCAGATCGCGGTCACCGACCCCAGGGGACTACCGCTGCCTGGGGCCAGGTATCCCCGACCGCTGATCTGCACGGGTAAAGCCGCTAATATGTGTAGTCAGCCGCATTTGAAATCGCTGACATGACGTTAAACTGATCGCAGTGACAGCCTGTCATTGCGACAGTGAGACTGCAGACGCGGTCACCGCCACAGGGGTTGCCTGGGGCCGGCATCCTCTCAACGCTGATTCCAGCGCGATGATTAGCCGCCACATGTGGGCGCCATTAAAGTGAGGGCGTACTATTACGCGGAAAATAATGCGGTGAAAATGCAAAAAACGCCAATTTTGGCCCGTGTTTGTGACTAAGTGGCTACTAAAAAAGACTGGACATACCCTGTTTGCAATACCTTGGGTTGTCTACTATTGCAAATGGTATGCCATCATAGGGGTAATTTTCATTCTTGGGCTACCATGGGGTCTAAAAGGCAATGTAACCAATCTGGCGAATTTTAATGTGAAAAAAATGAAACGCAAGCCTTATATTTGACGCTGTAACTTTTGAAAACACCATAAAACCTGTACATGAGGGGTACTGTTGTACTCGGGAGACTTCGCTGAACACAAATATTTGTGTTTCAAAACAGTAAAAGTATTGCAGCAATAATATCATCCGTGTAAGTGCTGTTTGTGCGTGAAAAATGCAAAAAACTTCACTTTTACTGGCGATATCATTGTTGTAATACATTTTACTGTTTTGAAACACTAATATTTGTGTTCAGCGAAGTCTCCCGAGTAAAACAGTACCCCCAATTTACAGGTTTTATGGTGTCTTGGAAAATTATAGGGTTAAATATAGTGCTAGCAAATTAAATTCCCTATACTTTCGGCATGGGTTGTCAGGCAGGTCCCGCTAATTGTAATTAATTAGGATACCTAATTATGTAAAAATATTACATAAATATATGTGTAGAATTAATATATGTATATATATACATATGTGTATATATACATATATATATATATAATTTTTTTAAATATTTTTATTTATATATAGGTGTATATATATAGTGATATATACGTATATATTTATGTATATAGATATATATATTATTTAGTTCTACGTGTATTTTGATATAAATATATATATATTAATATCACAATACAGTTAGAACGAAATAACAAACATCTATATATTTTTTAATTATTTATTTTTAATGTTTTTTTTATTTATTTTTTTACGTATTTACATTTTTTATATTATATAAATATATATATATATATATATATATATATAAAACAATAATTATATATATATATATATTTAATTAGTATCAGTCTACGTGTAATTCAATAGTAATATATATAAATAATTATATATATTAATATTTAAATACACTTCGTGTATGTGTAAATGTGTGTGTGTGTGTGTGTGTGTATATATATATATACTTAGATCATATATATATTATATATGATCTAAGTATATTTTATATGTAACTGTAATTTTTTTTTTTTTTTAACTAATATTTTTTTTTTATTACAGGAGAGGGGGCAGAGACAGTGTCAGCCAGTGATTTTACATCACTGGCTGACACACAGGATCAGTGATCACAGTGACTGCCTGTCACTGTGATCACCTCCTGCAGATTGGGTAATTGGCCACAGGGGGGAGTGCCTGGGTGGTACAAGCACTCCCCCCTTCCAATCTGCAGGGGGATCTTTGTGCCAGTTACATGTGTCAGCCAATAGGCTGACACATGTAACACTGATCGCAGTGACAGGCTGTCACTGCGATCAGAGCGCTCTGAGATCGCAGTGACAGCCTGTCACTGCGATCTCAGAAGGTGCAGATCGCGGTCACTGACCCCAGGGGGACTGCCTGGGGGGCCAGGTAAGTCCCCCGACCGCGATCTGCACGGGGTAGCCGCTGGCCACGTGTGTCAGCCGATTTGAAATCGGCTGACACACGTTAAAAACTGATCGCAGTGACAGCCTGTCACTGCGATCAGTGACTGCAGATCGCGGTCACCGGCCACAGGGGGGGTTGCCTGGGGGGCCGGGCATCCCCCCCGACCGCGATCTGCAGCGGGCGACTAGCGCCGGCCACATGGGCGGCCATTAAAGTGAGGGCGTACTATTACGCCCGCCGGCGTTTAGAGCCGGCTCCTGCAGGGCGTAATAGTACGCCCTCCGTCCTTAAGGGGTTAAGAGAACATTGTTTTGGTGTCTATAGTGTCCCTTTAATGCAACTCATCAGCATGAGGTTGGTTACTGGCTTGCTATGGAGGTTTGGCGTTATTTGCAAAGTACATACCAATACATTTGTGGTGGGGAAAAAAGTGTGGATGAAAACCCCTTCCACCTGAAGTAAGTGTATAGTTAATTCAGTTGTGAGTAATAAGTTGTGTTTCAAAGCTACAGCAGGCACATACTCCATGTATAAAGTGGAATTATGAGGCAATAATGTGGTTCTTTGTTGAGCTCATTTGCATATGCCTCCCAGAAACCCTTGCCATAGTGAAACCACTATTAACATGAGATTTCTGTGGGAAAAGCAGGTCTTATGGCTTGACTGGTGTGTGTATTTGTGTTTAGCAATGTATTAACTATCCACTTACTTCAGTTGGAAGGGGTTTTCATCCACACTTTTTTCCTTACCACAACTCTGTTGGTATATCCGATATTAATATATATATATTTATATCAACATACATTAAGAATGTAAATATATAAGCATATTTATTTATTTAGTTCTAATTAAGACTGATAACTCAACAGGTACATTTACAATCTGCTGCCCCCTTCTACCAAACCCCATGTCCCCCTTCAAAAACCCCTGCCCTCCTCTAAAAAAAACCTGATCCCCTCTACAAACCCCTGCCCCCCTTCCAAACGCTCCCTCCTGACAAACCCCTGCTCCCCACTCTCTCCAAACCCCTGTTCCCCCCACAAAACTCATGTCCACCCCCTACAAATCCCTGATCCCCCCCACAAACCACCTTATTCATTCATTTTAATCCATTAAAAAAATAACAGCAGACTCACAATTAATGACAGGCACTGCTGCTGCCTGCCCCCAGTGTCTGATGCAGTGTGATTAGTGTAAAGGCAGACTAAGCAGAGTACGCTCGCATGGTACACCGTTGCGCTGCTCGGCCGCGGCTGAATGGCACACCCCAAGCGAGTGGCATCCGGGGCGGAACTGCCCTCCTCCCACACACCCTTCCCAATTGGGACGCCACTGCCTTTAGTTAGTCCCCAATCAGGTTTTTGCCCATAAGGAAAGTCAATATGCGGAACACCAGCAAGCACTCTTTGCGTGGAGGATGCTACCCCAGATGATCATTTTGGACTTCTTTGTGCCTAGTCAGTAAAGTGTAGCTAATACTCCTCTTGGCACAGTGAACTCAATCAGCGCAGTTTACCTCTCCTCTACCCGCAGGATTATTGAGAATGTATGGTCTCCTCCATAGTTGCATTGGGAAACCAATGCACAAACCTGGAGAGCCTTCTTTACCTCTTGTCTCTGTTAACATTCTATAAGTTAATTATTTACTGTCAAATATCCCTATTCTATATTTGCAAAGTGGAATATAATACTAATAGTAATGTGAGAATTCAAAGTGAATTTTAAATTTAAGGCCAAAATAGCAAAAATTCAGCTATGTTTTTTATTCAGCTACTCTGTCTCTAAATTAGAAATTCAATTATTATTCTTACTTTGGTAAACAACCTTGGCATTTGTCAGTTAAGTGCCATCTGTGTATTTAGTGAATACATCTTTCTTCAGTTAGATCATGGTTGCACAACTCTGACCCTATAGATTTTGTTGGAACAGATTGGAAGCCTAAGCTTGGTGACTAATATGGAAGCTGGAGTCCAACAAAATATTGGGAGGTGCAGTTTAACATCTCTGCTTTATGTTTGCTTCAGCACGGATTTATATGATTTCTTTACCTATTGCAGAGCACTGTGAAATATGGGTGCATTGCAAATACAATTAATAATTCTTTCCTTGAGTTTGATGAGAATCTTAAAGAAACCAAGACAGCCTCTAGAATAAACCTATATTTTTACATCCAGATAAACGGAAGGCTCTCTGGATTCGACAATGTCTCAAAAGTCATTTATAAGCATGAAATTGAGAAAGACAAAGAAAATATTGCTTTATATTTTAGCATATTTATGACGATTTCTTACATCTTACATAAATTAATTAAGATTGATACTTTCCCCATCTAATTCTAATAATTTCTAATAATGATTTTCTTATATAGTACTAGTATGTATGAGCTTTTGTGACGTGATCTATATTTCTTTTATAATCTATTATTTGCTCCATGAACTCAGTCTATTCTTAATATGTTTTGTTTATTATTTAAAGTAACTTAAACAAACTGTTGTGTACGCCATTAGGATGATTATAGTCTCTAGGACGCCTCTTAAATGCACATTATTCTGTCTAGAGTTATTTTCAGCTATTAAAGTGTAATATGTAGTGTACAGCACTCATCAAAACTATTAGTAATTTGCACCCTAACAGCAGCCACTGTGTCTACTATGTTGTTTGATTTTGTAGACATGGGTAACTTATCTTTGCGACTTACCCAAACCTTTCAGCAAAATATGAAATTAACTTTTTGCCAACTATAATTTAAACATTGTTTAAATTCATACAATCCTAGTTTTCAACTTTGCAATTTAGGTTTGTGTTACTATCACTCCCTGCTGATACAGATGTTGTAAATCAGCTTTTCATGATATAGTTGGAAGGTCCAAAAAGTTTCATTTTTATTGGCTAGATAATCTACATGAGTTCTGAAAAAACAACCCATAAAAGAAAAAAAAATCAAAATTAGTAAAGACTATTGTTATGTTTGTGCCCTTTTTCAGCATAGTCATATCATATTTTCTTAGGACCTTACCAAAGTCAAAATGCTAGACAAGATGTGGACCCTTTGCTCACTGTGTCTGGCAGGATATTAGCTATGCCTTACTGAAGATGCCCAGTAAAGGCTGTAATCATTTTAGGCTGTTGTATGACCATGTAGAGTGCATTTCAACAACACCCTCTGCAAGGTCATCTCTGTAGGAGGTCTTCTGGATGGCTGACTGTGCTTGGCATCAAGTATCAATGGGCCTACTATCCAGATGCATTCATCCATTATGGGTATTGCCTGTAAGGCAAAGTGTGTCACCAGCACCGCCCCCTAGGAAGGCCTGCCCCTGTCCCAATTCACACCATCACATATTTGGAAGGTATGCATGTGAGCTGAAGTTGTTCCAGTCCTGAGTTGGATCGAACAGGACTAACTTGTGTTTTGGTTTGAATTCAGTGCTACTTCATACATTAATTGTGCACTTGGTCATATGTACACGCATTATATTTATTATGTTCTTTAGTATTTAGAATGCAATAAATTAAGAATATACATATTACATTGTTCCTATAGAGGTGTGTGTTTGCACAATTTCCATCTGTTTCCATCTCTCTGAAGATCTAGGGTCTGCTGCAACATGCAGATGGTAAAATAAGAATTCTAATTAAATATTTCTGTGGCAGGACCACTGCCTGTCTGTGAATTGCCCTTCTGTATATTATGTGTGTGCTCTCCATTCTTTCGTATATTATGCCCACTCCCCATTCGGGAATGCCTCCGCGAAGGGAATTAATTTGACTCCTGAACGGGGACCACCCCATTTAGAACCTCCACACCACGCCACATAAGTATTAAACTGCAAACCGCAAGGTAAGCGCTCCCCTGGGCAGCCGACATTCATACGGACAAACCAGGGAGAGCGTTCATGGATTGATTCCCAACTCGTTTGTTTCCTGAACGAGGACATCCCCAGTGCCCCATTAGAACATTCTCACCAATTAATCAGAACATTCTTGGAGCATTCGTACCCTGAAAGGAGAAGCTTCCTTTGTTTGGGTTTCATACCAGTACAAAAAGATAAGTCCTGCGCTCACTCCCATCACTCCTGGGTGGCAGCAATGACCACAGTACACATCAGCCACAACATACACAGTAATAACCAAAGAAAAAGTTACCTGTGCTCTCTCGCAAATCCCTATGTATATTTAAACAAATGGAGGTCATTTAGTTACTCCAATGGCCATTGGAAGGAATGCCCTCCTGCCAACGTCAAGGCAGGTCCTACACTGATTTTTCACCTTGCTTCCAATGGCCATTGGACTAACTAAATTTGTTTAAATATACATAGGGATTTGGGAGAGAGTGCAGGTAACTTGTTCTTTGGTTTTTACTGGGTTTCATACCAGGACCTCGTGAACAGAGACTAGCCAGTCGAGGGACCGAGGCGAGGATCCCTAAGATTGGTGTGGGCACTTCTGGGGTAATGGCAAGTTTTGGCGGGCTCTCATGAGCCCGAGGGACAAAGAAACCAGCTCTTTTCTTTTCTGTGCCAGGGAGATAAAGGGACAGTCCCTTTTCCCCACGCCTAGACTCCCAGGCACAGAGGCTCTTGGGAAGAAGACCCCTGGCAGGCAAGATTTAGTGGCAGGCTTTTGGGACAAAGGGAACAGAGTCCCTTCCTGCGCTGGGACCTCGGGGAGGATTGTGGGATGTGTCTTCATATGTGTGTGTGTTCCACCCCTTGCACGAGGTATGCATTAAAGCCAATTGTGTTGTACCTCCAGAACTAGGTCTTGTCCAGTTACTGGGGGTAAATGGGTCTCGTTGTAGTTTAAGTGGTTCCTGACCAGCTGAAGGAAGGGAATTAGCGGTGGAGACTGGTTGGGTTACCCTGAGGCCGCTACAATATCCATCCGTGGTTCCATCATGTCATAATACAGGCAGTTTGTGCAATGATAGCGGTTGAATTCTTTGTACTCACTGTGGTTCCATAAAGGGATACACTAAGCACCAAAACAACTTTAGTTTTAAAAATGATTTTGGTGTATAGATCATGCTGCTGCAATCTCATAGCTAAAAGCTCTGCTATTTGTTTGAAAATTAAACTTTTTTTCAGAGAAGCTGTTTATGCTACAGTCATGGGAGTTGTGGCTATGGCAGTATAAAGAAAAAGTGATTTAACTCTTAATTTGTAACTCTTAAAATTTCTCAAAATGAAACATCGACTTTTCTACCTACATACCCACATAGTATATAATCCTCTCATAATATATATATTGCCCCAGGTATATGTTGCCACATTACTCAATACCCATACCATATTATCCTTACATACACCATGCATACAAACACTGATACATGCACACATATAAACACTCTGATAAATGCACACACATACAGACTCTAATAGATGCACACATATACATACACAAACACACTGATGCACAAGGTCACACAATGACACACACAAATGTTGACAGTTTCAGACACGCCTGTGTATGCATGTCTGACACTGACTGTGTAGCATGTTTGTGCTTGAGAGTGTGTGTGTGTGTGTGTGTCTGGCAGTCAGTATCCTTGTGCATGTGTGAGTGTATATCTGTTGGTGTGTGTATCTAGGAATGTGGCTGAAATGCATATCATGTGTCTATGTGTGTCTTTGTATCTCTGTGTCTGATATATGTATATGTTTCTCGGTGTCTGGGAGCATATGTGTGTGGGGGAGCTACTTGCAGTGTGTTGTGTGTATATATATAAATATATATATATATATATATATATATGTGTGTGTGATGAGTGTGCAGAGTAAGCATGAGAAGGACACTGTGTTGGGGGGTGAGAGTGACAGAGTAACTGAGTGAGAGGGTTAAGTATAAGTGGATGCTAGCAGCCTTACTCTTACAGCTTGCTGTAGTTGCTACACTGCTTAGAGTGCTTCCTTAATATTGTACTGATCAGCCACAACATAAAAAACACCTTCCTAATATTAAGTAGGTCCCCCTCGTGCTACTGAAACAGCTCTAATGTGTCGAGGCATGGACTCTACAATACCTTTGAATGTGTCCTGTGGTATCTGGCACCTAGAAATTAGCAACAGATCCTTTAAGTCCTGCATGTTGCGAGGTAAGGCCTCCATGGATAGGATTTGTTGTTCAGCACATTCTACAGATACTCAATTGGATTGAGATCTGTTTGCAAAGGCAATACCTTGAACACTTTTCAATGTTCCTCAAACCATTCCTGAACAATTTTTGCAGTGCAGGGTGCATTATCCTGCTGAAAGAGGCTACTGCCATCAGGGAACTCTATTCCCAAGAAGAGGTGTACATGGTCTCTAGGTAGGTCTCTAGGTGTACAGTTTCTAGGTAGGTGGTATGTGTCAAAGTAACATTTACATCAAAGTCAGGATTCAATGTTTCCCTGAGGAACATTGCTCAGAGCATAACGCTGCCTCCACCTGCCGGCCTTGTTCTCAAGAGATGCCCTCACACACCCAACCATCTGATCTAAAAGGAAACATGATTCACCAGACCAGGAAACCTTCTTCCATTGCTCCATGGTGCAGTTCTGATGCTCATGTCCCCATTGAAGGCAGTTTGACAAAGGTCATCATGGGCACTTTAACCAGTCTGCAACTACACAGCCACATATGCAGCAAACTGCAAAGCACTGTGTGTACTGATACCTTTCTATAATGGTGAACTTTAAGATTTTCAGCAATTTGAGCTACAATAACTCTTCTCTTTGATTGAACTAGGCTTCGCTCACCATGTGCATCAATGAGTCTTTGGCGCCCATGACCCTGACACGGGTTTACCAGTTGTCCTTCCTTTTAACATTTTCAAATACCTTATAAAGGAAACAACCTACAGGGCTTGCAGTCATTTAGCCATTACTATTTGGTCATTGTCAAAGTAACTCGGATCTTTTTGTTTGCCCATTTTTCCTGCTTTCAACACACAAAATTCACTGGCTGCCTAATTGACTAAATTCATTGACACACATACTCACTCAATGACACACACACACACATACTAATACATACACTCAGTGATACACACTCTCGCTGACACACATTCATTAATCCATACACTCACAGCTAAACTTTCATATCTCAGGCACCTTCCAAAAGCTGATGCATCCGTGTGTCATTCTAACGTCAATTATGACGTGAAATGCTCTTCTACGCACTCACTACTCCATATATTTACTGACACATATACTCAGTCCATGACAGACACACTCACTGACACAGTCATTAATTCATTGGGTCACTGATCAACTATGTCTGCTGCGCACCCTATTTATACTACCCAATACCTGCATCATTCTTGATGCCACGCCGATCTGCAACAATATGGCTTTTGTTTTGTTGTCACTATTGATGCATGTTAGCAAACTTACCAACTTTGATGCATATATGTCAATCCAGCTGTGGTCACAGGATCTTCATGCCAACTCTGGTGCATATGTGTCAATGTAGCTGTAGTCACAAAGTCCTCATTCCAACATTGACGTAGCCATCTGTATTCAAAAAAAACACGTCATCTAGGTTTGGATACAGCATATATTTCACTAGGTTTGTGGCTCTGTCATTTAAGATTGGTTGGAACTTCAATGAAGTGATGCAATGCACATACACCAATGACGCAAAACTGATGCAAGGGCCTGTGCCTATATTAACTAGTGTATTTTGTTGTGTAGTTTATACAGTTGTTTAAGCAACACACTGTGACTTAATTTATAAGATTTATTACAAGATACTATGAGATATTATGGGTTTAATGCTTAGGAATATGAAACCCAATTAATGCACATAAATCTTAATGGATATGAAAATAGCCATGATACTTTTAATAATTATCTGAATTCGTTGATCTTAATATCCATATAATTTTATATTAATATGCATACAATTTTATATGAAAATAAAAGACTACGTATGTCATATAATCAAATCACAATTTAATTTGACCATTAAGTCAATTAAAATCAGGTATTGTTCGTTTTGTCAAGCAATATATTAATATAGTTATATACACAGTCAGAAGCAATGGCAAAATAGTAAAGAGCTGACTCCCTTATATATTATGCCCAAACATTGAAATGCATGAACCAAGAAACTGAAACAATATTACAAACTCAAGGAACCGAGACCTTCCTTCGGGATAATTCCGAAATGGTTTCCCAAAAGAGTTATTTGATCTAGATTTAGTATTGAGGTCAGATCATCACACCCTTATATTGAAATTGTAACAGATATCATATGACACCAGATTTTAGTAAGTATTGTGATGTGTATATTATTAATACTTGATAGATATAGTTCTACAATGATGTCAATGCTAATATTCTTATAATTTAAAGTTAGGCTATTTATACTCTTTCCCACGAGTCCAATTTATCAGCAGGAATGCAGATAATCAATGCTATCAAAAGCTGGTAAGATATCTTCCCCCACCAGCTTGGTGACTTCCCTTTAATTTTCTGCACTAAAATGAAAAGGTTTCCCTTATTCTATTTTAAACCTAAATAGAAGTGGTTCTTGACTATTTAAATATCCTACTTAATAAATAAATATATTTAGTGTTTAATGGAATAAAGGATGGCTAAGATGGCTGTCAGGGATGGTGACTGGTATGCCATTCGGTGTCCATGAGTGTTTGTGAGTGTCAGTGATGTGAGTGCTCTCCTGTGATTTCATGTGTGCCTTGTTGTCTTGTCTGACATACGTCCTCTTTTTTGTGTTGAATTTACTTGTTTAAAACCTTCCCTTTGTATCCTTCCTTTAGATCAGAGTACCCATTGTTAGTGAGAATTTAAGGTAATCAGTTAGGTGTGATTAACCCTATCAGTAAAAAGAATCCTATTACATTTACTAAAATGGCTGCTCTATTTTGAAATAAATACATAACAATATACCCAACAATATGTAAAACTCTGTTTAGCTGGACCTCACACCTGACTATGTATATCAACACTGATATATGCCTTCATATATAAATAGAATGTATGTATAACCAGAGACCATATACAATAAATCCAAACCTACATATTCATATACACATATAGGTGCATCTACCCATTTATCCCTATAAATAAATACCTAAATGCAAGGTTTGTGTCATAAATTTTTAAGAAATAAGAAAGCTATGCTCCACATATACTATTTATAAATCATTGGCATGGGCAGAGCCTGAATATACTAATTATGAATGGTTTTAGTTCAGATAATATATCCCATTTTCATAAGGTATGTTGTATCATCTCTTTCTGTAATAATGACTCAAATCTCAATCAAACAGGATGAATTCCTCAATCATCTATGCTTCATCCATGGATCCTCTATAATTGTAGTGCATTACTCTATTTTGTAACTTTGTGACCTGGAAGCAACCTGTTTACTTCATGGCCAATTATTCCTTTGGTAGTCCCGTTACACACACAGTGTTGTGTATTGCCCCATTAACAATGACCTGGTCAGTTTTATGACCCATTTGAATAGGGTGAGAACATATTTTTTTTAATATTTAAATATATAAACAGATTAGAAAATCATATTTATATAAATATACATACATGATCCAGCGCACTTGCTCATTCATTAAACAGAAAATGTAAGGTTTTTAAAATGTAAACACCTTAGCTAGGCAAAAAATTATGGGGGTTTATTTACAGTATGAGCCTGCCACAACATTAATGTCAAGGTACCTATTTGACCTTGGCCTGCAGAGAGTCCCAGGCGGAAGCATTTCCCAAGTAAGTAGATTAATCTCAGAAGAGCAGGCATTAGATGGCTAGAGAAGGACCTGCCAAGAATGGGGTATATTGACATTGTGGCAAGCTTTTTCAATGTATGATCATTTACTGTAACTAAACCCCCATCATTTTTTGCCTAGGTGAGGTGTTTTTAAATTTAAAAAAATTACATTCTGTGAGACTTGAAATTGCTGTTTAGGGAATGAGCGAGTGCACTGGATCTTGTATGATATATATCTGTTTCTCGGGTCATCTACTAGAGATCTAGGAGGATTGTGCACAGTATCATATCCGTTCCTAGAACTGCACTCTTCTGGACGGTGTTCTCAGATGTCCCACTTGGAATCTTCTGAAACCACTCCCCAAACTTGGGAGTCAAAGATCTGACTGCTCTTATCACAACTGGGACTACTACTGCCTTCACTTTCCACATCTTTTCTAGCTCCACTTATATATATCTCTTCTGCTTATTGTTTCTGATCTGAGAAAGAGAAAAATACAGCCAAGGGTAATAGTCTAAGATTAAAGGTGGTTACCCTATAACAGGCACTGACAACCTTTGGCACTCCAGATGTTTTAGGCTACACCTCCCATGATGCTTTGTCAACATTATGGGTGTAAGAACATTATGGGGGATGTAGTCCACAACATCTGGAGTGCCGAAGGTTGCCTATCCTTCAAAACCAAATGAATAGAAACCAAGTATTTGAGATTGTTGTCAAGAATGTGGTACATATATTATAGCAAATTTAAATGAAACATTGGGATCTGGACATTTTCTTTAGTTATGCATTGTAGGTATCCTCTAGATTTGCGCATGGCAACAAAATTAAGTTCTTCCAGTTTTATTTGTCTGGAAAAAAAGTTTTGGGCAACTTGGGATTTGTCAGTATGGCATTTTGGCTTAGATGAGTTTCATTCATTCATATTCGGATGAACCAAAATGGTTTGAAAATTGGTTAATCGGTTCATTACAAAATAGGAATATTATGTATATATTTTGCAGTACACAGATAGGTGTTCATGTCATTTGAAGAAGTAACTAATAGAGAAAAAAAAATAGATGAAAAAAGAGGAGTAGCAGTAAAAACAAATGTTCTTTATATATCATATATGTATTCAATATTTCTTACATAAATATAGACTTTTTTTTTTTTTTTACCTCTTTATTTTCCTTCTGTAGGTCACTTTTTTTACTTGATCTAACCATCACTCATATTTTTTCCATCAGTCATCTTTTTATTTGGTGAAACAGAAGGAAGTCTGAATCAAGAAAAAAAAAATTGTCCATTGCCCATTTAATTTGTTTCATGATTCATCCATATAGTGTTTTGGAGTTTAGGATTTTGGATGAATAGCCTAATCCCCAAAATTTGAACAAATCGCAATTCATATAAAACTAAGGCACAGGCTTAGTCTCTTCCATATTCTACAAGTTTCGTTTAAAGCACTAGGTGTAAGCAATATAATTCATGTTCTTTCCTCCTAAGGAATTTTATTATCCTTTGTCCTATGTCTTTTTTTTTTTCTCCATGTATTCCTTGGCTCCTCGGTTATTTCATTTCACTTAACTTTTCAGTAACTTTTAAATCACTGTTTCTTCTCATCTATACCCTAATTTATTAACTCTATCCTTTCCCTCCCATAGTACCTATTTTACATCCATACAATTTCTTTTCTTTCTTTCTATAGTGCTTATTCTTTGCCAGTCCTTACTTCCAATTTTGTTAGTGATTCTCATAGGACCAACTAATGTAATTCTCACCGATATGGATATTATCATAAAAATATACTGCAGCTTGTTGTAGAACTTCTATGTAGTTGATTTATGTGAATTTTATAGAAAAGTTCAAATTGCAGACAAAAAAAAATCTGTTGACTCAAATCTGTACAAAATAAAATATATAACTACATGAAATGATTGCATGGACAATATAAAGCTGATTGTTACTGACACATAGAGACATAAATTGCAACAAATTGCCAAGATATTTAAGCTACAATGTGTGAGGTTTTTGTACCAATATCTGGAGTGATTAAATGCATTCCAGTTCATGTTGACTTAATTTTACACATTCGTATATATCTTTCAGTAAAAGGAATCATATACATGTTTTATTTCAGAATTATTATAACCTTGAAATCCTTATTAGAAAACATATAACATTTATAGAAAGTCACGTGAATATATAATTGTTAGATTTCCACATTTACAGAGGTTTTCAGCTTTAACATTTTTTTTAACATGAACCATATTTACATTAGGATTCCTTTTGATTTAAACACACTAGGTATAAAAGCCTATTTTGCAACATTCCAACTGATAGAGATATTTGCAAGAATAAAATTGCTTGATAATGATATTCTTAGCAAGAAAATAGAGCAGTAGAGCAGTGCTACTGACATCTTGTGGTCGAAGACAATAACAGCAGTCATATGTCTGCGTTTTGTCAAAGTGAATGTGCTGCCTAGGTATATCATATAAAGACATTACTCATTTGTCAGCATTGACGAGGATACTGCAAGGTTCATTCTGTCAGCATTGACAAGGTTACTGCAGGGCTCATTCTAATAACTGCTTTGAAATGCCAGGTTACAAAGTAGGTATATTTTTAGTGGTTCTGAAATACGTTATTAAGGATGAAAATGGTGATGTATGTGTCTTTCTGCATTTTACCAGGAAAAAAGACAGCACACATAATGACATAGCAAAAAGTAAAGTAGTAGCTTGGGGCTCTCTCACCCGAAATCTGGAGTCAGGCACGGTCATGTAGTGGTCATTTTGCTACAGACACCTTTCTAGTACTTAGAGCAATTCCCTTTCCTTCATGGAAACATCTGAAGAATTTACTGTACAGATTCAAGAAGTTTATGGAAACATTATTTATGTATTTCTACTTTCATGTTTGACTAGATTCCCAGAGGTTCTGCAGATATTTGGGGCATATATTAACACTACAAAACTGTTTCGTCTCTTCCTAAATTTGTATTGGAGGTAGTTTTCTCATTACACAATGCAGCCTGTTATTATTATTATTATTATTATTATTATTATTATGTTATTTATATAGCATCAACAAATTCAACAGCGCTTTACAGTGGGTGGATGAACAAACTTGTAGTTGTAACCAGACAAGTTGGACACACATGGACAGAGGGGTTGATGGTCCTGCTCAATGAGCTTACATGCTAGAGGGAGTGGGGTAAAGTGACACAAAAGGTAAGGATAGTATTAGACTAATGACAGTTGCAAGAGAGGAATCAGTCGGCAGCTTAACAGTTTAATTGATACGCCTGTATGAAGAAGTGGGTTTTTAATGATTTTTTGAAGGAGAGGAGACTGGGTGAGCATCTAACGGAGGAGAGAAGTGAGTTCCAAAGGAACGGTGCAGCCCTCGAGGTCTTAAAGGCGAGCATTAGAGGTGGACAGAAGATACACTTAAGTCTTCAGCAGAGCATAAGGGCCGAGACAGGACATACTTGTGTATTAGGGAGGATAGGTAGGTTGGAGCAGCATTATGTAGGGACTTGTAATCAAGCTCCAGAATTTTAAATTGAGCTCTTTATCTAACTGGGACTGACAGAGCTGGGAGGCATGAGAGGTGCGGGGGACAGGAAAATGAGCCTCGCATTCATTATAGATTGCAGCGGTGCAATTTGGGAACATGTAAGACCACTGAGAAAAGTATTGCTGTAGTCCAGGCGAGAGAGAACAAGAGCATGGAACAGCACCTTAGCCGCATCCGTGGTTAAATAGGGGCGGATGTGCGCTATGTTTTTGACATGGAAGCGACAGGATTTGACGATTGATTGGACATGAGGGGTGAAGGAGAGATTGGAGTCAAAAAGAACACCCAGGCAGCGAGCCTGCGAGGTAGAGGTGATGGTAGCACCGTTGACTTGGAGGGAAAGAGACACGGGAGTAGTAAGACTTGAGGGAGGAAAGACCAGAAGTTCTGTTTTGGACAGGTTGAGTTTAGCAGTGAGCAGCCATCCATTTGGAAATCGAAGAGAGGCAGTCAGAGACACAAGTCAAGATGGGCGGAGAGAGATCAGGAGAGGGCAGGTAGATTTGCGTGTCATCTGCATAGAAATCATAATAGAAGCCAAATGAGCTGATGTGTTTACCAAGGGAGGCAGTGTAGATATAGAACAGTTGGTGACCAAGGACAGAACTTTGAGGGATGCCGATAGAGAGTGGTTGGGGGATTGAGGCAGAGTCAGAGAATGAAAAACTGAAAGAGTGCTGAGAGAGGTAGGAGAAGCACCAGGAGAGAGCAGTATCCCGTAGACAAAAATTACGAAGAATGTTAAGAAGATGTTGATGATCAACAGTGTCAAAGGCAGCAGAAAGATCAAGGAGAAATAGGATAGAGTAATGGCTGTGAAATTTAACAGCAATTAAATCATGGTTGCTTTGGTCACAGCTGTTTCGACAGAATGACCAGCGCGGAATCCAGACTGAAGGAGGTCAAGCAGAGAGTTGGTTTTGAGAAAGTCAGTCAGTCTGGTGTACACAACTCTCTCAAGGATCTTGGAGGCAAATGGCAGTAGCGAGATAGGGCGATAGTTGGATGGGGAGTTGGGGTTAAGGCTGGGCTTTTTCAGAATGGGGATTACAGTTTCATGTTTGAAGGGTGAGGGAAATATGCCAGAGGAAAGGGAGAGATTGAAAATTTTACTGAGAGGAATAGCAAGAGAGAGAGACATAGTGTGGATGAGATATGAAGGAATAGGATCGAGGGAACAGGTGGTGGGGCAGGAGGACCGGAGCAGAGCAGAAATCTCTTCTGCTGTACATAAATGATTTTGCAACACGCCATTAGAGCACTTTTTGGAGGGAAGGTGCCTGAGACTAAGGGGAACAAATGCTACCTGAGACCCAGGCGGAGCACCCCCATATTGCAGCCACAGGAGCTCCCAAAAGTCCCGGTCAGAACATTAACACAGTGGCGTTTCCCATACACTGCATGGATCTGAGCCCTATTTGGAAAACTTGGGCGCTTAGATCAGGGCTATTTGGGGATGTATTTTTGTGGGGTTATTATATATTTTTATGATGTTATGGGGTATTTTTATGTTTTACATTTTTATGTTTGCCTCTCTGTTCCTCTGAGATAATTAGGTTACCAGTCTTTAATGTAATTATCTCCCAAGCACAGAGATCTTTGGGAGGGGCTTGCATTGTATTGTGTGGAGACCCCCTGCTGGGGATTGTTTATATAAGCAGGCAACTTGATCATAATAAATCAGTTCATTTGTACCCTTCATCAAGTCTAGGCTGATGTTTGGGGTAGCTCAGAGTAACAATCATTGCTTCACTTTGGGACCTGGGAGACTTCAATGGATATACTCAGTCGGAGTATAGGGGATCCATTACACCTACATTGGTAGACAGCCCAATAATGTATTTGGCATACAGATTAAATAAGAAATTTGCTTCTTCTTTTTTTTATATATATTACCACCAATTTAGAAATTTGTTAATAGAAAATGGTATACATTTTGGTATTCAATTTTTATATAACTATCTTGTTCTGAACGTCAGCAGTTCTTTAAGGTGAAAAACTGTCACTTATGTGAGAAAACTAGTCACAATTCAACTAGCAGTACTAATACATATGTACTTGGATGAATCAAATGCATGCTAAATGTCATATAACCTGTGTAGTGTGGTCTCCTGTGTTGACACTGGTGGATAAATAGGAGGAGCACCAGGGCAAGTGGTCCTTCCCAGCCACAAGGTAAATCTACTACATTGTGACAGTCTGTAACAGCATAGATTTTGTTTTAATTCTGATTCCTCCCAATGTTGGCCCTTTTTTCGGCTAATGCTTAGCTTATCCTACAGAACAGGATGCCAAACCCGCCAGCCATGAATCATACAACCCCTGCAGGGCAGGTAACTTTTAGGGCTGGCTTGTAGCCTATGACATTACAGGTTAAGATATATATGATTATACCCATGTTACTTATATAATGAGTACTTAATCTATTAATTATGACAACTCTTATGATTAACTGGAATAGACTGTGTCTGCCATAGAGTTATTCCAAATAAAGTTTTCTTAGTTATTCTATATGGATATATGTAAACAGTGAATAAAAATTAAAATAGAGAAAATTACAAAAACTTCATTGGGACTCAATATATAAGGAATAGGGATATGTTATCTAAATGGTGATCCCATGACCTTCCTCCTCATGTTCTATAATTGGATGATTATTATTGTCTTTGCTGGTTATGTCCAGCATTGGGGAGTAATAAGGTAGCTCTTTTAATTTCCTTGATTTTTTAAAAATTGTATTTATATATATTGCTGTTACCCACCTCCACACACACTGCTACCCATACTGTCACACACACACACACAAATTGCTACAAACACTGTATACTCTACACAAACACATGCTAACCCACATACACAGAATTACATATACACATACTAAGACATTTACACAATGCTGTACATGAGCCAAAACTACACGTGTGTGTGCGTGTGCGTGTGCATGTGCGTGCGTGCGTGCGTGCGTGTGTGCGTGTGTGCGTGTGTGTTTATATATGTACACAACAGTTTCTATCATATTTAAATCGACATGTATTTTTTTGAGAATTCTGTGCCTGGAAACATAAATCCATCCCATTATTGAGCTATCAATCTGCCTCTGTATTGTTGGTCCATAAGTATACTAATTTTGGGGGTTCATTTTCTTTTAATGTATGAAAGACACTTATCTAAAAGTAATTTTAGAATTATCAAAGTCAACTGTTAAGTAGCAGCTCCTAACATTGCAACATTAAGTAGATTAAAAGAATTATGCTGCCAGGTAAGTCTTTAAAAACACTAAAATAAATATATATAAAAAATGAGAAGGGATCCTTAAGTCTCCCACTACACCAGAAGTGAAACTAAACATAAATTTGAATAAACCTGGAACTGTATTCTTTCTTTAAAAATATATATATATTTTTTTTTTTTATAAATCTGGAACTGTTCTTTTTATCGATTGTGTTTGAATGAATAATCGAATTAGAGGAAAATGCGAGATAAAGATTGAGCTATCATGAATTAAAACTCAAATATAAAAAACCTTATGTATAATCTTTTTTTAATATCGAGAATAAAATCCTGACCTTACCCCTATATTCCAGGTTATTCACAAAACTCTGAATCTTCATGAATTAAATCAGAATGGCAAATAATCCTATTTGAGGTTAGTAGCAACACTTTATTAAACAGATATTCGTTACATGTCCCTTACCCAGGCATCCTTTTCCATATGACCCATTATTTACTACATACGCTTTTCTAAACAAAAGCACAAGGACAGCAGAAATAACATCATTCTGACATATCACTGATGCTAATGTCCTTAAACCTATGGAGGAACAACCAATTAAGATACATTTTATCCCTAGAGGATAATCGAAATCTATAGAGAACATTAACCCAATCTGAGAGCTGCTATACTGCAAATAAAAAAACATTAGCCCTGTTCTCATCAGTCCGCTGGATTTTACTTAATCCATCAAATGTAATATTAATACATTTAAACAAATATGACAAAAATTATACATTAGACAGCAAAAAAAAAAGAGTTGCACAGTTTTTGTGTAATACATAAAAGCAAAATGCATACAATATTAAAGAAGACATGACATACAGAAGATGCCATTAAACTCTGCTAATCCTTAACCATATACATCTAAACCATATACATCAACATATGTGTGTTAGAGATGCAATAGTAATAGAACATATAGTCAAAAAACACTTGCATTCATTGTTAATTTTTAATTGTATTTATGTGTCTATTATAGTTGTTAGTGTATTTGTAAGTGCTTTCCAGGACGTAGATAGAACGCTTAATGTACCCTAACATATTTTACAAATAACTAGGAAAATTAATAAACATTATCCTTATTTCAGTGTAAGAAACTATATGTTCGTATTTTTGTGGTATTTATAGTATTTTTTATTTATATATTTATTTATTTTTTAAAATTCTATTTTTGCATTCCATGTATAAGTGATACATATGTATCAGTCAGGTAAATTGAATATACATTTACAAAAATAGTAACAGTAACATTAGTAGAAGGCACTGTGGAATGGATTTTAAGGAAGTATGTGTAGACATATAAAGTTTTTTTATTTATATATTTATTTATTTTTTAAAATTCTATTTTTGCATTCCATGTATAAGTGATACATATGTATCAGTCAGGTAAATTGAATATACATTTACAAAAATAGTAACAGTAACATTAGTAGAAGGCACTGTGGAATGGATTTTAAGGAAGTATGTGTAGACATATAAAGTAGACAGATGGTTCCCTAGTGTATCCCTCTCAGGGTGTGATAAGACTGAACAAGCTGTCTCCTTGAGAGTGGTACTAAACCATTTATCTCCCCCTTTAGTTCTCCCTTGTAGGCTAAGGCTTAGTAAACGTGTGTCGGGGGGGGCAGGGGGGAGTTTAAAGTGCGTTAAGGCATGAGCAAGTAATGTAACAACCTATGAGTTGTGGATAAGTTGCGTTATAGCATAGTTAACTAAAAGTTAAGACATAGAAAATAAACAGAAAGAAATTAAGAAATCATACGTAACATCTGTGTAAATATATATATGAAACAAACTGCGGTGTTGAGACTTGAAGGTTCTCCAAACCACACAAGGGCTTAGGCACGTCACTGTCCTTCAAGTTTTTCCCATAGAGGTGTCGTGTGTTGAGCTGCTCGGCGCATAAATTCCACAACCGTGGCTTGATCCATTCGGGACAGGCTTGAGGGTGCCGCTTGAGGAGGTTCTGCAATGCCCAGCTCGCGTAAGTGCGATTCCAGTTCCGCATAGTTGCGTGCTTGGTAGGAAGTGTCCTGGTGTTGGAATGTTTTCCGTTTCGGTGTCCCCCATCGGTATGATACTCCTTTTTTTGCAGAGCTCTAGCAGTAGTGGCTGCAGGGCCCTGTGCCATTCAATGGTGCCTCTGGTGAGGTTTGGGAAAAGTATTAGCGTAGATCCCTCAAATTGTTGGGGAGTTTTCCCTCTGGCCACCGCAATCAGGAGGGTCTTATCCTGTAGTGACTGGAAGCGAAATACGAGGTCTGCCTGAGCAGTTGATGGTGCTGTCCTTGTCTTTGGTAATCTGAACATTCCACCCAGTCGTACAGCTTTAACCTGTTTAGGTGGTAACAGTTCGTGGAATAGGTGTCGGACAAAGTGGGACAGGTCTGTGCTGCGTATTTTTACGTTATATCGCCTCCTTTGATCCTCAAAGGTCTCCATCACTGGCGACCATTTGTTGTTGCTGTATTGCTTCCAGCTTGAGCTCCATGGCGGTAATCCTAGATTCTTGAGTGTCCGAGGTGGCCTCTAGTGAGGTGACCCGCGAGACGATGTCTGCAATTGCATCCTTATTGCCAGTCATATCTGCCGTGATGTGAGCCCTGAGCTCCGCTAGCATGCTCTACAACTGGGAAGCGGTAACTGGTTTGTCCTTTGTGGGTTGTGGAGGTTTTTGGGGTTTAGTAGGTAGCATACACGTCGCTTCTTCTCCCAGGTCGATTGGCAAGTCCTTAGAGGAGTAAGTAACCTTACTAAGCACCATTTTGTCCCATGGAGGCCGCTGTGAGCTCCACAGCAACTCTCAACAATTATGTGTATTAAAGGCTATCTCTAAGGGCTGGGCTTAGGTTTTATAGCAGTCGTCAACCTTAAGGCGATTGTGTGTAAAACAATTACATGTAAACACAATTATCCATACAGAAATAACATCAACATAAGAGTATAATATAGAACTGAAAAATTTGGTGACTTAGATATGGTCTGCGATATTTAGGTCACAGAGTCTCGTTCTTGCCCTGGTACAAAGGGAGTGATCACAGAGACATCCCAGTGATGGCTGGTTCTCGATGAAGGAGTTGCATCAGGTATGCCAAGTGCCTGGAAGAAGG
Source organism: Pelobates cultripes (assembly GCA_933207985.1). NCBI lineage: Eukaryota > Metazoa > Chordata > Amphibia > Anura > Pelobatidae > Pelobates > Pelobates cultripes. The sequence continues at coordinate 218,534,384 of OW240915.1, read as the reverse complement.
CCGGACCCTTTGTGGGACTCATTGACCGCAAAGGTTTTCCACTATTGGACTACGATGATGGATCTTGAGTAAGTTCAATGATAAGAAAGTCCTGCAGTTTGCAGGGCTCCGGTAATGTGCTTCATAGACTTTTGCCACAATAGTGTAGGCCTGAAGTGGGGTTTTCTCTTTTAATGCTGTGAGGAGCTTTTGTTTATCAGCGATGGATTTACACCACAGGATTAGGTCTCTAGGAGCTGCGGTGGGAGCTTGGGAGGATTTTGTGATGCGGTATGCCCCTTCAAAAGCAAATTGTTTGTCAAATTTCGTAGGCAGTATCCAGTGAAGCAGGAAGTCAATGGGCGGGGTAAAAGGGTGGGCCACTGACGCGAATCACATGACCAGAACTGCCAAAAGGGGCGAAAATGCCCAAAAGGGGGGCATGTCTGTCCAAAGAATTGGACGCCCAGTCCCCTAGTCTTCCAGTGTCTCAGTGTCCTCATTTCTCCCTGTGACCCCATGTCTCAGTGTTTCCCTCAGTGTTGTCACTAGGATACTAGGGGACACTGAGAGACATGTGGACACAGTGAGACATGTGCACACAGTGAGACATGGGGACACTGAGACACCAGGGGACACTGAGACACTTAGGGACACTGAGACACTTGGGGACACTGGGAGACATGGGGGCACTTGTGGATACAGACATGGGGACACTGGGAGACACTAGGTGCCTTATGAAGTAGGGAATTTCTTCCAGAGGAAGCAAGTTCACAACCCCACAGATTTTAATGTTGCGCTGTCATCCCCTGTCATCCAGCTGGTCCACTTGGGTGGATAGACTGGTGTATAATGATCTTAGTTGCTAGACAGATTCACCCAGGGTATTTAGCCCTTGTATGAAATTCAGTTTTATTTTGAAGGGACTCTATAGGCACTTAGACTACTTCATCTCAGGGGGTATGCCAGCAGGATGGGAACAGTGAAAGAGAGCTGAAAGTTAAGTAAAACTCACCCTATAAGCCCTAATATGGCAGTGGGGACATGCTTGTATCCCTAACGTTATAGTATTCTTTACGCTAAAATGGGGGCAGCTACACCTGCCCTTGTGGGACAACTTCCACTGTGCTGAATAAATAGGGAAAAGAGGGGGTCAAGTTGTATGGGCAAGGAAAATGAAGAGTGTTATTTAGTCTTTGGGCATCAGGTTGTGATAACAGTAATACCCTTGGTTCTAGGTTTTTAAACACAATCAGAGTTATTCAGTAAAGTAAGAATTCAAAGTGAATTCAAATTTAAGGTGAAAATAGCTGAAATGGAAATATTATCTTAGTTAACTATGCTATCAGTTCAGTTCAGCTACTCTGGCTTTTAATTTAAAATTCACTTTGATGTCTCACTTTGGTAAATAACTATGAATGTGTAGAAATGTGTAAAATGATGAGAAGGGGCAGTAGGGGGATTGAGAGATACAGAGGCAGCAGAGTGAAAAAGAAGATAGAAAGATTAAAACAAGTAATAGGGTTTCTATGATGTGGGCAGTAGATTATAACAAAATTGTCTTCACAATTGTACAAGACACAAGTAAGGGCTTTGATGGGGATGATCCAAGTTCTTCCTTTAATAACTATTTTACTCTCTATCCAGCAGTGTGTCTAGAACATTCCTGTGCTTTCTTTAATTAATACAATACAGGGATTAAAACCAATACAGCACATTGTAGGGGTTATAATACCAGATGTGCCCTGATGCTCCCATAGTAAGGAGTGAAACTGTTCTAAAGCAGTTTGACTTCTTACTTAAGAGTCAGACAGACACTCCTCCCCACCTTAGCTACAGCTCAGTGAGAGCCATAAACTCTCGTCACTGATCTAAGCCTTGCACTGCAGGACTTTGCTCATTGGTTGAGAGTGATCAGCAGGTGTGCTTTCTGTCACCATAACCACTACAGTGCACTGTAGTGGTTATGGTGCTTAGGGTGTTCATAGACCCTATAGCCACTAAGCATACATTGATGCAGTTTGCCCCGTATAATTGCTCTACATTTGCCTTGGTAAATATGGTATTTAACTTATTCTGTATATCCAATATCCAATATCGAAGTGTTTTATGTGCAAGTAAGAAACAGGGTTGTCTACACAGAATTGTGCATATTGCACTTGGATTTAAAAGAGAGGGGTTAAGTAAAGTTTAAGCCTGTTTGACAAATTACGTTATTAAGTTACATGGGATAAATTTTTGTGATAACATTTCTGTTTAAAAGTGAAATGAGTTGGAATATTTATTATTGAGAATCCTCCAATACAGTATCTATATATGTTGTGCAATATGAAGAAAATTGTGTTTTTCACTGTAGATGGAAATTGTCTTTTAAATGTGTTGAATTAAAATAAAATAAATTATTAAAAAAAAACTTATTCTGTATATGACAAATTAACTTTTTCCATTAGAAATAATTCAGTGAGAAAAAAATACACATTGCTTCATAAGATAAGAACTGCAATACAATTTGGCACACAGAGTATTGCAGTGTATACACAGGGCCAGATTAAGAGTCCAGCGGGCCTGGTGCTGACAATTATGATGGGGCCTAATTACAGAATCTTATCAACCTAAAACAGTCATACCTCCTAAGCGTCATGTATCTGATGGAGATGGTGTGGGAGGGAAACTCAAACGATGCAGCTATAAGAATACACATACTCTATGCTAATCTCTCTCTAATTTATGCTTTCATCTTTCAAGTAAATCCATACCCCCTAACAGCAGTGTCCAGTGAAGCAGGAAGTCAATGGGCGGGGTAAAAGGGTGGGCCACTGACGCGAATCACATGACCAGAACTGCCAAAAGGGGCGAAAATGCCCAAAAGGGGGGCATGTCTGTCCAAAGAATTGGACGCCCAGTCCCCTAGTCTTCCAGTGTCTCAGTGTCCTCATTTCTCCCTGTGACCCCATGTCTCAGTGTTTCCCTCAGTGTTGTCACTAGGATACTAGGGGACACTGAGAGACATGTGGACACAGTGAGACATGTGCACACAGTGAGACATGGGGACACTGAGACACCAGGGGACACTGAGACACTTAGGGACACTGAGACACTTGGGGACACTGGGAGACATGGGGGCACTTGTGGATACAGACATGGGGACACTGGGAGACATGCAGACACAGACAGTAGGGACACAGAGACATGGGGACACAGACACTGAGAGACATAGGGACACAGACACTGGGAGACTAGGGGACACTGGGAGACATGTGGACAAAGACACTAAGGACACTGGCTGGGAGGCATGGGGACACTGAGACACTTGGGGACACTGTGAGACATGGGTGAACTTGTGGACCCAGACATGGGGACACTGGGAGACATGGGGACACTGGGAGACATGGGGACACTAGGGACACTGGCTGGGACACATATGGACACTGGGAGAAAGATATTTGGGGACACTGGGAGACATGGGGACACTGAGACACTAGGGACACTGAGAGACATGGGGACACATACACTGGGAGACTATAGGACACTGGGTGCCATGGAGACACTGAGACACTAGGGACATTGGCTGGGAGACATGGGGACACTGGGAGACATGGGGACACTTAAACATTTTGGAACACTGGGAGACATGGGGACACTGGCTGGGAGATATGGGGACACTGGCTGGGAGATTTGGGGACACTGGGACACATGGGGACAATGAGACTCTAGGTCTAGGGACACTGAGAGACATGGGGACACAGACACTGGGAGACTAGGGGACACTGGGAGCCGTGGGGACACTGAGACACTAAGGACATTAGCTGGGAGACATGGGGACACTGGGAGACATGGAGACACTGTGTCCCTAGTGTCTCCCAATGTCCCTATGTCCCCTAGTTTCTCAGTGCAAGTGTCTCAGTGTCCCCATGTTTCCCTGCTGCCTCCTCCCCCCATCCTTCACTTCCCTGAGCTGTTGTCTGTCTGCAGACTGGGAACTGCTGTTTGAACTCTCTGTGCTGTGTAGCTGTTCCCCCACGGATCAGTGAGTAGAGAGAGGCAGGGAGGGATATGCTGTAACTTCCTATCCCTGCCTCTCTCCACACACAGTGACCTCTACTGGCTGGTGCTGGTATTGCAGAATAATCTCCATTTATACTGCGAAAAATATCTGCATTTGTATTAATGCAATACCAGCCTTGACCAGGCACAACTAAATACGGTTGTGCTGGTAAAATACCAAGTCAGGTGGCTTAGGCAAGGTAGTGTTTTTTTTTTTTTTTTTTTAATGGAGGAGGGCTATTCAAGGGGCCTGGGCCTGGGCCCTGCAGCTCATCAGCCCCCCTATCAATCGACCCTGTGTATACACAAGCTTTAGTCTATTGTTTCTGAATAATCTCTCATAGACGATGCTTACTATACTCATTGTGATGTGATCTATATGGCTCCTTTATCACTTATACAATACACTAACTGATGAGGGATCTTTGGTAACAATGATACACATGCTTCTTTCGATTCTGAAGAGCAGCATTTTTAAAATATGAATGCATGCATTGTGTCGCCCAAACAGTATTCCAATAACTATCAAACATTTGCAGTAAACACATCCCACTATGGATGATCATTTACAGGACTAGTTTAAGCTTACTACAGGTGGTTAAGCTATATATCCTTTTTCTAAATTTAAAGGGGAATTATCACATGTCACGATTTATAATATCATGTTGAATTATCACTATATTTAACAAATATGTATTTGTGAGGTGTAAAAAATGAATGAAATTTAGTAATCCACACTTCTTTATCCTTCAGTTGGGCGCCTCCATCTTAACTTCCTGCCCATTGTTGTTATAAGCTTTGTACTCTGCATCTGGCAGTGATAGCATTTCTATTCCCCCTCTTCATTTGCAATGTTTGCAGTGGCTTTGTCTTGCTTGTCTACACTGGATTTTAATGTCATTTGGTAAATATTTAATATAAATTTAGCAGAAAATTGAGCGTCTCATAAAAAGTTTATATTTACTATTAATGTTTTATTCAATGGTGCAAATTCCAAAAAAGTGACAGGACCCCTTAATGTCAACTTTTGTGGGGTTCAGCAATGTCAGGTATATTGTAATGCGAGGATAGATTCAGCTCTATTAAGTCTTAAACCCAACTGGAATTATAAAAATGTCCAAACAGGAAAAAGGCTGGTTTTATGTCCAAATCTGTAAAAATGGAGCCAAGTTATTTATTTAGAAACAGATTCTTTTTTTACTAATAAAATATGTAAAATTGCATTTCAATCAGTTCAGTGAGTGCATTTGTTATTATGCTCTTTCAGGGTCTGAAATGTAATATATTAAATGTGCGTATTCTGTGCATCATTTATAGAGGTACACAATACACTAGTTTTTAGGAATCGAATGCAGAGGGAATGTTTGAGTACTAAATGCATTTGCAAATAGAGTATCAGCCACTCAGTTTCCTTCTTGCTTTACATGCCTGGCCTGATGGGGAGTAGGTATTTCTTTTGTGGGACTCTGTAATCAATTCATCACTTGGGCCTTGCGGTGTATGACTCTATTTTATTTTTGCTAAACTGAGCATAATTCAATGCACTGATGTCTGCATCCCATTGGTGATATGTTCTCTCTGTATTAGTGTTGCTGGTTTGCAGATGAAGGTGCATCTACCTATCAGCCTCTGATGGTGAAAAGGGGAGACATGTAATGGCAATCTGTGATGGCTTAAAGGGACTTATAATAGAGATTTGTAATTGGGGAATTGGAACATGTGATGGTGGAGTAGTGGCCTATAATAGGAGGTCTCTAAGAGCGGTAGAGTGCAATTCAGCAGAAAATTAAACCTAAAATAAGCAATGTGTGCCTGTGATGGGTCTTGTGATTGTTTTCTACCCACAACAATTTCCCTTAAAGTGGCACTGTCACTATCTGGGGACTTTGCCAAATTTGCAGAGCCCCCGACGGTGAAATCACCACTTGTGGGTCCGGTGGCCAAGTAAGAGGCAGGTAAAAGGGAGGTTTCTTACCTGAGCCTGTCCCTCACAGGAATGGCCATCTTGATCCAGCAGGTCCTCTTTGGAGCCGATGTCACTGCTGTACTCTCATACATTCACTAGAGTACAGCATTGGGGTCTATGGAAGATCCTGCAAGACTCCAGGGTTCTCCACAGATACAGCCAATTCCCAGCAGCCATCACTAGTGACAGCTGTCGGGATTGACCCTTAGGGTCTGCCCAAAGTCTAATAAAGTTAGGCAGAGAAAGCCATATCTCTTGACTGAGTTGGAATTTTAGTTAAACTCTAACACAGTCAAAATAAGTATTTCATAAAGATTCTATTGTTGTGAAATACAATTTTTTGGGGTGTGGGGAATGGGACAATGCCACATCATGCTCCAAAGTATGGACTTTGTGTCTCGGCAACTGTATAGGCAACTAGAAAATACCTCCCAAGGGTCTCTATTTTGGGCTCAAATCCCTCTGCCCTTCTTTTCTTTCCTAATGTCCCCGTTTCTAGGAGCTTTCTATATTGTTAATGTGTATGAATGTATAACAGAGCTCCAGGGCAATAATAATCAAACAAATATGTCTTTACTCGACAATAAATGTGTTTAAAAATCAGTGTGTGTGAGTAAGATACATTGTTCTTCTTCTATATTACATTTTAGAGACAAATATAAAGTGCACTGTGCCTTTAAGATTGTGCTCAAGATAAAAACTGTGATTTTTGTTTTTGTGCCATAAATACAAAATTTGTGCAATACTGTGCAGTTACACTTCAAAGCATATGTGTAACCATTATTGCAACAATCCACACTAGAGTGCCTAAATGTCAAAGGTGCTTTTAATATACTGTGTATGTCAACATATAACTTAAAACCAATGTGGTAAAAATCAATGTGCTAATAGAGTTACACTCACAAACTTATTTCACAGAGAGCAGATTTTCCATATGGAAAAAAAATACATAAGAGGTAGATAGTGTAATATTGCAAATACAATTATAGATATAAATACAGGGTATATTATAGCACTCACAAACGTTGAGCAGGTAAAGAGACTGCTCAGGCTATTTGCGCTTGTTCACTGTAATACAGTGTGCACAGGATCTTTTCCTTGACAAAATCGATGGACAGCCAAGAATAAAGGTAACAACTTTATTCCACTCAATAAAAAACAGCAGGCAATTAAAAGTGGATCCTTTCCATCACCGTACATGTACTAGGCAGGATAAACATATGGTTTCCAGATACCGGTATTTCTGGCGTCCGAGGTCTCTTTGCTTGTTCCGGGAGGTGGAGTCCACAAAGTCCTGCGTCACTACATGATGACGCGTTTCGCCACTATTGGCTTCATCAGATCACATGTGTCGGCTCTTGTCCATCTCTTTTTAAATCCCCGTGTATGGGCGTTTCGTAGACCAAAGTCATGTATTAGTCCTCGGATAGGTCCTATAGTAGGCCTATATGTTAATTTGGCTCTCTCTGTTTATAAGTCCGCAGATCATACTTAAAAGGACTCTCCAGTGCCAGTAAAACAATCCGTTTTCCTGGCACCGCAGGTCCCCTCTCCCTCCCACCTCCCATCCCCGGTTGCTGAAGGCGTGAAAACTCCTTCAGTCACTTACCAAAGGCAGCGATGATGTCCCTCGTCGCTGCTTCTTCCTCCGCCGCCGCTCCTCCCCTTCATCATGTCAGCCGGCAGGGGAGACTGATCAAATTTTAAAAAAAATAGTTTCAATAGCAGTTCCTGAACTTCGGCAAGTGTAATAACTCAATCCAAATCCAAAACTGCCTTTACTTCTTTTTTCTGTTAATGCTTTGAAGCTAGAAATTGTTAACATAAAACTGAGCTTAACGTTCATTTTTGTCTTTAATCACATGATCTTTGATATGAGATTACATCATGGTTGAAGTATTGACAACCAAACTGATAACCTGGCATCACTGAAACTTGGGAGCTACGAATTACATATTAACACCCCACCTACACAATAATATTTTAGATGTATGCAGTGTTGGTATTGCTCATGCACATTGAGTGCACACTTACAAGATTAAAGAGGCAAATAGGCACAGGCACAGAGAATGAATTTTATTATATGCCCCTGAGGAAGTTCAGAGAATACTGAACGAAATGCGTAGGGCTGCCTCATAGTGTTTAGAGTTTATTTTTCATTATTTATTTGTTTTATGTCAATATTTTATTTTATGTTTTCTGGTTTTTCTGATCCTGGGATCCTGTGACCGAAATATCTTATGTGATTTGACTATTTGCCACTTCAATCTTGTAAGTGTGCCTTTATATTAAAAAGTGTCAATTTATTAAGATACTCTGCACTATTATTTTCTTTGTTTCCTTCTATATTTACCATGATGTTCTATAAGTCTTGCGGCTTCTACATCTTTATGATATGCCTACAATCAATACTGGTTTGTGAGTGTGACTTATTAAATTATTCACTCACAATTGTTACAACATTATTGCAATGTTTTTCTCTGTTACTATTGTATTGTAGATTACCTTTGGGTATCTTTTCTATATTGCTTTGAGGACTGAAAGAAGTCCTTATCTACAGTACTTACAGTACAATGGTAATTGCTGTGAATTTTCTATCTATTGCCCACCTACTGTGTGTTTTATTCACTAATAGGTGTATCTGTATATATTACATTTGGTTGCATATAGTATATGAATATATAGACTATGAACATATAGTAGCATCGGTAAGTGGATCTTTGTGACAATATGATCTGTTTTAGCAACAGGGTGTTGTTATTACAGTACAATTCCATATGAGTAAATAATAACATAAATGATGATGTACATTTCTTAAGACTTAGGCTCTATATCAGGGGTTCCCAACCCAGTCCTCAAGTCCCCCCTAACAGTCCAAGATTTAGAGATTAACCTGTTGTATTTAAATCTTTTTTTATTTATATTTATTTCTTTAAAAAAACACCTTGGACATAACTGGGTAATCCATAAATCCTATTTGAGGAATGGGTTGGGAACCACTGCTCTATATGATAAAACAGCCATATAAGAGTATTTTGCCTGAATACATAACTAATCAGACACAATGGTGAAACTGGGCTACGTAGGGAGCTACTAGATAATGACACCTGTCTTCCACATACATATGGAGGGTGAAAAGGGTTTGAACAGTTCTTTATTGAAATAATAATTATAATATATACATTGACCATCAGAATGAGTAGAATGAGTGATGCAGACATCCAATGAAGTCACCGAATTAATATTTATTGCAGGGTCATAAATACATGATGAAAAACAAACATTTCATAGGCATCTATTATTAAAAATACAATGTTTGCTCTGACATTGCCTTCTACCAACTAGATTATAATGTCATTTTCTAAATCTTTATTATAAATGTAAGAAAAATGGAGCATCTCATGAAAAGGGGTTAACACGAGGTATAGATTATCTTTAATTCAAATTTATTCAGTGGTGTAAATTCCAGAGACATGCCATTTCCTCTTTAAAGATAGGGAATTATATTATTAAAATTCTAAATTTTCAGTCACATTATATATATATATATATATATATATATATATATATATATATATATAAACATACATATTATAATAAATATTACTATACATAAATAATACTACATTTCGTATTTTGTATATATATCTTGACTAACTGGGTAAAGTTTATTATACCAGTTGGCAACTTTCAAATTGAATTGGTGGCAATGCGTTAAATGAACATATCCTACAGCTTGAATAAGAAAAAAAGAATAAGAAGTGAATGTTAGCTTTACACAAGTCGAAGAACAATGAAATATATTAACTTCTCATGGAGATGTCAGCCTCTTTTACCCAGGTCAGTGAAAAATCACTTATTAGTTTTGAGTACTAAAGACAGTTTTTACTTCAGGGCAACTCCTTTATGCCACCCTTGTCCCAAGTCATTTCTTTAGTAATATGGTTTTAATGTAAAATAGGTGCAATATCTTTTGGTGCAAGGAAAATGACACAATATTAAAGAGTTCTTGGATGAAAAGCCTTTATCTTAAAAGCTTTCAAGGTTCATAAAGGCCACAGAGGTACAAAGCCAGTTACCTAAGCAGCTACTTTACAAATGTTCTTCACAGAATATACAAGAATGGAAGTAAAGGAGATAACATAACTTAATTATTGGAAGAACAATTAAAGAGAAGCATGTGGATTACAGTTATTGTACCGTATATCAAGCTAGTAATGCACCAAAGAGAAATGGCTAAAAGAAATACCCCATAGCTGGACAGCACTAAAAATCTTTCATAATGCACTGTTCGAAGGCATTCTTAACAATTCTGACAACGCATTATGGTTTTTTGCATTAAAAGCTTAGACTAATCTGTTACACTTAAAGAAGAAATGGACAAAACAGCACTACAAATATGAAGAGCTATGAGGTTAAAGGGCCGTTTTAAATATAGGCAATTCACAATATTTTTTTTTTTTTTTTAATGAAATAGTAAGTACCTTATGATTGAAACACATTATTTTATGGAAAGTGGATCATATGTTTTATATATATCAGAATAATCAAATGTGGCTGTTTTAAAATTGGGGGTATATGGATCTTTGCATATCAATATTATAATGATCTAATATACAATAAATATAGCTGGTAAAAAAAAAAAGCTACATAAGATGTAATAAACAGTTTATTAAGCACATATCATAGACTCATGAGTATACGTGTATTATATACATAGGCAGTCACAATGGTGAATATTTTCTATTGCTATGTGGATAATTTATTCACTTAATTCACTATAATTGCTCTTTGATTCTTAGTTGGTAGACGTTGCTTATTTTCAATAATTGTGTAAATGAATAACAAAATATGGGCAGTTTAATATAATACTGCTAAGGAAAAGGACATGTTTCTATAAAAAGAGTTATTTATTGCAAAAATAATAATAGTGTATTTTTTTTTTAGGTTAAATTCCTATTTCTTCTTAACTGCCATCTAATTATGGGACCTGTGCATGTCTCCTTTCTACTAAGATTGATGTCAGCATGTGGTTATATATGTCGGAGAATGTATTTACGTCAGCTGTTTTGACCTAAATATACTAGTCAAATCACAACATGAAAGGTTACAGAAGACTGGTTCAATGAAAACAGTTGACATAAATGGCAAAAATACAGAGATTATCACTTTGTGCAGCAATGGTTTGCAATGGTTTGCAAAGGATTATCAGACACACAATGTATTGAAACATAGGATATGTACTACAGCAGAAGGAAAACATGTTGGATTACATTCTGGTTTAAGAACAAGAAAATGAGACACATGGATACAGTAAACATAAGACCGAAAGCTGTAAAAATGTCTGGTCTGATTATTTCTTATTTCTGACAAGACGGTAGTAGGGTCAAAAGAGAATGTAAACTGTGTATATCCATTGGATCCTGCAGTTAAAGGTACAGGCTGTTAGTGGTGGTGCAATAATGCCAATTGAGCATCATCTCCACTGCATATATATTTAATACATGACACACAGAAATACACACTTTAAAGGAACACATACTAGCTTGCTATATCCCATATTTTTATATTTTGTTAATTAACCATTCATTCGGGCTGTGTTTCTGCTAATTTGTGCTGCAAAAATGAACATTTGTGACACTTTGGTTTCAGAGGTTTTATGCATTAGACTCTCTCAAACCACACCCAATTTCCACCCCATGTTATTACATTTTAAATGCAAAAACACAATTTATTTGTGCTGCCTTTGTGCTGATCTGTGCCGCAAAAAATTACATGGGGCAACATGGGGTGGAAAGTGGGTGGGCTTTGATACAAATCTAATGAACAATATCTCCAAAAACACAGCAGCACAAACATTTATTTTTGCGGCACAAATTAGCATAAATTAATGCGTAATATCTATTTACCAAAACAAATACGGGGTGCCAACCTCACGCAGTTATACTATCTGGATACATCACATCCCAGGATTCCAACTGCTTATTGTAATATATAAAAGAGCTGTCAGCAACCTGTTTTCACATGGATCAGGAGAAAGGTGTATTTCTGTCTCACTAGTGAAGTGTCATAGAAATATTAAAGTGGACGTCCCACAAGACAAGCAATCATAGGGAGAGCAGTACCCTGTGATGGCCACGCCCATCAACCTCATACAGCTTTGGTGCCTAAATAAAAGGGACATTATTGTCACCAGAACAACTACAGCTTAATGTAGTTGTTCTGGTGTCTACAGCATGTCCCTGCATGTATTTTAATGACAACACTGCCCGTTCAAAGAAAAATGCTGATTGGCAGTTGCAAGTTATCATGGTAAAGGTCCTTTCTCAAGTTATAAATTTTGGAGTACTGTATCGATGGGAGGTCCCTGCACTCATCACCAAATCACATTATTTTCTTCAGTGCATGAGATTTTACCTGGAAACATCTACACATTTGCACACTGTACTGCATTGCACATTCACATACCTGGGATCTCAGGGCTATAGTCCCATCTATACCATCTCTACAAGTCATCCCAGGCTACGGTTTTCCAGGGAAGATCCACAGGGATGTGATGTGGTTGCTATAGTAACTCCCTACCCTTTGCTGCTAGTGCTAGCTATCGGGTATAGGAATTGAGTTACTGATGTCAATCAGTTCAGACCCCAATATGCTGGCAACAAAGCCAGCATGTTGATTTCATGGAGGAGGTTTGTCCTACTTGGGGAAGCATAGCCAAGCAGGGCAAATCAAAAAAAGACTGTCAAAGAGCACATAGTGCCAACAAACTAGTTATTTAGTTGATTGTTCCACACTATTTGCGGTACGTTGGGTGAAATTATAGCATATACTGTATATAAATTACTGAATGTCTTTCTCTGTCCTTATAAATCTGATTCTTTTTTGCCATTATCTACAGTTGTGCTCAAATGTTTGCATACCCTTGGAGAATTGGGAACCATTTTAGAGAAAACATGAGTCAGACAAACATTTTTTATTTACTATAGGATTCATATTCAACTGTAGGTTATAACAGAATAGCACAATCATAAAACAAAACATGGCAACAAAGAAAAAAATGAAATTACCCCTGTTTAAAAGTCTGCATACACTTAGTTCTTAATACTGTGTCTTGCCCAGTGGTGTATCCTGGTTTTGTGCTGCCCTAGGCACCAGCCCCACCCCCACCCCGCCTTCTAAATACACACACACACACACACACATTCACTGACAGATACGCATACACTCGCTAACAGAAACACACACACACACACACACACATTATTGCTGCTATTTCTGATTGCACTTTATTACACCAAGTCCCTGAGGAAGTCCATTTTCAGGACGAAACGCGTAGGACGTGTATGGTGACATGCTGTTTGTTTTATACCTAAATGTAAGTCATTAAATATATTTTTTAACATATTCTGGAAGTGCACTACATTTTTGTACATTTTCTCTTTTTGAGACACACATATCTATTTGCTGATGAATATGTGAGGAGAGACAACATACTGGATATTGAATAACACCATTTAAAGCTGTTCTAACTCCATAAAGACATAATTCAAGGCTATCTTAACTCTTCAAAATTGTGAGTGACCATTTGTGATCACACATCAATACCAGTCTCCACACAGTTATATGCTATGTTTTTTATTTGTATTTAGCAGATTGTCCCCTATTTTTCTGTGTACACACACACACTAACAGACACACTCACACTCACTAACAGACACACACTCACTGACACACACACTCACAGGCAAACACACTCACACTAACAGACACACACACACACACACACACAGTCAGGCACACACACTCACTAGCAGACACACACACACTCACTGACACACAGTCAGACACACACATACACACTAACAGACAAACACAGTCAGACACACACACTAACAGACACACACACACTAGCAGACACACACACAAACTCACACACACACTAACAAACACACACATTAACAGACACACACTCACTGACACACACACTCACAGGCAAACACACTCACACTAACAGACACACACTCACTGACACACACACTCACTAGCAGACACACACACACTCACTGACACACAGTCAGACACACACATACACACTAACAAACACTCACTAGCAGACACACACACAAACTCACACACACACACACTAACAAACACACACACATTAACAGACACACACTCACTGACACACACACTCACAGGCAAACACACTCACACTAACAGACACACACACACACTCACAGGCAAACACACACTCACTGACACACAGTCAGACACACACTAACAAACACACACTCACTCACTAGCAGACACACACTCACACAGTCAGACACACACACACTAACAAAACACACACAAATTAACAGACACACACTCACTCACATTAACACATTTTTTTTTATTCACCCTCCTCACCCCCAACCTCCTTACCTTTGGGAGTGCTGGGGGGGAGGGGTTCATTACCTCCCTGGTGGTCCAGTGGTTGCCGGGCTGGGCTGGGCGGGCGGCTGGCGAGGGAGCACTTCCCCTGAGCGGTCTGCTCAGCTCCCTTGTGCGCCGCAGAGTGAGGCTGGGAGTGGGAAGATGACGTCATATTCTGGCTCCCAGCCTCATTCTGCGGCGTGCTAGGGAGCTGAGCAGACCGCTCAGGGGAAGTGCTCCCTCGCCAGCTGCCCGCCCAGCCCAGCATGTCTGTTAGCCGCCAGGCTAACAAGGCATTTGCCCTGGGCATTTGGGGGGCGGCGTTTTTTGCCGCCCCCTGAAAAATGCCGCCCAAGGCAAATGCCTTGTTTGCCTCACGGCTAAAACGCCCCTGGTCTTGCCCCCTTTAGCATTAATGACAGCATGCACTCTTTTGTAATAGTTGTCTGTGAGGCCCCTAATTCTTGCAGGTGGTATAGCTGTATTGTGACCATAAAGTTCTATTTTGGTCTCTTCACTCCAAATTACAGTGTGCCAGAAGCTTTGAGGTGTGTCAAGGTGTTGTTGGGCATATTGTAATCGGGCTTTTTTTGTGGCATTGGTGCAGTAAATGCTTCTTTCTGGAAACTCGACCATGCAGCTCATTTTTGTTTTCGTTTGTATCGTCGTATTGTGCTCCTTTAAACAACCACACCGTCTTTTTCCAGAGCAGCCTGTATTTCTCCTGAGGTTACCTGTGGGTTTTTCTTTGTATCCCGAACAAGTCTTCTGGTAGTTGTGGCTGAAATCTTTCTTTGTCTATCTGACCTTGGCTTGGTATCAAGAGATCCATGAATTTCCCACTTCTTAAAAAGCGATTGAACAGTAGTGACTGGCATTTTCAAGGCTTTGGACATATTTTTATATCCTTTTCAATCTTTATAAAGTTCCATCACCTTGTTACACAGCTCTTATGACAGGTCTTTTCTGCTCCCTATGGCTCAGTATCTAGCCTGTTCAGTGCATCCATTTGAAAGCTGACAAACCCATTGACAATTTATACACAGACACTAACTGCAATTTAAAAAGCCACAGGTCTGGGAAATTAACCTTTAATTGATTTTAACCTGTGTGTGTCACCTTGTGCGTATGTAACAAGGCCAAACATTCAAGGGTATGTAAACTTTTGATCAGGGCCATTTTGGTGATTTCTGTTATAGTTATGATTTAAAAAGGAGCCACACAACTATGTCATGATAAACGGCTTCATCTGACAATACTTTGCAGTATTGATGTATGGTGATGTATGGGTGTAGAGCAATTTCTTCTTCCTATTACATCTAACCAAAAAAATCTATTATTGTTTTATTTAGAAAAATATATATAATTATTATTATTATTATTTCAATTTTTTATATACCGCCAGCAAATTCCATAGCGCTGTACAATGGGTGGACTAACAGACACATAATTTTAACTAGACAAATGGACGTGCACGAGCAGAGGGGTTGAGGGCCCTGCTTATTGAGCTTACATGCTAGAGGGAGTCGGGTATAGTGACACAAAGGATATAAGTATGGGTATGAAATAGGTTGCTAGAAAAGTAATCACTGAGAACTTAGTAGGTCATTTTTGACAGTTGCAGGAGAGAAGTCATGAGGGGGGATGAAAACCCGCTAACAGTTTAAATTATATGCTTTCCTGAAGAAGTGTGTTTTCAAAGATTTTTTGAAGGAGTGGAGAATGGGTGAAAGTCTAACAGAGAAGGGAAGGGAGTTCCACAGAAAAGGTGCAGCCCTGGAGAAGTCTTGGAGGCGAGCATCAGATGTGGGAGTACGGACAGAGGACAGGCGTAGGTCTTTGGCAGAGCGCTGGGGCCGCGACAGGACATATTTGTGTAATAAGGAGGATAGGTAGGTTGGAGTAGCATTATGTAGGGACTTGTAAGCAAGCACCAGAATCTTAAATTGAGCCTTATATCTAACTGGAAGCCAATGCAGGGACAGACAGAGGAGGGAGGCGTGGGAGCTACAGAAAAATGAGCCTCGTCGCCACATTCATTATAGATTGCAGTGCTGCAATCTGGGAACACGTAAGACCACTGAGAAGGGGATTTCAGTAGTCAAGGCGAGAAAGAACAACAGCAGCACCTTAGCTGCGTCTGGTGTTAAATAAGGGCCGATATGAGCTATGTTTTTGAGATGGAAGCGGCAGGATTTGGCGATTGACTGGGCATGGGGGTGAAGAAGAGGTCGGTGTCAAAGAGAAGACCTAGGCAGCATATTATTTAGAAAAATCAATACATTCATTGCAATCTTATTAATGCCATCCAAGGTATCTGTGTGAAGATGGAAGGGTGAACATATTAATGGCTTCCGTTTGATTTGGAAAACTTTGCTATAGCCATAGTTAGTGGGGGTTAATTCACTAAAATGTGAGTCAGATTAAGGTTGGGGACAAGATAGTTTGTATATATCTGATTAACATTTGCACGTCATGTTTCAGTTCATCTCAACGCAGTTGAATTGTGAATAGAACTTAAAATAAATACGTGTACGTTTTAGAATTATATCTTTTTTTTAAATCTATAACAATGAATGAATTAATGATTAAGTACTATTATTTCCTGGAATTGGCTGAATTAAATGAGATAATCTCTGCTCTGAGTGAATGAAGAAAAAATGTTATCTACGGGCAATATGCATTTAATGCCCAGATTTTCATTATTCTTTTCCTGAACTCACACCTTACCATGTGCCAGAGAACCTTGGAGACACTTTAAAAGCTTTAGCACCTTTTATCATACAGCTTTAATTAAGCTACCCATATTTTTACATTTTTACCACCCTTCCGGAGAATAAGGCTATTACATTGTGCTTCTTATATTAATTAGTCTTTAAAAATAACATTTCAACTTAAATACCCACAAATTCCAATGTTAAAGATTGAAAATCTGCAACTTATATCCATTTAGGTGGCCCACTTTTTATGTGCTGCATGTGTTAGAGTCATAACTATTCCAAGCATACGGTTAGAGTAAATTTTTCGTTTGTTGCACTTAAATTATTTTTTCAGAAATCTAGATTAAGACACAGGTGACATGAAGTAGTAATAGTCAAAAGTTATTTATTTATTTATTTATTTTTATGCGTATGAACTTGATTTTTCCTTTTCAGCATGAAATGGTAGATACGTAGCATCTACTTTTTTGGTGTACATGCATATATATACACATAAGGATGGATTGATGGACAGACATTGTAACCTGGTCTGATGAATGTTAGATTACGATGCCACATGCAGATGGAACGATCTGAATGTGTCATCAGACATGAGAATTCATGGATTAGTGTTGGCTGTCAGCAGTACATGATGGTGGTGAAATGGGACGTATTACAGAGTCAAGTTTGGAGCATACACAATATATTTTTTAAACTTAATTGGACCTGTTCATAGTTCATAGTTGAAATAATCTGCACTTTTTTAAAAGGACACCCCTACAAGTAATTCACTTAGAGTGTTTGGCATTTTCCATTCAGTCATTGTACATTCCATGTAGCCATGCCTTTTCATCATTAAATTTGTTTAAGTTTCTCTTTTTTTATTGTTTGAATCATTAGGGTGGAAGGACAGGGGGAGAAACAGGAAGTGTGACTTAATTTCTTAACTGATAAATCGGGGGGGAATGTCTCTGCATTGTGGCTGGACTGCGTTTCTGTCATAGTAAATATGAGTATTCCAGTGAGAGTTTTTAACAGATTTTGTCTATCTGCAAAAAACTCCAGTGTTTAGTGAATAACCCTGCCAGTGTTTTTCATTAAAAAAAGAACAATCCAGTTTATAGATTGTGATAATACAACAACAAAACCTTTTCTAGGGGTTGTTTTCTTTTTCCGTTCACCTCTTTTTTAGCAAGAGTTAACAAGTAAAGACTAGGGTCAGTAAGCAATTCAAATACAGACACACCACAAAATGACAGACCTTTTTGTAGAGGTCTTTAAAATATTCTGCTTTTACAGTAGACTTAACCCATCTCCAGATATTAGTGCTAAGATGTCTATTTGCACGGAATAAAAAAGTGATGTGTTGGAGAGATGATTTCCCTCAAGGTTCTATTTTACATTGAATTAAATAAATCTACACTCTTCTGTTTCTTTTAATCTTTTTATTCTGTGCCTGTAAGCCTATACTTTTGTCAGTTTTCTAACAAGTGTATATTCTCCTTTACCACATTGGACAAGATTTGTCATTCTGAGTTTTTTAATATGGAAATCTTCACGACTTTTACCATAGATGCTCCACTACTGCTATGTTCACCTCTGTCTCATAAAACATAATATTAAGTACGTACCATACAATAATGAAATGTATACAGTCTTTGCATTATACAAGACATACATTCCAACACATATAAGTAATGCATATATCGCTTTGCTTGTTAAAGTGCAACACAATAGTTCTTAAACTTGGAACCACAAACTAATTGTTAGTAGTTAATGACCCATTGGGGAACTGTGTTGCTCACATTTTGTTTGCCAGGGTCAAGAGATCGATCCTAATCAGGCCATTGATATAAAGGTGCCTTCCAAATCTATTTTCAGTGGTGGTTCGTCCATCATGACGTGTGATCCCTTTCTGTCTGAAGCTATGTATTACAAGAGAATAATGCATACATGTGACATCACATCACATTGCTGTGGCTCTTACACCTCTTAAGAAGGTAAAGATAACTGATTATCCGCATGAGGTTCACGGGATGGTGACCAAAAGGCAGGAAATAAGGACGGTGTGTGGAAATATGACTGGAGAGAGGAAAGGGTAGGTAATGGAAACAGGGGGAAGATAGCAATGTATGACAGTATTAGATATTGAGAACTGAGGTAATTGATTGTAGGGACTTGGTAACTAAGGGTAAGAGATAGACAACAAGAGACCTGGAGATTAATAGTACGATTCCAGGTACGTGAGACTACTAGGAGATAGTGGTGAGACTACTACGACATAGTAATAGAGTTAGAGACTATGGAGACAGAGGAAAATAGACTTGGAATGTGAGGGGACTTAAAAACGTATTTCATACTCAAAAGGCTTAGAACTGCTGATGTGGAATTATTTGTATGTAATTTCTATTTATTGGTAATGACAATGCTTTAAGAATTAATCACAATAATCTAGCCTAAATCTAGCAATCTATTCTAATGTCCGTGGCGGCCTTTTTTGCATGCAATATAAACAAACTTTTGTATCTAGGGATTCAATAGATATAAATGTAACCTGGATTCGAACAGATCTTTTCCTTTTTTTAATCACTCTTTCTTTTTAATTGCATGCTTGAATATTTGTACTTCTGGTGACAAACTGTCTGTGGTTCCACTTGCAATGTGTTGCTCTATGCCCTGGCATTGAATATGGTAAAAAAATAAATAAATAGGAAGAGCTACAATGCACATGCTATGCTTATGAATTCCTGTGAAATCTTCGAGATCTACACCAAAATATATACTATGCATATTTAGTTATAATATAAATGGTATTTTTTATATTTGGCATACAAGTCTTTAATATACAATCTCAAATTAATTGTCATCGGTGATACTTGTCAAGAACTTTCCATGCATTACATAGAATTGTCGTTCAACAAATTCTGTCCTTTGTGGTATCAGCTTAATTACAATTCCAGCTTTCATTTTGACTATAATTAGTAGATCAACATGATTTCATGATTTCTTTGTTAATGGTTAGGCGATTACTTAAGCTACATTTGCAAATGAATAAAAAAAAAAAAGTAGAAAATTATCACAAAAAAAACTATTAATTAATTGTTAAAATAAATTCATCCAAGAATTAATATCATGCTGAATTCACTTAAACATATTGTAAGGTCAAGAGCCTCAGCACCTAAATATTTGAATGTGTAATAAAACAGTACAGCTTATTTTACATTTTCCAAACTGTAGCACAAACAATGCACTGTGACTAAAAAGAGAAGGCTCAGCTAATCTCCTGTTTAGGTGTAAATAACACTCAATGTGAATAAAACTATGTTTTAACATTCATTAGTGTCATAGATTTGAAAAGAAAAAAACATAGGTCATTCACCAGAGGTTACTTCGTATGCTAAATACCCTGTGGTAGCTGTCATTCAGAGCTACTTAGTGTACGCCCCCAGCCATCTATTAACAGGGCTCCGGGTCATAACCTTTTGTGGCATTTGGAATACCAAAACCTCTTATTAGCAATGCAATATTTACATATCCTTAAGTAAAAGAGGGGAAAAATACTCCCTTTATATAAATTCATGATGCGTTGTAAATTTCCTTGGCCTTTTGTCTAGAATGCATAATTATGAATTTAATAACTGCATCAAATAAAGAAGTGCAGTAAATTAGATATACATATATATTTATATATATTTGTTCATCATGTTACAGCATTTAACATGACATCACTTAACCCTTTATATGGCGGGTTCACTCCCTGAAGACCACGCATGCAAACTAAGCTCGTGCAATGGGTGGCAGGGAGCTTATTTCTCATAATTTATAGGTAGTAGTTAAAAGGCCTACATTTTAGCACCTTGAACTATTCTATATAGTTTTTACCTCATCTGGGGAAAAATTCATGTCTATGCCACACGTGAT
Organism: Pelobates cultripes; assembly: GCA_933207985.1. Taxonomy (NCBI): domain Eukaryota; kingdom Metazoa; phylum Chordata; class Amphibia; order Anura; family Pelobatidae; genus Pelobates; species Pelobates cultripes. The sequence goes on along the minus strand of OW240915.1, from coordinate 218,513,354 downwards.
TTAGTGTTCTCCACAGAGTTCGAAATGGTACAAATTTACTGGAAGTTGTAAGAATGTTATTGAATTATTGCATCACTGCATTCTAGGAAGGTATCACCAATCATACACATTCTGATCTCCAATTGCATGGGAACATCATTCACTGGTATTGCTGAATCAATAATGGTATTTTTTTTTTTTTACGGATTTTGAAATCAAGTCATAATACAGCATGAACCGCATTATATTGGACATGATGGATTCATTTGTTGATTTATTTTGTTTCTTCCCTTGCGGTGGGATGATAAGGCAATATTAAGTTGGTTTCTCAGTGGCATACTTGTCAATCTAGCAGTTACATTAGTTTTATCTTAATATAAACACATGCCCAAGCTTCTATACAACTACAAAGAAATGAATGTGTCCTGTATGAAGTAAAAGTTCACAATCTGCAGGATTAAATCTAAAAAAATTAAAGAGGTCTTCTTTTTTTATATACAGTAAATAAATACCTAAGTAAAGTATTTGCGCAAACATAGTTGTGGAGAGAAAGTGTATGTTAATTATTTACAAATAAATAATACATCTGAACCATTCTAAGTATATCTCCAAGCTGAACAAAAGTAAATACTGAATATCCAATTATCAACAGTTTATTTCACTTATATCTGACAATCAATATGAAACATATTCTGGGAAATGTTTGTTAAAGATATAAATGAGCTATTTATATAAAATTAATATCAAATATAATATGTATAAACCTTATCCCAATTGTTAAAGTCAATGTAGTGATTCTGACAGGACATTAGAATGTCAAACATGCCAGTTAGTATGTAAAAGAGAGAATTGTGGTAAATAAGGTACAAAAAATCAGAAATGCAAAATAAATAAATAAATAAATAATTTCCTCACACGAATACCCTGATATTTCACATGTTTACATTGCTATGTTAGCATAACCATACTTAAGTGCTGTGGTGTATTTTATGACAAAGACAACAGTGAGCAAAGCTTGTCAACTCCACACCTTGAGTGTGCTCGTCTGTATTAACGGTTCAAACTGTATTATATTTAGTAGTGAAATGTAAACAAGAATTTTAAATTCTCAGCAAACAAATGCTACTAAACCTGGATAGCAGTGATTGGCTGAGAGTGCTCTGGGTGAGTTAGCCCAGCTCTTTCTGTATAATAAAATGTTTGACCTGGGTACACTTGGGGGAATAAAAATGAAACAAACACACCTTTTATCGTTCTCAAACAACTCAGATATGAGATGGAATGATGTCAACACCAAGAAGCAGATAAACTATGGGGAAGAACTCTATGATAGAATGCACAACCTAAAATGGCAGCCCAGGTTAAAATGGTATCCTTGATCTGATTGCAATATAAAATGTCTGTGACTCCAAACCGAGGTACAGATTTTGTTAAAGTAATACACATTCACGTTTCACGTTTTACCACTGATTTTATTTTATAAAATTTATATTTGTACTTTTTGCATTTCTTATTCTAAACCTATAATGAAGATTGTTAGACAAGGGACACTGTTTAATGTTTAATATCTGCAGTAGAAGAATGAATACAAATATCAATATTTTTTTAAATGTGCTGATTTTAATATTATATATTCATTTTAGGCACAGCTGCATTTGTGGCTTTAGTATGCTAGTAACACATCTTTAGTTTAAAATGTGGTTTGATTTACAATTATCAGAATTTTCTATGTATTATTAATATTTATGTAGCATGAAAAATAGACATAGCATTTAAAACAGTACTAGCAGGGTACTGCCAACTGACAAATTGATAAATCAAAGCCATGCTTGCTGAAGAAAAAAAAACATAAATATTAACATTTTAAAGAGACAGTTGAACTCAAAGCATTGAAAAGGTGGGAGGGATAGATTATACCATGAAAAATTGAACTACTATTAAACTAATTTTACATGTACCACCCCATTTAATTAAACTGGAAATAATTTGCTGCTTTATCTAACAGGCTATCAAGCATCCTGAGTTTCTGCATTATGAGATATGTCAAGGCAGTCAACTATCAGTGTCACCTCTTTTACACAGGGCCTTACTGTAGTGGTGAATCCACTTTCAGGAATGAAAACATACATTGTAATATTGAATAAATCTGATAAATGTGCACCCCAAACATCCCCCTTTATATTACATTGTATAAATAATGAATTTACAGAGAAAAGCCAAACATTGAGTGACATGATTGGGGGAGTAATTGTAAGTGTGGCAGCGTGAAGGGGGTGACAGTGTGTGTGTGGGAGGGGGAGGGGGCTGACAGATACATACGTGCATACACTGACACACATGCAGATAAACAGACAAACACACAATGACAGACCTGCAGATACACACAATATAACACATACAGATACATACATGTACACACTTGCTGATACACAAACACACATACAGATACACAGACACACTTAATGACAAACATTCAGATACACAGAATGATACAGATACAGTGACACACATACAGATATATAGGGACAAACACTGACACACATACATACAGACACATGCAGACAAACACACATAAAGATACACATAGACACAGATACACATACAGACACAGATACACAAACACACATATATACATACAGATACACAAACATGCAAAATGTGAATTTTTTTAGTCACCCTCCTGTTTCCTACCTTTTAGGTGCAGAAGGGTGACTTCCCTGGGGTCCAGTGGCTGGCTTAGGCTGATGGGAGTCAGAGCTCCCACTCTGAATCCCTCTCCTGCTGCGCGACGCTCTCCTCCTCGTCCCTCATCATCACAGGGGGCTCGGTTGTGCTATTAAAGAGCCACAGCGCTGACTGAGCCCCCTGGAAATAGATTTCAGCGGATGGCCCTAAAAGCATGGGTCACCTGATTAGTCCCTGAATAAGTGGCCCAGGCCTGCGTGCTACTAACACGTGATCACGGACATTAACTGTTCACCAGTGGGTAAATAAAGAAACACTATAGAGTTATGAATACAAAATGTGTATTCTTAACTCTACAGTCCCCGACTGAGCATTTAGGTTACCGGCACCACATGTAGGGTTCCTCGCAGCACTGGTCTCCATACTGCAATTTTGCCTCCTTGGCTGAGATCACAAATCCAATGCTTCTCAGAGGAAAGAAGTGGAAGGCTAGTGTGCTCATACTGCGAAATCCCACGCTGCATCAATCAGAGGCCATCTCTGATGAAATAGCAGAGTTTTACTCAACTATTTTGGAGGAAGCAACTCTAGTGACTGTCTGAGTGACAGCCACTAGAGGCATTTAAACCCTGCAGTGAAAACATTGCCGTTCTGTAGAACAGCAATGTTTTACACTGCAGGGTGAAAACAGGGTGGACATGGCAGTAACACTAATTCATTGAGATTATGTTGGGTGAGTAACTAAGTACTGTATATAACATTTCAGGTGTCTTGGGTCACTCTTGAGTTAAAATAATAGTAGACAGGAGAAGACAATTCAATATATCACATGGCGTTAAATTATTATTATTTTTTTAAAGCAGGAGAGCATGTGTAAGAAAGAACTATTTAACCTAGTGCATTTTGTTTCCAGGATTAACCAATAGGAGAACTGGGATCGTAATAGAAATTTGCATTTCATTTTTTTCCAACAATCTTTCCGTGAAATTCCAAACTCTGCAGCACCTACATTCATTAGTCATTTATATTTTTTAAAATGCATTCATGAAAACATAGGATAGAGCAAGCTTTTTCCATGAGAACATAATCACTTTATATGATAAATTAGAGTTGTTTAGACAAATATTGCTTACAAGAAAATTTATCCAGTTCATTGATCCAAAAACAAATACTTAAAGAACATTAGATCACCCTAATGAATATTGTTTGTAGTTATGTCCATTAAATAAAGTAATTAACGTGTTTTAAAATGACCAAGGGGTTTTTGTTGAGTGGATATGGTTCCTCAATTCCCTGTATCTAATATGTATGTCACAGATAACAAAGCAATTGCACTCTTATTTGATTAGGAGCTATGAATCAAACAAGACATGTAGCCATGCTGATTACAGTGAAATTTGGCAATCTGTGGTGCTTTATTTATGATTATTAAGATTTTAAGCTGGTTTTACTTATCCTTAACAAACTGACAGATGCATATACAGCTTCATTCATAAGATGGAAAAATATGTATGACTACATTTCTTATTATAATCACAAATCATTAATCTTTTTATTTACTTCTGTATATATGTATAAACTTCTTATATCCAGTGCTAACATGACAAAAATGACTACATTTATTTAAAGGGACACTCCACTGCCCAAATCCAAAGATAATATCACTGTATACTAGATATACCACTAAATGAAAACATGCATGTATTTAATTGTGCGTTTTTTGTTCTTTTAGAAGATATCTAAAAAAAATTAAAAAAAGCTTGCAAAAGCTGAAATTCCCTTAGTAATATCAAATAGTTACAATATCTTTCAAAACCATTTCTACTCAGCATGATTACTTTTATTAAGCACAGGATAGGCTTTAATTCATTAGTGAATATGGTGAGACCGAAAATACATTTTAGGTATTTAAAGAACACTAGGACAAAAAAAAAGTGACTGAAAAAACATTACTGGTAAAAGAAAAAAAGAATAAGTGGATGGATAGCCAGATAAACCATAGTAGTCCACAGATAAAAGCTAAAACTATCAAAGAATACTTGCAATAATACTTGCAAATTTACATAAACTGTGTATACAAAAGTGGCGGAATAAAGGAGAATGAACATATTACTTTGTATACAGGTTCAAATGAACAAGAGAGAGAAGGGAAAAAGAAATGGCTTCAAGTAAATCGGGAGGTAGGGATGAGGAGACAGTGGGAAAATGGCCAATAGGATAATAGATGAGGAACTGGTTATTTACAACTTAGGTTGTAAATAAAATGATCCAAGACACTCCTGGACCCATAACCACTACAGTGCACTAGTTATGGTGCTTGGAGTGCAACTTTAAAGGGACTCTCCAGTGCCAGGAAAACAACCTGTTCCTGGCACTGCTGGATCTTGCAGTGCCGCCCCTCCCTCCCTCCCACCCATCACCCCATGTAATTGAAGGGGTTAAAAACCCTTTAGCTACTTACCTGAATCCAGCGCCAATGTCCCTCAGCTCTGGGTCAGGCTCCGCCCATGCTCCTCCCTCCCCGACGTCAGCACACACATTAGACCTCCCCATAGGGAAGCATTATGGGGAAAATCTGACTATGGAGATCCATGAGGACATTCAGTGTCAGATAACGGACCAAAAGTCGGTCATGAATCCTGAAGTGCCCCCCAGTGGCTGTCTGATAGACAGCCACAGAGGGTAGACTTAGAGCTGCAATGTAAACAATTGCAAGTGCAATAGGGGCACAGCACCCAGACCACTTAAATTAGCTGAAGTGGTCAGGGTGCCTGGAGTGTCCCTTTAAGTATTGTGTGGGAATTTACCATACCCTATATCACATGATATAGTTACAAGACAGACTATTTCCTTTGCAAAGAGGGAATTCTAGTAGCTGATCTTGATGATCAGTCAAATGGAATGAGGAGCTACCCAAACTTTAAAGGGACACTATAGTTACAAAACAACTGTACCTTAACGGAGCAGTTTTGGTGTATAGATGACACCATTGCCATCTCAATGCACAATTCTTTGCCATTTAGGAGTTAATTCACTGTGTTTATGCAACCCCAGCCACACTTGGCTGCATATGACTTAATAAACACTACTTGTAAAGTGATATCTAATGTCTACACTTCCTTTATAGCACATTCTGTTTAATTTAGAATACCTTATCTCCTGCTCTGTTAATAGCTTGCTAGACACTGCAGGACCTTTAATTCGGGATTATTCCAGCTTCAGTGACTGAATAATCTACATTTTATTAAAGACAGGAGGTGAATATTTGCTGTAACCTTCTTTACTGAACCTCCCAGCAGCAAAGAAATAGTTAAACATATGAGAAAAAATCAACCAATCAGGATACATCTTGATATTTCTCTGTGAGGCTCCTCCCAACTCCTCTTTCTTGATGCAGCCAATCATAAGTGTAGTCAACCGTGTAAACTTGAGCGATTAATCAACAGTGTAAACCAGAACGGAACCAATACTGGAGACCAATGGAAACTCCCACCCTACCTGAGTAAAATGCTCTCCTCAGCTTTTCCCACCTCCTATAACCTCCGATCCAGTACCAGCACTTTATTTAGTCTACCTCAATACAAAAAGAAAGCGGCTCGATCCTCCTTCTCCTACAGAGCGCCGCAATTGTGGAACGACCTCCCGCACACTTTAAAATCTTCCCCTAGCCTAGAGTCCTTTAAGAGATCCCTCTCTGCATACCTCAAAACAGAATGCACATGTCATGGGTGATTATATATTTCCTACCTGTTCTATGTTAAACTTTGGTATATATTGTGTATTAATATTGTTTTTGTATTTTATTGTACCCTAATGTAACAGTGCAATGTTTTGTGGACCCAGGACATACTTGAAAACAAGAGAAATCTCAGTGTATCTTTCCTGGTAAAATATTTTATAAATAAAATAAATCAATAAATAGTCTTCGTAGCTCATGCAGATAAACCTCACACTAAAAAGACAGAGAAATATTGTGAAAGTATAGTAACTTGGACTGGGTGTCTGCAAGATATATACATACACAGATATACCCCATGGATATCACAAGTATAAAACCATTGCAAAATCTAAAATAGCCAGAACTAGGTAGATTAATAATCACCTAACCAGAGTAAACAGAAAACAGGAAGTTTAATATAAAGTCTTACGAGAATCCTAGAAAATAAGAATATACTTGACCTGAAAGTATCTGGAATGGGATACCAATAGGGTGGGAAAATATTTGCCTCCTGTCTTTAATAAAATTTAGATTATTCAGTCACTGAAGCTAAAATAATCCTGAATTTTATGGCAATACCGGAGGTTTCATATTTGCTGTTTTAAAGCGTGGAAACCAAAGAAAAAGAAGCATTGGACGATTGTTGAAAATAAAAGGTACGGAAGGTAGACTCTCTGGACCAATCAGCGGATGATAGAAAGTCTGCAAGAGATCCCCAAGCCATAAAGGTGGAAGAGGCGGCAGAACCTCTGACTGATTGAGCTCCAAAAGATGAATCTATACCAGCTAAAGCAAAAAGCCACTTAATCCAGCGGGCAATCGTGGGACAAGACATTGTCTTGTGTGGTTACACATATGAGATAGACAGGGGGCCCGTAGGGGTATGTAGAGGTGACGTAGTGTTGAACCCAACGAGCAATGCGGAGGCTTGGGCTTGATGGCTTGTCAGAAAAGTAAGGGTAAGTAATCATTAAGGAATTAGTTTTAGTGTGGCAAGAAATGTTGAAACGTACACCCTGGGGAGTGAAATCAATAGAATGGAAGTCAAATGCTTGAATATCAGACACTCTTCTAAAAGAAACTAAGCAGAGAAGAAGAGCTAACTTGTCCGACAGTTGTCGAAGAAAGAGTGCTTCGTTGGGTGGCCAAGCCTCCAAGAAGGACAAAACAAGAGAAGCATCCCAAAAGTGAGAATATTTTGGGGCAGCAGGTCGAACAAGACGAATGCCACGCAACAGTCTACAGATAGAGGGATGTTTACCCACTGCAGCATTGTCAATGGGGCCATGAGCTGCCGAAATTGCTGGACGAAACACATTAATAGATCTGTAGGATTTACCTTGATCGAAAAGAGAGGACAGAAAGTTCATAACATTAATCAAAGAAGCTAAAACAGGATCAATACCCCTTTCCAAACACCAGCAATGCCAAACTCGCCAAGCCGAGAGGTAAGAGCGTCTAGTCCAGGGGGCCCATGAGTCCCATAAAAGTTCTCTAGCAGTCTCCGAAAGTCCTGCAACATTCCAGGATCCCCTGAACCAGTCCAGGCCACTAGCTGGAGATGACCCTGCAATGCGAGAGGGTGAAAGTTGCCTGCAGGATCTTTGAGAAGAGTGTGGCAGGTAACAGTAGTGGGTAATCCACTGACATCTCCAAGAGATTGGGGAACCATGGTTGGGTACGCAACAATGGAGTCATCCGTGTTATTGTGGTCCCTAGAGTCCTGAGATGATGGAGAGTGCAAAGGATCATGTAGAACGGAGGGAAAGCATAAGCTCCGGTCTTTGGCCAAGATTGAAGGAAGACGTCAAAATTGGTATACCGTATATACTCGAGTATAAGCCGACCCGAATATAAGCCGAGGCCCCTAATTTTACCCCAAAAAACTGGGAAAACGTATTGACTTGAGTATAAGACTAGGGTGGGAAATGCAGCAGCTACTGGTAAATTTCTAAATAAAATTAGATCCTAAAAAAATTATATTAATTGAATATTTATTTACAGTGTGTGTATATGATGAATGCAGTGTGTGTGTATGAGTGCACAGTGTGTGTATGAGTGCGCAGTGTGTGTATGAGTGCGCAGTGTGTGTGTAGAGTGCAGTGTGTGAGTATGAGTGTGCAGTGTGTGAGTATGAGTGTGCAGTGTGTGTGTATGAATGCAGTGTGTGTGTGAATGCAGTGTGTGTGAATGCAGTGTGTGTGTGAATGCAGTGTGTGTGAATGCAGTGTGTGTGTGAATGCTGTGTGTGTATATGAGTGCAGTGTGTGTGTGAATGCTGTGTGTGTATATGAGTGCAGTGTGTGTGTGAATGCAGTGTGTGTGTGAGTGCAGTGTGTGTGTGAATGCTGTGTGTGTGAGTGCAGTGTGTGTGTGAATGCAGTGTGTGTGTGAATGCAGTGTGTGTGTGAATGCTGTGTGTGTATATGAGTGCAGTGTGTGTGTGATGCAGTGTGTGTTTGTGTTGCAGAGCCTTGGTGGGGGGGTGGGCATTTTTATAAAAAAAAATTTTTTATATTATTTTAATTTGTTTTGTTATATTATTATTATTTTTTTATTATTATTTATATTATTTTTTATATTATTTTTATTATTATTAATATATTATTATATTTATATATTTTGTTGTCCCCCCTCCCTGCTTGATACATGGCAGGGAGGGGGGCTCTCCTTCCCTGGTGGTCCAGTGGCATTGGCAGTTCAGTGGGGGGAGGAGGGGGGCTGGCAGCGAGCGCTTACCTCTCCTGCAGCTCCTGTCAGCTCTCTCCTCCTCTGCGCCGGTCCGTGCAGCTCTTCTCTCAGCTCACACTGTAAGTCTCGCGAGAGCCGCACTATGACCCCGCGGCTCTCGCGAGACTTACACTGGGAGCTGATCGAGGTGCTGCACGGACCGGCGCGGAGGAGGAGAGAGCTGGCAGGAGCTGCAGGAGAGGTAAGTTACAGCTCTGCCAGCCCCCAGTCTGTATTATGGCAATGTAAATTGCCATAATACAGACAGTGACTCGAATATAAGCCGAGTTGGGGTTTTTCAGCACAAAAAATGTGCTGAAAAACTCGGCTTATACTCGAGTATATACGGTAATTCTTTTGTGAGGTCTGAGAGCATTTTGGAATGGGATCCCCCTAAGCAATTCACGTATTGAACAGCTGAGATGTTGTCCATCCTCAGCACTAGGGAACAATTGTAAGAGTCCTTTGTGAAGCAGCGAACCGCAAACGAACCGGCAATCAACTCGAGGCAATTGATGTGCAGTGCACGTTCTGATGGGGACCAACGGCCACCGGGAGAGAGATCCGAGCATGATGCACCCCAGCCCAGAAGGCTGGATTCTAGCTCTAGGATATAATCTGGCTGCAAGCCGAAGATCGCTCTCCCATTCCACGCATCCATATGGTGTAGCCACCAGTTCAGTTTGAGTCGGACTTCGTCCGTCAAGTGATCTGTTTATTGTAAGATGCAGAGTGACGTAAAGAGCGAGTCTTCAGATGTTGCAATGCTCGATAATGTAAAGGAGTTGGGAAAATCGCCTGTATAGAGGCAGCGAGCAGTCCGATTATGCTAGCTAAGTCGCGAAGATGGATAGTCGAAGAGGCTAGAATTTTCCTAATGTCTTTTTTGATGTTCTTGATCTTTACTGAAGGGAGTTGTAGGATAGCCAAACGGAATCTATTTGGAATCCGAGGAATTAAACCATGTGAGACGGGGTGAGGACAGATTTTTAGACATTAATCATGAACCCCAAGTTCTGTAATAGAGCTGTGGTCATGTCTGTATGGAGGCGTAGAGTGCCTGGGTCCTGAGCCTTAATGAGGATATCGTCCAGATATATGATGGAGCGAATCCCCTGAGAGCGTAGCAAGGCCATGACAGGTTTCATCAGCTTGGAGTCCGAAGGGGATGCATGTGAACTGCCATAAATCTTGATGCCATCTGAACTGTAGGAAACAGCGATGTGGTTATAAGAACTGTGAGGTACACATCTTTCAAGTTAAAATGGGAGAACCAGTCTCCCTCGCAGAGTAGGTCTCACAGGAGATGGATATCCTCCATTTTGAAATGTTGGTAAACAATAAAATTGTTTAGGTCTTTCAGGTTGATAACTGGTCGAAAGTCTCCCGACTGTTTCCGGACCAGAAACATGTTGCTTATGAATCTGTGAGAGGACAGAGAACGTTCTATAGCACCCTTGGCAACAAGTTCGTTTAGCGCGGTCCCCAGGGTCGCATTGTCCTCTTGAGACATGTGCAGAGGAAGGGGGGGGAGACCCCTGTAGAGGTTCATTTGCAAAATCTATTTGGAAACCAGATACGGTTTGAAAGATCCATGGACAAAAACTGTTTGTGGTAGAAACGGGTATTGCCCTAATTCCATGCGTCTGATGGTCGAGGCCTGTAACCTGTGAAGGCAGCTCTGCCAGTCATTCGGTCCCTGTAGCGACCAGCTCTGCTGGAAAAATGCTGGGTTCTAAACACCCTGCGAAGGGACACTTGTGCCTTATTGAGGGAAGTAAACACGGATAACAGTCCTCTGGACCAAGTTCTTGGTGCCTATTTCTGCCAGTTTGGCATATATTTTATATAACACGGCTTTACGCCATTCAATTGAAATAGCTACATTGGCGTTGCCCAACAGGCATAACACTCTTTGTGCCCATTCACGCACCATGTGTGCGTCGAAATTGCCACCTGTTAGCGTCTTGTCAGCAATTATAAAAATCTGGATAAGTGGGCATGCTATATCCATCAGCTTGTCTTGTGTGGCTTTTCAGCCTATTTAGATGCCTTTGCGAGGATCTTTACCCATCCTAGTTAGAAAAGTGACCAGAAGAGGGGGATAAGCTTAGGGGTGACAGCCACCTTATCTGGGATTGTAGGCCATGGACATTCCGCCCTTAATTTGGCTCTAATCTCCTTTTCTAGTGGTTTACGAAGCCATAATCTGCAATATTTAAAGTGGGTTTGTAATGAGACAATTTAGCTGTCTTTTCTGGGGCCTTTGCCAGCAGAAGCACTGTCACCCTTCCAAGGGCGCTTACGTGGGGCTTCGTCATGGTCAGAGACCTTGGAATCATCAGAGTCAGACAATTGCGTGATGGTGGCAGTAGGAGTTGTCTGGTCATGAAACACTGCCAAGGATTGGGGATAGAGTCTGCAATTGCAGCTTGACACCAGGCCTTTAGTTCTGCTGACATTGCAGGTTCTGGTTGGTCTGACATAATGACCAGTAAAATAGTAGTGGGTTCACCACAGAATCAGTATACCAACGGGTATATAATTATTATTATTTTTTTTTAATATTTTTTATATTAACAAACTTGTCAAACAAAAGCAAAGGCAGGGGCTTTTCTTGTTTGAGTTCACCCAAATAAAAATATTCAGTCACCTTTAACCCCTTAAGGACCAAACTTCTGGAATAAAAGGGAATTATGACATGTCACACATGTCATGTGTCCTTAAGGGGTTAAAGGTGACTCAGGGTAGATAACTAAGGCTAAATGGTGTTGAAAAAACAAGGCATCAGTGGGGTTCATCCACAGTTATGGCAGTTAAACTGTCAGTCAATAAACAATTATTATGTTTATTATGGCAGTGTAACCTGTCTAATCAATAAACAAGGGGATCAACCTCAGAGGTAAGGCAAGAGGAGGTCAGCCTCAATAAAGAGGCCCGAGGGGGTGACCCTCAAAAAAGGAGGCAAGAGGGGGTCACCCTCTAATAGGCACAGAGCTGTGTATAGTATGAGGGCAAACTGAAATAAAAACAAAATAGACTATGATAAGCTAAGTGTTAACTAATAGTAACGGTATCAACAAAATAATGTACCAGCAGAGGGCATAGATCAATGGTTACTTAAAGGACCATTTTAGGCACCCAGACCACTTCAGCTTAATGAAGTGGTCTGGGTGCCAGGTCCTTCTAGGGTTAACCCATTTTTTCATAATTATAGCAGTTTCAGAGAAACTGCTATAATTATGAATGGGTTAAGCCTTCCCCCTAATCCTCTAGTGGCTGTCTCATTGACAGCCACTAGAGCGCTTGCGTTTCACTGTGATTTTCACAGTGAGAGCACGAGCGTTATAGGAAAGCATTGTAAATGCTTTCCTGGCGCGACCGGCTGAATGCGCGCCCAGCCTCTTGTCGCGCGTGCGCATTCAGCCGGCGGGGCGGATCGGAGGCGGAGAGGAGGAGGAGAGCTCTCCGCCCAGCGCTGGAAAAAGGTAAGTTATTACCCCTTTCCCCCTTCCAGAGCCGGGCGGGATGGGGACCCTGAGGGTGGGGGCACCCTCAGGGCACTATAGTGCCAGGAAAACGAGTATGTTTTCCTGGCACTATAGTGGTCCTTTAAGTTTTAACAGAGCTGCAATTTCGATCGGGCATGGAGCACAGAGCGGAGAGTTGTCATGAAAAGTGCGCAATAACAGGAAAACAAACCGCCGAACAAAAGATGGCCGCCGGCAATAAGGAGGAAGGCAGGACTGCGTGTCCATCAATGATGCGAACAAAGGGCTGTACAGAATAGGTCGCGGGCGTGACTACAACGGCCCGCAGCCACAGCAGTGGCGCGGCGTGATAACAACCTCACCAAAAATCATTTTTTAGTAAGGTACAAGTCTAAATAAATAGTTTGATATTAACTAAAATCACAGGGAAGGGACTGGACAGTGGGCTGACCTGAGAAAGGTAGGTGTCATAAAGGGCTTAGAGATAAAGTAAACACACAAATTAACTCATGTAACAACAGAAAGAGAAAAAAATAAATTAAAGGAGTAAAAGTAGCTATGGAAAACAAAATAATGCAGGTCAATAATATATATATAGAGAGAGAGCTATAATTGGAATAGACACACCTGGGAGGCAAGCAGCACAGAAAGAGGAGTTGGGAAAAGCCTCACAGACTAATATGTTCTAAGATGTGTCCTGATTGGTTAATTTTTTTCTCTATATGTTTAACTATTTCTTTGCTGCTGGGATGATTCAGTAAAAAAGGTTAAAGCAAATATGAAGCCTCCTGTCTTGCCATAAAATTAGAGTTCAATTTACAGAGCAGGAGATAAAAACTTTTAAAGTAAGTTACATCAGATTGAAAATGACCAATTTTGTTTTCATGCATGCTGTGTCAGTCACAGCCAAGGAAGGTATGGCTAGGGCTCTATAAACAGAAATAAAAGTGATTTAACCTCTAAATGGCATAGAATTGAGTAGTTAAACTTCAGAGGCATCACATATACACAAAAACTGCTTCATTAAGCTGAAGTTGGTTTGGCGCCTATAGTGTCCCTTTAAAATCATATTAATAACAGCAAAACATTAAACAAATGAATTTGATTCTCTCCTGTTTTGAGCTTTATAAATGTTGCTGCCAACAAGGACGTTTGTTCTGTGTAAATTGGTAAGCCAGATAATAACTCAAAATCTCTAACAGCATCTCTGTTTATCACACATCAGTACATGTCCCCAACTGATTTCAACCATGTTAAAAAAAAATAGATACTATTAATTGGCGCTTAAGCTATGTCAGTAAGCAATCGGCAGCATTTCAGTCTCTGGACATGCAGAATAACAGCCTGGCTCATTACTGATAATATGTACTAAAATGGCCAAGTTACTAAAATGCTTGACATTGACTAAAATGCTCACACACAATGCTTCCACACATCAAATTATTTGACTTATTAGTAAGAAGCAAATCTCATTTTAATAATGCGGTTGCCCATGGATTTGTTTTGCTCACTGAGCAAACCAGATCCCTAAGTGTCACACATAAAATAAATCTATATAGTTGTTCTGGAGGAACTGATTTCTCGAGATGTTAAGAATTACTTCTGCAAATGATGCAGATGCTGATTCAGCTAAATTTATAAATTGGGTTGAAAAGTTTGACATGCCGAATTAGATTGCACTATATAATGCATCACTAAGTAATTGATACATACATTATGTGCAAAGAGAGAACCAGGTTAACTGAACTGTAACTTTTTTTTGCATTATTGTCTAACTTAGCCTTTAGTATATTGCCAATTGAACCAATCTCTGAAAGAGCTTACTGGCTTTATTAGCTGAATAATAGCTCAGCTTGTTATAGCTTGGTGATTTTAGGAAACAAGAGAATGTGTAAGTACATTAGGAGTCTGTTTAAATCACTTGGAGGAAAATATTTTTGAAGTTTTATTTTATTCAAATTTGTTTCATAAAATCCAATTGTTCATGCATAAATGCTTAAAAACATTTGTAATATGAAAGTCCTTGAATGTAAAAGCACTTCACAAAGACATAATAGAGTGATGATGTATCCGTCCCAATGCGGTTTAACTATTTGAAGACCTATGGGGATTTGCATGGATATTATTGAACTTTCAAAGCCCGGGCTATGTAGTGTTTTGCATAACATATTAAGATTTCATATTTTGTTGACAAAGGCTGACACAAAGATATTTTCTCACTGTTAAAAAGCAATATTTACAAGAAAAAAATTTTTTTTTTCCAAAGGATAATTAAAAATGGATGCATGTAAATGTGTTCCATTTGAACCAATCAAATTAAAGCGTGCATAAATGCAATTCGCCTTCACTTAGCATCTATTTAAATAATTTTGATTTATCCTAGATTAAAAAAAAAAAAATCAGCTTCTCCTGCGGAATTTTCTACAAGTGTTCTTAGCTGCATTCTGATAAGTGAAACCAGCAAAATATGTACACAGTTATATTATTAAGAAGCACAGATCAGGAGTGTAAGCTCACAGGCTATCTACGTAAGTATTTTGTAATTGTATAGCGCTTCAATAGATAGATCTCCGCACACATGCAGGGCCCTCTCTTCTTTTTGTATTGGTTTGTGTATATTGTTCTGTATTTTCCCCCCATTGTACAGCGCTGCAGAATACGTTGGCACTTCATAAATGCTGGTAGTAATAATAAGCCTCCAAATCAATGACTGAACAGGAGAAAGAGTGCTGATTCAGCTACATTTATAAATTGGGTTGAAAAGTTTGACATGCCGAATTAGATTGCACTATATAATGCATCACTAAGTAATTGATACATACATTATGTGCAAAGAGAGAACCAGGTTAACTGAACTGTAACTTTTTTTTGTATTATTGTCTAACTTAGCCTTTAGTATATTGCCAATTAAAAAAGTAATCAGAAAAATGTTGGAGTAAGTTTGGGCTGTGGGTTAGAGGAGTCAAGACAGAATCTGTTTCTCATGAAAATGCGCTGTAACTTGTTTACATGAACAGGGACAGGAGCATAGTTCGGGACAAAGGGGGAAATGAATAGCCTCAAGAATCAAAATAATTTGGCACAAATCTGCTTGCTACTGCCAGAAACACAAGAAAGATCCTGCAAAATACTGCCAAGATCACCATGAAATTGACTTTCATAGGAAAATCATTGTGCAGGACAATAGGAATAACTAGGTTAGGTTATTTGACAAAAATGTAAGCTTCTTCTGCTCCCCCAGAAATGTAGGATGGTTTGTTGTTGTCTTTTTGAAATGCCTCTAACACTCTATTGTTAGGAACATTATACACACATACTCACACACTTACATTCACACACACACACACACACACACAAATTCATATAAACACATGCTCACATTTGTGTACATATATGAACAAACGTTTATACACACACACAATTATACACATACTCAAATTCATATACACACACATGCGTAGTCACATTCTCACATTGATATGCACATATTCACACACACACTGGGATCAGTAAAATTTGTACTGCTCTCACAGCTCTTGTTGTGGATCCAAATAATGATCCTCGTTATATTCAGAGGAAGCCCAAATTGTTATTACAAGTGCACTTGGAGAAGCGAGAATTAGACACCAGACACCTGTTGGTATTCAAAATAAGCCTCTGACGTTTTATTCATCATCTGGGTTTTATACATTAAAAAGTAGGTGCTTAAGTGCAAATACTCTTAGAACAGTAATAGGAAGGGAGTACAGATAAGGGACGAACGCCATGTACACATAACAAATAAGTTCCAAGGTAAGAAAGAAAAAAAGATTAGAGAAGAGACATCTTAGGTGGGAGCTCTCTCCTCCCGGAACTAGACATATATGGTCTTAAGTGTCGTTTAAGCATCAAGCATTTCCTGAGTCCAAGTTAGCCTATTTTAATATAGGATTTCATTATATGACACCTATAAGCTTGAGCCTTGGAATCAAGATAAGTTCTATCACAATCCCCTCTTTTGCTCCAAGGGTCACCCAAATGTCCAAGGTATTTCCAGGCCTGCTAGCCAAAGCCTGTGGGACTTTCATATATTGCTTCACCACGGTTCCCTTGGGCTGAGAGACCACCAGAATCAGCGGAGGAGAGTTCCTTCATTTGTTAGGCGAGGTAACATCATAAAACCCTTCCAAAGTCAGAGCTGGAATGTAAGTTAAGGTACGACGAACAGTAGGTTTGTTTTTACATAGAGAGGTTAGTAGACATGAGAAAAATCTAAAGATTAGAAAAATGGACATAATAACAAATATAGCTAATAGCAAAAAGTAAAAATTTTTCTTAATTAGTAAAGTCAATGGCTGCTCTATTCTCAAGGATTGCCTTCTTATTTGCCTGGTTGTCCATAAGTAGCTCTTCCACGGCCTGTGAAGTGGCATTTAAATCCTTTGCAAGGGAACAGGCTACAGCATTAATTACTCGGGTAGATATTTATGGGGTCTATGGGTATGTAGGTACTTCCTCAAGAGTGAGATGGGGGTAGGGACAACTATAAGACAAGATTTTATGGTGTTTTCAGTACTGAGGAGAGGGTTGAGGCAAAAGGAGGTTAAATTAAAAGCCTTTGCTATCTGCAATTATATATTTCCCTGCTATGCATAATTATCTTCTGGTCTGAAGTCAGAGTAGCATATCTGAACAGAGCATAAAATGGTAAAGGATAAGAACAGCTTCATGTCAGTGGATCATTCGGAGTGAATTGTTTACAGTGACTGGCGTATATCCACGTTGCTTTTCCTTCTAGTTTCACTGAGGTAGCCGTAGTCAAGAGCACTTGGAATGGATCGTCAAAGCATGGTTCAAGTCCTTTCCTCACATGCCTCTTTATCACCACCCAATCACCAGGCTGCAGTTTGTGAGTTGCAGAATCAGAGTCTGGATCTGGAATAGAATCAAAGACTTGTTTATGCACCCTGCCTAATCTTTGGTGTAGGGCCTGTACATAGGCAGTCATACTACCATGCTGCATCTGGAGGATCTGGGGAAAATAGAGGCCTGTCTTTGGGGCACATCCCAACAGTATCTCAAAAGGGGATAGGCCATGTCTAGAATTGGGTCTGAATCTCATAGAAAAGAGTGCTAGGGGAAGGCATTCAGTCCAGGGCTTCACAGTGTGATTTGCATGGCTTTTGCAATCTTGTTCTTTAAGGTGCCATTTGCCCTTTCTACTTTCCCACTACTCTGGGAGTGATAGGGGGTGTGGAAGGCCTGACTGATCCCTAAGGCTTTCCTAATTTCTTGCATTATTTCCCCAGTGAAATGGCTACCTCTGTCACTTTCAATCACTTCAGGTATTCCATATCTACATACCAGTTCCTTCAGAAGCTTACTTGCTGTGACCTTTGTTGTGGCTTTCAAAACTGAGTAGGCCTTAGGCCAACCTGAAAAGAGATCAATGCACACCAACACATATTCATACACTCCTACCTTAGGTAGTTGAATATAGTCTATCTGCAGTCTTTGAAACGGGTAAAGTGGCCTTGGTGTGCTTACTTGGTGTTTTGACAGCCTGTCCTGGATTGTTACTAGCACAAATCATGCAAACTTGGGTGTGTTTAGCTGCTACAACAGTAAATCCGGGTGCTACCCAATGGGTATTTACTTATGCTGTTCATGTGCATCTTGGATAGATGTGTAGGTCCATGGGCAATCTGGGCAATCATGGGGTACAACACTCATGGCAAACACAGTCTTTTACCTTTCCTCCACATTCTGTCATCATCAGGTTCTGCATCTTGTTTCCTCCAGAGGTCATGTTCTTCCTTGCTTGCCTGTCTTTGTATCTCAACAGTATATTGTAGTCAACAGCGTCATCTGTAAGAACAACTTGTAGGAAGGTATTACCTGTAGAGGGATGAACTTGAATTGCTGCTTGCTTGGCAGCTTCGTCTTTGTGGTTTCCTCTTGAGATTTCATCTGTGATCTTCACGTGAGCTGCCACCTTGATGATGCCTACTTGAGTGGGTAGCAGGATAGCATTCATAAGTGCACTCATGGCTTCAGAGTTCTTGATTGGAGATCCTGCTGAGGTGAGAAAATTACAGGCCCGCCATATAGGGCCAAAATCATTAGTGAAAAGATAATGCCATGGTCTCAGATGTAATTAGATCATGGGACACTAGATAATTTTCATAATGTTCATTAAGAAAATATATATAAATATATACACACATATTTATATATAAATGCCAAATTATATAGATATTAATAAATGTGTATATTGGCTTTTTTATCATTCTCTTGGCTGTTGCATATTTCTTTGAATGTAAAAAGTAATGAAAATAGGACGGCATCTATCACAATTGAAAAGTATGAAAAAAGTCCACTTTTTGCTTCAGTTCTCTTTTTTCAATAGGAAGTGCTTATTTGAATAAGATGACATTTGGCTTAACTGCATCTCCAAACTATTTTCAGTCTTATTATTTACAGGAATAAGTATGTGATTACTTACAAGTGAAATCAAATCTAGCAGTTTCACATCTCAGTGAATTTCTGCAGACTTAGGGCAATTTGATTTCTTCCAAAGAATGCTCCACTTATGACATACTGTGCTCTGGATTTATTTAATGTAATGTTTTAATGTGAAGCATTAAGCTTGGTTTGTTTGTGAGCTTCCTTATGGAAATATGTTCTGATTTATAAAAGATTATAAATATGAACAATCTATAATACGTATTTTATAAATGCATAACATAGATGATCTTTACAATGTCTAGAATTTTCATGAAAGTGAAGAGAAAGTGGGATGCAGCTTTTACACTAACAGAAAACTCTTTAACCTACCGATTCAGACTTTTTCCTTTCGGTGAGGTAGATCATTAAAAAATAACAGCATAGCCTTACAGAAGTCGGGAATAGTTTCCTTTGTCCAACAGGCTTATTCACTAAAGTAGACATTCAGACATTCAAAGTGGATTCAAATTGAATGTTAAGGGTTACTGTAATCCTTCTTCATCTTTTCATTTTTTTTACCTAAAATTTAGCCCTATTGGGCATTGCTATAAGGTTCCTCCCCATGAAATTGAAATGAAGTTTAAATTTACCTGAAATCAAGAACCGGGCAAAGCTCCCAGGGCTGACCTCGCTCCTCCTTTTAATGTCACAGGGGGTCCCGCACAGTCCAATCACAGGCTTCTCATATAGGGAAGGGAGGTAAGGAGAGAGGGTGGACAGAGGGAAGGAGTAAAAAAAACAAAGTCCAAAAGAAATGCAGGGAAGTGGGGAGGACTTAATAAAAGAAGGGAGGGAGAGATGGAGCCCAGTGTGTTGGGGGTGCAGCTCTCCTCTGCCGGCCAATGCAGGGCTAGTGCTATCCAAGTGCCAGCCCTGCAATGTGCTTTCACAGACCGGAGGGGAGATCAGAGTTCTCCCTCCCAGGTCCACAGGCACTTTGCTGGCAGCCGGCAGGGGAGGGAGGACCCAGGAGCACGGAGAGTTGCTGCGGTTACCATGGCAACACTCCAGAAAAGGCCTCCCTACCCTCCTTACCACACATTCACACACTGCCCCCATACACACACTGCCCCTCATACACACACTGCCCCCAAATACACACACACTGCCCCCACATACACATACTGCCCCCGCACACACACTGCCCCCCACACACACACACTGCCCCCACATACACACACTGCCCCCATACACATACACTGACCCAATCACACCCTGCCCCATACAAACACTGCACCCCACACACACACTGCCCCCACATACACACACTGCCCCCCATACACACATTTTCCCACACAAACATACACTGCCCCATACACATTTTGTCTCACACACATTGCCCCACATACACATACACTGCCCCCTTCACACACACACACTGCCTCCCACACACACACTGTACCCTTGACATACACTGCCACCCTCAGACACACTGCAACCTTCACACACACACTGCACCGCTCACACACTGTCCCCCCCACACACATACACACACATAAACTGCTCCCCCTACACACACTGCACTTTTGACATTCACTGTCACAAACACACACACACACACACTGCAACCTTCACACACACACACACTGCCCCCCCCACACACGATGTACCCTTGACATACACTGCCACCCTCAGACACATTGCAACCTTCACACACTGTCCCCCTCACACACACACACACACATAAACTGTCCCCCTAGACACACTGCACTTCTGACATACACTGTCTCACACACACACACACACACACACACACACTGCAACCTTCACATACACACTGTTTACACACACTCACTGTCCCCTTCACACACAGACACACTGCACTACACCTCCCACACACACACACACTGAACCTTTCACACACACTGCACCCCTCGCACATTGCACCACTCACACACAGCACTGCTCCTATGCCCTACTACAGCCCCATATCCCAGCAGACCCCACGTAAGTTGTCAAACTGTTCTTAAATGGTTTGACTACTTACTCTCGGAGGGGGTCCCGGCACTCCTGGCACCATAACCACTACACAGAGCTGTAGTGGTTATTGTGCAAGGATTATTTATTTAAATAATCTACAAGTGTCCATCTCCGAGATCAGGCTTTGGATCCACCCCTGGGTCATGGTGGCAGAAGTAACCCTTTAAGGTCAAAGTAACTGAACTGAAAGATGAACTGGGGGATTTGTTCTGCTATTTTAACTTTAACTTTGAAATTCACTTGAATTCAAAATGAATTTCAGATTTTAGGCCAAAGCTGCCAAATTGAAGCATGGCTGACTTGGATAATTCAATCCAATTCAACTATTTTATATTTTAAATTTAGTTTGAGTTTATGCTGAATTCTTGAATTCTTAAATTTAGCGAATAACCATGTTGGAATTCACTTTAGATTCCAGACAATACTCACATTTGTGAATAACCTTGTGAGTATGTCATAGGGAATCTCATCTTCCCTTCCAAGGAAACTGAAATATTCTTTGTAATAATGCACCTTAAAAAATAGTCAATAAATATGTCCTGCAAGGACTAATTGTTTTTGCAAGTTTACAAATCAACAGAATGCTATAAATAGTATTATAGTGTGTTACATAATATACCAATATTTTCATTTTTAAATTAGATGTCTCAAATGTAGATGCAAAGCATATAAAGATATTAGATACATTTTTCCCCTTACAATATTTTTAATAAAAAGCGTACTTAATTATGGATCACAGATTTCATGACTGCAAGGCTACTATTTGATTATTTGATGAAAAATTTCACATTGTAGAGAAACTTTAGGCTGCGAATCTAAGCAGGAGATATAATGGGCTCAAGGTGTACAAAGTACAGGAAATAATTCCACATCAATACAGTATATGCCGAGGTTTGTTGCATGATTATTGAAGCATCACATCAAAATGAGTTATGAACCTGTCAATGAAAGCAGCATCATGGGATTGAGGTACAAGATATTTTAGGCAATATGCCTAATCAGCCTTGGACCTGAATCTGCATATATTTGAAGTTATACACCTGGTTTATGTCATGCTGATATTAAACTGACAGCTGCTTCTGAATTATGCACTCTCTAAAATGAAATTTAGCCGAGGAGTGGACTAAAACCAGTTTGGTTTATCAGGCTTGTCATAAATCAAACCCAAACACTGTCAAAAGGAGACCACGTCAACATTTCAAAAATGAGACACATCAACACTCACCGGCGCAATCAGGACAAACCAGATTCTGAATTCCGTTGAGCCATTCTAATTTTTTCTGTATTTATTTATTGTTATCAGGACCTGTTACACCAAGATCTATTGGGCATTATATTCTCAAGAAATGTAAGACAATATCTGAAAGGCTCCCCTCATAATCTTTGGGACCATAAACACTTTCATTAGGTTCCTCCGAAAGGTATCATTACATATAATGGGACGAGTGCTACGATCTAGATTTCCCTTAGAGCATAATAAACCAAACTAAACCTGAATTGAGTATTGAAGCTTTTTAGTGTCAATGCCAATTCCTCTCCGGAGTTATTTCTTTGGACAATCAAAGCACCATGTAGGTAAAATATTTCAGATTTTAGTGTCTTATTTATTTTACTTTTTAGTTTTGAAGATTTATCATCTGGGTGACTGGTACTCTAACTATGTTATTATCCAGCATATAAATCTGCAGAAAAGCAGCGGATATGTGAAAACATGTTCGCTCCATGTGAGAGCTTTCATTCAAATGTGCAGCAAACTGGCATCAATTATAAAGCAACCATTTTTAAACACTTTGCACCACTGAGCTAATTGAAGTCCCTATGTTGTATTATGACATCTCGGGGAAACAATACACTAGTACCATTCAGAATTGTCACAACAAACAAATTTCTATGTCAAAATCAGGAGCACAAACAATCTCAATAAATTGCTGGTTATAAAAGTGTATCTAATTCACTATCAGCATTTAATACCCAGATAAAAATAAAGCAATTAGCTACCTGTGAATACCATTTAAAAACATCAAATCAAACCCAGCGAGATACATATAAGTACTTGGAAGAGCAATCTATTTCATTCTGTAGAATTACTAGGCCATGTTGATTACTTTCTAAAGAATTCACAGTAATGTGGCTTGGAAGTATATACACATGTATTCTGTAATGTTGAGATTCTTTGTGGATGTTCAAGAAATATCTTTTAGATATGTAATGCTGTTGACCCAGTTGGCAATCAAATAATTAAACATTTTATGTTGTATTTCTCATTCCGGAACAGCTTAACTAGACTAAATTATGAGTGGGACAATTTAAGGAAACCATATTTCAGACATCAGAAAAAAACACTCATTTTGCTGGGGAGGATGAATGATGACCAAATCAAATTTAGGAATTTAAATTGGACTATAAACATTAAAAATAGCCACATAACCATTAGTTATGATTACTTAAAGGGGTAGGCAACCATGGGCACTCCAGATGTTGTGGACTACATCCGCCATGATGCTGTGCCAGCATTATGACTGAAAGAGCATTATAGGAGATGTAGTCCACAAGACCTGGAGTGCCAAAGGTTGCATATACATGTCTTACACCATGATTATGACCTATGATTTACACCAAAAAGTGTTAAATATTATGAGAGCAACCTATTTCTATATTAGGATTTGTGTATTTTCATGAAGGTTACTAAACGTTTCAGCCTTCTTTGGGCCTCATCAACAAGGTCTAGCTGATACCCCAGGCACAGTGAGCCTATCCAACTCCTATCAGTAACAGCACTGTGCATGCTGGGACCTCAGTGATCCCAATATATACTGGTTATCTAAGAGTGATAGGCATGTTTAGTTAATGCCAGATTTGTGTAGAATTTGTTTTGCTTTTTGAAAACTTTAGAGCTTTGACACTGGAAAAATTATATTGGTGGATCTCTAACATATATATGTCCAGGACGCTTACTGGTGATTTGGTCTGGCCAGTATACGAATCTGGTTTCCTGGTTTTAAGGCAGTGGCTATACCATTTCCCATCCTTGCAGGGTTGTATTTGTTAGCAGTTTGTGCGTTTAAAACATTTTTTGGGGGCGGAGCCAAGCCAGCAAGCTGAGAGGACGCAAGAAAGCTGGGCTCCTGCTCTTCTTGCTGATTTCTTACAAACACTCGCCAAACTAGCGAAGCCAAGCAAACCAGGGTACACTGCCTAAGTCAGGGGTGAACTGGTGATCAGCCCGATACCAGAATCGAGTGTGTTGGTGAACGAGAGCCCAAGATGGATAGCTGTGGCCTACTGAAGACGAAACTGACTGCTGCTGCTGTATGCTGGATGCTGCCCACCACTCCCTTGCCCAAGGTAAGACTCAGGGTAAGACTACACTTTAGTTTTTTTTTATTCCCCTCCTCTCCTTGTCCAAACACTGGAGGCACAGACCCACTGCTGCCCTGCACCCCCCCCCCCACACCCCCTGGACCAATTGTTGTGGATCAGAATGACTTGGAGAAGCGAGAATTAGACACCAGACACCTGTTGGTATTCAAAATAAGCCTCTGATGTTTTATTCATCAGCTGGGTTTTATACATTAAAAAGTAAGTGCTTACGTGCACATACTCTTAGAACAGTAATAGGAAGAGAGTACAGATAAGACATAGGGATGAGTGTCATGTACACATAACAAATAAGTTTCAAGGTAAGAGAGAACAAAATGATTAGAGCAGAGACATCTTAGGTGGGGGCTCTCTGCTCCCGGAACTTAGACATATATGGTCTTAAGAGTTGTTTAAGCATCAAGCATTTCCTGAGTCCAAGTTAGCCAATTTTAATATAGGATATCATTATATGACACCTATAATCTTGAGCCTTGGAATCAAGATAAATTCTATCATAATCCCCTCTTTTGATCCAAGGGTCACCCAAATGTCCAAGGTATATCCAGGCCTGCTAGCCAAAGCCTGTGGGACTTTCATTTATTGCTTCACCACGGTTCCCTTGGACTGAGAGACCACCAGAATCAGCAGAGGAGAGATCCTTCATTTGTTAGGTTATCCCGGTCCAGCCCTGACGGGCAACCTCCCTGCCCGGGCCTCTGGGGTAGAATCTAGTGAGCAGAGAGAGGCGACGCAGCCAGGCAATATGGCCGCCGCCACATGTACTCGAGACATAGAGAAAACCGACCTTGAAGCCAGACTAGACAAGCTTTTTGCCAGATTTTGGAGGAAGATAGCAAGCTGGGAGCAACAAGCCAAGATACACAGGGTCGCCACCGTGGTGCCGGTGAACCCCCAACACGAGCGCATACCTCCGCTTGTAAACAAAGCATGCAAATGGCCCCAGGGGCGGCAAAAAGGAAGAACCAGACAAGTCAAGAGACTACAACTGACAAAGGCGGCGACCCACCCACGCAAGCGTCAGGTGACACTAAACCTACCTGGGAAACAGCTGTGGCACACTGAATCAATCCAGGACCAGACGCAGCTGAGGTATCCCTGGCAGACTGCACCACACCTTTTAAGCCAATGCCAGCAAGCTGCAGACCCTCGCCCGGGTATGCCCCAGAGGAGACACCACCACCCGCTGCACACCGCCCCACAAGGCTCCCCTCAAGCTAGCAAGACTGCCTCACCGGAATGGGGCTCGGAACTCGCCACTACAAAAACCTCCTGCAGTGTACAGAGCGGCTGGAAACACAATAGCGGGATAGCAGAGCAGCCGGAACCCAGCAAAAGACCACCAAGCGGTATTGGATGACTTATCCTGACAGTACCAAGTAGCGCAGAGACTGGGCTTCTTTTATAATTTTTTTTTTCTTTCATTTTTTCTCTTCATTCTACAAATTTACATTAGCCCACTGTTGAATGACTCTGAGATGCATAACTGCGCTGCTCTACTCTTATTGTTATAATTACTGTTTCTACTTGAACTGTCTATGCCTCATAGAAATGCCCAGTAATAGAATTTCACATGTAATTAAGAAAATGTCACACACACCATGCCGACTAGCTGACACATCCACATTGATAATGTCGGCAATCAACCTACGCTGTGCTTCATGCTATTTAACCATCCAACCCCCTAGATCAGTGATGGCGAACCTTTTTGAGCCCGAGTGCCCAAACCGTAATACATGCCAAAAATTTTTTCCTCAAAGTGCCAAAACACCAATTAAACCTGAATACTGAGGTTTAAGTTTAGAAAAAACAACTCATACAGTTGTCCGAACTAATTAACATCTCTGTGTGTATATTAAGCAGTTTGTGTGTATTTAGCAGACTGCTGAATTCACACACAGACTGCTGAGTACACAGTCTGCTGAATACACACACAGACTGCTAAATACACACACACACACAGACTGCCGAGTACACACACACACAGACTGCTAAATACACACACACACACACACACACACATAGACTGCTAAATACACACACACAGACTGCTGAGTACACACACATACTGCTGAGTACACACACAGACAGACTGCTGAGTACACACACACACAGACTGCTGAGTACACACACACAGACTCCTAAATACACACACACAGACTGCTGAGTACACACACACACACACACACACATACTGCTGAGTACACACACAGACAGACTGCTGAGTACACACACACAGACAGACTGCTGAGTACACACACACAGACAGACTGCTGAGTGATACACACAGACAGACTGCTGAGTGTACACACACTGCATTGAGGGGTACAGTGTATGTGTTTGTGTGTGGGGTGATGTGTTTGTGTGTAGGGTGATGTGTGTGTGTGTCTGTGTGTGTGTGGGGTGATGTGTGTGTGTGGGGTGATGTGATGTATTAAGGGTCAGTTTTAGGACCCGCTTAGGGGGCTCTCCCTTGACGTTGGCAGGCGGGCATTCCCTCCAATGGCCATTGGAGTAACTAAATGACCTCCATTTGTTTTAAATATACATAGGGATTAAGGAGAGAGTGCAGGTAACTTGTTTTTATTTGGTTTTTACTAAATATTGGGGCTGATGTGTTTTGTAGTCATTGCTGCCGCCCAGGAATGAGGGGACTGAGCGCAGGACTTATCTTTCTGTATTTATAATTATAAAACCCAGTCTCACTGTAATATTTTCTGAGACCATCCTAAACTGATATTTTGTTGATGTAAGATGAATTCTGAAAACACACTTATTCAACATTTTCATTCTTAGATTTGCCATTTCTGTACTGCGTTTAGCATATTATTCAAAGTGAACTTGGACTGAATACAATAAAAACATTCATTGAAAATATGCATCTAGTTTGTAACGAATATTGCTAGAGGAACTGAATGTGCTCTATTATCTAATGTTTTGACATTGCTCACAAGGGTGCACAGCAATTAAGTAAATAAAATGCTGGTTTGTGTTTTATCAGTTGTTGAAATATTTCTGTGACATTTTCCCACAAAATTCCCTATTATTATTATTGGTTTCTTTGATCAAACATTTTATATTTTGTTTCCATAAACGACTGTTTGCCATGATTGTTAAAACAATAGTAGATCAATTCTATGGCAAATATCTAAAAATAAAATAAGTAGTAGAAAATTTTAATTTTTTAACAACTGCTCCAAAATTTTAGTCCTGTTTTAATCTGCAATAAAACATGTCTGTAAGTTGTAATAGCCTAACAGTTAGAAGACATATTGTTTACCAGTTCTAGTTCTGATTGCAAGCAAGTTCTACTCATGTGCTAGCAAAGGACACAAGATGAGTCATTTTTTTTTTTAATATTTACTTTTGATGCCAGTGAATTCCATGAAGAGCTAATATTATTTAGACTCCAGGACATGCTTGAAAACTAGCAGAAAAGCTATATATGTGTTTTATTTATATATTGGCAAGACTAGCAACATACATACAGGGTTATTTACTAAAGTGAGTATTCAAAGTGAATTTAAAGATCAATTTAAATTTAAGACCAAAGTAGCTATGCTGGAAGAATAGCTGAGAAATTTTCCATTCTGCTATTTTGATCTCGTTGGATTCACCTAGACTTCTCCTATTAGTGAATAACCCTGACAGTGAATTATGACAAGTCTTGGACATGTAATGCATTTCATAATTTTATCCATTTAACATATTACTCAGAGTTACTACAGTTTTTAACAAGGATTTGTCTTGCATAAAGCAAGATGAATATAAAGGTTCATGTTGCTTCAATAACCAGAAAGGATGTCTCCATTAAATTTTAGAGATCATGGGTTTTCCAAGTAGAATGAGGAGTCTGTTATCATGGAACTGAGGTCTGAATAAAAAATATTGTTCTTCAAACTCACCACTGCCAACAATATTTATGCTTCAATCAGGTCTGCATTTACATCATGAGCACCTGTAGGCACAGAATTCTCCAGGGAGAGGCATAGGAGGTGCAGGCAAACAGGAAGATGAGCCTCTCCTCCGCATTCATTATAGACTCTAACGGAGCAAGTTGGGAAGACGTAAGACACTGAGAAGGAGATAACAGTAGTCAAGGACAGTGGCATGATTTAGTGATTGATTGAACATGAGTTGTGAAGGAGAGGTTTGATTTAAAGAGAACACCTAGGCAGCAATCCTGTGAGGCAGAGTGGACAGTATTGCTATTTACTTGAATGGAAACAGACAATGGAGTATCAACAAACACAATGATAGGTCGCGCTAAAAAAGTGAAAGGATAAATATAAATATAAATAAAATAGTAAATGATAGAAAAATTATAAAAATATATATATATAGATTTACTCACATATAAAAAAGGCAAATAGAGAATAAAAGATAAAAATGTACATAAAAGTCCCAATATATGGTAAAATACTTGTAAGTTCCAATGTATGGTAAGATTCTTGTAAGTTCCAATAGAATAATGCAGGCTTGATGATGAAATCAATGAGAAGTTTAGATCTTCTATAGCTGGGGGAATCTTGACTCAATGTCGAACATATAAGTAGAAGAAAAAGAGAACTCCAATAGTGTAATTCTGTGATGAAATTGATAAAATAAGAAGTAAGGGAGGTATTTCACTCACCTATCCAAGAGCGTGTACTCGCTCTAGTGTAGTTGGCATTCAGTGGCGTTGACCCCCCACTTTCGGGATATAGGTGTGAATGATTCCTCGGTATGAAAAGAGAGGTAGAAACCAAATATAGTGCTCACTGTATAATAACAAGTAAGTCAGAGAAGTAAAAGGCGTACTTACATTTATCTGAGCAGGGTATACTGCTCAGTTTAATGGCGTAGGTGGTACAATCCCCACTTAGGATTCTTTGAACGATGGTCTGCTCCAAAGTAACGTGTAACCAGGTTAAAAAATAAATAAAAATAAAATAAAAGGTATATGGCAAATAAATAGTAAAAAGGCCAATATTCCTTTATTAATACAGTAAAAATATATAGCAATAGCCAAAATGCGTTTCGCCACACAGGGCTTTATCAATTGGCAATAATGGGTATTAACCTGGTACATAGAAGTTTATATAAACTTAGGAGATACATGGTTATTTGAATTTTGGCGCCAAAATGACGTCATCATTACAGTGAGAATATAATAAAAATATTAAAAAACATAAATATAATAAGAACATGGATATATGATTAAAAGTACAACTCAAAACTTTATAAATTTTTCAAAAACGAGTGTTTATGGTAGTACTTGAAAATAGAATAGATTGTCATGTGATCGCGAGCTGCCGCGATCACATGGTGTATCCCAATGCTTGTTGGGAAATATAGTATTCTACTAAGCGTACAGGGAGACCGGAAAGAGGAAGAGGAGCACGTGATCGCGATCACTCGCGGTCACGTGATTGGGAATAGGATAGATGAGGAGTGGCACGTGACCCTACGCGGTCACGTGATGGAGAGGAGGCTTATGGGGAATGTAGTAGCAGGACGGAGGTCGGCTACAGAAGGCACGTCTCCGTCCTGTGCCGGCAAGTGTATGTATGAGGCACGTGATCGCCGACGCGGTCACGTGTCTAGGCGCCGAGCACCATGGGAAATGTAGTGCCTAACGGGGCACAACCCAGATAAGGGGAAAATAAAGAAAAAAAAAAAAACGTGGTATAAAAGCAGAGAATATGTATAAAGAGAGTCTAGATATCAGCAGGAAAAGTAGAAGTATGACTGCAGAAAAAGAAGAGGAGGAAATAAAAGACTAAAAGAGACTAATAAAATGTATAAACAATATAGGAGTAAAATGTATATAAAAGTAAATATAAATATAAAGGGAGAAAAAAGAAAAGGAGAGAAAAAAATAGAGATATAAAACAAAGAGATGTATGGATATGTAAAGCATACTATGTGGAAAAGAAATAAAATGGAAAGAATGGAAAGTAAGAGATTAAAATGAATAGAAGATGTGTTAATACATAGAAGGAGGGTGAATAAAGGGCTAATTAAAAGGAAATACATAAATAGTCGGACATATAAATCAAAAAGGAAAAGTGGAGATATTAAAATGACTGAAGTATTGAAAAGTATTTAATGGTGGAAGAAAATAATAAAAATAGTTTTTATAAGAAGTTAAAAAGGTCGAATTCGGCGTTAAGTCCTTCTGGAGCAAGAGTTTTCAATTGGAAAACCCAGTACATTTCCCTTTTTCCTAAAATGTTTGTGATGTCTCCACCTCTCCAAGGAAGGGTAACTTGTTCTATCCCTGTTGCTTTTAAAAGAGTCGGGTCTTTATTGTGGCTGATAAAATGTTTGGAGACTGAGTGTTTATCATAGCCTCTCTTAATGTTACGGCAGTGTTCTGCCAGTCTCACTTTAAGACATCTTTTGGTCATGCCCACGTATTGTAATCCACATGGGCATTCTAAAAGGTATATAACGCCTTTAGTGTTACATCCAATGAAATCTTTAATGGGGTAGGAGATTTTTGTTCTAGTGGAAGAGAAGTGAGTAGTTTTTGAGTTTGTAGTACCTTTTGTGGTTCTGCACACGATACATTTATTACACTTAAAGAACCCTTTAGGTTTAGATAAAAAATGTTCATTGTGATGAACGTTTTTTTTAGTGTAATTTCTAGTTAAAATTGATCTGAAATTAGGGGCTCCTCTAAAAATAACATTGGGTTTGTCTGGAACTTGATCCTTTAAAAGGTCGTCCTGTTTCAAAATGTGCCAATGTTTGTTTATGATTTTTTTTAAAATTTTATTTTTATTATTAAAATCTAAAATAATAGGGAGTTGTGGAAGGTCTCCTTTTTTAGCTTTGTATTTTAAAAGCTCCTTTCTTTCCTTCTCTTTTACCACCTCTAACGCTTTGTTTAGTTTACTTGCTTCATAATTTTTTTCTAAAAACATATTTTTTAATGAGGTAGACTGAGCATCAAAATCGGCAGTTGTTGAACAATTACGGTGGAGGCGGAGAAATTGGCTTTTTGGGATGCCGTCCAACCAAGGTTTATAATGACAGCTTGTTTGGTCTATTATTGTATTGGTGCAGACCTCTTTAAAAAAAGTTTTAGTTCGAATACTTCCATCTTGAATAAAAATATTTAAATCTAGAAAGTTGACTGACACATTACTAAAATCTGATGTTAAAACAATACCTCTATCGTTGGTGTTTAAGTGATCTAAAAACAATTTAAGAGACGTATCAGAGCCTTGCCAAATAAAAAACAAATCATCAATGTAGCGAAAGTATGAGACCAGGTTGCCCGCCAGCCGTGATCACCCCAGACGGCAGAAGACTCCCAGTCTGCCATGAAGAGGTTGGCATAGCTGGGGGCAAACCTGGTTCCCATAGCTGTACCCTTCTTTTGTATATAAAATGAATCAAAGAACCAGAAGTAGTTGTTGGTGAGTATGATGTTGATACCTTGTATAATAAAATCTATTTGAGAATTTGGTATTAAACCACTTTGTCTTAAAATCCTTTCAACTGCTTGGCAACCAATATTGTGGGGAATTATGGTGTACAATGATTGCACATCACAAGTTACTAACATGTAATCATGGCACCAATTAAAATCACTTAAAAAAGATAAAAGAGTAAGAGAATCTTTCAAATATGACTTAGTTTCTTTGACAAAAGGTTGTAATAAAATATCAATATATTCGGAAAGATTAGATAAAACAGAATTAATACCAGATACTATGGGTCTTCCAGGGGGTTCTGTTGCATTTTTATGTATTTTGGGGAGAAAATAAATTACTGGAATTTTGGGATAAAGGATATTAAGGTAGTCAAATTCTTGTTTGGTTAAAATACCCTTATCCAATCCTTTTTGTAGGAATTCATTTAAAGTCTCTTTAATATTGGAGGTGGGGTCGGAGGATAATTTATTATATATCTCCGAGTCGTTAAGTTGACGAACCAGGTTTGCCCCCAGCTATGCCAACCTCTTCATGGCAGACTGGGAGTCTTCTGCCGTCTGGGGTGATCACGGCTGGCGGGCAAACCTGGTCTCATACTTTCGCTACATTGATGATTTGTTTTTTATTTGGCAAGGCTCTGATACGTCTCTTAAATTGTTTTTAGATCACTTAAACACCAACGATAGAGGTATTGTTCTAACATCAGATTTTAGTAATGTGTCAGTCAACTTTCTAGATTTAAATATTTTTATTCAAGATGGAAGTATTCGAACTAAAACATTTTTTAAAGAGGTCTGCACCAATACAATAATAGACCAAACAAGCTGTCATTATAAACCTTGGTTGGATGGCATCCCAAAAAGCCAATTTCTCCGCCTCCACCGTAATTGTTCAACAACTGCCGATTTTGATGCTCAGTCTACCTCATTAAAAAATATGTTTTTAGAAAAAAATTATGAAGCAAGTAAACTAAACAAAGCGTTAGAGGTGGTAAAAGAGAAGGAAAGAAAGGAGCTTTTAAAATACAAAGCTAAAAAAGGAGACCTTCCACAACTCCCTATTATTTTAGATTTTAATAATAAAAATAAAATTTTAAAAAAAATCATAAACAAACATTGGCACATTTTGAAACAGGACGACCTTTTAAAGGATCAAGTTCCAGACAAACCCAATGTTATTTTTAGAGGAGCCCCTAATTTCAGATCAATTTTAACTAGAAATTACACTAAAAAAAACGTTCATCACAATGAACATTTTTTATCTAAACCTAAAGGGTTCTTTAAGTGTAATAAATGTATCGTGTGCAGAACCACAAAAGGTACTACAAACTCAAAAACTACTCACTTCTCTTCCACTAGAACAAAAATCTCCTACCCCATTAAAGATTTCATTGGATGTAACACTAAAGGCGTTATATACCTTTTAGAATGCCCATGTGGATTACAATACGTGGGCATGACCAAAAGATGTCTTAAAGTGAGACTGGCAGAACACTGCCGTAACATTAAGAGAGGCTATGATAAACACTCAGTCTCCAAACATTTTATCAGCCACAATAAAGACCCGACTCTTTTAAAAGCAACAGGGATAGAACAAGTTACCCTTCCTTGGAGAGGTGGAGACATCACGAACATTTTAGGAAAAAGGGAAATGTACTGGGTTTTCCAATTGAAAACTCTTGCTCCAGAAGGACTTAACGCCGAATTCGACCTTTTTAACTTCTTATAAAAACTATTTTTATTATTTTCTTCCACCATTAAATACTTTTCAATACTTCAGTCATTTTAATATCTCTACTTTTCCTTTTTGATTTATATGTCCGACTATTTATGTATTTCCTTTTAATTAGCCCTTTATTCACCCTCCTTCTATGTATTAACACATCTTCTATTCATTTTAATCTCTTACTTTCCATTCTTTCCATTTTATTTCTTTTCCACATAGTATGCTTTACATATCCATACATCTCTTTGTTTTATATCTCTATTTTTTTCTCTCCTTTTCTTCTTTCTCCCTTTATATTTATATTTACTTTTATATACATTTTACTCCTATATTGTTTATACATTTTATTAGTCTCTTTTAGTCTTTTATTTCCTCCTCTTCTTTTTCTGCAGTCATACTTCTACTTTTCCTGCTGATATCTAGACTCTCTTTATACATATTCTCTGCTTTTATACCACGTTTTTTTTTTTTTTCTTTATTTTCCCCTTATCTGGGTTGTGCCCCGTTAGGCACTACATTTCCCATGGTGCTCGGCGCCTAGACACGTGACCGCGTCGGCGATCACGTGCCTCATACATACACTTGCCGGCACAGGACGGAGACGTGCCTTCTGTAGCCGACCTCCGTCCTGCTACTACATTCCCCATAAGCCTCCTCTCCATCACGTGACCGCGTAGGGTCACGTGCCACTCCTCATCTATCCTATTCCCAATCACGTGACCGCGAGTGATCGCGATCACGTGCTCCTCTTCCTCTTTCCGGTCTCCCTGTACGCTTAGTAGAATACTATATTTCCCAACAAGCATTGGGATACACCATGTGATCGCGGCAGCTCGCGATCACATGACAATCTATTCTATTTTCAAGTACTACCATAAACACTCGTTTTTGAAAAATTTATAAAGTTTTGAGTTGTACTTTTAATCATATACCCATGTTCTTATTATATTTATGTTTTTTAATATTTTTATTATATTCTCACTGTAATGATGACGTCATTTTGGCGCCAAAATTCAAATAACCATGTATCTCCTAAGTTTATATAAACTTCTATGTACCAGGTTAATACCCATTATTGCCAATTGATAAAGCCCTGTGTGGCGAAACGCGTTTTGGCTATTGCTATATATTTTTACTGTATTAATAAAGGAATATTGGCCTTTTTACTATTTATTTGCCATATACCTTTTATTTTATTTTTATTTATTTTTTAACCTGGTTACACGTTACTTTGGAGCAGACCATCGTTCAAAGAATCCTAAGTGGGGATTGTACCACCTACGCCATTAAACTGAGCAGTATACCCTGCTCAGATAAATGTAAGTACGCCTTTTACTTCTCTGACTTACTTGTTATTATACAGTGAGCACTATATTTGGTTTCTACCTCTCTTTTCATACCGAGGAATCATTCACACCTATATCCCGAAAGTGGGGGGTCAACGCCACTGAATGCCAACTACACTAGAGCGAGTACACGCTCTTGGATAGGTGAGTGAAATACCTCCCTTACTTCTTATTTTATCAATTTCATCACAGAATTACACTATTGGAGTTCTCTTTTTCTTCTACTTATATGTTCGACATTGAGTCAAGATTCCCCCAGCTATAGAAGATCTAAACTTCTCATTGATTTCATCATCAAGCCTGCATTATTCTATTGGAACTTACAAGAATCTTACCATACATTGGAACTTACAAGTATTTTACCATATATTGGGACTTTTATGTACATTTTTATCTTTTATTCTCTATTTGCCTTTTTTATATGTGAGTAAATCTATATATATATATTTTTATAATAATTTTTCTATCATTTACTATTTTATTTATATTTATATTTATCCTTTCACTTTTTTAGCGCGACCTATCATTGTGTTTTTTGCCATTTCTTTCTTGAGGACGTTGGAGGGAACCTCATACCCATAGGTTGCAGCTTCACTTACCGCCCTGTATAGCACCAAGCGCTGATCCTAACCCCCTTTTTTAATGGAGTATCAACACTTGAGGGAGGGAAAATCAGAAGTTTGCGTGTCATCCACATAGAGTGATATTGTAAGCCGAAGGAGCTGGTGAGTTTACCAAGGGAAGCAGTGAAGATTGAGAACAATAGGGGACCAAGGACAGACCCTTGGGGAACACCAACAGAGATGGATTGGGGAGTAGAGGCAGAGCCAGAGAAAGAAACACTGAAAGAACGTTGGGAGAGGTAGGAAGAGCACCAGGAGAGAGCGGTATCTCATAGACCAAGATTGCAGAGGATGAAAAGAAGCTGTTGATGATCAACAGTGTCAAAAGCAGCAGAAAGGTTGAGGAGAATTAGGATAGAGTAGTGGCCACGGGATTTTGCAGTGATAAGATCATTGGATACTTTGATCACAGCTGTTTCAACAGAGTGATGAGCACGGAATTTAGATTGAAGTGGGACAAGCAGAGAGTTGGATTCGAGGAAGTCTGTCAATATCGCATCCACAACTCTCTCAAGGATCTTGGAGGCAAACGGCAATAGTGAGATAGGGCGGTAGTTGGATGGGGAATTAGGGTCAAGCTTGGGCTTTTTCAGAATCGGGGTAACGGTTGCATGTTTAAAGGGTCGCGGAAATGTGCCAGAGGAGAGGGAGATATTGAAAATTTTAGTGAGAGGCAGAACAAGAGAAGGAGACAAAGTGCAGATGAAAATTAGGGAATAGGATCGAGGTGGTGGTGGGGTGGGAGGAACGGAGCCGAGCAGAAACCTCTTATGCTGTAGCAGGTGCAAATGAGCATAGGACAGCTGAGGGAGTGCGGTTAGGGGAAACGTTGGTAGGGGATGGAGAGATTAGAGATCTCTTTCCTGATTGTAGAGATCTTCTCAGTGAAGTAAGTTGCAAAGATTGTGGTGGTCAAGTTGGTAGGAGGAGGAGGCACAACAGGGCAAATAAGAGAGTTAAAAGCATGAAACAGTCGTTTAGGCTTGCGGGAGAGTGTGGTTATGAGTGAATTGAAGTAGTTTTCTTTTGAAGAGGAAAGAGCCAGACTGTAGGAGCACAGCATCAATTTAAAGTGGAGGAAGTCAGATGCAGAGTGAGTTATGGAACATTTTTGGGAGGTATCGGGTCAGCTTGGTGTGCCAGGGTTGTAATTGGTGGCACTTGCTGTGTTTAAGTATAGTAGATGCCATGATGTCTTGTTGAGAGGAGAGAGTAGAGTTGAAGAGGGAGGTTGCAGTGTTAGGGTAGGTGAGGTTTGAGATGAGTGAAAGGAGACTTTGGAGGTTGGTGGAGAATTGCAGTAGGTCAAGACACTGGAGGTTTCTGTGAGACTGATGTGGTGAGGGTGGTGTAATTAGGTTACGTGGTATACCGATGTCAATGGATAGCAGATGGTAGTCTGACAGAAGAAATGGAACACTGGAGAGATTAGAAGTGGTACAGAGATTGGTGAAGATGAGGTTAAGAGTGTTTCCTGCTGTATGAGTTAGACTGAATTGGACCACTGTGTGAGTCCAAAAGAGGCGGTTATAGAAAGCAGGTGACAGGCATCAGGGTAGTTGGGTTTGTTGTTTGGAATATCAAAGTCCCAAAGATTGAGGGAAGGAGTGCTAGAGTAGAGGAAATGGGGTAGCCAGGAAGAATGGTGTTTAATGAATAGCCTAGGATGACTGGGGGCGATAAATTATGGCAATTCTTAAAGGAGTGGTTTTAAATAGGTGGACAGTTTGAACTTCAAAGGAAGGAAAAGATAGGGCAGAGAACATTGGTTGAAAGGTACATTGAGGGGAGAGAAGGATGCCTACACCACCTCCTTACAGTTGTTGGGTCTTGGAGTGTGGGAGAATTGTAGCCCACCATTACATAATTACATAGTAACATAGCTGAAAAGAGACATGTGTCCATCAAGTTCAGCCTTCCTCACATATGTTTTTCCTGTTGATACAAAAGAAGACAAAAAACCCAGTCTATAGCGCTTCCAATTTTGCAATAAACTAGGGGGAAAATCCTTCTTGACCCCAAAATGATATCTCTTTGGATCAAGCAGCTATTACCCCACTAATTAGAAATTATATCCCTGTATGTAGTGATGTCCCGAACTGATCGCCGAACGGTTCACTACGGTTCGCCACGAACGGTTCGCCGCGGACTCCAGTCAGCAGACATATTCCAGCCAATCAGCAGCAGACCCTCCCTGCCAGACCCTCCCACCTCCTGGACAGCTCACTAAGAATGCAGCTTCAAAATGGATGCTGTCCAGGAGGTGGGAGGGTCTGGGAGGGAGGGTCTGCTGCTGATTGGCTGGAATGTGTCTGCTGACTGGAATCCGTGTCGAACCGTTCGCGAACCGTTCGGCGAACAGTTCGGGACATCACTACCTGTATGTTATGTTTTTGGAAGTATTTATCCAATGTCTGTTTAAACATCTGTATGGACTCTGATAAAACCACCTCTTCAGGTAGAGAATTCCACATCCTTATATCCTTATGTAAAAAAACTTTTCTTTGCCTTAGATTAAATTTCCTTTCTTTCAGCCTAAATGCGTGACCTTGGGTCCTGTGTATAGCCCTGTTTATGAATAGATTTCCAGACAATGGTTTGTACTGGCCATGAATATATTCGTATACTGTTATCATATCCCCTTTAAGGCGTCGTTTTTCCAAACTAAAGAGATTTAATTTTTTTTAACCTTTCTCCGGACTAAAATACTCCATTCCTTTTATCAATTTTATAGCTCGTCTCTGCACTTTTTCTAGTGCCATAATATCCTTCTTTAGAACAGGTGCCCAAAATGGCACAGTATATTTATTAAGAGGCAAAATTATAATTTCATCCCTAGAATTTATGCCTCTATTTATACATGACAAAACCTTACTAGCCTTAGCAATTGCAGACTGACATTGCATATTGCTGCCTAATTTGTTGTCTATAACAATTCCTTCCAAATACTTCTCATGTGTGGTTATCCCTAATTCACTACCATTTAGAGTGTAAGTTGCTTGTGCATTCTTGACCCCAAAGTGCATAACTTTGCATTTCTCTACATTAAATATCATCTGCCATTTTAGTGCCCAGTCTGACAACCTATCTAAATCCCTCTGCAGCAAAGCAATACTTTACAAAGTTTTGTGTCATCTCAAACACTAAAACATGGCTTTCAATGCCTATTGCAAGATCATTTATATATAGAACCGGTCCCAAAACAGAACCCTGAGGGACGACACTTACCTCTTTTGTCCAACTTGAAAATTTACCATTAATGGCAACTCATTGTACTCTATCTTTAAGCCAATGTTCTACCAAAGAACATTGAATATTCATCTAAACCAATTTCTTTTAGTTTGAAGACTAACCTATTGTGAGGAACCATATCAAATGCCTTGGCAAAATCCAAGTAGATCACATCCACTGCAACACCGTGGTCTATACTTCAACTTATTTCTTTGTAGAATGCAATAAGTTAGTTTGACATGACCTATGTTTCATAAACCATGCTGATTTATTGCTAATAACAAAGTTTTTCCCAATGAATTCCTGAATATTATCCCTTAATAGCCCTTCAAATATTTTCCCAGTCACAGAAGTTAAGCTCACAGGTCTATAATTTCCAGGCAAGGATTTTGAACCCTTATTAAATATAGGAATGATATCTGCCTTCCTCCAATCCTCCGGTACAATACCTGAAACAAAAGAATCTTGAAAGATTAAATTCAGAGGTTCACCTATTTCCCCACTTAGCTCCTTAAGTGCTCGTGGGTGAATACTGTCAGACCCCGGAGCTTTATTTACATTAATTTTCTTTAACTGCTGTAGCACCTTGTCTCGAGGCATCCAATTACAAGTTATCTGCAAGTTTTTTGCAGCAATCATTTGCATATCTCTTGCCATAGGATCCTCATTAATATATACTGAAGAAAAATAGTTATTTAAAATGTCTGCCTTTTCCTGGTCATCATTAACTAACAGACCCATCTCTGTTTCCAGTGTACCTACACTTTCATTTTTTTTATTTTTATTTTTAGAATTGATGTACTTGAAAAAAACTTTGGGGGTTGGTTTTGCATTCTTTGGCTATCAATTTCAAATTTTCTAGTTTAGCCACTTTAATTGCCTTTTTGCAAGTATTATTGGCTTCCTTATTTCTTAAATTGGATGCCTCTTATTGTCAAATTTAAATGCTTTAAATGCCCCTTTCTTATTTTGAATCTCTTGTTTTACATCTCTACTAAGCCACATTGTTTTCAATTTGTTTCTTTTA
This sequence comes from Pelobates cultripes, assembly GCA_933207985.1. NCBI lineage: Eukaryota > Metazoa > Chordata > Amphibia > Anura > Pelobatidae > Pelobates > Pelobates cultripes. Next base: position 218,473,528 of record OW240915.1, on the reverse strand, counting down.
TATTTATTATCCAGCGTTACATACTAAGAAATGTACCTTTCTAATATTTGTTTGAATAGTTTCCATTTATCCTCAGTGTTTTTTTTCACTAGGGAGTTTATGCCAGTCGATATGTTGTAGAGCTGCCCTAATCTTATTAAAATTATCTTTTTAAAAATAATCCGTTTTAGTATACCCCACATGATTTTGCTTTTTTTTAGTTTATTTCAAAAATTACCATATTGTGATCACTACTTCCCAAATGCTTCCCTACTTGAATGTTGGTCAAAAGATCAACATTGTTTGTTATGACGAGATCCAGACAAGCGTCCTTTCTAGTTGGTGCTTGTAACAGTTGTGACATGGTCATTTAACACATTCCAAAACCTGATTCCCCTTGCTGAAGTACTAGTCACTCTATCCCAATTTATGTCCGGGTAATTAAAATCTCCAATAATTAACGTTACCCAGATTTTCAGCTTTCCCAATTTGCTCTAGCAGCTGTTCTTCCTCATTAATATTTACATTAGCTGGTTTATAACATATGCAAACTACAAATTGATTTCCCTTCGTTTGCCCCAAGCAGATATCTACCCTTAAAGCTTCCACATTTTCCCTGTCACACTCCACATGCCTAAGATTTGACTTTAACTCATGGTTGACATACAAACATACCTCACCACCCTTCCTGTTTTTCCTATCCTTCCTAAATAACATGTACCCATTTAAGTTAACTGCTTAGTCATGTGTCTCATCCCACCATGTTTCTGTTATGCCTATTATGTCATATTTAGTGTATACTATTGCCTCTAGTTCCCCATTTTGTTATATAAGCACCTTGCATTAGTAAGCATACATTTAATATTATCATGAGTCATTTGTACTTTTTGTGAATTGTTATAAATATTACATACTTCCTCTGTTATGAGCCTGCCCCCCCACCCCCCTAAAGCCCATATCCTTTCTATCCTATGTCCATTTTCTAGATTGCTTTGACCCTCCCCCCTACGACTAGTTTAAAATCTCTTCCAACCATCTAGCCATCCTATCCCCCAGCATGGCAGACCCTCTTCCGTTTAGGTGCAATCCATCAAGGCTATACAGATTGTACCCAAGCGCAAAATCTGCCAGGGCTCCAAAAACCCCAAACCCTCTTTCCTGCACCAAGACTTCAGCCACGCATTGACCCCTCTAATCTCCCGCTGCCTTTCTGTTGTAGCGTGCGGCACATGTAATATTTCTGAAAATATTACCTTGGAGGTCCTTTTCTTTAGCTTACTTACTTGTTCCGTGAACTCATTCTTTAGGACCTTCCATTTTCCTCTGACTTTGTCATTGGTACCAATATGGACCATGACAGCTGGGTCATCCCCAGTCCCTCCCAGTAATCCCTCCACTCTGTCAGTAACATGCCGGACTCGAGCACCCGGGAGACAGCAAACTGTTCGGTTGAGACGATCACCCTATCTACCCTCTTAATAATAGAGTACCCTACCAGGCCTGTGCAATCAGGAACCTGGGAAGCATACTTTCTGGTTCTGATGTGTGGATCCATATTAGAAGTCCAGTCCCATCACTAGGTGCTAGTTGTGGAAGTAAAGTAGAGAGGGCCCTAGTGCAAAAATTATATTGCCCCTTCCTCAAGGGTGCCCAGGTAGATCTCCGTCTGTCATACAACTCCAACAATGCTTTGACAGCTGGAATTTGACCAATTTTCCATCCTTTCAGGGTTGCATTTATCATGCATTTTTACTGATCAGTGTGTGTATGTTTGAATGGTAGCATGTTTTTGTATGAGTATGACTGTGTGAATGTAGGGGTGTGTTTGTATGTAGTGCTGGCGTTTGTTATATATGTTATATGTTGCCTTATATATGTTATAGGTCTACATCTGCTGACAAATACCCACTGGTTGGCCCCAAATGCATGGGCCACCCGATGGGCCCTCTAGTAGTTTCACCACTGCTGGACGCCAGCCGCGCTGAGTGCTACACAGGGAACAGGGATTTGACGTGATTCATATGCCCGTCCCTTCTGCTTGCACGAGAATGGAAGGCTGGACTGGACGGAGTTGCTGGAGCTTGGCCACACTGTGACCGGTAGGAGAGGAGTGCATTTGCGCCCCCACACCAGTGCGCCATAAGGTGCCTGTGCCGTCTTATGGTAGACTTTCTCTTTGCTAATTGACTGTGCTCTGAATGCTAGTACCGAGTTAGAAATGCAAGCCAGTATGAACACATTTTAATTTGTAACAACTTCTGTCTCACCATTAACATCATGAAAGCTGAGGCCATGCACCATCCAGCTCCCAATACTCTATACTTGGAATCATCCATTATTGTTAATGGACAGAAACTACAGGCAGTGTACCTTTCCCGAATAGTGTAAATACATGCTGAAGATAACTGCAGAATAGCTAAGGCGAGCTTTGCCTTCAGCCAATTGCATTCCAACATCTGGAAACATGGAATGCAAATGGATCAGCCTAGTAACAAAGCTGAAGGTCTACCAAGAAGTAGTGGTTCCAACTCTGCTTACACCTGTACGACTGTCTACTGGAGTCATGGGTGTCAGCTCAAGCATGCTCTAATCCACTTCAGGGAGCAATGCACACAGTCTTACCCACAGGAAGTGTGTGCAAAAAGACCCTGACTCACTAAGTGCGTCATGGTCCCTGACTCACCAAGTTCCCTGACTCACCAAGCGTTTGGCCAATAGCCAATATGCAGGTATCCAATACAGTTTGTCTCTGATGCCTGCATGGCATCCCATCAGACTTGTGATGCTTGTCTCCCTCTTTCTACGCCTCTGTGAGCAGGGTAGCATGCCTGCACAGAGGAGCCTCCAAGCTGACAGGCCCCACCTTGGGCCAGGGCTGCTATGTGAAATTCAGATATTTCTTGCCACTTAAGTTGTTACATCTATTTAATATATATGTAAAATGAAGAAAAAAAATTAACTCCTGTGAGAAATGTAAGAGGCTCATATAGTACTTATTCTGAAGGAAGAACACTCCTTATCAACCTAGCATTCCTGTCCAATTTTTTTTTTTATAGTTTTCTCTCTTGTTGAATTCTCCCCTTTATAACATTGTAAAAGAGGCCTTGATTTAAAAGCTTTCCAAATGATTATATTCTGTTAGAAAAACCTTACAAACAATTTATCTGCAAAAAAAAGCATAAAGGATCTAATGGTGATCAATCATTTTGAGAGGTTTTTTTAAAAGCATTGTATCATTTGAAAAACTTAATAAATAGAGGCCAGACTCTGGAAATTATCCTCACTAACTAAGACCAAGTAGGGTTCATCTTTGCAAGAGATGCTCTTGATAATATTCACTGTACACTAAATTTGATTAACCTCACTCATTTGAAAACGAAACAACTCTTCAGCGTTGATGCTGAGAAGGCATTTGAAAAAAATAGGATTGATATACTGTGGATAACCCTCATAAAGTATAAACTACTGTAACCGCAGGTGGTTCCCTTATTTACCACTGTAATGTCTTAAAGCATAGAACTTAGTAGTGCTAATTTTATATAGTTAGTAAGAGATCCTCTATTTACCATATATAAATAATTGAGAATACAATATAAAATATGGATTGTCTTGGAAGCAATAGTTTTGTCTTTTTGGATATTTATTATATAAAAATATAAATATAAAATCCATTATAGCAGAGTTTATAAGATTAAATTACATGCTTGCAAATATCATTAATAGGTTAACATACCCTTCTGAACATGTCAACATGTCAGCCTCTCTGTCATTTTAAGATGGAGCAGCGTCTGTCTCCAAGTCTCTCCTCTGTTTCTTAACATTTAAAAGTACACCTATTTATACCTTAGGTGTCTCCATTTTAGGGTTACCGTAGTTCATTTACTTTATTCATTTTAGAACCTCCTTTAATTTTGCAAACATACAAGGCCATAACTAAAGGGTGCAAACGTCATGGAAATTTTCCTGACTTAGTTCAAGATGGCATCTTAAAGTCAGAATAGGTTATCTGTTGTTTATACTAAGTCGTAAGTGTACAGTCGTGTGAGATTCCCGGATTTGGGGAAGTTCCATTAACTTGGGGTTACCACAGTATATTGTGTACTGCAAGAGTCGTAGTATAGCCTTGAAGCTTGTTTATGCATTATTGTTATTGTAACTGTATAAGATAATTCAGGTTCAGTTTGTTTTCTCCAGAGTTTTTCTTTCCATGTTAACTGTGAATGTATCACGTCTGTCTGTTCATCCTTCTCCTTCACATTTACAGGTTCAGATGTCAGATCATGATTCAGTCTGTTACGTGGCTATGATTCTGGTGGCATTTCTGTCGTCCTCTGTTTGTTTTATCTTGCCATCTTTAACAGCATTCATTGTGTCAGTCAGTGGTTCTGTGAACGTCCTGTTCGTATTTAGCAGGTTGTAAAATATCAAAACTTACTGTTCTCTGTAGTAAAAGTTCTCTGAGTCACCCTCTCCAGGACAAACTGGCCAACAGAAGGAAATAGGTGGTGGTGCAAGGCAAGGTGGGCTGGAAAAAAATTCCCTAAATTTCTCTAATAGAACCAATGGTTCTAAGCTCTCCCTGGTGCAGAAATATAATTGTCAGTGAAAAAACATGTAACATTTCATATGGTGTCTCACCATTTGTATCATCAGGTATGTTGTGGATGCTCATCTGTACCATAGGAATAAATAGATACCACTGTGTGGGGCAAGCAACTGGTAACTTGGTTAATAATCATTTAACCTCAGCATTCTCCCAGACCACAACCCCACTTCTTTGGGGGTGGTTGGGGCACTGAAATCCCAAAGTAACCCGAATGTGGTTGCCCAGTTTTAGGTTTCCTTTGCAGTAACTGCAGGGCCACCATCCAAATGGATGGTCCTGGGATTATCAAATGCATACTAAGGAAGTGAGAATAGAAAACGTGGCATCAGAGGTTGCACTTCGCACAGGATATATCCAAGTAAACCTGGTACATGCATCAACACATACAAAAACATATTTATAACCATGAGATGTTGGCAATCTTCCAATGTATAGTAATTCAAAAAGTAAGTTAGATATTAATATTTCAATAAACAGTACATCAGTAATGTGGCAATAAGTAAATGCTTATGATTACTAAACACATGAATTACAGTATTTCCCAAATTGAACCACCAATATTCCTTTTCAGGAGTCAGAAGTACATTACCTCTCTCTATAAGAGCTCGTCCTAGCCATGAAAAAGCTTTTAGGGCAAGTCTATCTTTCCTCTATAGGAAGAACAACCAACATAATACTTTCAATGGTTATTATGTAATTACCCCTCTAAATGATAGGAGTATTTATGCGGATACCAGGTGGATAAGGTCTGGATATCCTTGCAAGCATAAACTCTGCACCATGACTGAGAGAAAGGGTATGCTTTTGTGATCCAATGACCACAGAAAAGCTTGGTAGACACATTGCATCAAAGTGCCTGTTAATGACCAACTACATGAGGAGAGGGACCATGCTTTGTTATAAGCATGTCCATACACGTATTACAATGCCAGGCTTTCAATTTATTATCACAAAGCAAAATGCAGTTGTGGATATAAACTCACAACGTATCGTAAGAAAAATTTTTGAACACCAGACTGAGACTCGAGATCAGTGAACAGTGGACCGAAATAGATAAATGAAATCCTATCAATTAATATACTTTCAATATACTTTCTTTAAATTACTTTATCCTCTGTATTAACTATGAAATATTAAAGTTAAAACAATAACATTAAAAGCCAACTTTTAGTGTGCATAGGAATTACAAGGCCGTTCATAATGTGAGACAAAACCAAATAGTCTGTGAACACAAAATGACCTTGCGCTGAAAATTCACTTGCAGGGAAAAAAACGTTTTTCTTTTTCTTTAGTAAGTTAACTAATTAATTAAACGTAGTTAGAACCTCCCTCAAAGTCCCAATGACTTTGCAAGAAACATGTCGTTCTTAAATACTGGGTAAGTCTATTAAACAGTGACATAGCATTGTTACCATATGTATTATGTTGTCACGGCTATAATGTGCAGTATAACAAACTATTTTATAAGTGTTGTACAAACTGTTCATTAAAAGCCAGTGGTCTAGCGAGCTATAGAACATTTATTTATTTATTCTTTAAAGCTCTGACATCAATCGGCAAAGCAATATTGTAATGGTGTCCATTGCAATCTGCTGTCTTACTTGCTGCTTTCAAAAATTCTGAATATGTTCAGAGATTTCTTGGGCAATAATAAATCCCCCAAAAACAACAACTTTGCATTTTTACTAAACCTGCCTGTTTTAAACGGATTCTGTATATTTCTTGTCATAAGTACTTGTACTTAAATCTGTTTAACAAAGCTGTTTATATTGTGACTGTTTATATTGTGGTAAAAATATATATTTTTTTTATTATTTATTTTATTTATTTTTTAACATTGCTTAATTTTTAAAGATACCTGCATATTTAATTAAATATCCTATAATTGTCTTTAAGGCATAAAATATCTGCAAATTAAGATAATATACAAAAATGCATGTTCTGGGTATTCCCGTGATTCCTTTTCTATCATTTATTTTTCTTTAAGTCTGGAATCTGATTCCTTTTAGGATGAGCACCACTCTGAGCCCCCCAGTTTCAGAGGCTTCTTTGGAGGTGACCACTGAAAAGTATAGATTCTATAAAATAGATGTGAGGGGGCTTTGGACAGTAATGTCACCTTAATTATACTTTTCATATAGCAGCTATGTGATATGCAATGTGATTTAATATATCAGAGTATTATCACTTTAATTGACACTGCATTTTTTTATGCATTATTCTTTATGCATTATTATTTTTCTTTTTTTTCTTAAATTGTAATGTCTGTTTAGAATATTGCAGGCTTTGCAATATCAAATTAATTTTGCAATATATATATATATTCACAATGCTATTACAACATATTATTAAAATTAGCCTCTTTCAGAATTGTAGAATATGTGGTGGAACTGAATCCCCATATATTTAATTTAAAACTGTATTTTTATTTCTACTCTGTGCCCTAATCTGTATTTATATACATAATTGCGGCAGCATATAGCTTTTAAAGAAGCAATTATTTCACCCTTCATGTGTGGTTGACTGTGGACTTTTTAAAACCTTTTTATTTTTTTATTTTTTATATAAATCTGTTTCTGGCTCTGAGAGAGCAGGCTGCTGAATGCATGTAAACGCTGTTATTGCCTAGTCTATATACTTTTATTTATAAACAACATTGATATATTTATATATAAACAACTTTAATATTTGATCTTATTTTATGAAAACCTAGTTTATGAAATTCACTGAGATTACATGTTTCTGATCTGATTGCAGTCAGTAGTACAATATCATTGTTCTAATTTCCTTACTGCTAGCACTAGGGGTACGGTGGGATAGTACCACTGATTTAAGTTAGCTTTCCCTTTTAAAATTTGTGGACTTTACTGCCATTGCAATAGACTAAATACTGTACCTGAGTAAGCAAAGTCATTATGTGCAGGAATTGTGCGCTTTAAATGGTAGAATACTTATGCTATTCTAGTGAATTGGGCTGGCTGCTTAACACATCATTTAATATCTTTTGGTCACATTTAAAGCTGTAAATGTATTTAACATTTTATTTAAATAAGCCTTTAATAATTTCAGTTTAAAAGTTATCAGATATCCTGTATAGTTACCATTTTATTTTGCCCTGATTTATCTTACATATATATTATTTTTAATTATTTTATAAATATTTATTTTTGCAGAGCATTTAGAGAAGCAAAGGATGTATAACCACCAGTTGCCCTTTTTTCTAGAAGGGTAGTATAATTTCAACTCTGGTTAGGAAAAAAAAAAGAAGCTAGTTAGCATATGTTATATTAAATACATGCTGCAGTGTACTGTATTGTACTGCACTGAATTTATTTAAAGGCCATGTCTTTCTCTTTATGGCTGTATGTAATAATGTTGTTCATAATTTGGAATATGAAACAACGACTTCTCAATTTCTTGGAATGTTTAGATGTCTCTATCTCCGCAACCTTGGCTGGAAATTCCAGACTCCAAAAATAGTTATGCTGTTATAATTCCTGATTTTCAATCAACAGCTAGCGTAACTGACAATATGGAAATTATCACTGTTTTACAAAACTTTTCATATATAGTGGACATTAGAATCCAGAACGCAGTAATGCAATAATTAAAAATCCTGTCTGTCTGTTGCATGAATGTTTTCATTAAGCCATAATGCATTTTTTCTTTGCATTCTTGGAATTAGACTTCAAATTTCATCGCTCGGTCTTTTCACTTTTCTTTTGACAACATTTTGCATTAATCTTTTTCCTGCACATGCATACTAAGCAGCTACCCGTTAGCAATCCACTGTCCTGGAACTAACGGGCCATGCTGTGCTGGTGTATTAGGCATATCAGGGAGTTTACCAAATATGTATATTTATTTTCTTATGATATTAATTAAGATCCACAATTTCAGCATTGTATGCTAATTACGTTGTACCTGGCACCTGAACTCGAAGTGCTTTGTTCACATTAAAATCATCTCTAATGATGAAGATCTCTCTCTGAGTCTGGGCTACAAATAGCGCAATAGATTCTTGATATTTCAAGACTTGTGCCATGACAAAGTATTGTGTCTTCTCTTACGTATAAGAGGTTGCCTTGGTATTTATTTTATATTTAAAGCTTCCAAGTACAAGTCCCTTCGTGGTCGCCAATTGTAACCGCAGGTGGTTCCCTTATTTACCACTGTAATGTCTTAAAGCATAGAACTTAGTAGGGCTAACCATACAGATATCTTAGCCATAATTTTATAACGTTAGTAAGAGATCCTCTATTTACCATATATAAATAATTGAGAATACAATATAAAATAAGGATTGTCTTGGAAGCAATAGTTTTGTCTTTTTGGATATTTATTATATAAAAATATAAATATAAAATCCATTATAGCAGAGTTTATAAGATTAAATTACATGCTTGCAAATATCATTAATAGGTTAACATACCCTTCTGAACATGTCATCATGTCAGCCTCTCTGTCATTTTAAGATGGAGCAGCGTCTGTCTCCAAGTCTCTCCTCTGTTTCTTAACATTTAAAAGTACACCTATTTATACCTTAGGTGTCTCCGTTTTAGGGTTACCGTAGTTCATTTACGTTATTCATTTTAGGACCTCCTTTAATTTGGCAAACATACAAAGCCATAACTAACGGGTGCAAACATCATGGAAATTTTCCTGACTTAGTTCAAGATGGCATCTTAAAGTCTGAATAGGTTATCTGTTGTTTATGCTAAGTCGTAAGTGTACAGTCGTGGGAGATTCCCGGATACCACAGTATACTGTGTACTGCAAGAGTCGTAGTATAGCCTTGAAGCTTGTTTATGCATTATTGTTATTGTAATTCGTCTGGGACAAAATGGCGCAAACATATTATGCACTGAGGTTATTGCTTAAAGAAACATCAATGAAAAACAATATGTTCCATTTCTAACACCTTGTCAGTTTGCAATATCTCTTAAAGACAAAATACACAGTTTAAGAAATACAACATTTCATGCTAAAACTTGTAATATTTACATTTTCCCATAACACTACCACTGCAAATCTCAAGAGACATACATGCCTTATGCAGTTGCTGATTTGCGATGGTACCTACTACTATACCTACTATTATATCTTAGTCAATATTAATCTTAGAGTATCTTAAATGGCACAAGACAAGATTGCCCTCATTGGTCTTTACTCTATCTTTTATATATAATTATTCCATTTATGATTTAGTGCTTAGTATATATAATGTACTTTTTTATATACATTTTAACCCCTTCAGGATGGAGTCAATTGTACATGTTGGGAGACTTCACAGAACACAAACATAAGTGTTTCAAAACAGTAAAACATATTACAACAATAATATCATCAGTAAAAGTGCAGTTCGTGTGTGAAAAATGCAAAAAACTTCACTTTTACAGAAAATATCATCGTTGAAATACAATGTATCATTTTGAAACACTAATATTTGTGTTCAGCGAAGTCTCCTTAATAAAACAGTACCTCCCATGTACATGTTTTATGGTGTCTTGGAAAGTTACAGGATTAAATATAGTGCTTGCAAATTAAAATCTCTGCACTTTGTGGCTGGGTTTTTAGGCATGTCAATAAAATTTTAATTAAGTCACATAATCATGTTAAAAGATTACTTAAATATATATACATAGAATTTTAATATATAAATACTTATATATGTATTTAAATTCTACGTGTATACTTATGTAATCATTTATGTAATTATATATTTATCTTTCTCTCTCTCTCTCTATATATATATATATATATATATATATTTGCGGTTATTTGTATTTTATATATATAATATATATATATATATATATATATATATATATATAATGTCATTCTAAATGTATCTTGTTACATATATATAAATAACAAAATACAGTTACAATGAAATTACATATGTATAGATAATGTATTTTTCATTTTTTTAAATATTTTACATATTTATTTTATTTATTTATTATTGTAATTATACGTGTAAATATAAATATAAAATATATATGTATTATAAATATATATATATATATATATATATCCTATACATATGTAACTTCATTCTAAGTGTATTTTAATACTAATGTATGTACTTATATTAACATTACAATACACTACGTATGATGTTACATATATGTTACATATATATGTTTAATGATATTTTTTTTTAGCTCTTCCCACCAGCAGATGGACTGTCTTACAGCCCAGACAGTCCCCCTGCTGGCATATCCACAGCCAGCTATAGGGGGTCACATGGTCGCTTTTTGAGAGCCAAGGGGAGGGCTTCCTGGGCTGTTAGGCAGTCCTCCCGAAGCGGATCGCCAAGAAGGTGAGTATCTGGAGGCTCCTGGGAGCTTAAACCGTTAGGGCGTTCTATGCCGCCGCAACAGCTTTAAAGCCCATTAAAATGGGGACAGCATAGAACGCCGTAACGGCATTAAGGGGTTAAGAATTCAAAATAAAAACTACAAAAATGCTTTTAAAAATTTAAGGTTTTATTAGGTTGAAGCTGTTTGTGATATTCTGTGTGTGGGCTGCCTGTTGTGTTATGTTTGTGTGTGGGGCTCTCTGTGGTACTATACATACAGTGAGGGAAAAAATATTTGATCCCCTGTTGATTGTAAACGTTTTCCCACTGACAAAGAAATGACCTGTCTATAATATTAATGGTAGTTGTATTTTAACAGTGAGAGAGAGAGAATAACAAAAAATAAATCTAGAAAAATGCATGTCAAAAAAGTTATAAATTGATTTGCATGTCAATGAGTGAAATAAGTATTTGATCCCCTATCAATCAGCAAGATTTCTGGCTCCCAGGTGGTTTTTATACAAGTAACAAGCTGAGTTTAGGAGCACTCTCTTAAAGGGAATGCTCCTAATCTCAGCTTGTTACCTGTATAAAAGCCACCTGTCCACAGAAGCAATCAATCATTCAGATTCCAAACTCTCCACCATGGCCAAGACTAAAGAGCTGTCCAAGGATGTCAGGGGCAAGATTGTAGACCTACACAAGGCTGGATTGATTGATTCTGTGGACAGTTGTCTTTTATACAGGTAACGAGCTGAGATTTAACTCCCTGTCTCTCACTGTTAAAATACATCCACCATTAAATTTACAGACTGATCATTTCTTTGTCAGTGGGCAAACGTTTAAAATCAGCAGGGGGTCATATACCTTTTCCCCTCACTGTATTTATGTGAACTGTTCAAGGTATTTTTGTTTGTGTGTATGTGGGCTGCCTGATGTGTGGAGTATGTATGCTCTTTGTAGCATGTATGAGTGTGGCCTGTGTGTGCATGTGCTTTGTGTGAGATGCTTGAAGTATCTGTGTGTGCTGGGGACTGTCTGTGGTGCTAAATTTGTTCACGGGCTGTATGTTTTTGTTATATATAAAACACAGTAACTACAGTATCCACAAAATAGCTGGTGTGGTTTACTTTTTACGAGGCTCCTGGAAATCAGTAGATAACAGTTACAGGACATTTATCTTAATTCAAATACACTACAAAATTAGTTTCTGAAAGACATGGTGAAAACAGAAACAAGGAAAACAATTGTATTTGATAATATAGAAACAATTGCCATTTGCATTGCAGAAACAAGATTCTTTGAAACCTAAAAGGCTAAATAATGACAGTTAAAATTAATGATGTAAATGCAAAGCTTGATTAGATGGGTTAAATTAAGATTACAAGCCCTACTCCATATTGTGTGCACAATAATACTTCACCTAGGAAAAAGAAATAAAACAATAATTATGCTCGATTTAACATAGATGCCTGCTGGTCATACCTCATTGAGCTGTTAATTTTGTTAGTTAAGCATAGCAATGAAATTAATCAAAACATCAGATCTATTTTAATAGAAAATTAACCTCATCTTTATTAAATCTTAGCGACAACAAGCTTCATCAAGTGTTGGATAACAAATTGTGCGCACTCTGACAAGTCCATAGCCCTTAGACAATACTGTCAATGCGTGATATATGATACAACATAATAGTAAGGATACATGTCTAAGATGAAGCCAATCGGTAGATTCTATCACTCAATGACAAGGAGCAGTAATCAATTGAGCTGTCTTTCCTCAAACAGTCTCATCAATCCCGTCAGTGCTAAAGGGATAAGCAAAGCAATCTGATTTAAAACCCTGGAGTACTGATATTACATACAGGTTATATCATATTTTACATTTTGTATCAAGATGTAGCCTAGAGTATATAGTCACTAGAGAGAAGCAAATTAAACTTAAAACGCTAATGTTCTGAAAGAAATGTTGTACTTTACACATTGCAGTCTAAATGGAGACTCTCTTGAATCCACTGATCTACATATAGTTTTTTTTCTGGGGGTATCAGCATGGTGAAATTTCAATGGTATTATTGTTTTCATATAGGCATAAAATTGATACATGAAAATATAAGATATTTTGGTAACAACAATTTTTTGGTGTACAGTGTCAAACACAATGCATACACATAAGGCTTGGTTCACTAGGCTCAACGGTCAAAATCACTTTTCTGCACTGTCCAGGAATAAATATTACCACCATCAGGACAATTAAAACTGGAGCACCCTAGGTTATCTCAGCTAAATTACATTAAAGTCCCCATGTAATGTAAAAAGTCTTCTACACTAGACTTGGGCATTAGTTTTTGGACGAGCACATTTTTGTCCGAATTTTGTCCGAACCTGTGCAGAGAAGGGAGATATGTTTGGATATACAGATCGGACTTGGCGTCCGGTTTTCATGGTTACAACCTCCAATGACGTTATGACGGTATATAATATGTGTGGGTAGAGTAAATGAGTAAGAGGAAAATTACAGCTAAACACAAACACTGCAGAAATGTAAAAAGAGCCCTGGTCCTTAAAGGTAAGAAAATTGAAAAACAGTCTGGTCACTAAGAGGTTAAATCAAAAGCCTAAGTATGCTTCTGACAGGAATACTATTCGCTGTCATTTGTGTTGGAGTTCAAGAGTCTTTTTGCTAAAAGTCTTTCTTTCCTGTAATTGTTTTATGCAAATACTTGTCTAATCAATATGTAATATAATCCCAATGAAACATAAAATATTTGTTTCTAGGTTTTGTTATTTGTTAATCTAGGTTTAATTCTTCATGTGTACCAGACTACAATCTACCTGCCTGTTCTCAAACTATTACCCATAATGAATTGATTCTAGTTCACTAACTCATCAAAAATAGCAACTGATCATTTCAAAAACAGCAGGAAGTTTTGCTGGAATTTGGGCACAAGTTTATTTACTTTTTATTATTTTTACCACACATATACTCCATGCCATGGGCACGTAAATGTGAATCTTTGATAGTTTATTTCCAGCAACCGGGCAGCATTTTCGCTTTAGCATTTATCAATCTTGGAGGTGAGAGAGGCACGCAGAAGGCATGGGGGAGAAAGAGGCACACAGTGGGCTTGGGGGGAGAGGAACACAGAGGGCTGGAGGGAGAGACACTCAGAGGGATGGGGGAGAGACACACAGAGGGCTGGGGGGAGAGAGGCACACAGAGGGCTGGGGGAAAGAGATACACATAAGACTGGAGTGAGAGGCACACATAAGGGTTGGGGGTGATAAAGAGACAGAGGGGCTTCAGTGGGACAAAGATACACAGAGGGCTGTGGTTCTAAGAGACACACAGAGGGGCTAGGGAAGGGGAAAAAGAGACGCACAAAGTTGACAATTGTTTTTTGAGGTGGGCGGGGTGCAAGTAGCTGGACTTGCCTAGGGTGCAAAATAGTCTTGCACGGGCCCTGAGACCATCAGCAGATAGTGAATGTGGCACACATTACAAATTCTTACCAGTGGTTAGGAAGACTTTGAAGACTGTGCAAAGAGGCCTCTGAGACAATCCAGCACTAGTAGCTAACTGTTGCAAGATGTTATTTGGACATCATACAATGAGAGGCACAACCAAGTTGCTAGGATTCTGTACTGAAACATCCACACAGAATATAAGCTGGACCTACCAGATGGGGGGGTTCAGCAGAGAGTAGTTGAGAATAACAGTGCTAAGAGCCTGTGGGATTTCTAGATCCAAACCCTGGCCAACAAACCTGACATTTTGGTGTCTGAAGACTACAGTAGTGGTGGATGTGGCAATACCCATTAAATAGGCATCGATGTGCAATGTCAACCAGCAGTGGCTTAGGCCAGTAAGGTATTGTCATGTATAAAAAGGGGCATTCATTCTTGGGATGAGAATACAATTTTGCCTCTTTATGATTCACTGGTAAGACCACATTTTGAATATGCTATGCAAATTTGGGCACCTGTTCTAAAGAAGGAGATTATGGCATGAGGCGGGCTACAAAATTAATAAAAGGAACGTAACATTTTAACTATGAAAAAAAGGTTTAAATTAAACCTATTTAGTTCAGAAAAACAGCACCTCATTAACATTATGCAAATATCCCGGGCCAATATAAAACATTATAATACAATAAAAACACCCTTAACAATCACAAGTGGAAAATCGTAAAGTGAGGAGGTTTTTATACAGGAGACTGACTTTTACTTTTATTTTACCCCTGAGGAAGTCTGAATTGTCAGACGAAACGCGTAGGGTTGGGACTTTTTGTAGGAGAGTATTTTGTTTTTATTCCTGTTTTATTTATGATTTGTTTGTAATAAATTTTAATTTTCAAGCAGCAAGGATTTTTTTCACTTGTATTTGAATCCTCTGGCTGACTACGTTTAAACATCTTGTTAACCTGGGATATGATATGCCTTTACACCTCTGCAATCTTGTAAGTGTTTTAATACCTAGTGCATTACCAGGTTAACAATAGTCTGCACTTATTATTTTACTTCTTTTTCTCCTACATGCCCTTATACGTGGGGAAGATCGTCTGTCAATCCTATTATTGATGTGCCTTCAATCAATTTGATCTTGTGAGTGTAACCTTGAACACCACTAGTAGTATATATTTGAGATAGTACACTATGATTTCTTTTCTCTTCCTACTGTAGATCTAATATTTTAACAATATAAAACATTGTATGGAAATCTAGTCACAAACAGGTTTATACATAGGACATGAGGTCACACATTTAGACTAATCTAATCTGAGGCAAAGGAAAGCTTTTTTTAACAGTAAGAACAATAAGGATGTGGAATTCTATGCCTGAATAAGTGGTATTATTAGAGTCTATAAAGATGTTGAAACAGCAACTAGATGCATACTTGCAAAAGCATGATATTCAATTACCGTATATACTCGAGTATAAGACGAGTCTTTCGGCACATTTTTTGTGTTGAAAAAAACCCCACTCGTCTTATACTCGAGTCAGTGTCTGTATTATGGCAACTTACATTGCCATAATACAGACCAGGACCGCCGGGCTCATTACAAGCCTGACGGTCCTGTTGGGGGCTGGCAGCGAGCTGTAACTTACCTTTCCTGCAGCTCCTGTCAGCTCCCTTCTCTCTCCTCTGTTCCGGTCAGCTCCCCTGTAAGTCTTGCAAGAGCCGCAGGGTCAGAGCGTTGTCACGGATTACTGTGGCAACGTTCCGCGCAGCAGTGGAGCTGACAGGGGAGCTGACCGGACCGGAGGAGAGAGAAGGGAGCAGACAGAAGCTGCAGAAAACGTAAGTAAACGCTTCCTACCAGCCCCCTCCTACACAGCCCATCCACTGGACCACCAGGGAATGAGAGCCCCCCTGCCTGGCCATGTATCAAGCAGGGAGGGGGGACAAAAAAAAAATAACATAATTTAAATAATATAAAATAAAAAAAATATTAAAATAATAATAATATAAAAAAAATAAAAATAATAATAATAATTAGTGATGTCCCGAACTGTTCGCCAAACTGTTCGCCGAATGGTTCGCCAAACTGTTCGCGAACGGTTCGCCACAAACGGTTTGCCACAGACTCATCATTGAGTTAAAAAAAATAAAATAAAAATAATAATAATAATTAGTGATGTCCCGAACTGTTCGCCGAACTGTTCGCCGAACGGTTCGCCGAACGGTTCGCCACGGACTCATCATTGAGTAAACAGCTCACTAAGAATGCAGCTTCACAATGGATGCTGTCCAGGAGGTGGGAGGGTCTGGGAGGGAGGGTCTGCTGCTGATTGGCTGGAATGTGTCTGCTGACTGTGAGGTACAGGGTCAAAGTTTACTCAATGATGATTCCGTGACGAACCGTTCACTAATCACTAATAATAATATTAAAAACTAATAAAAATGCCTAATATTACCTTGTTTAATACCGTTAAAATGTTCCAGGATTCTAATATGTAGTTTCCTTGTGGTACGTCCCACATATTGAATGCCACATTTGCATTCAAGTAAATAAATGACATTTTTTGTTTGAGAATTTATAAAAAAAATTATCTTCAAAACCTCCTTTGTGGTAGTGCATTTAAAATCTGTTGTTTTTATTTTCTGAAATTTACAGGTGCTACAGTGTCCACATTTGAAGAAACCTTTAGGTTTCTCCCTGAGGAAACTGTTAGCAGCACTGCCTAGACCTACTACTTCTTTAGGGGGTTTCAAACGGGGTAAAGTGCTAGGTGCTAGAATTGATTTTAAATTTTGTGTTTTCTTGTAAATGATCTGAGGTTTGGTGCGTAAAATATTTTTTAAAAATTGATGCTGTCTTAAAATAGGCCAAAATTTTCTAATGATCTTCTCAATCTGATGTGACTTATTATTATATCTTGTTAAGAAGGAAGTCCTGAAGTCTTTATTAGATTTTTTAGGAATCCTTTTATTCTTTAAAAAGTTATTCCTATCTTTACCATCTATTTCTCTTTTCGATTCACCCAGCAACTGAAGAGGGTAATGTCTATTCTCAAACTTCTTGTTTAGGATTTTAACTTGCTCATTAAAATCTGCTTTATTGGTACAGTTCCTCAGGAGTCTTGTCTGTTGGCCTTTTGTTTTTTAGCCAATTTGGGTGGTGACAGCTTGAATACTCAATAAAACTGTTACCATCCGTAGGTTTAAAAAACGTCTTACTACAGACGACTCCTGAGGAAGGAAGGAAAGGTCTAAAAAATTGATCATCTGGGTCTGAATCTCAGCAGTGAAACTCAATCCATTTTTTTAAAATGTCTTTTAGAGATTTTTTGAATAAAGTTGTTGAATGTACTGTTTTAATATAATGTGAAAGTATTAAGGACACTTTTTTCACTCTAATATGTGCCTCGATTAAGTGAGCACGATTGCTCATTGATGTCGGTCAGATCAGGTGGTCTGGTTCCGACAGATGTCCTCAGGC
Source organism: Pelobates cultripes (assembly GCA_933207985.1). Lineage (NCBI taxonomy): Eukaryota > Metazoa > Chordata > Amphibia > Anura > Pelobatidae > Pelobates > Pelobates cultripes. The sequence goes on along the minus strand of OW240915.1, from coordinate 218,455,696 downwards.
ATCGATTGTCAATAAAGTTATTCGCATTCCAGGTTGAATGTGCACGCATGCGCAGTGACGTGCATAGTCATGTCTGCCGTTATGCGCATGCGCACACGGAAAAAGCCGCGCGAGTCTAAGGATTTAAAAACCTGGAAATACATGAGGACTTACAGCTCTTGAGAAAGTCCTCAGGACGAAACACATTGAGCGGAGAGGCTTGTAGGTGTCACCCCAGAGATTTTATATTTATTCAGCCGTTTTTGCCTGGTTCATCCTCTTATACACATTTGGAAGAAAAAAGCTGTACCATCAAAAGGCATCGATATCGGACTGGTTTTAAAGGGGACTTAACCCATGAGGGGTTGACAAGCTCTTTTGCACAATTTGATATAAGTCACTTTGTGTCATCATCTTTGTGAGTGTATATATTGTTATTTTACCATTTTACTGTGCCATTAAATACTTCACTATATATGCTTTTTTTCCTTTTTTATACTTTTTGTGTCTTCCATTGAATATATATGGTAACTATATACATGTTTTGTGACTGTGGCGCCCCCATTTGGTATATGTTTTGGGAACTATACCTTTTTTGTATTTGTGTATCTTTTGGGATTGGGAGTATTCCCTTATTTGGAGTGGCTAGCCTGCACGTTTTAAGCACTTTAGCCCCACACCGCTTCCTTATATTTTATAGTGGAAATACTATTCTGCATTATTATTATTATTGGTATTTATATAGCGCCAACTAATTCCACAGCGCCACCTCATGTTATCCTCTGTACACCCTTTAAGCCATACCAATATGACAATGTATATGTGTGTGGAAAAATTCTACTTTAGCAATTTTCTTTTAATAAATCATGTAATTTTAGAGATAGGTTGTTGGACAGGGGATACAATATGGGACAACTTAAACAGGCATTTAGAAATACTCTATACATAGAATTTTTTGAGAAACTCATGACCATCACAAGCAGAAAGATGTAGAGGGATATTAAAATTTTGAGAAAGAAATTTAGAAAAGGAGTGATAAAAAGCAGATTTTTCAGTATGTTTGTTACAAACTAAACTATAGTCCTCAGTTTTACATGATAAAGAACATAAATAGATAGCAGATCTTAAGCAGAAAGATTTTATTAAACTTGGATGTAAGGCTGTATCTAGACGAGCACTCACTCTGGGTTCTATGTTGTCACATTCTGTATTTAGATCTAGACAAGAACAGAGCCATAATTGACTACATAAAAAAGGGTATGTGTAAGTTTGGTGTCAAACCATGCATGGCATGTGGATACCTTGAAGGGGGTGACAGCTTTGTAACTTACAGCACAGGAAAGACCTATAGAATTTCTGACAACACCAATTGCAATTCCACTATCTGTCGTACATTTGCTTACCTGCACTTTTGGCCAGAAACAATATGTAGGGAAATACTACGCAAAAAGTAAAGGATAGACTGAGAGAGCATATTTATTTTATCTAAGATGTAGATAACTTGAGTCCACCACCGGCATTTCAGAGAGTGTAATGATACATTTGTTAACTATTCACGCATTCAAGGTGGGTTTTATGTATTTAAGGAGCTTTCCACACCTGTTTAGAATGTAACTATGATCAGGGGTCAAGTCCTGGGGAAAAAAGTGTGGGAACTCACCCAAGATTCCCGCCCAACCCCCCTTAAAAAAAAAATTACACTCCTATGCATATAGTGCAGTGCAGGGTGTGTATAATGAATGTAGTGTGTTTGTAGTGAGTGCAGAGTATGAATAATAATTGTAGTGTATTTGTAGTGAGTGCAGAGTATGTATAATGAATGCAGTGTGTTTTTAGTGAGTGCAGAGTGTGTATAATGAATGTAGTGTATTTGTAGTGAATGCAGTGTGTATAATAAATGTAGTGTATTTGTAGTGAGTGCAGTGTGTATAATAAATGTAGTGTTTGTAGTGAGCCCAGTGTGTATAGTGAATGTAGTGTTTTTGTAGTGAGTGCAGAGTGTGTATAATGAATGTAGTGTGTTTGTAGTAAGTGCAAATTGTGTATAATGAATTTAGTGTGTTTGTAGTGAGTGCAGTGTGTACAATGAATGCAGTGTATGTAGTGTGTTTGTAGTGAATGCAGAGTGTGTATAGTGAATGTAGTGTGTAGTGAGTGCAGAATGTGTATACTGAATGCAGAGTGTGTATACTGAATGCAGAGGGTGTATACTGAATGCAGAGGGTGTATAGTGAATGCAGAGGGTGTATAATGAATGCAGTGTGTGCGTGCGCTGGATGATGTGTGTGAGTGCGCTGGATGATGTGTGTGTGTGTGAGTGCTGGATGATGTGTGTGTGAGTGAGTGCTGGATGATGTGTGTGTGAGTGCTGGATGATGGGTGTGTGTGAGTGCTGGATGGTGTGTGTGTGTGTGTGTGTGTGTGTGAGTGCTGGATGGTGTGTGTGTGAGTGCTGGATGATGGGTGTGTGAGTACTGGATGATGGGTGTGTGAGTACTGGATGATGGGTGTGTGAGTACTGGATGATGGGTGTGTGAGTACTGGATGATGGGTGTGTGTGCGTGTGTGAGTGATGGATGATGTGTGCGTGTGTGAGTGCTGGATGGTGTGTGTGAGTGCTGGATGATGTGTGTGTGAGTGAGTGCTGGATGATGTGTGAGTGAGTGCTGGATGGTGTGTGAGTGAGTGCTGGATGATGGGTGTGAGTGCTGGGTGATGGGTGTGTGAGTGCTGGATGATGGGTGTGTGAGTGCTGGATGATGGGTGTGTGTGTGCTGGATGATGGGTGTGTGAGTGCTGGATGATGTGGGTGTGTGTGTGCTGGATGATGTGGGTGTGTGTGTGCTGGATGATGTGGGTGTGTGTGTGCTGGATGATGGGTGTGTGTGTGCTGGATGATGGGTGTGTGAGTGCTGGATGATGGGTGTGTGTGTGCTGGATGATGTGGGTGTGAGTGCTGGATGATGTGGGTGTGAGTGCTGGATGATGTGTGTGTGCTGGATGATGGGTGTGTGAGTGCTGGATGATGTGTGTGTGCTGGATGATGGGTGTGTGAGTGCTGGATGATGGGTGTGTGAGTGTGAGTGCTGGATGATGGGTGTGTGAGTGCTGGATGATGGGTGTGTGTGTGAGTGCTGGATGATGGGTGTGTGTGTGCTGGATGATAGGTGTGTGAGTGCTGGATGATGTGTGTGTGTGAGTGCTGGATGTGTGAGTGCTGGATGATGTGTGTGTGCTGGATGGTGTGTGTGGGTTGTGAGGTGCTGGATGATGGGTGTGAGTGCTGGATGGGTGTGTGTGTGTGCTGCTGGATGAGTGGGTGTGTGAGTGGAGTGCTGGATGATGGGTGTGTGAGGTGCTGGATGATGTGTGTGAGGTACTGGATGATGGGTGTGTGTGGTGCTTAGGATGATGGGTGTGAGGTGCTGGTGTCTTCAATGTGGAATTTTGGATGGTGTGGTGTGGGTGCTGGATGGTGTGTGTGTGTGTGAGTGCTGGATGATGTGAGTGTGTGTGAGTGCTGGATGATGGGTGTGTGAGTGCTGGATGATGTGTGTGTGAGTACTGGATGATGTGTGTGAGAGTGCTGGATGATGGGTGTGTGTGAGTGCTGGATGATGGGGGGGTGTGTGTGTGTGTGTGAGTGCTGGATGATGTGTGTGAGTGCTGGATGATGTGTGTGAGTGCTGGATGATGTGTGTGAGTGCAGGATGATGTGGGTGTGAGTGCTGGATGATGGGTGTGAGTGCTGGATGATGGGTGTGTGAGTGTGTGCTGGATGATGGGTGTGTGAGTGAGTGCTGGATGATGGGTGTGTGAGTGCTGGATGATGGGGAGGGGAATCATTTTTTTCTTACTTTATGTGTTTATTTTATTCCCCCCTCCCTGCTTCTTACCTTGTCAGGGAGGGGGGAGATCGCCTGGTGGTCCGGTGGAGGGAACCAGCCGCTGCACAGAGGGGCCATCACACGCAGTGTTCCCTCTCCAGCTCTAACTCTCGCAAGACTCGCCTGTGCGGAGCGTTGCCATGGTAACAGCCGCGGGTCTCGCGAGAGTTATAGCTGGAGAGGGAACACATCGTGTGATGGCCTCTCAGTGCAGGTAGCAGGGCCGGTCCTGCAGGACAGGTAATGGGAACGGCGTTCCTGCTTTGGAAAAAGTGCAGGAACGCCGTTCCCATGCGTTCCTGCAGGACTCGAGCCCTGACTATGATTAAGTATATCTTCTCCCCCTTTAATATATATTTTCCCTCCTTTTATGTGTATTACATTTCCTCTTGTGTCTCTTACTTCCCCACAAGCTCCTGTATGTGGTTTTTTCCCCTAGCCCCGTTGTAAAGCTTTCTCCTCTCCAGCCTTTTCTGTATCTCTTTCAGACCCCGAGGCCATTGAATGTGTCTCTTTCATCCTTCAGTCCCTTTGTGCCTCTTTCACCCATGCCAGCCCCTTTGTTTGTCATCATCACCAGTCCCTTTGTGTAACTCTTTCTTCCCCAGCCATACAGACATTGATATGCAGCCATAAAGACATTCAGGCACACAGACACAGTTATTCAGGCACACAATCACAAAGATATGCTGACACAGTCATTAAAGAAAAACAACAGAGTCATACGGGCACACATTCATACAGTCTACACATACAGGTACACTGTCATACAGACAGAGATAGAGACACACATACACAGTTACAATTAAATATTTACTTAGCCCTGAGCATTTTGTCTGGCTCTGTGGCGTCCTAATCCTGCAGCTCAACCCTATCACCATTAAGATGCCACCTCGCTTTGTGGTACACATAGAGCAAGGATATGACGTGATTACAGTTTGGCTTTTTACCTGGCATCTGCTGGGCAATGCTTCCATCCTCCACTACCACTGCTGGGAAGCCGTAAGTAGGAACTATTATTAGCACTCCTGTGCCAAATCCTGGAATCCAGGGTTTAGCTCATTGACAGAGATCAATCAGCTGGCAACAACAAACAGTTGTTTTTAAGGGCTCTGTGACGTTCCATGCCATCATGTAGTTCATGGCTCTGAAGACCAAGGGGCATTGAATTGCCATCCTTAAAAAATTAACAGCACTGCTCTTTGCTAGTAATATGGAGAACCAAGTATCATTTGTCACCAGATGGTTTAGCTCATTGACAGAGATCAATCAGCTGGCAACAACAAACAGTTGTTTTTAACGGCTCTGTGACGTTCCATGCCATCATGTAGTTCATGGCTCTGAAGACCAAGGGGCATTGAATTGCCATCCTTAAAAAATGAACAGCACTGCTCTTTGCTGGTAATATGGAGAACCAAGTATCATTTGTCACCAGATGGAAGAACTCTGGCCCCTCTTCACAGATACAGCTGAAGTATAAGTTCTCTTCCACATTAAAAGAACACTCCATTGAGAAATAATAAAAGTATATTTGTTTATGTTTTAACTATATATATATATATATATATATATATATATATATATACACACCACTGAAGAAAGCATACATGTAATTTCTTTCCATATTTTTCTGTGGGAATATAAAAGTTAGCTCAGATAGCTACAGATCTAGTATCTGCAGCGATGGCATGCCCTCCCCTTTCTCTCAAGCTCTTTGAGAAGCTTCTGAGGTTTAACCACATGTGCTGCCTTTAAAGGGGTACTCCAAGAACCATGGTTTCAAACAGTTATGGTACCTGGAGTCTGTATGTGCAACATTTGGGTTCCTATATCTTCATTAGACAGCCTACAGCAAAATTCCAAGATAACTAATGTCAGCTCTGTGCAAAATGAGTTTTTATTGAGCTGTACACTTGCCAAGCACACCTGTCACTTCTATTAGCTCAGTCAATGAATTCCATCAAGAGACAGCCATAAATGATATGCTAATGCGGAAAACGGAACCTGTGCTAGCTATATCCAAGAGGGGCTGCAGTGACCCAAGTAAATGTCAACAGCCTGACACATAATTGACTTGAGACTCAGATAATAGTGGTTATGGCCCCAAGTAAGCTGCAGCTTTCATCACATTCAATTTGTTCTGAGGGATTCAAATACATTATTATGAAATTTGTGAATCATCTGCTTCTTTTCTCATCCATCTCAGAGTATTTAGAACTTCATCTGAGCCTATAATGTGATATTTGTTTTATTTTTTATAATAATTTATTTTATTTTAATTCAAAACATATAAAAGACAATTTCCATCTAGAGTGAAAAACACCATTTTCTTCA
>OW240915.1:218295666-218449396 GCA_933207985.1 Pelobates cultripes | reverse complement strand
GGCTCCTCAAATGATGCTTAAGATTAGAAGCGGCTGAAAAGCATTTCTCACACTCCGAACAAAAATATATTTTTAACATTCTCTCCACTTTGAACGAAATGACGTTTGGGAAGAGATTAACATAATTAAACACAGGCAGTAAAAATACAGTTTTTAGCCATACCCTGTAACTTTAAAACTACACATCCCATCTTCTTAATTACATATTTGGAATCAGCACACTTAAAACATAAACATAACCAAAAATCAACCAAATCCATCCAGGGGTTAAAAAGTTAGCTGGAGGTCCCTTTATGACCGACCGCAAGCACATTTTCCTGCCCAAAACAGTTCCATAGATTTGGGCTGTGAGGTCGGTCTATTTCAGGCTGAAAAAACGACTAAGTCCCATCGCGAATGGGACTTAGTCTCTGCAGCTGAAATAAGGCTGAAAAAACGGCTGAAAAAAAGACTAAGTCCCATCGCTGAATGGGACTTAGTCTCTGCAGCTGAAATAATTTCCCATTTACTGAACCAAGTGGGAAATAGCCAGGCAGGCACAAAGGGTTTGCACCAGGTCTGGGGACACAGGGGACACCGTCTTAAAGGGGCAGTGTCCCCAACAAGGCTGGGGACACGGCCTTAAAGGGGCAGTGTCCCAATCTTCCTGATGTCCCAAAAAAGGTGTTTAAAAGGGCCAGCACCAGTCACATAAAGAGTCCATAAGCCCCAATATGCCCACCGACAGTCTTAAAGGGCCATACACACCAAATAAAAGTGCATACATTTCACAATCTCCCAGGGGCCATAGTCATGCGGGAGGAGGCTGGCAAGTAGGCTTCTCCACAACCCAGGGAAGCAGGGCAATTTGCCATTTAAAGGGCCCGTTACAAATAGCATTTTGTAACAAGGTGTCAATCCATATCTGCCAAGTGACCCGATGTAGGGGGACCAGTCCCTATTCTGCTCTGTGTCAGTGTGTATCAGGGAACCTTAGGACAGGTGTCAATCCATATCTGCCAAGTGACCCGATGTAGGGGGAACAGTCCCTATTCTGCTCTGTCAGTGTGTATCAGGGATCCTTAGGACAGGTGTCAATCCATATTTGCCAAGTGACCCTATGTAGGGGGACCAGTCTCTATTCTGCTCTGTGTCCGTGTGCATCAGGGACTCTGAGGACAGGTGTCAATCCATATGTCAAGGTGTCAATATGTCATATGTCAGGTGTCAATCCATATTGATTGTGATTTAGGAATGTTAGGTGATTTCTGCCCTTTATGGATTAAAACCAGACTCTGTATCAACTGTGTAATTTTCCATGGGAGTTTTGCCATGGATCCCCCTCCGGCATGCCACAGTCAGGTGTTAGTCCCCTTGAAACAACTTTTCCATCCCTATTGTGGCCAGAAAGAGTCCCTGTGTGTTTTAAAATTCGCCTCCCCATTGAAGTCAATGGCGTTTCGGGCGGTTCGCCGGTTCGCGAACATTTGCGGAAGTTCGCGTTCGCCGTTCGCGAACCGAAAATTTCGGGTTCGCGACATCACTATTCTACACACGTAGAATGAGGAGTCTGTTATCATGGAACTGAGGTCTGAATAAAAAATATTGTTCTTCAAACTCACCACTGCCAACAATATTTATGCTTCAATCAGGTCTGCATTTACATCATGAGCACCTGTAGGCACAGAATTCTCCAGGGAGAGGCATAGGAGGTGCAGCCAAACAGGAAGATGAGCCTCGCCTCCGCATTCATTATAGACTCTAACGGAGCAAGTTGGGAAGACGTAAGACACTGAGAAGGAGATAACAGTAGTCAAGGACAGTGGCATGATTTAGTGATTGATTGAACATGAGTGGTGAAGGAGAGGTTTGATTTAAAGAGAACACCTAGGCAGCAATCCTGTGAGGCAGAGTGGACAGTAGTGCCATTTACTTGAATGGAAACAGACAATGGAGTATCAACACTTGAGGGAGGGAAAATCAGAAGTTTGCGTGTCATCCACATAGAGTGATATTGTAAGCCGAAGGAGCTGATGAGTTTACCAAGGGAGGCAGTGAAGATTGAGAACAATAGGGGACCAAGGACAGACCCTTGGGGAACACCAACAGAGATGGATTGGGGAGTAGAGGCAGAGCCAGAGAAAGAAACACTGAAAGAACGTTGGGAGAGGTAGGAAGAGCACCAGGAGAGAGCGGTATCTCATAGACCAAGATTGCAGAGGATGAAAAGAAGCTGTTGATGATCAACAGTGTCAAAAGCAGCAGAAAGGTTGAGGAGAATTAGGATAGAGTAGTGGCCATGGGATTTTGCAGTGATAAGATCATTGGATACTTTGATCACAGCTGTTTCAACAGAGTGATGAGCACGGAATTTAGATTGAAGTGGGTCAAGCAGAGAGTTGGATTCGAGGAAGTCTGTCAATATCGCATCCACAACTCTCTCAAGGATCTTGGAGGCAAACGGCAATAGTGAGATAGGGCGGTAGTTGGATGGGGAATTAGGGTCAAGCTTGGGCTTTTTCAGAATCGGGGTAACGGTTGCATGTTTAAAGGGTCGTGGAAATGTGCCAGAGGAGAGGGAGATATTGAAAATTTTAGTGAGAGGCAGAGCAAGAGAAGGAGACAAAGTGCAGATGAAAATTAGGGAATAGGATCGAGGTGGTGGTGGGGTGGGAGGAACGGAGCAGAGCAGAAACCTCTTATGCTGTAGCAGGTGCAAATGAGCATAGGACAGCTGAGGGAGTGCGGTTAGGGGAAACGTTGGTAGGGGATGGAGAGATTAGAGATCTCTTTCCTGATTGTAGAGATCTTCTCAGTGAAGTAAGTTGCAAAGATTGTGGTGGTCAAGTTGGTAGGAGGAGGAGGCACAACAGGGCAAATAAGAGAGTTAAAAGCATGAAACAGTCGCTTAGGCTTGCGGGAGAGTGTGGTTATGAGTGAATTGAAGTAGTTTTCTTTTGAAGAGGAAAGAGCCAGACTGTAGGAGCACAGCATCAATTTAAAGTGGAGGAAGTCAGATGCAGGGTGAGTTATGGAACATTTTTGGGAGGTATCGGGTCAGCTTGGTGTGCCAGGGTTGTAATTGGTGGCACTTGCTGTGTTTAAGTATAGTAGATGCCATGATGTCTTGTTGAGAGGAGAGAGTAGAGTTGAAGAGGGAGGTTGCAGTGTTAGGGTAGGTGAGGTTTGAGATGGGTGAAAGGAGACTTTGGAGGTTGGTGGAAAATTGCAGTAGGTCAAGACACTGGAGGTTTCTGCGAGACTGATGTGGTGAGGGTGGTGTAATTAGGTTACGTGGTATACCGATGTCAATGGACAGCAGATGGTAGTCTGACAGAAGAAATGGAACACTGGAGAGATTAGAAGTGGTACAGAGATTGGTGAAGATGAGGTTAAGAGTGTTTCCTGCTGTATGAGTTAGACTGAATTGGACCACTGTGTGAGTCCAAAAGAGGCGGTTATAGAAAGCAGGTGACAGGCATCAGGGTAGTTGGGTTTGTTGTTTGGAATATTAAAGTCCCAAAGATTGAGGGAAGGAGTGCTAGAGGAGAGGAAATGGGATAGCCAGGAAGAATGGTGTTTAATGAATAGCCTAGGTTGACTGGCGATAAATTATGGCAATTCTTAAAGGAGTGGTTTTAAATAGGTGGACAGTTTGAACTTCAAAGGAAGGAAAAGATAGGGCAGAGAACATTGGTTGAAAGGTACATTGAGGGGAGAGAAGGATGCCTACACCACCTCCTTACATTTGTTGGGTCTTGGAGTGTGGGAGAATTGTAGCCCACCATTACATAATTACATAGTAACATAGCTGAAAAGAGACATGTGTCCATCAAGTTCAGCCTTCCTCACATATGTTTTTCCTGTTGATACAAAAGAAGACAAAAAACCCAGTCTATAGCGCTTCCAATTTTGCAATAAACTAGGGGGAAAATCCTTCTTGACCCCAAAATGATATCTCTTTGGATCAAGCAGCTATTACCCCACTAATTAGAAATTATATCCCTGTATGTAGTGATGTCCCGAACTGATCGCCGAACGGTTCGCCACGGTGCGCCACGAACGGTTCGCCACGGACTCCAGTCAGCAGACATATTCCAGCCAATCAGCAGCAGACCCTCCCTCCCAGACCCTCCCACCTCCTGGACAGCTCACTAAGAATGCAGCTTCAAAATGGATGCTGTCCAGGAGGTGGGAGGGTCTGGGAGGGAGGGTCTGCTGCTGATTGGCTGGAATGTGTCTGCTGACTGGAGTCCGTGTCGAACCGTTCGCGAACCGTTCGGCGAACAGTTCGGGACATCACTACCTGTATGTTATGTTTTTGGAAGTATTTATCCAATGTCTGTTTAAACATCTGTATGGACTCTGATAAAACCACCTCTTCAGGTAGAGAATTCCACATCCTTATATCCTTATGTAAAAAAACTTTTCTTTGCCTTAGATTAAATTTCCTTTCTTCCAGCCTAAATGCGTGACCTTGGGTCCTGTGTATAGCCCTGTTTATGAATAGATTTCCAGACAATGGTTTGTACTGGCCATGAATATATTCGTATACTGTTATCATATCCCCTTTAAGGCGTCGTTTTTCCAAACTAAAGAGATTTAATTTTTTTTAACCTTTCTTCGGAACTAAAATACTCCATTCCTTTTATAAATTTTATAGCTCGTCTCTGCACTTTTTCTAGTGCCATAATATCCTTCTTTAGAACAGGTGCCCAAAATGGCACAGTATATTTATTAAGAGGCAAAATTATATTTTCATCCCTAGAATTTATGCCTCTATTTATACATGACAAAACCTTACTAGCCTTAGCAATTGCAGATTGACATTGCATATTGCTGCCTAATTTGTTGTCTATAACAATTCCTTCCAAATACTTCTCATGTGTGGTTATCCCTAATTCACTACCATTTAGAGTGTAAGTTGCGTGTGCATTCTTGACCCCAAAGTGCATAACTTTGCATTTCTCTACATTAAATATCATCTGCCATTTTAGTGCCCAGTCTGACAACCTATCTAAATCCCTCTGCAGCAAAGCAATACCTTGCTCACATTTTATTACTTTACAAAGTTTTGTGTCATCTGCAAACACTAAAACATGGCTTTCAATGCCTATTGCAAGATCATTTATATATAGAACCGGTCCCAAAACAGAACCCTGAGGGACGACACTTACCTCTTTTGTCCAACTTGAAAATTTACCATTAATGGCAACTCATTGTACTCTATCTTTAAGCCAATGTTCTACCAAAGAACATTGAATATTCATCTAAACCAATTTCTTTTAGTTTGAAGACTAACCTATTGTGAGGAACCATATCAAATGCCTTGGCAAAATCCAAGTAGATCACATCCACTGCAACACCGTGGTCTATACTTCAACTTATTTCTTTGTAGAATGCAATAAGTTAGTTTGACATGACCTATGTTTCATAAAACCATGCTGATTTATTGCTAATAACAAAGTTTTTCCCAATGAATTCCTGAATATTATCCCTTAATGGCCCTTCAAATATTTTCCCAGTCACAGAAGTTAAGCTCACAGATCTATAATTTCCAGGCAAGGATTTTGAACCCTTATTAAATATAGGAATGACATCTGCCTTCCTCCAATCCTCCGGTACAATACCTGAAACAAAAGAATCTTGAAAGATTAAATGTAGAGGTTCACCTATTTCCCCACTTAGCTCCTTAAGTGCTCGTGGGTGAATACTGTCAGACCCCGGAGCTTTATTTACATTAATTTTCTTTAACTGCTGTAGCACCTTGTCTCGAGGCATCCAATTACAAGTTATCTGCAAGTTTTTTGCAGCAATCATTTGCATATCTCTTGCCATAGGATCCTCATTAATATATACTGAAGAAAAATAGTTATTTAAAATGTCTGCCTTTTCCTGGTCATCATTAACTAACAGACCCATCTCTGTTTCCAGTGTACCTACACTTTCATTTTTTTTATTTTTATTTTTAGATTTGATGTACTTGAAAAAAACTTTGGGGGTTGGTTTTGCATTCTTTGGCTATCAATTTCAAATTTTCTAGTTTAGCCACTTTAATTGCCTTTTTGCAAGTATTATTGGCTTCCTTATATCTTATATTGGATGCCTCTTATTGTCAGATTTAAATGCTTTAAATGCCCCTTTCTTATTTTGAATCTCTTGTTTTACATCTCTACTAAGCCACATTGTTTTCAATTTGTTTCTTTTATATTTATTATCCAGCGTTACATACTGAGAAATGTACCTTTCTAATATTTGTTTGAATAGTTTCCATTTATCCTCAGTGTTTTATTCACTAGGGAGTTTATGCCAGTCGATATGTTGTAGAGCTGCCCTAAATAATCCGTTTTAGTATACCCCACGTGATTTTGCTTTTTTTTTGTTTATTTAAAAAATTACCATATTGTGATCACTACTTCCCAAATGCTTCCCTACTTGAATGTTGGTCAAAAGATCAACATTGTTTGTTATGACGAGATCCAGACAAGTGTCCTTTCTAGTTGGTGCTTGTAACAGTTGTGACATGGTCAGTTAACACATTCCAAAACCTGATTCCCCTTGCTGAAGTACCAGTCACTCTATCCCAATTTATGTCCGGGTAATTAAAATCTCCAATAATTAACGTTACCCAGATTTTCAGCTTTCCAAATTTGCTCTAGCAGCTGTTCTTCCTCATTAATATTTACATTAGCTGGTTTATAACATATGCAAACTACAAATTGATTTCCCTTCGTTTGCCCCAAGCAGATATCTACCCTTAAAGCTTCCACATTTTCCCTGTCACACTCCACATGCCTAAGATTTGACTTTAACTCATGGTTGACATACAAACATACCTCACCACCCTTCCTGTTTTTCCTATCCTTCCTAAATAACATGTACCCATTTAAGTTAACTGCCTAGTCATGTGTCTCATCCCACCATGTTTCTGTTATGCCTATTATGTCATATTTAGTGTATACTATTGCCTCTAGTTCCCCATTTTGTTATATAAGCACCTTGCATTAGTAAGCATACATTTAATATTATCATGAGTCATTTGTACTTTTTGTGAATTGTTATCAATATTACATACTTCCTCTGTTATGAGCCTGCCCCCCTCACCCCCCTAAAGCCCATATCCTTTCTATCCTATGTCCATTTTCTAGATTGCTTTGACCCTCCCCCCTACGACTAGTTTAAAATCTCTTCCAACCATCTAGCCATCCTATCCCCCAGCACGGCAGACCCTCTTCCGTTTAGGTGCAATCCATCAAGGCTATAAAGATTGTACCCAAGCGCAAAATCTGCCAGGGCTCCAAAAACCCCAAACCCTCTTTCCTGCACCAAGACTTCAGGCACGCATTGACCTCTCTAATCTCCCGCTGCCTTTCTGTTGTAGCGTGTGGCACATGTAATATTTCTGAAAATATTACCTTGGAGGTCCTTTTCTTTAGCTTACTTACTTGTTCCGTGAACTCATTCTTTAGGACCTTCCATTTTCCTCTGACTTTGTCATTGGTACCAATATGGACCATGACAGCTGGGTCATCCCCAGTCCCTCCCAGTAATCCCTCCACTCTGTCAGCAACATGCCGGACTCGAGCACCCGGGAGACAGCAAACTGTTCGGTTGAGACGATCACCCTATCTACCCTCTTAATAATAGAGTACCCTACCAGGCCTGTGCAATCAGGAACCTGGGAAGCATACTTTCTGGTTCTGATGTGTGGATCCATATTAGAAGTCCAGTCCCATCACTAGGTGCTAGTTGTGGAAGTAAAGTAGAGAGGGCCCTAGTGCAAAAATTATATTGCCCCTTCCTCAAGGGTGCCCAGGTAGATCTCCGTCTGTCATACAACTCCAACAATGCTTTGACAGCTGGAATTTGACCAATTTTCCATCCTTTCAGGGTTGCATTTATCATGCATTTTTACTGATCAGTGTGTGTATGTTTGAATGGTAGCATGTTTTTGTATGAGTATGACTGTGTGAATGTAGGGGTGTGTTTGTATGTAGTGCTGGCGTTTGTTATATATGTTATATGTTGCCTTATATATGTTATAGGTCTACATCTGCTGACAAATACCCACTGGTTGGCCCCAAATGCATGGGCCACCCGATGGGCCCTCTAGTAGTTTCACCACTGCTGGACGCCAGCCGCGCTGAGTGCTACACAGGGAACAGGGATTTGACGTGATTCATATGCCCGTCCCTTCTGCTTGCACGAGAATGGAAGGCTGGACTGGACGGAGTTGCTGGAGCTTGGCCACACTGTGACCGGTAGGAGAGGAGTGCATTTGCGCCCCCACACCAGTGCGCCATAAGGTGCCTGTGCCGTCTTATGGTAGACTTTCTCTTTGCTAATTGACTGTGCTCTGAATGCTAGTACCGAGTTAGAAATGCAAGCCAGTATGAACACATTTTAATTTGTAACAACTTCTGTCTCACCATTAACATCATGAAAGCTGAGGCCATGCACCATCCAGCTCCCAATACTCTATACTTGGAATCATCCATTATTGTTAATGGACAGAAACTACAGGCAGTGTACCTTTCCCGAATAGTGTAAATACATGCTGAAGATAACTGCAGAATAGCTAAGGCGAGCTTTGCCTTCAGCCAATTGCATTCCAACATCTGGAAACATGGAATGCGAATGGATCAGCCTAGTAACAAAGCTGAAGGTCTACCAAGAAGTAGTGGTTCCAACTCTGCTTACACCTGTACGACTGTCTACTGGAGTCATGGGTGTCAGCTCAAGCATGCTCTAATCCACTTCAGGGAGGAATGCACACAGTCTTACCCACAGGAAGTGTGTGCAAAAAGACCCTGACTGACTAAGTGAGTCATGGTCCCTGACTCACCAAGTTCCCTGACTCACCAAGCGTTTGGCCAATAGCCAATATGCAGGTATCCAATACAGTTTGTCTCTGATGCCTGCATGGCATCCCATCAGACTTGTGATGCTTGTCTCCCTCTTTCTACGCCTCTGTGAGCAGGGTAGCATGCCTGCACAGAGGAGCCTCCAAGCTGACAGGCCCCACCTTGGGCCAGGGCTGCTATGTGAAATTCAGATATTTCTTGCCACTTAAGCTGTTACATCTATTTAATATATATGTAAAATGAAGAAAAAAAATTAACTCCTGTGAGAAATGTAAGAGGCTCATATAGTACTTATTCTGAAGGAAGAACACTCCTTATCAACCTAGCATTCCTGTCCAATTTTTTTTTTTTTCTCTCTTGTTGAATTCTCCCCTTTATAACATTGTAAAAGAGGCCTTGATTTAAAAGCTTTCCAAATGATTACATTCTGTTAGAAAAACCTTACAAACAATTTATCTGCAAAAAAAAGCATAAAGGATCTAATAGTGATCAATCATTTTGAGAGTTTTTTTTAAAAGCATTGCATCATTTGAAAAACTTAATAAATAGAGGCCAGACTCTGGAAATTATCCTCACTAACTAAGACCAAGTAGGGTTCATCTTTGCAAGAGATGCTCTTGATAATATTCACTGTACACTAAATTTGATTAACCTCACTCATTTGAAAATGAAACAACTCTTCAGCGTTGATGCTGAGAAGGCATTTGAAAAAAATAGGATTGATATACTGTGGATAACCCTCATAAAGTATAAACTACTGTAACCGCAGGTGGTTCCCTTATTTACCACTGTAATGTCTTAAAGCATAGAACTTAGTAGTGCTAATTTTATATAGTTAGTAAGAGATCCTCTATTTACCATATATAAATAATTGAGAATACAATATAAAATATGGATTGTCTTGGAAGCAATAGTTTTGTCTTTTTGGATATTTATTATATAAAAATATAAATATAAAATCCATTATAGCAGAGTTTATAAGATTAAATTACATGCTTGCAAATATCATTAATAGGTTAACATACCCTTCTGAACATGTCATCATGTCAGCCTCTCTGTCATTTTAAGATGGAGCAGCGTCTGTCTCCAAGTCTCTCCTCTGTTTCTTAACATTTAAAAGTACACCTATTTATACCTTAGGTGTCTCCATTTTAGGGTTACCGTAGTTCATTTACTTTATTCATTTTAGGACCTCCCTTAATTTGGCAAACATACAAGGCCATAACTAAAGGGTGCAAACGTCATGGAAATTTTCCTGACTTAGTTCAAGATGGCATCTTAAAGTCTGAATAGGTTATCTGTTGTTTATACTAAGTCGTAAGTGTACAGTCGTGGGAGATTCCCGGATTTGGGGAAGTTCCATTAACTTGGGGTTACCACAGTATATTGTGTACTGCAAGAGTCGTAGTATAGCCTTGAAGCTTGTTTATGCATTATTGTTATTGTAACTGTATAAGATAATTCAGGTTCAGTTTGTTTTCTCCAGAGTTTTTCTTTCCATGTTAACTGTGAATGTATCACGTCTGTCTGTTCATCCTTCTCCTTCACATTTACAGGTTCAGATGTCAGATCATGATTCAGTCTGTTATGTGGCTATGATTCTGGTGGCATTTCTGTCGTCCTCTGTTTGTTTTATCTTGCCATCTTTAACAGCATTCATTGTGTCAGTCAGTGGTTCTGTGAACGTCCTGTTCGTATTTAGCAGGTTGTAAAATATCAAAACTTACTGTTCTCTGTTGGCTCTGATTGTTCTCTGTAGTAAAAGTTCTCTGAGTCACCCTCTCCAGGACAAACTGGCCAACAGAAGGAAATAGGTGGTGGTGCAAGGTAAGGTGGGCTGGAAAAAAATTCCCTAAATTTCTCTAATAGAACCAATGGTTCTAAGCTCTCCCTGGTGCAGAAATATAATTGTCAGTGAAAAAACATGTAACATTTCATATGGTGTCTCACCATTTGTATCATCAGGTATGTTGTGGATGCTCATCTGTACCATAGGATTAAATAGATACCACTGTGTGGGGCAAGCAACTGGTAACTTGGTTAATAATCATTTAACCTCAGCATTCTCCCAGACCACAACCCCACTTCTTTGGGGGTGGTTGGGGCACTGAAATCCCAAAGTAACCCGAATGTGGTTGCCCAGTTTTAGGTTTCCTTTGCAGTAACTGCAGGGCCACCATCCAAATGGATGGTCCTGAGATTATCAAATGCATACTAAGGAAGTGAGACTAGAAAACGTGGCATCAGAGGTTGCACTTCGCACAGGATATATCCAAGTAAACCTGGTACATGCATCAACACATACAAAAACATATTTATAACCATGAGATGTTGGCAATCTTCCAATGTATAGTAATTCAAAAAGTACGTTAGATATTAATATTTCAATAAACAGTACATCAGTAATGTGGCAATAAGCAAATGCTTATGATTACTAAACACATGAATTACAGTATTTCCCAAACTGAACCACCAATATTCCTTTTCAGGAGTCAGAAGTACATTACCTCTCTCTATAAGAGCTCGTCCTAGCCATGAAAAAGCTTTTAGGGCAAGTCTATCTTTCCTCTATAGGAAGAACAACCAACATATTACTTTCAATGGTTATTATGTAATTACCCCTCTAAATGATAGGAGTATTTATGCGGATACCAGGTGGATAAGGTCTGGATATCCTTGCAAGCATAAACTCTGCACCATGACTGAGAGAAAGGGTATGCTTTTGTGATCCAATGACCACAGAAAAGCTTGGTAGACACATTGCATCAAAGTGCCTGTTAATGACCAACTACATGAGGAGAGGGACCATGCTTTGTTATAAGCATGTCCATACACGTATTACAATGCCAGGCTTTCAATTTATTATCACAAAGCAAAATGCAGTTGTGGATATAAACTCACAACGTATCGTAAGAAAAATAGTTTGAACACCAGACTGAGACTCGAGATCAGTGAACAGTGGACCGAAATAGATAAATGAAATCCTATCAATTAATATACTTTCAATATACTTTCTTTAAATTACTTTATCCTCTGTATTAACTATGAAATATTAAAGTTAAATAATAACATTAAAAGCCAACTTTTAGTGTGCATAGGAATTACAAGGCCGTTCATAATGTGAGACAAAACCAAATAGTCTGTGAACACAAAATGACCTTGCGCTGAAAATTCACTTGCAGGGAAAAAAAACGTTTTTCTTTTTCTTTAGTAAGTTAACTAATTAATTAAACGTAGTTAGAACCTCCCTC
This sequence comes from Pelobates cultripes, assembly GCA_933207985.1. Classification (NCBI taxonomy): domain Eukaryota; kingdom Metazoa; phylum Chordata; class Amphibia; order Anura; family Pelobatidae; genus Pelobates; species Pelobates cultripes. The sequence continues at coordinate 218,437,302 of OW240915.1, read as the reverse complement.
AAAGTCCCGATGACTTTGCAAGAAACATGTCGTCCTTAAATACTGGGTAAGTCTATTAAACAGTGACATAGCATTGTTACCATGTGTATTATGTTGTCACGGCTATAATGTGCAGTATAACAAACTATTTTATAAGTGTTGTACAAACTGTTCATTAAAAGCCAGTGGTCTAGCGAGCTATAGAACATTTATTTATTTATTCTTTAAAGCTCTGACATCAATCGGCAAAGCAATATTGTAATGGTGTCCATTGCAATCTGCTGTCTTACTTGCTGCTTTCAAAAATTCTGAATAAGTTCAGAGATTTCTTGGGCAATAATAAATCCCCCAAAAACAACAACTTTGCATTTTTACTAAACCTGCCTGTTGTAAACGGATTCTGTATATTTCTGGTCATAAGTACTTGTACTTAAATCTGTTTAACAAAGCTGTTTATATTGTGACTGTTTATATTGTGGTAAAAATATATATATTTTTTATTATTTATTTTATTTATTTTTTTAACATTGCTTAATTTTTAAAGATACCTGCATATTTAATTAAATATCCTATAATTGTCTTTAAGGCATAAAATATCTGCAAATTAAGATAATATACAAAAATGCATGTTCTGGGTATTCCCGTGATTCCTTTTCTATCATTTATTTTTCTTTAAGTCTGGAATCTGATTCCTTTTGGGATGAGCACCACTCTGAGCCCCCTAGTTTCAGAGGCTTCTTTGGAGGTGACCACTGAAAAGTATAGATTCTATAAAATAGATGTGAGGGGGTTTTGGACAGTAATGTCACCTTAATTATACTTTTCAAATAGCAGCTATGTGATATGCAATGTGATTTAATATATCAGAGTATTATCACTTTAATTGACACTGCATTTTTTAATGCATTATTCTTTATGCATTATTATTTTTCTTTTTTTTCTTAAATTGTAATGTCTGTTTAGAATATTGCAGGCTTTGCAATATCAAATTAATTTTGCAGTATATATATATATTCACAATGCTATTACAACATATTATTAAAATTAGCCTCTTTCAGAATTGTAGAATATGTGGTGGAACTGAATCCCCATATATTTAATTTAAAACTGTATTTTTATTTCTACTCTGTGCCCCAATCTGTATTTATATACATAATTGCGGCAGCATATAGCTTTTAAAGAAGCAATTATTTCACCCTTCATGTGTGGTTGACTGTGGACTTTTTAAAACCTTTTTATTTTTTATTTTTTTATATAAATCTGTTTCTGGCTCTGAGAGAGCAGGCTGCTGAATGCATGTAAACGCTGTTATTGCCTAGTCTATATACTTTTATTTATAAACAACATTGATATATTTATATATAAACAACTTTAATATTTGATCTTATTTTATGAAAACCTAGTTTATGAAATTCACTGAGATTACATGTTTCTGATCTGATTGCAGTCAGTAGTACAATATCAATATATGTTCTAATTTCCTTACTGCTAGCACTAGGGGTACGGTCAGGGGCGGACTGAGAACCCTCAGGGCCCCCGGGCAAAATAAATCAAGGGCCCCCTTACAGGCCCCACCCATACTCTGCAGCAAGCGCCACCCTTGTCCCGCCTCCAGCCACACCCTACACAATCTTTAGACACAAGGAACAAAAGGGCAATAAGCCCTTCGAGGCCCCAGCAGAGACTACAATTGAGGGCTAATGGGCCATGGAGGGGGGGTCTTTCTAGCGGGGGCTATCTCAGTGTCCTTTAGAGAGTGTGTTAGAAAGAATCCCCTCCAGGCCCCATTAGAGACTACAATGGAGTCTAATGGGGCCTGGAGGGTGGTCTCTCCAACACTCTGGTTTCTATTCACAATATAGCAACACAACATAGCTCGCTGATACCTAGGCCAAGTTGGCTCTTCTTACCTTAATTACTGTTGCTGGCTGGCAGTCTGTGGGCTTGCTTGCTGCGGCTGGCAGGCTGTGGGCTTGCTGGCTACTGCCGGCAGGCTGTGGGCTTGCTGACTGCGGCTGGCAGGCTGTGGCTTGCTGGCTGCGACTGGCAGGCTGTGGGCTTGCTGGATGTAAGCCTGTGGCTTGCTGTAGGCCTGTGGGCTGGCTACTGGCCTGTGGGCTGGCTAACTTGCTGGCTACTGGCCAGCTTGTGGGTTGGCTGGCTGGCTACTGGGGCACTTGTAAATTATTTAAAGAAATAATCTATGCACAATAACCACTACTGCTCCAGAGTAAGTAGTCAAACCATTTAAGAACAGTTTGACAACTTACCTGGGATCTGCTGGGATATGGGGCTGTAGTAGGGAATAGGAGCAGTGGTGCAATGTGTGTGAAAGGTTCAGTGTGTGTGTGGGGGTGTAGTGTGTGAATGTGTAGGGTGTGTGGGCTGTGTATGTGTGTGGCAATGTTAGTATGGGGGGCTGTGTATGGGGTCTGTGTGTATATGGGTGGGCAGTGTATGTGTGAGGCAATGTGTGTAAATGTGTATGGTGTGTATGGGGGCAGTGTGTGAATGTGTATGGTGTGTGTGTGGGGGCAGTGTGTTTATGGGGCTAGAGTTCACTCTCACCACTGCGACCACCAGGAATCCCTGGGGGTCACAGTGTTGAGAGTGAACACTAGACCGTAGCTCCAGGGCTAGAGTTGACTCTCGCAAGAGCGGTAACGTTGCCATGGTAATCGCGGCAACGCTCTGTGCTCGTGCAAGAAGGACCCAGAGGAGCTGCAGGGTGAGCTCCCAGGTCCTCTCTTCCTCCCTCCCTCCCCTGCCCGCATGGTGCCTGCGGACAGGGGAGGGGGGGGGGCAATTGCCCTGTTGCCCCCCTGGATCCACCAGTGATATCTACAGCCCTTCTGTGTGCCTTTTTGTCTCCCCCTGTCCCTCTGTATGTTTCTTCCTCCCCCCTCCTTCCCAGTCTCTCTTACCCCTCTGCCTCTTTCTCCCTCTCTTCCACTGTTTTTCTCCCCCCTTTCCCTGTCTCTCTCTCCCCCACATCTCTCTTCCTCTCTGTCTCTTTCTCCCCCTCCCTATCCCCCCTCTTTCTCCCCGTGTCTCATTCTTCCCTCGTTGTCTCTTTCTCCCCCTCCCCATCTCTATATTCCCCCTCTTTCTCCCCCTGTGTCTCATTCTTCCCCCTCTGTCTCTTTCTCCCCCTCCCCATCTCTCTATTGCCCCCTCTTCCCCCCCTCCCCATCTCTCTGTTCCCCCCTCTTCCCCCCATCTCTCTATTGCCCCCTCTTCCCCATCTCTCTGTGCCCTCTTCCCCCCCTCCTATCTCTCTGTTCCCTCTTTCTCCCCACTCACATCTCTGTGCCCCCCTCTTTCTCCTCCTCCCCATCTGTGCCCCCTCTTCCCCATCTCTATTGCCCCTCTTCCCCTCCCATCTCTTTATTGCCCCCCCTCCCCATCTCTGTTCCCCCCTCTCTTTGCCTCACCCCCCCTCCCATCTCTCTGTTCCCCCTCTTCCCCCCATCTCTCCCTGTGCCCTCTTCCCCTCTCTTGCCCCCTCTTCCCCATCTCTCTTGCCCCTCTTCCCCAATCTCTCTGTGCCCCTCTTCCCCCCATATCTCTCTTCCCCCCATATCTCTCTTGCCCCTTCTTCCCCCCATATTTTCTTGCCCCCTCTTCCCCCCCATATCTCTTGCCCCTCTTCCCCCTCTTACTCAAGTCCAGAGGTGACGTTGATGCTGGAGCAGCGGGACGGGTGGCAGCCTTGCGATCATTCCTTCAATAGCGCTGAAGGGAGGGAGGGAGCATGTGTCTGTCATGCTCGCTGCGGTTCTACATCTGTGCTTTGGGGTGTGGGGTGCAGGGGAACATGACAATACTCCGCCTCCTCCTCCACCTTCTGCGTTAGTGAGAGGAATGCCGCCGGACCGGCGAGGCTGCTACCCGGTCCGGCTCTCCAGCATCAAACGGCCGGCCCCCTCACAGTGTGCCACCGGACCGGCCACCCGGTGGCACCTTCCTCTGCCGCCCCCAATTCAGCCCTGCCGCCGGGCCCCCTGAAGGCGGCCCTGGCGGCGGGCCCCCCTCCCGGCCGGGCCCTCGGACCGTGTCCGAAGTGCCCGACCGGTCAGTCCGCCCCTGGGTACGGTGGGATAGTACCACTGATTTAAGTTAGCTTTCCCTTTTAAAATTTGTGGACTTTACTGCCATTGCAATAGACTAAATACTGTACCTGAGTAAGCAAAGTCATTATGTGCAGGAATTGTGCGCTTTAAATGGTAGAATACTTATGCTATTCTAGTGAATTGGGCTGGCTGCTTAACACATCATTTAATATCTTTTGGTCACATTTAAAGCTGTAAATGTATTTAACATTTTATTTAAATAAGCCTTTAATAATTTCAGTTTAAAAGTTATCAGATATCCTGTATAGTTACCATTTTATTTTGCCCTGATTTATCTTACATATATATTATTTTTAATTATTTTATAAATATTTATTTTTGCAGAGCATTTAGAGAAGCAAAGGATGTATAACCACCGGTTGCCCTTTTTTCTAGGAGGGTAGTATAATTTCAACTCTGGTTAGGAAAAAAAAAAAGAAGCTAGTTAGCATATGTTATATTAAATACATGCTGCAGTGTACTGTATTGTACTGCACTGAATTTATTTAAAAGCCATGTCTTTCTCTTTATGGCTGTATGTAATAATGTTGTTCATAATTTGGAATATAAAACAACGACTTCTCAATTTCTTGGAATGTTTACATGTCTCTATCTCCGCAACCTTGGCTGGAAATTCCAGACTCCAAAAATAGTTATGCTGTTATAATTCCTGATTTTCAATCAACAGCTAGCGTAACTGACAATATGGAAATTATCACTGTTTTACAAAACTTTTCATGTATAGTGGACATTAGAATCCAGAACGCAGTAATGCAATAATTAAAAATCCTGTCTGTCTGTTGCATGAATGTTTTCATTAAGCCATAATGCATTTTTTCTTTGCATTCTTGGAATTAGACTTCAAATTTCATCGCTCGGTCTTTTCACTTTTCTTTTGACAACATTTTGCATTAATCTTTTTCCTGCGCATGCATACTAAGCAGCTACCCATTAGCAATCCACTGTCCTGGAACTAACGGGCCATGCTGTGCTGGTGTATTAGGCATATCAGGGAGTTTACCAAATATGTATATTTATTTTCTTATGATATTAATTAAGATCCACAATTTCAGCATTGTATGCTAATTACGTTGTACCTGGCACCTGAACTCGAAGTGATTTGTTCACATTAAAATCATCTCTAATGATGAAGATCTCTCTCTGAGTCTGGGCTACAAATAGCGCAATAGATTCTTGATATTTCAAGACTTGTGCCATGACAAAGTATTGTGTCTTCTCTTACGTATAAGAGGTTACCTTGGTATTTATTTTATATTTAAAGCTTCCAAGTACAAGTCCCTTCGTGGTCGCCAATTGTAACCGCAGGTGGTTCCCTTATTTACCACTGTAATGTCTTAAAGCATAGAACTTAGTAGGGCTAACCATACAGATATCTTAGCCATAATTTTATAAAGTTAGTAAGAGATCCTCTATTTACCATATATAAATAATTGAGAATACAATATAAAATAAGGATTGTCTTGGAAGCAATAGTTTTGTCTTTTTGGATATTTATTATATAAAAATATAAATATAAAATCCATTATAGCAGAGTTTATAAGATTAAATTACATGCTTGCAAATATCATTAATAGGTTAACATACCCTTCTGAACATGTCATCATGTCAGCCTCTCTGTCATTTTAAGATGGAGCAGCGTCTGTCTCCAAGTCTCTCCTCTGTTTCTTAACATTTAAAAGTACACCTATTTATACCTTAGGTGTCTCCATTTTAGGGTTACCGTAGTTCATTTACGTTATTCATTTTAGGACCTCCTTTAATTTGGCAAACATACAAAGCCATAACTAACGGGTGCAAACGTCATGGAAATTTTCCTGACTTAGTTCAAGATGGCATCTTAAAGTCTGAATAGGTTATCTGTTGTTTATGCTAAGTCGTAAGTGTACAGTCGTGGGAGATTCCCGGATTTGGGGAAGTTCCATTAATTTGGGGTTACCACAGTATACTGTGTACTGCAAGAGTTGTAGTATAGCCTTGAAGCTTGTTTATGCATTATTGTTATTGTAATTCGTCTGGGACAAAATGGCGCAAACATATTATGCACTGAGGTTATTGCTTAAAGAAACAGTTATGAAAAACAATATGTTCCATTTCTAACACCTTGTCAGTTTGCAATATCTCTTAAAGACAAAGTACACAGTTTAAGAAATACAACATTTCATTCTAAAACTTGTAATATTTACATTTGCCCATAACACTACCACTGCAAATCTCAAGAGACATACATGCCTTATGCAGTTGCTGATTTGCGATGGTACCTACTACTATACCTACTATTATATCTTAGTCAATATTAATCTTAAAGTATCTTAAATGGCACAAGACAAGATTGCCCTCATTGGTCTTTACTCTATCTTTTATATATAATTATTCCATTTATGATTTAGTGCTTAGTATATATAATGTACTTTTTTATATACATTTTAACCCCTTCAGGATGGAGTCAATTGTACACGTTGGGAGACTTCACAGAACACAAACATAAGTGTTTCAAAACAGTAAAACATATTACAACAATAATATCATCAGTAAAAGTGCAGTTCGTGTGTGAAAAATGCAAAAAACTTCACTTTTACAGAAAATATCATCGTTGAAATACAATGTATCATTTTGAAACACTAATATTTGTGTTCAGCGAAGTCTCCTTAATAAAACAGTACCTCCCATGTACATGTTTTATGGTGTCTTGGAAAGTTACAGGATTAAATATAGTGCTTGCAAATTAAAATCTCTGCACTTTGTGGCTGGGTTTTTAGGCATGTCAATAAAATTTTAATTAAGTCACATAATCATGTTAAAAGATTACTTAAATATACACATAGAATTTTAATATATAAATACTTATATATGTATTTAAATTCTACGTGTATACTTATGTAATCATTTATGTAATTATATATTTATCTCTCTCTCTCTCTCTATATATATATTTGCGGTTATTTGTATTTTATATATATAATATATATATATATATATAATGTCATTCTAAATGTATCTTGTTACATATATATAAATAACAAAATACAGTTACAATGAAATTACATATGTATAGATAATGTATTTTTCATTTTTTTAAATATTTTACATATTTATTTTATTTATTTATTATTGTAATTATACGTGTAAATATAAATATAAAATATATATGTATTATAAATATATATATATATATATATATATATATATATATCCTATACATATGTAACTTCATTCTAAGTGTATTTTAATACTAATGTATGTACTTATATTAACATTACAATACACTACGTATGATGTTACATATATGTTACATATATATGTTTAATGATATTTTTTTTTAGCTCTTCCCACCAGCAGATGGACTGTCTTACAGCCCAGACAGTCCCCCTGCTGGCATATCCACAGCCAGCTATAGGGGGTCACATGGTCGCTTTTTGAGAGCCAAGGGGAGGGCTTCCTGGGCTGTTAGGCAGTCCTCCCGAAGCGGATCGCCAAGAAGGTGAGTATCTGGAGGCTCCTGGGAGCTTAAACCGTTAGGGCGTTCTATGCCGCCGCAACAGCTTTAAAGCCCATTAAAATGGGGACAGCATAGAACGCCGTAACGGCATTAAGGGGTTAAGAATTCAAAATAAAAACTACAAAAATGCTTTTAAAAATTTAAGGTTTTATTAGGTTGAAGCTGTTTGTGATATTCTGTGTGTGGGCTGCCTGTTGTGTTATGTTTGTGTGTGGGGCTCTCTGTGGTATTATACATACAGTGAGGGAAAAAATATTTGATCCCCTGTTGATTGTAAACGTTTTCCCACTGACAAAGAAATGACCTGTCTATAATATTAATGGTAGTTGTATTTTAACAGTGAGAGAGAGAGAATAACAAAAAATAAATCTAGAAAAATGCATGTCAAAAAAGTTATAAATTGATTTGCATGTCAATGAGTGAAATAAGTATTTGATCCCCTATCAATCAGCAAGATTTCTGGCTCCCAGGTGGTTTTTATACAAGTAACAAGCTGAGTTTAGGAGCACTCTCTTAAAGGGAATGCTCCTAATCTCAGCTTGTTACCTGTATAAAAGCCACCTGTCCACAGAAGCAATCAATCATTCAGATTCCAAACTCTCCACCATGGCCAAGACTAAAGAGCTGTCCAAGGATGTCAGGGGCAAGATTGTAGACCTACACAAGGCTGGATTGATTGATTCTGTGGACAGTTGTCTTTTATACAGGTAACGAGCTGAGATTTAACTCCCTGTCTCTCACTGTTAAAATACATCCACCATTAAATTTACAGACTGATCATTTCTTTGTCAGTGGGCAAACGTTTAAAATCAGCAGGGGGTCATATACCTTTTCCCCTCACTGTATTTATGTGAACTGTTCAAGGTATTTTTGTTTGTGTGTATGTGGGCTGTCTGATGTGTGGAGTATGTATGCTCTTTGTAGCATGTATGAGTGTGGCCTGTGTGTGCATGTGCTTTGTGTGAGATGCTTGAAGTATCTGTGTGTGCTGGGGACTGTCTGTGGTGCTAAATTTGTTCACGGGCTGTATGTTTTTGTTATATATAAAACACAGGAACTACAGTATCCACAAAATAGCTGGTGTGGTTTACTTTTTACGAGGCTCCTGGAAATCAGTAGATAACAGTTACAGGACATTTATCTTAATTCAAATACACTACAAAATTAGTTTCTGAAAGACATGGTGAAAACAGAAACAAGGAAAACAATTGTATTTGATAATATAGAAACAATTGCCATTTGCATTGCAGAAACAAGATTCTTTGAAACCTAAAAGGCTAAATAATGACAGTTAAAATTAATGATGTAAATGCAAAGCTTGATTAGATGGGTTAAATTAAGATTACAAGCCCTACTCCATATTGTGTGCACAATAATACTTCACCTAGGAAAAAGAAATAAAACAATAATTATGCTCGATTTAACATAGATGCCTGCTGGTCATACCTCATTGAGCTGTTAATTTTGTTAGTTAAGCATAGCAATGAAATTAATCAAAACATCAGATCTATTTTAATAGAAAATTAACCTCATCTTTATTAAATCTTAGCGACAACAAGCTTCATCAAGTGTTGGATAACAAATTGTGCGCACTCTGACAAGTCCATAGCCCTTAGACAATACTGTCAATGCGTGATATATGATACATCATAATAGTAAGGATACATGTCTAAGATGAAGCCAATCGGTAGATTCTATCACTCAATGACAAGGAGCAGTAATCAATTGAGCTGTCTTTCCTCAAACAGTCTCATCAATCCCGTCAGTGCTAAAGGGATAAGCAAAGCAATCTGATTTAAAACCCTGGAGTACTGATATTACATACAGGTTATATCATATTTTACATTTTGTATCAAGATGTAGCCTAGAGTATATAGTCACTAGAGAGAAGCAAATTAAACTTAAAACGCTAATGTTCTGAAAGAAATTTTGTACTTTACACATTGCAGTCTAAATGGAGACTCTCTTGAATCCACTGATCTACATATAGTTTTTTTTCTGGGGGTATCAGCATGGTGAAATTTCAATGGTATTATTGTTTTCATATAGGCATAAAATTGATACATGAAAATATAAGATATTTTGGTAACAACAATTTTTTGGTGTACAGTGTCAAACACAATGCATACACATAAGGCTTGGTTCACTAGGCTCAACGGTCAAAATCACTTTTCTGCACTGTCCAGGAATAAATATTACCACCATCAGGACAATTAAAACTGGAGCACCCTAGGTTATCTCAGCTAAATTACATTAAAGTCCCCATGTAATGTAAAAAGTCTTCTACACTAGACTTGGGCATTAGTTTTTGGACGAGCACATTTTTGTCCGAATTTTGTCCGAACCTGTGCAGAGAAGGGAGATATGTTTGGATATACAGATCGGACTTGGCGTCCGGTTTTCATGGTTACAACCTCCAATGACGTTATGACGGTATATAATATGTGTGGGTAGAGTAAATGAGTAAGAGGAAAATTACAGCTAAACACAAACACTGCAGAAATGTAAAAAGAGCCCTGGTCCTTAAAGGTAATAAAATTGAAAAACAGTCTGGTCACTAAGAGGTTAAATAAAAAGCCTAAGTATGCTTCTGACAGGAATACTATTCGCTGTCATTTGTGTTGGAGTTCAAGAGTCTTTTTGCTAAAAGTCTTTCTTTCCTGTAATTGTTTTATGCAAATACTTGTCTAATCAATATGTAATATAATCCCAATGAAACATAAAATATTTGTTTCTAGGTTTTGTTATTTGTTAATCTAGGTTTAATTCTTCATGTGTACCAGACTACAATCTACCTGCCTGTTCTCAAACTATTACCCATAATGAATTGATTCTAGTTCACTAACTCATCAAAAATAGCAACTGATCATTTCAAAAACAGCAGGAAGTTTTGCTGGAATTTGGGCACAAGTTTATTTACTTTTTATTATTTTTACCACACATATACTCCATGCCATGGGCACGTAAATGTGAATCTTTGATAGTTTATTTCCAGCAACCGGGCAGCATTTTCGCTTTAGCATTTATCAATCTTGGAGGTGAGAGAGGCACGCAGAAGGCATGGGGGAGAAAGAGGCACACAGTGGGCTTGGGGGGAGAGGAACACAGAGGGCTGGAGGGAGAGACACTCAGAGGGATGGGGGAGAGACACACAGAGGGCTGGGGGGAGAGAGGCACACAGAGGGCTGGGGGAAAGAGATACACATAAGACTGGAGTGAGAGGCACACATAAGGGTTGGGGGTGATAAAGAGACAGAGGGGCTTCAGTGGGACAAAGATACACAGAGGGCTGTGGTTCTAAGAGACACACAGAGGGGCTAGGGAAGGGGAAAAAGAGACGCACAAAGTTGACAATTGTTTTTTGAGGTGGGCGGGGTGCAAGTAGCTGGACTTGCCTAGGGTGCAAAATAGTCTTGCACGGGCCCTGAGACCATCAGCAGATAGTGAATGTGGCACACATTACAAATTCTTACCAGTGGTTAGGAAGACTTTGAAGACTGTGCAAAGAGGCCTCTGAGACAATCCAGCACTAGTAGCTAACTGTTGCAAGATGTTATTTGGACATCATACAATGAGAGGCACAACCAAGTTGCTAGGATTCTGTACTGAAACATCCACACAGAATATAAGCTGGACCTACCAGATGGGGGGGTTCAGCAGAGAGTAGTTGAGAATAACAGTGCTAAGAGCCTGTGGGATTTCTAGATCCAAACCCTGGCCAACAAACCTGACATTTTGGTGTCTGAAGACTACAGTAGTGGTGGATGTGGCAATACCCATTAAATAGGCATCGATGTGCAATGTCAACCAGCAGTGGCTTAGGCCAGTAAGGTATTGTCATGTATAAAAAGGGGCATTCATTCTTGGGATGAGAATACAATTTTGCCTCTTTATGATTCACTGGTAAGACCACATTTTGAATATGCTATGCAAATTTGGGCACCTGTTCTAAAGAAGGAGATTATGGCATGAGGCGGGCTACAAAATTAATAAAAGGAACGTAACATTTTAACTATGAAAAAAAGGTTTAAATTAAACCTATTTAGTTCAGAAAAACAGCACCTCATTAACATTATGCAAATATCCCGGGCCAATATAAAACATTATAATACAATAAAAACACCCTTAACAATCACAAGTGGAAAATCGTAAAGTGAGGAGGTTTTTATACAGGAGACTGACTTTTACTTTTATTTTACCCCTGAGGAAGTCTGAATTGTCAGACGAAACGCGTAGGGTTGGGACTTTTTGTAGGAGAGTATTTTGTTTTTATTCCTGTTTTATTTATGATTTGTTTGTAATAAATTTTAATTTTCAAGCAGCAAGGATTTTTTTCACTTGTATTTGAATCCTCTGGCTGACTACGTTTAAACATCTTGTTAACCTGGGATATGATATGCCTTTACACCTCTGCAATCTTGTAAGTGTTTTAATACCTAGTGCATTACCAGGTTAACAATAGTCTGCACTTATTATTTTACTTCTTTTTCTCCTACATGCCCTTATACGTGGGGAAGATCGTCTGTCAATCCTATTATTGATGTGCCTTCAATCAATTTGATCTTGTGAGTGTAACCTTGAACACCACTAGTAGTATATATTTGAGATAGTACACTATGATTTCTTTTCTCTTCCTACTGTAGATCTAATATTTTAACAATATAAAACATTGTATGGAAATCTAGTCACAAACAGGTTTATACATAGGACATGAGGTCACACATTTAGACTAATCTAATCTGAGGCAAAGGAAAGCTTTTTTTAACAGTAAGAACAATAAGGATGTGGAATTCTATGCCTGAATAAGTGGTATTATTAGAGTCTATAAAGATGTTGAAACAGCAACTAGATGCATACTTGCAAAAGCATGATATTCAATTACCGTATATACTCGAGTATAAGACGAGTCTTTCGGCACATTTTTTGTGTTGAAAAAAACCCCACTCGTCTTATACTCGAGTCAGTGTCTGTATTATGGCAACTTACATTGCCATAATACAGACCAGGACCGCCGGGCTCATTACAAGCCTGACGGTCCTGTTGGGGGCTGGCAGCGAGCTGTAACTTACCTTTCCTGCAGCTCCTGTCAGCTCCCTTCTCTCTCCTCTGTTCCGGTCAGCTCCCCTGTAAGTCTTGCAAGAGCCGCAGGGTCAGAGCGTTGTCACGGATTACTGTGGCAACGTTCCGCGCAGCAGTGGAGCTGACAGGGGAGCTGACCGGACCGGAGGAGAGAGAAGGGAGCAGACAGAAGCTGCAGAAAACGTAAGTAAACGCTTCCTACCAGCCCCCTCCTACACAGCCCATCCACTGGACCACCAGGGAATGAGAGCCCCCCTGCCTGGCCATGTATCAAGCAGGGAGGGGGGACAAAAAAAAAATAACATAATTTAAATAATATAAAATAAAAAAAATATTAAAATAATAATAATATAAAAAAAATAAAAATAATAATAATAATTAGTGATGTCCCGAACTGTTCGCCAAACTGTTCGCCGAATGGTTCGCCAAACTGTTCGCGAACGGTTCGCCACAAACGGTTTGCCACAGACTCATCATTGAGTTAAAAAAAATAAAATAAAAATAATAATAATAATTAGTGATGTCCCGAACTGTTCGCCGAACTGTTCGCCGAACGGTTCGCCGAACGGTTCGCCACGGACTCATCATTGAGTAAACAGCTCACTAAGAATGCAGCTTCACAATGGATGCTGTCCAGGAGGTGGGAGGGTCTGGGAGGGAGGGTCTGCTGCTGATTGGCTGGAATGTGTCTGCTGACTGTGAGGTACAGGGTCAAAGTTTACTCAATGATGATTCCGTGACGAACCGTTCACTAATCACTAATAATAATATTAAAAACTAATAAAAATGCCTAATATTACCTTGTTTAATACCGTTAAAATGTTCCAGGATTCTAATATGTAGTTTCCTTGTGGTACGTCCCACATATTGAATGCCACATTTGCATTCAAGTAAATAAATGACATTTTTTGTTTGAGAATTTATAAAAAAAATTATCTTCAAAACCTCCTTTGTGGTAGTGCATTTAAAATCTGTTGTTTTTATTTTCTGAAATTTACAGGTGCTACAGTGTCCACATTTGAAGAAACCTTTAGGTTTCTCCCTGAGGAAACTGTTAGCAGCACTGCCTAGACCTACTACTTCTTTAGGGGGTTTCAAACGGGGTAAAGTGCTAGGTGCTAGAATTGATTTTAAATTTTGTGTTTTCTTGTAAATGATCTGAGGTTTGGTGCGTAAAATATTTTTTAAAAATTGATGCTGTCTTAAAATAGGCCAAAATTTTCTAATGATCTTCTCAATCTGATGTGACTTATTATTATATCTTGTTAAGAAGGAAGTCCTGAAGTCTTTATTAGATTTTTTAGGAATCCTTTTATTCTTTAAAAAGTTATTCCTATCTTTACCATCTATTTCTCTTTTCGATTCACCCAGCAACTGAAGAGGGTAATGTCTATTCTCAAACTTCTTGTTTAGGATTTTAACTTGCTCATTAAAATCTGCTTTATTGGTACAGTTCCTCAGGAGTCTTGTCTGTTGGCCTTTTGGTATGTTTTTTAGCCAATTTGGGTGGTGACAGCTTGAATACTCAATAAAACTGTTACCATCCGTAGGTTTAAAAAACGTCTTACTACAGACGACTCCTGAGGAAGGAAGGAAAGGTCTAAAAAATTGATCATCTGGGTCTGAATCTCAGCAGTGAAACTCAATCCATTTTTTTAAAATGTCTTTTAGAGATTTTTTGAATAAAGTTGTTGAATGTACTGTTTTAATATAATGTGAAAGTATTAAGGACACTTTTTTCACTCTAATATGTGCCTCGATTAAGTGAGCACGATTGCTCATTGATGTCGGTCAGATCAGGTGGTCTGGTTCCGACAGATGTCCTCAGGCATCGATTGTCAATAAAGTTATTCGCATTCCAGGTTGAATGTGCACGCATGCGCAGTGACGTGCATAGTCATGTCTGCCGTTATGCGCATGCGCACACGGAAAAGGATTTAAAAACCTGGAAATACATGAGGACTTACAGCTCTTGAGAAAGTCCTCAGGACGAAACACATTGAGCGGAGAGGCTTGTAGGTGTCACCCCAGAGATTTTATATTTATTCAGCCGTTTTTGCCTGGTTCATCCTCTTATACACATTTGGAAGAAAAAAGCTGTACCATCAAAAGGCATCGATATCGGACTGGTTTTAAAGGGGACTTAACCCATGAGGGGTTGACAAGCTCTTTTGCACAATTTGATATAAGTCACTTTGTGTCATCATCTTTGTGAGTGTATATATTGTTATTTTACCATTTTACTGTGCCATTAAATACTTCACTATATATGCTTTTTTTCCTTTTTTATACTTTTTGTGTCTTCCATTGAATATATATGGTAACTATATACATGTTTTGTGACTGTGGCGCCCCCATTTGGTATATGTTTTGGGAACTATACCTTTTTTGTATTTGTGTATCTTTTGGGATTGGGAGTATTCCCTTATTTGGAGTGGCTAGCCTGCACGTTTTAAGCACTTTAGTCCCACACCGCTTCCTTATATTTTATAGTGGAAATACTATTCTGCATTATTATTATTATTGGTATTTATATAGCGCCAACTAATTCCACAGCGCCACCTCATGTTATCCTCTGTACACCCTTTAAGCCATACCAATATGACAATGTATATGTGTGTGGAAAAATTCTACTTTAGCAATTTTCTTTTAATAATAATAACTTAAACAGGCATTTAGAAATACTCTATACATAGAATTTTTTGAGAAACTCATGACCATCACAAGCAGAAAGATGTAGAGGGATATTAAAATTTTGAGAAAGAAATTTAGAAAAGGAGTGATAAAAAGCAGATTTTTCAGTATGTTTGTTACAAACTAAACTATAGTCCTCAGTTTTACATGATAAAGAACATAAATAGATAGCAGATCTTAAGCAGAAAGATTTTATTAAACTTGGATGTAAGGCTGTATCTAGACGAGCACTCACTCTGGGTTCTATGTTGTCACATTCTGTATTTAGATCTAGACAAGAACAGAGCCATAATTGACTACATAAAAAAGGGTATGTGTAAGTTTGGTGTCAAACCATGCATGGCATGTGGATACCTTGAAGGGGGTGACAGCTTTGTAACTTACAGCACAGGAAAGACCTATAGAATTTCTGACAACACCAATTGCAATTCCACTATCTGTCGTACATTTGCTTACCTGCACTTTTGGCCAGAAACAATATGTAGGGAAATACTACGCAAAAAGTAAAGGATAGACTGAGAGAGCATATTTATTTTATCTAAGATGTAGATAACTTGAGTCCACCACCGGCATTTCAGAGAGTGTAATGATACATTTGTTAACTATTCACGCATTCAAGGTGGGTTTTATGTATTTAAGGAGCTTTCCACACCTGTTTAGAATGTAACTATGATCAGGGGTCAAGTCCTGGGGAAAAAAGTGTGGGAACTCACCCAAGATTCCCGCCCAACCCCCCTTAAAAAAAAAATTACACTCCTATGCATATAGTGCAGTGCAGGGTGTGTATAATGAATGTAGTGTGTTTGTAGTGAGTGCAGAGTATGAATAATAATTGTAGTGTATTTGTAGTGAGTGCAGAGTATGTATAATGAATGCAGTGTGTTTTTAGTGAGTGCAGAGTGTGTATAATGAATGTAGTGTATTTGTAGTGAATGCAGTGTGTATAATAAATGTAGTGTATTTGTAGTGAGTGCAGTGTGTATAATAAATGTAGTGTTTGTAGTGAGTCCAGTGTGTATAGTGAATGTAGTGTTTTTGTAGTGAGTGCAGAGTGTGTATAATGAATGTAGTGTGTTTGTAGTAAGTGCAAATTGTGTATAATGAATTTAGTGTGTTTGTAGTGAGTGCAGTGTGTACAATGAATGCAGTGTATGTAGTGTGTTTGTAGTGAATGCAGAGTGTGTATAGTGAATGTAGTGTGTAGTGAGTGCAGAATGTGTATACTGAATGCAGAGTGTGTATACTGAATGCAGAGGGTGTATACTGAATGCAGAGGGTGTATAGTGAATGCAGAGGGTGTATAATGAATGCAGTGTGTGCGTTCGCTGGATGATGTGTGTGAGTGCGCTGGATGATGTGTGTGTGTGTGAGTGCTGGATGATGTGTGTGTGAGTGCTGGATGATGGGTGTGTGTGAGTGCTGGATGGTGTGTGTGTGTGTGTGTGTGAGTGCTGGATGATGGGTGTTGTGTGAGTGCTGGATGATGGGTGTGTGGTGTGCGGATATGGGTGTGTGGTACTGGATGATGGGTGTGTGTGGAGTGCTGGATGATGTGTGTGAGGTGCTGGATGATGTGTGAGTGCTGGATGATGTCTGTGTGGGTGTGTGTGGAGTGCTGGATGGCGTGTGTGAGGTGTGTGAGTGGATGGTGTGTGTGGTGTGTGTGTGAGTGCTTTGGATGGTGTGTGTGTGTGAGTGCTGGATGATGTGTGTGTGTGTGCTGGATGATGTGTGTGTGAGTGCTGGATGATGTGTGTGTGAGTGCTGGATGATGTGTGTGTGTGTGCTGGATGATGTGTGTGTGAGTGCTGGATGGTGTGTGTGTGAGTGCTGGATGATGGGTGTGTGAGTGCTGGATGATGGGTGTGTGAGTACTGGATGATGGGTGTGTGAGTACTGGATGATGGGTGTGCGTGTGTGAGTGATGGATGATGTGTGCGTGTGTGAGTGCTGGATGGTGTGTGTGAGTGCTGGATGATGTGTGTGTGAGTGCTGGATGATGTGTGTGTGTGTGTGAGAGTGCTGGATGATGTGTGAGTGAGTGAGTGCTGGATGATGAGTGTGTGTGTGAGTGCTGGATGATGGGTGTGTGAGTGAGTGCTGGATGATGGGTGTGTGAGTGCTGGATGATGGGTGTGAGGTACTGGATGATGGGTGTGTGTGAGTGCTGGATGATGGGTGTGAGTGCTGGATGGTGTGTGTGAGTGCTGGATGATGTGGTGTGTGGGTGCTGGATGATGTGTGTGGAGTGCTGGATGATGTGTGTGTGAGGTGCTGGATGAGTGTGAGGTGCTGGATGATGGGTGTGTGTGAGTGCTGGATGATGGGGTGTGTGTGTGTGTGTGTGCTGGATGAGTGTGTGTGAGTGCTGGATGAGTGTGTGTGTGGGTGGGATGATGTGTGTGTGGTGCTGGATGATGTGTGTGTGAGTGCTGGATGATGTGTGTGTGAGTGAGTGCTGGATGATGGGTGTGTGAGTGCTGGGTGATGTGTGTGAGTGCTGGATGATGGTGTGTGTGAGTGCTGGATGATGGGTGTGTGAGTGCTGGATGATGGGTGTGTGAGTGCTGGATGATGGGTGTGTGTGCTGGATGATGGTGTGTGAGTGCTGGATGATGGGTGTGTGTGTGCTGGATGATGGGTGTGTGTGTGCTGGATGATGGGTGTGTGTGTGCTGGATGATGTGTGTGTGTGCTGGATGATGTGTGTGTGTGTGAGTGCTGGATGATGGGTGTGTGAGTGCTGGATGATGTGTGTGTGAGTACTGGATGATGTGTGTGAGAGTGCTGGATGATGGGTGTGTGTGAGTGCTGGATGATGGGGGGGTGTGTGTGTGTGTGTGAGTGCTGGATGATGTGTGTGAGTGCTGGATGATGTGTGTGAGTGCTGGATGATGTGTGTGAGTGCAGGATGATGTGGGTGTGAGTGCTGGATGATGGGTGTGAGTGCTGGATGATGGGTGTGTGAGTGTGTGCTGGATGATGGGTGTGTGAGTGAGTGCTGGATAATGGGTGTGTGAGTGCTGGATGATGGGGAGGGGAAGCATTTTTTTCTTACTTTATGTGTTTATTTTATTCCCCCCTCCCTGCTTCTTACCTTGTCAGGGAGGGGGGAGATCGCCTGGTGGTCCGGTGGAGGGAACCAGCCGCTGCACAGAGGGGCCATCACACGCAGTGTTCCCTCTTCAGCTCTAACTCTCGCGAGACTCGCCTGTGCGGAGCGTTGCCATGGTAACAGCCGCGGGTCTCGCGAGAGTTATAGCTGGAGAGGGAACACATCGTGTGATGGCCTCTCAGTGCAGGTAGCAGGGCCGGTCCTGCAGGACAGGTAATGGGAACGGCGTTCCTGCTTTGGAAAAAGTGCAGGAACGCCGTTCCCATGCGTTCCTGCAGGACTCGAGCCCTGACTATGATTAAGTATATCTTCTCCCCCTTTAATATATATTTTCCCTCCTTTTATGTGTATTACATTTCCTCTTGTGTCTCTTACTTCCCCACAAGCTCCTGTATGTGGTTTTTTCCCCTAGCCCCGTTGTAAAGCTTTCTCCTCTCCAGCCTTTTCTGTATCTCTTTCAGACCCCGAGGCCATTGAATGTGTCTCTTTCATCCTTCAGTCCCTTTGTGCCTCTTTCACCCATGCCAGCCCCTTTGTTTGTCATCATCACCAGTCCCTTTGTGTAACTCTTTCTTCCCCAGCCATACAGACATTGATATGCAGCCATAAAGACATTCAGGCACACAGACACAGTTATTCAGGCACACAATCACAAAGATATGCTGACACAGTCATTAAAGAAAAACAACAGAGTCATACGGGCACACATTCATACAGTCTACACATACAGGTACACTGTCATACAGACAGAGATAGAGACACACATACACAGTTACAATTAAATATTTACTTAGCCCTGAGCATTTTGTCTGGCTCTGTGGCGTCCTAATCCTGCAGCTCAACCCTATCACCATTAAGATGCCACCTCGCTTTGTGGTACACATAGAGCAAGGATATGACGTGATTACAGTTTGGCTTTTTACCTGGCATCTGCTGGGCAATGCTTCCATCCTCCACTACCACTGCTGGGAAGCCGTAAGTAGGAACTATTATTAGCACTCCTGTGCCAAATCCTGGAATCCAGGGTTTAGCTCATTGACAGAGATCAATCAGCTGGCAACAACAAACAGTTGTTTTTAAGGGCTCTGTGACGTTCCATGCCATCATGTAGTTCATGGCTCTGAAGACCAAGGGGCATTGAATTGCCATCCTTAAAAAATTAACAGCACTGCTCTTTGCTAGTAATATGGAGAACCAAGTATCATTTGTCACCAGATGGTTTAGCTCATTGACAGAGATCAATCAGCTGGCAACAACAAACAGTTGTTTTTAACGGCTCTGTGACGTTCCATGCCATCATGTAGTTCATGGCTCTGAAGACCAAGGGGCATTGAATTGCCATCCTTAAAAAATGAACAGCACTGCTCTTTGCTGGTAATATGGAGAACCAAGTATCATTTGTCACCAGATGGAAGAACTCTGGCCCCTCTTCACAGATACAGCTGAAGTATAAGTTCTCTTCCACATTAAAAGAACACTCCATTGAGAAATAATAAAAGTATATTTGTTTATGTTTTAACTATATATATATATATATATATATATATATATATATATACACACCACTGAAGAAAGCATACATGTAATTTCTTTCCATATTTTTCTGTGGGAATATAAAAGTTAGCTCAGATAGCTACAGATCTAGTATCTGCAGCGATGGCATGCCCTCCCCTTTCTCTCAAGCTCTTTGAGAAGCTTCTGAGGTTTAACCACATGTGCTGCCTTTAAAGGGGTACTCCAAGAACCATGGTTTCAAACAGTTATGGTACCTGGAGTCTGTATGTGCAACATTTGGGTTCCTATATCTTCATTAGACAGCCTACAGCAAAATTCCAAGATAACTAATGTCAGCTCTGTGCAAAATGAGTTTTTATTGAGCTGTACACTTGCCAAGCACACCTGTCACTTCTATTAGCTCAGTCAATGAATTCCATCAAGAGACAGCCATAAATGATATGCTAATGCGGAAAACGGAACCTGTGCTAGCTATATCCAAGAGGGGCTGCAGTGACCCAAGTAAATGTCAACAGCCTGACACATAATTGACTTGAGACTCAGACAATAGTGGTTATGGCCCCAAGTAAGCTGCAGCTTTCATCACATTCAATTTGTTCTGAGGGATTCAAATACATTATTATGAAATTTGTGAATCATCTGCATCTTTTCTCATCCATCTCAGAGTATTTAGAACTTCATCTGAGCCTGTAATGTGATATTTGTTTTATTTTTTATAATAATTTATTTTATTTTAATTCAAAACATATAAAAGACAATTTCCATCTAGAGTGAAAAACACAATTTTCTTCATATTGCACAACATATATAGATACTGTATTGGCGGATTCTCAATAATAAATATTCCAACTCATTTCACTTTTAAACAGAAATGTTATCACAAAAATTTATCCCATGTTTCTTAATAACGTCATTTGCCAAACAGGCTTAAACTTTACTTAACTCCTCTCTTTTAAATCCAAGTGCAATATGCACAATTCTGTATTGGATAACTTGACATCATATATCTTAATTACTATACTAGACATGACTCACATTACATTGAAATAACTCACATTGCGTTGCAAAATCTCCTTAGGGGATTACAGTGGACCCTCTATTATATTACTTCTTAATATAAAAAACCAAGAAAAATAATCTAAACACTCTGTCCAGGGGTTTGTGTATCTGAATTCTCCATTCTTTTTCTCCCAAAATTTCTGATATCTCTAATTTATATGTCTGATATCCTAAGGCCTCCATAGTTAGTTGATATTGAACTTTTAAAGAAAGATTTATTATTAGCAATTATTATTTTTACTGCTGCCACAAAGTGGACATATATAAATCTTTCTCTAAAATGGAGTGATTGTAGATTTAGATGGAACAGACCATTAAGGGGACCACTAGGAATACTTCCCTCTGTTATATATTCCAATGCCTCAAAGGCCATGTTCCACAACCTTTTCACCTTACCACATTCCCACCAAATTTGGCCAAAAGTCCCTTCCGTCTCATTACATCTCCAACACGTTGGAGAATTGGAGGTATACATTTTAGTCAATCTGGTGGGAATTAAATACCAGCGATTCATCAATTTAAATAATACCTCCAGAATACTCAAACAATCAATAGCTTTACTAGTTTGTATTAACACTTGATCCCATTCAGTCTTAAAAATCTGTATATTTAGCTCTTTACCCCACTTCTGTATGTTTACGTTCATAATTGGTGCTTCAATCTGAAGGAGAGCACTTCTTGCTTTCGAGGCTATTTGAAATACTTGCTCATTATTTAATAAAGCAGTCAGTTTTTCTAAACCCTCTGTAGGTCCAGCTAAGAAAAATTGTTTGATGAAACCTCTAATCCTTAAATAATTATACCACTCCTTCCTGGGTAACGAGAATTCTTGTAGCCTCTCAAACGACAATCTTGTCTCCTAATATAATTTGATTAATATGATTTATACCTATCCTTGACCACCACTCATTTGTATTTATATTCTTCATCCTTTGTTGTATAACACTAAAATTAAAGTTTCCCAGTATTTTATTACATATGCCGCTGCTAATCCTCAGCCTTTCCCATTCCAACAAGCTTGATTTCAAACAATTATTTAAAGAACAGACTTTCTTAATTCTCTCATCTCGATTAGTTATTCATATCAGTTGATGCAATTTATCAATTTCTGACATCTCCCTTTCTAGTTGATACCAGCCCTCTTCCTCAGAACTTATGAGTTGCGTCTTATAGATATGGAACATCATATTAGCTAAATAGGTAAAATTAACATTTGGAAAATTTATACCTCCATTCCTACTCTTCTGCATCAGAAGTTTTTTATTCATTCTTGGCCTTTTTCCTTTCCATATGAAATTATTTATATCTCTTTATATCATAGCTAACCATGGTTGGGGCATTCTTAAGGTGATCATGCGAAAAAGGTAAGACCATTTGGGGAGTAAATACAAATTAATCAAGTTAATTCTTCCCCACCAGGATAATTCAACCTGTCTCCATTTTTTTAAAGACTCATGGGTTAATCTAAATGTTTTTAATCAGTTTGTTTGCATCGTATCCTTTAAATCATCAGTATTATTCCCAAATATGACAATTGATTTTTATCCTAGTTAAAGTTATAACGTTCCTTTATGTGGAGTCTGCATTCCCTTGAGATGTTGATAGCTAAGAAGGTTGATTTAGTTACATTAATTTTGTAATTTGAGATTGAACTGTATTTGTTTACTTCTTCCATCAAGGCAACCAAAGATTCGACGTGGTCGGTTAGGGTCATAATTAAATCATCCGAATATAAGTTAAGTTTGAATTCTTTATCTCTATACCTAAAACCTTTTATTCGGGAATTATTACTAATATTAAAAGCGAGGATCTCCATTGTCATAATATACAAAGTAGGCGACAAAGGACAGCCTTACCGCATTCCATTATTTAATGTAAACCATTCTGCACATATGTTCGGAGCCACTGTTCTTGCCGTTGGACCTGCATATAACGCAAGAATTGCATTAAGCATCCATCCCCGTATACCGAATTTTTACAAGGTTTTTCTTTAAAAAAAAACAACCGACCCTGTCGAAAGCCTTCTCAGCATCAACTGCCAATAGGAATAATGGCTTTTTAATTCTTCGGGCAGCGTCTATTAAATCTAACAGTCTTCTGGAGTTATCTACCGAATCCCTCCCCTGTACAAACCCAATTTGATCATTTTTTATGATACTAACCATGACTCCCTTTAATCTGTGGGCCAAAACTGATGAAAAGATCTTAACACCAGTGTTGATTAACGAAATGGGTCTATAATTTTCTACTTTTAAGGGGTCTTTATTTGGCTTAAGGATTGGAAGGATATTTGCTCTCAGCATTTCGGTGGGAAATTTACCTACTGACACTATTTCATTAAGCGTGTTAGTTAGGTGAAAGGTGTCATGCAAAAAGCATGAGTTGGTGTTTGATGTGTGTTGAGATATGTTGAAAGTTGTTTTTTTTGTAAACCTTGGGATGACGTTTATTGTGGTCTTTGATCTGGCACCAGGCTTAGAACATAAAACATCTAGATAGCCATCACCAGAGCTGGACACAAGGAATTGCATAGAGTGGGCAATAAACTGCAAGACCAACCCCCTCTGATCCCCCCCCCAGGGGTCTGTCCACTGAGAAACAACTAAGTTTGATATATAATGAGGGTGCCGGACTATCCAGGTCAGTTATTCATTTTTCTTTTGTCAGCAACTTCTAGGAGACCCATACCATCTAACACTCCCACAAGAATTCTATATGGGGTAACTACATGTAAGGAATTTCTTGTGTTTTCTCCTATTTTATTTTATGTACTGTTTTGAAATTTATCTGTATGTCATTTATTTCTGTATTTTGTACTCAGCACTGTGAATCCTTTTTGTCAGATTAAATGTTTACTTAATCAGCTTGTGTCTCTGTTCTCTATGAGCTTCACTCTCCAGAGGAAAGCTCAGGTAAACACGTTACCAAAAAGGGTTAACTATATATGTTTTATCAGTAAAAGTAGAACTGTGATACTATAATTCTCCTGTGTGTGGGGTAACCTAAGACGCCTGGGTTTAAAAGTCTTCGTGGTGGCAGTAAAGTGTATACTAAGGGGGTTAGTGTAGAAGGGATTGCAGGGGTTAATTGAGTGGTTGCTGGGACTAGCAACAGGTAACCAGGGGTCTGGTGTCATTAACCCTGTCACCTCCACACTCTCCCCACTGTCTCGGCTGGGCCTATAGCCCACGCACGTGACAAACTGGCGGCAGCTAGTGGGATATATTTAGAGATTTTTAGTGCTTGTTAGATTTTACCTGTAAAGGGAGTCTTAGCACTAAAAGAAATTGCATACTTGTTTTTGTGTAATTTCCAAAGACCAAGCTCAGTGCTGATTTAAAATACATACAAAGTGCAAAACAGTTCTCCCCTCCCATCTTTTGTTTTACTTTCTCTATCCTATTTGTGAATATGGAGGCCTATCGCAAACAATCAAAAGAGGCCTTGGAATTGTTGTGCCAAGAAAAGGATTTACCAACTTTTGGCAAAAATAAAGCACAACTTATTGCTGACCTTGTGGAGGCTGACAGCCATGTTTTCCAGCCAGAGACGGACACTGAAAGGGTTACTGAGCTCCCTACTACTGCAGGAGTGTTGCTTACTGAAATGCCTGGTGGTTGTACCCCTCAAAACATTAAGGACATTTGCTCAACTGATTTATTTCGGCAACTGATGGCTGCAAATCCTCAGGAGGCCCTGCAAGTGATGATCCAACAGCAGGCTGCAGAAAGGGAATCTGCAGAGAGGCTTGCCGAAAGGGATGCGCAAAGGATACATGAGCTGGAACTTGCTAAACTGCAATTTACCCTTCAGTCCTCAGTGAACAGTAATGCATCAGAGTCCAGAACACGTAGGCTCCGTAAGGATGATTTTCCTTCCCTCGAAGAAGGGACAGATTTGGATGTATTTTTAAAAAGTTTTGAGAAAGTATGCAGGCAGCATCAACTACCCTCAGACCAGTGGGGCAGATATTTAACTCCACAATTGAAAGGGAAAGCCTTGGATGTGTTTGTGTCCCTTCCCCCAGAGATTGATAACAACTATGAGGCAATCAAATCTGCATTGCAAAAAACTTTTAACCTTACTCCTGAGTCTTACAGGAAAAAGTTTAGGAGTATGCAGCAATGTCCATCATCCAGCTGCATTCTATATGTTGCACAATTAGAAACCACGTTCCTGCAATGGGTAACAGGAGTACAAGATACTACCTATGAAGCCCTTAATGACTTAATGGTCCTGGAGCAGTTCTTGCAGACCCGGAGCCCTAATGTACGAGAGTGGATTTTGGAAAGAAAACCAAAAAATGCTAGGGCTGCTGCAGAACTGGCAGATGACTATGCCGACATCCATGCACCCAAATCCAGGCGTGGACTTGTGTCAGCTGCTACTTCGACCTGGAGAGAAGCTACAGTTCAATCACCACCTGTAAGATCTGCAGTGAGCACTTCACGGCCGACTGCCAGTGTAGCCGGGGCTATGTCAAGCGAGTCAGATGCCCGCCGTTGTTTTCGATGCAACCAGATTGGTCATCTGAGCAGGACTTGCCCCACTAGGAATATACCCTCACCAGCCCGTAGAGGGGCACCATCAGTATTGCTTGTGGGTGGGTCTGTGGGGAAACGAGAGGATAACCTGCAGAGTGTAATTGTGGGTGACCGAGTGACCATGGGACTGAGAGATTCTGGAGCTTCATTCACCCTGGTGCGCCCTGAAGTGGTGAATACGGAGGACATAATCCCTGGAAGAACCATGTCCATCAAAAGAATTGGGGGTGTGCACCCCGCTGTGCCCCTAGCATGTGTGTACCTTGATTGGGGTGCGGGCAATGGTTTGCGGGAAGTGGGGGTTTGGAGGATATCCCTGTTAATGTTCTGTTGGGGAATGATTTGGGCAGGATGCTCTGTCACTATGCTCCAGAGGACACTGTTTGTGAGCCAGAGGGGCTGACTGCTCCACCTAAGGTATTGTGTGAAACTTTGGGAGACATTGTGACCTGTGATTGCTGGGAGGGAGAGCAGGGTGTGGATAAATATCTACCTGTAACTGAACCAGTGATGTCTACCAAATGTGAGATAGGGGTGAGTAGTGATGTGCCTGTATCAAAATACTGTGAGGCTGGGATGTCAGAGATCAAAGGGGAGGAGGAAGGTGAGAGCCACGGATGTGTACCACTAGTCGCAGTGGTAACAAGTCAGCAGTGGGTCAGGGCGGCAGCAGGAGAGTCTGAGGGGCTATGTGAGATTGTGAGAGGACGGCCTGCTTTGGAGAAGAAATTATGTGAGTGTGCGCAAAATTCTGTATCTGATCAAGGGGGGTCAAATGTGTCCTCTGAAAATGTATGGGAAAAGCCTTCCAGCGAGAGGGGGCTGAATGAATATATGTGCCAATATGTGCCTGAAGCAGATGTATATGATGCACTGGGTGAAAATGTGAAGG
This sequence comes from Pelobates cultripes, assembly GCA_933207985.1. Taxonomy (NCBI): domain Eukaryota; kingdom Metazoa; phylum Chordata; class Amphibia; order Anura; family Pelobatidae; genus Pelobates; species Pelobates cultripes. Next base: position 218,410,797 of record OW240915.1, on the reverse strand, counting down.
GACAGCAAGGCTATGAGGGAGGGTAGAGGGTGTGTGAGCTTTACTCTGCGCCAGACTTACCCAGTTTCCAAAGTTCTGTATGTCTGATGACCTGGAGTGAAAGTGAGGGGCACGGACAGACTCAGCCTTTGGGTCCAGGAAGGATGGCTGCAGGGGAACATACTGTTGGAGGAACCAGGAACCTTGTCAGTTTATCACAACTCACGCATACACCTAAGCAACTTTCTGATTGTGAACCAAAGGTTCAGAGTCTGATAGTGCAACAAGCCCAGCAGACAGACCCCAAAATGGAAGAGATGATGGGTGTTGATACAGCACTTCTATCCTGGGAATGTTCTCTGTCTGTTTTTTTGTGTGCTTACCGGTGAGTGCTGCAGAAATCCATTGGTTTCTTCCCCTTACAACTTCTACATGAGCGCAGTGGGTGTGGGTTAAGGGATGTTACCAGAGATCGATGGGAAATTGAAACAGGCAAATCAGGCATGTTTGTTGAGGGCGTAGCTGTGGTATGGACTGATCACAACCTGCTGCAGGTGACAGGTAACAATGATAAACTGCTCCGTTGGAGCCTTATCCTCCAACAGTATGATTTCACTGCCCAGCACAAAAAGGGCAGCTTGCATTGGAATGCAGATGGCCTGTCTCGGCAACTAGAGGGTTAATGGTAGACAGATAAATCAGCCTGTGGCTGAATTTTTCTGTCCACCATCTTAAGGGGGAGGTGTCATGCCAAAAGCATGAGTTGGGGTTTGATGTGTGTTGAGATATGTTGAAAGTTGTTTTTTTTGTAAACCTTGGGATGACGTTTATTGTGGTGTTTGATCTGGCACCAGACTTAGACCATAAAACATCTAGATAGCCATCACCAGAGCTGGACACAAGGAATTGCATAGAGTGGGCAATAAACTGCAAGACCAACCCCCTCTGATCCCCCCCCCCGGGGGTCTGCCCACTGAGAAACAACTAAGTTTGATATATAATGAGGGTGCCGGACTATCCAGGTCAGTTATTTCTTTTGTCAGCAACTTCTAGGAGACCTATACCATCTAACACTCCCACAAGAATTCTATATGGGGTAACTACATGTAAGGAATTTCTTGTGTTTTCTCCTATTTTATTTTATGTACTGTTTTGCAATTTATCTGTATGTCATTTATTTCTGTATTTTGTACTCAGCACTGTGAATCCTTTTTGTCAGATTAAATGTTTACTTAATCAGCTTGTGTCTCTGTTCTCTATGAGCTTCACTCTCCAGAGGAAAGCTCAGGTAAACACGTTACCAAAAATGGTTAACTATATATGTTTTATCAGTAAAAGTAGAACTGTGATACTATAATTCTCCTGTGTGTAGAAGGTATTGCAGGGGTTAATTGAGTGGTTGCTGGGACTAGCAACAGGTAACCAGGGGTCTGGTGTCATTAACCCTGTCACTTCCACACTCTCCCCACTCTCTCGGCTGGGCCCACACACGTGACAAACGGCTATACGATTTTTGAAAGATTTATAAAATAAATTTGAAAAACCATCTGCTTGCATTTTTTTCTAGGAGGAGATTATTAATTTTATTTTTAGCTATTTGTACGCCCTCCGGTCTTTTCTTACTTACCCGGTGGGACTGTCGGCGATCGCGGTGGGGGGGACTCCCAGGGTAGATCCTCCTCCTCCGTTGTCCCCCGGCCACGTGAGAGTGAGGTCCTTGCGAGATCTAAGTATATATATATATATATATATATATATACACACATATACATACACATACACAGTCTAGGTGTATTTTACTATTAATATATATATAATTATATATAAATATATATATTAATATCAAATTACACGTAGACTGATACTGATTAAATATATATATATATTGTTATATTTAAAAATACAAAATACCCCTGCACTCCAACTAGAGAAATAAAAATAGTACCTGGTGCTCTGGTGGCTTAATCATAAACAAAGTGAAAATACCGGCACTCAAGGTTTTCCAGAAGATAACTTCTCCATTTATTGCGGAAAAAAATTAGACGTTTCAGCTCCACTGGGGAGCTTTCATCATATTTATATATAATATAAAAAAAAAAATATGTAAATACGTAAAAAAATAAAATTTTAAAAATAATTTTTAAAAAATTATTAAAAAATATATAGATGTGTGTTATTTCGTTCTAACTGTATTGCATATATATATCAAAATACACGTAGAATGAAATATATATCTACATACATAAATATATACGTATATATCACTATATATATACCTATATATAAATACAAATATTTAAAAAAAATTATATATATACACATATAGATTCACCTACGTGTATATATATATATATATATATATATATATATATATTAATTCTACATATATATTTATGTAATATTTTTACATAATTAGGTATTTTAATTAATTACAATTAGCAGGACCTGCCTGACAACCCAGGGAATTTAATTTGCTAGCACTATATTTAACCCTATAACTTTCCAAGACACCATAAAACCTGTACATGGGGGGTACTGTTCTACTCGGGAGACTTCGCTGAACACAAATATTAGTGTTTCAAAACAGTAAAATGTATTACAACGATGATATCGCCAGTAAAAGTGAAATTTTTTGCATTTTTCATGCACAAACAGCACTTACACGGACGATATTATTGCTGTGATACTTTTTGCTGTTTTGAAACACAAATATTTGTGTTCAGCGAAGTCTCCCGAGTACAACAGTACCCCTCATGTACAGGTTTTATGGTGTTTTCAAAAGTTACAGCGTCAAATATAAGGCTTGTGTTTCATTTTTTTCACATTAAAATTCGCCAGATTGGTTATGGTGCCTTTGAGACCCTATGGTAGCCCAAGAATGAAAATTACCCCTATGATGGCATACCATTTGCAATAGTAGACAACCCAAGGTATTGCAAATGGGGTATGTCCAGTCTTTTATAGTAGCCACTTAGTCACAAACACTGGCCAAAATTGGCATTTTTTGCATTTTTCACACAAACAAATACTAACGCTAACTTTGGCCAGTGTTTGTGACCAAATGGCTACTAAAAAAGACTGGACATACCCCATTTGCAATACCTTGGGTTGTCTACTATTGCAAATGGTATGCCATTATGGGTGTAAATTTCATTCCTGGGCTACTATACAGTCCCAAAGGCAACGTAACCAATCTGGCGAATTTCAATTTCAAATGTAACGTGCTATATTTGACCCTGTAACTTCCCAAAACGCCATAAAACCTGTACATAGGGGGTACTGTTTTACACGTGAGACTTTGCTGAATACAAATATGTGTATTTTATTGCAGTAAAAGCAAACAGTATTAAGACATTGACAGTTAAAATGTCATGTAGAACTAAAAAAAATCAAATAAAAACTTATTTTTTTTCAAATTAAATTATGTTTCATAGCTAAATATTTGATATTAAATGAAAGCCCTGTTTCCCCTGAATAAAATGATATATAATAAGGGTGGGTGCATTTAATATGAAAGAGGTGAATTACGGTTGGACAGACATGTAGCGCAAATGCCAGGTTTTGTTTACATTTTGTTTCGTTCACAACGTGTACATTTGGATCATTACTTAAGGGGTTAATATTTGTTAGTGCTATTGCATTTCCCCAGACCATATCTATTCGAGAGTAAAACAAATGAACTCGCAAAAAAAACGTATACTCCAGTGATTCAGGATTAAGCGTTCTCCATAAATCAAAATAATCATAATTAATCATATTTCTCTTAATAGATTTCGCTAATTTATCTGTTCTTTTATGATCTAATAGTGTTGAAGTAAACTTTTTATCTAGTGTCGGGTCCAACACACTGTTGAAATCCCCAGCTATTAAATATATACCTGTTTTATTGGATTCCACTAAGTCTAAAAAAACTTTTTAGGGTTGGATCTGGAAAGTCATTAGGGAGATATATATTTATCAGCGTATAGGGTATCTCATTTAATTTACAGGAAACTATAACATATCTACCCTCATCTCATCTCTTGATGCATAATTTCCACTTTTAATGTATGAGAAAAGACTATTGCTACTTCTCTTTTTTATTTTATGGCTTAATGAAGCGTAAATCACTATAGGAAATCTCGAACCACCCCAACCATGATTGTCTATATCTGTCCAGTGGGTTTCTTGGAAGAAACCCACTTCCACTTAATTTGTTAGCATATAATTATAAATTAGAGATTTTTTGTTAGGAGAATTTAAACCCTGGATATTAACCGAAATCATTTTCACCATTGTAATTCATAGAGTGATAATGCCACTGTCCCCAAGAAGACTGCAACGCTTTACATAAAACACACATATTCCACATCATATTCCACAAAAAATGGCCTTTTGGGAAATAATCTCAGTCTGGCCTGACATGACCTGACTCCTGGGAGGTTGCCTCTCACCCCCCAGGAACCAGTTCTGTCTTCGTAACATGGTAACCTTAATTACCATATCTCGGTAATTGTGTCAAAATATTGACACTTGGTGGGACAATATAGCCATCGAGAGTGACCATGATCCTTTAATTTTATTAACCCCCTTCCCTTCCAAGGGAGAAGAGAAGAAAAGAAAGAAAAAAATATATCTTTATATAACTTTAAATGGCTGACTTATATCTTACTTATAATATCATCTTCAAGTGCTGCACCATCCATCTGTAAAACTGAGTGTATATTTTCTTATAAACATTCTATATTACCGTTTCTTATAAATGTCAGTGAAAATTAATTATTGCTGACATGTTTTTCCCTTTTTCCTTCCTATCCCTTTCTCTTTTATTTTTTTTGTTACCTATTGTACATCCCCCAAATAATATACACGTTCACACAGTAAAGCTAACACTTTATAAATTTTATTTAATCCTTCTACACCCCTTATACTTAACCTAAATTTAGTTCCTTCTTGACCTAAAAAATTAAAGGTTATTAAACTTCTCACCTCTTCTATATGTTTATACAATTATTATCTATATAATCGTGATTTACTATAAAAAAAAACATCTTTATATAACCTTAAATAGCTGACTTAAATCTTACTTCTATATATCATCTTCAAGTGCTGCACTCCATCTGTAAAACGGAGTGTATATTTTCTTATAAACATTCTATATTACCGTTTCTTGTAAATATGTCAGTGAAAATTAATTATTGCTTACGTTTTTCCCTTTCTTTCCCTTTTCTCTTCTTTTCCTCTCCCTTCCTATCCCTTTTTTGTTACCTATTGTACATCCCCGAAATAGCTTCACTCTGTGAACGTGTATATTAATCTTTATAAATGTTATGCAATCATTCTACACCCCTTATACTCCTCATATTTTAAATAAGCATTGTCCTTCCTATTTCTTTTGTGCTATTTTTTTTCTCCTTCCTTATTCTTTTATGTGATGTTTCTACTATATACATCGGCCATTTGTTACAAGAAGAAAAAAAAAAATATATATATATATATATATATATAATTTAAATTAATTCCATATTTTGGAGAGCCTGATCCATTAGGATCTAATTTTAATTATCACTGTAATGTTCTCCTTATAATTCTGTTGGTCATCTTAAAAAGGTTTTCGATTTACCAATGGTTATTTAAAAAAAATAAAAAAAACTCTATAACTATCCTCTTCCATCCACCCTCCTTCAGAACATCTATTATTAAGCTGCTCCAAACATTTGTTTTTCTTCCATATACTTTCTCAGGGAGTCCGATGTTATAAATTTTTCCGTCTTTTCTTGCCAAAAGATCCTAAGGCATTTGGGAAATCCCCATATGTATTTCACTTCTCTTGCTCTTAAAGTAGACAACTCCTGGCTAAAACCTTTCCGCCATGATCTTGTGTAAAATGATAGATCTGGGAATATCTTTAAATCCTTGAACCTCTCTTCCAATACCGGTTTATTTTTTTTAATGACCCCATTATTTTATTTTTGAGATACTCGTAATCCCCCTCAATTCCCGTCCTCTAACATCCACTGGCAGCCTGTAGTGTTTGGTCGCTAGTATTCCCCAGCCTAACAGACACGGGTGTCGTCGTCTCCTTGAGCAGCATGGATCTTCCCCGGCCACCCTTCCGCCATATCGCCCCTCCTCTCACGCAGACGTTTCGACCCCACCTATGTCATGACGCTCCTATCTCGTGATGCGTCCCTGTAATGGGATATTAACCACAGAAGTGGAGAAACATATGCTCAGGGGTAGAGCAGATGAGGCCTCGCCAGCTGCCACTGGACACCAGTATAGGTGCTATGTACAAGGAAGCAAAGGGGAAAGGCTAACCTTAGTTGGGATGGGGTAAACAAACCCTTAGAAAGTCAGAAAAATGTGCCAGTTTGGTAATTAGAAGGGGGATGGGGGGGGGAGTGCTCAAGTGGTTCTCTTTTTATATTTTTACATTCCAATAGAATAGAGGGGAAGAGCTACCCAAAACGAATGCTTCCATACATAATATGTGTGATATATCACATCTTTCCTAATTGTTAACATAAATAATATGAACACAGTTCTTTTTCAATATTCTTCCCATATATAGCCGGAGTCCCATAAAAAAAACCTTTTGACCATACTCTTCTTTCACATCTAACTACAGAGCCTTGGAAATACAAGTGCATTACATGTTAAACATGTAACTGTGTACAGTCCTCTATAGATCTAACTATAGAGCCTTGGAAATACAAGTGCATTACATGTTAAACATGTAACTGTGTACAGTCATCTATAGAATAGCTCAGCCAGTTGGTGCCATTTTCCTAAAGTATTCCTCAGGTTCATATGCTGCAGATCATACATGTTGCAGCATAATTTTGTTATGGAACAGGTATAGGAATGATTTAACATGAAGAAAATGACTTCCTATAACCATGATACTATGGAGCTCCTTATGGAAATAAAAATTAGAATTAGAATCCCTGAATTTTCCCTTACTCCAATACCTCCTCAGTATTGAACATGAACCTCTCACTGATAAATGGTTTTCCCTGGACACTTCTCTACCCACCTTCACTTTCTTACTCATGGTTTTTTTCTGTATTTTCATCCAAAAATGATTTCCCATTTTAACAATTTTGCTTGGTGTTTTACTAATTTTATGTCTTTTGCTTAGTGATTCAAAAAGAGATTATTTTTTTGTCTTATTTGTAACTTTTCTCCCCTTGCTTTTGTATTCATTTAAATGCTAATGAAATGTAATTAATCTCTTGCCTGCCACACACACACAACTTGGACAGACATCTCTACCCTCTCTTTTGGGTACAGGAAACAAAGCTGGGTACATGTACTGTTGGTGGCTGGCTCATGAAATCACTCAATACATCTGTCTAAATACTGTAAACTGTACTGTGACAAACTGTTGACTGTCACGGTATGCTGTGACTGTCACGGTATACCTACAGCGGGTGGGGGGGGGTTACTTACAAATATCAAACATCTACTTGACAAGGGTCTACGGGTAAGAAAACCACATTGCATGAAAATGAGAAACTACTAATTGGTGGCATCTTCTTCGAAAAGGGGTGTGGCAACCAAGGTATTTTATTTAACATAACTGTAATGCATAGTCTGTCTACTATATTTATTAAACATTGGTCACTTTTTGCATATTGTGTCTATTAGGTTTGGTTTGAGCCCATGAATAGAAAACTCTGGTTGTGGTTTAGGGTAATAAATTAAAGGGATTTGAACGTTGATTTAAAAAAGGCTCTAGTGGAGTAAGTGAGGCCAGGAGGCAGTTACTGGTACTTTACTTCGCATTCCTTTTAAGAAGAAGTAAATGGGTCAAGCAGCCCTCTTCTACAGAGTTATATGAGTAATCATCTTCCAGTTTCACTTCTCATGCAAAGAATACCAGTAACATCAGCTTATTATAATTTGTTCGTGTTATGGTTTGCATTAAACATTTTGCATTGGGGGTGGGAGGAAACAACTAAGTAAAACAGGAAAAAAAAAAAAATGAGACTGCACGTGCAGTGTAAACAATCAAACCCTTTATTGTGTAAATTACATTATAGCGCTGTAAAAAATAACCTGTTAGAGTGAGAAACAGCAGATTGGTAGAGGTAGTAGGAAATTTATGTAACAGTCCACAGATTGTTAACAGGAGTGTGTCAGGCTAAAAGTAATTTATTTTAAAAGCTGATCAAAACAGGTTGACTAAATAAATAACAAAAAAAAATCATTTTAAATACTAGAGGCTAGCGGATTTCTACATTAACAAAATCAACACAATACTGATGATAAAAAACACAACAATGAATAAACCCACAAACTACACCACTAAAAAGGGTGATATTAAAAAACTGTTAGGATCCATGAAGATTTTTTATTTAAAGAATGCTTGTTCATTTAAGTGAATATCGTGTTTTTCCAATTGTACACAGCATGTAATTATCTGCAGTGATTTCCCCCTACTGTTGTTCTCAATAAAGTAACATCCACATTGTAAACTTCGTTGATTAATATCCACATAACATCAGTGACAGCTTTGCTTCCTGTCATTTGTCAGATGTTCTTCCAAACTGTGCCAAATGGAAGAGGTCGTCCAATTAATTCCCTCGTAAAATCATGGTATACAATGCTGTTTAAAACAACAGGATGATGTAATGTTCAAAAGGTCTTGAGAAAAATGACAAACAGGATTTCACTGCAAGTGTTCACTGTCCCTCTGTATATATGCATGTGTGTGTATTTGTGTATATATACATATACACACTCATACATATACATCCACACACACACGGGAGGGTGGATGATATCCAATATTACTCTATTAACAACCTTGGAATATTTAATAGTGTATATGTATAAATAATGGAATGTATCCTTAAGATCTCCATTGAAAACAAACACCCAGTGTTTCTTTAGTACACCAGTACTTAAAGAGATTGGATACATGCAACTTTGTATCTAAAAGTGCCTTGTTGAAAGGACCAAGAGCTATATATAACATTACCAGGGTCATATTCGAAGTCTGAATAACTGTACAGAACTGATCAGACTTTTAATAGTAGGATCCACAAATCAAATAAAACTACATTTAAAAAAAAAAAAAAAAAAGCTAATCTTCTCTTTTTTCCCCCAATTTTTTTTGTTTTTTTGTTTTAACAAATTTATTTCAGAAGCCCACATACTAGAAAAACCAAGCTAAAATATGACAAAGTAAACTGTTGCTCTCACCAGTATTAAAAGATTAGATTTATATCTGTACATGTAAAATTATTATTGCTTTTTTTTGAAAAATATATTTAGCATGCTAGAATTTTTTATACCCATTTCCTGCCTTTACAAAAGGTTACAATAAAAAAAAAAAAAACACTAGTAAAGCTTTTGCAATTTTTTTTTTTTCACAGAACATTTTTTTTCTTTCAAGGCAGCAGTAACTTTTTATAATGCATAAAATCATATGTGCAAATTTATTTGATTTTCAGAGGCATTGCCATCACACACAGTGCAACAGCACTAGGGAAAGAATATTTAAATCTATGGAATACACATGTAGCCCCAGATTTGCAGTAGCAGTAGTATACCCTGCTCCATTACATGGGGTAAATTGAGTACACTGCTTGTTTTTTGTTTTGTTTTTTGTTTTTTTATTAACCACCACCTTACCATAAAAAAGTTGCTGCAGAAGAGGTATATAAAGCTTTTTTTTTTTTTACCATTTAATATATTTATATATATATATATTTATTTATATGAATATATCTTCTTTTCCCCCCTCACAACCTAAATGTCACCAATTAACAGAGAAACTCTTAAAAACACTTTCAAAACATGCCTTTAAGATGAATAGAAAGAAAAATTAAATGATTAAAACCCTTCTCGAGGTACCGGCTTAGAGAAGGAATGATTTTGCAGCAAGGAGATCAGATTATGCAGCAGGTTATCCTGCAAGTCCATGCACAACAACTGTTAATTTTTCTTTCTAATACAGTACTAAAATCTGCAGCTGATGTGTGGTTATTGGATTGTGGGAGGAGGAAAAAAAAACAAAAAAAAACTTGCATAATTTTGTGGGAGCATGTTTAAGAGAGTAGCCCTATTACAAAAAGGTCCTGAGAGTATAATGTAGAAGCATGTTTTCCCATAGGATTTTGTTTTCCAATTATTATTTTTTTTAGTGTTCATATAGTGTTTTCTTGTTCAAATTTATATCCTGTCAGGAAAAAAACAAAAACAAAAGTGGTACCTTGAGAAGCACCAGCTTCATAGCAAAGACCACTAAAGTAAAAAATAGGTCTCAGGATTGGACCAATGCATTTACTATGCAACATCACTGAAAATCTTGTTGCTATAGAATCCAGATGGTCGATCCTCATTTCAGTCTCGGCTACTCTCTTTCATCAAAATGTAGTCCTATAGAGTAGGCAAACATTTCAGTGCTTACAATTTAAGTTGTCACTTCTTTAATGCTTTCCTTCCAGTGTGTGAGAATAATCTGCTTCTCGAACAACGGTCATATGCCACCAGAGGCCTTGCCATTGTTTCTTACCGAGCTAAACCTCAGGACTGAACAACAGTACAGTTGATAAAGTTTATCACTTTGTTATGCTAAGTGCAGTGTACTCCTGCATGGTGGGAAGGGGGGCAATTTGTCACGTTATATTCTTTACTTTAACACAACAGCTCCTGCAACTTGATGATTTGAAGGCAAGTTTTCCAGTTGATCCTCCATGTAATTGTTGGGATCGTCACTTGTAGGTCGAAGAAGCTGCTTGTCTGGGTACTCGCTGTTGTCAAAGGGCACCCGGTGTACACACTGAACATGTGTCTTTAAGTTCCCTTTTTGAGAGGCACTGTATGGGCAATATCTGCACTGGAATGGTCTCTCCCCTATAAAAAGAGAAGAAACATAACTTTTTTTTTCCCCTAAGATCTACAGACTCCTTTAGTGGCAAAATATAAACTGTAGTTAGCTCATGTAACGTATTACAGATTTCTTTATTCAAAGGTGTTTATGCCAATTCATGGATGCCAAGGTTCATAATTGCAGTCCATATATGATTTTAAATAGTTGGTAATCTAGAGTATTCACTGGATATTGTAATTTTCAGGCTAAAAGAAATGAAAAAGAACATGAGAGAACTGTATTTATCCAGTGTCTTTTTAGGCATAAAGCTTTTAATGACAAACTGCTTTTTTAGGGCACATAACCTGAAGTACAGGTATACACATGGGCCTTAAGAATTGGCATTCATCACCTTTGTTATAATTATCTAATTTACCATTTTACCCTTGGAAAACATGCGAGCTCTTGAAATTGATTAAAAAACACAGCCTAAAAACTTTCAAACAACTAAAATCTGAGGCCACACTCCAGAAATAAAGGCAGACAGTCAGGAAAAGGTTCAGCAGCACAGTGAAAGCTTTGAAGAAGTGATAAAGATAACTTTGAATAGGTGTCCACAAATAGAAGAGAACTAAGGTATTGCGCTCATGCAGATCTGTCAAAACCTTAGAAGGCTTAGTAGCAATTTCCATAAAGAATTACCATGGTGAACAAATAAGACAGTTTAAAGTAAAGAAAACTGCAAGCTGAAATGTGAATAACGGAGCCTGAAGCTTTCTTAAGATTGTTCTACAATGACATTTTGAACATCAATGAACAATGCCAAGTTCCTAAAAATAACAAGGGAGGCTTAATGTTGAATTAATATATTAACCTTAAGCAGAGATACTCAGACTAAAAGATCACTTCAAATTAGGGAGGGGAAATAAAAGAGGCAATGTCTGCACTATGGCTGCATATCAAAAATGAAAAATTGTGCAGCAAGAAAATAAATGTATCACCTTTATGGAGTATGTACAATAAATATATAATTTATTAAACCAATTTTAATTGGTTTTAATTCCACTTATGTAGCCAATGTCTATTCTGATTAATGGATTGCAAACATCTGCTTAAAAGGACACTAGAGTCACCAAAACAACTTCAGCTTAATGAAGCAGTTTGAGTGTACATATTATGCATCTGCGGTCTCATTGCTCAATTATCTGCCATTTAGGAGCTAAATCATTTTTATTTTTGTAGCCCTAACAACACTCCCTTAGCTGTGACTGACACAACCAGCTTGAAAACAAAATGATTTCATTTTCAATCAGATGTAACTTACTTTAAAAGCTTTTATCTCCTGCTCTATAAATTGAGCTTGAATTACATACAGGAGGCTCCTGCAGGGTCTGCTAAGTGATTAACAGAGCGGAAGATAAATTCTAAATTAAACATAATTTGCAATACGGAAAGTATAAACATTAGAGGACTCTGTACAGGAAGTGTTTAGGAAGGCTGTGTATTTTTAATCACAGACTTAAGGAAAGGAGTCTGAGATTACATACAGTTCTCAGTAGATCAAAGTATTATCAATTATGAATTTCCAATGACATGATAATTGAAGGGCAAGTCATGAAATGCCATGGACACTGGCGTATTCCAATTTATTAAAAAAAATTATCTGCACGCGTTATTGCAAATTATGTTGCTATATGAATAAAATATGTACATATAACTGAAATTTAACTAGTTTGCAAAAAAATTAATAAAAATGAGAATAGAAATTGGTGATAGGACACAAAACGTGGAGAGTCAAGCAAGGGTTTGTATTTTGCAGGAATAATAGATGTACAATGAAGCTCATGGTATAAGGTTGAAACATGTTTGTAAGTTGTGAAATGTTAAATTGTTACACCTTAATGGAACAGAGTGATTTTTAAGTACATGACATGATAGACTCCACCAATAGTAGATAAGAGGTAGGGAGACAATAAAAAAAAACAGCTGTGGATAGCCAACAGGAGGAAGAGGAGAGAACAGAACAAATAATAGGAGTCTGGTGTGTTAAATGAGACCTATAAACAGTAGTACATGAGGCAAGAAATCTTATAAAAATCTGAAGTTAGAGCTGGGGGAATGCTGTCCGCCTGGTGTTGTGAATCCCTTGTTTTTTTTTTAACTGAAATGTACCCAATAATTTAAAAAGTCACCTAACTTCAGTTTTGTCATGTAAGCGATTTAACAAAAAAAAAAAAAAGAAATGTACGGATTTAAACATATAAACCATTTACATAGTGAATATGTGAAAATCACGCAGATTGTACAAAGTAGGCAATACATCATTAAAAAAAACTGCATATTGATGACATGACAGCAGGTATTTTTCCATGTGTCAGAATCTGTGATTTTAATTTTCAAATACACAACTGTAAAACCAGAGAACTCTTTCTTCCCATTTGTTTTCGTGCTATAACTGGTGACATACAGACACACAAACAGAGGGAGAGAGGACAATGTAAGCACAAAAGAGATAAACAAGAAGATATAACAGAGAATCACATGCAAGGGAACAAACAGGAAGGCAAACTAGATGGACAGAAGCACCAAGAGGCTAAATATATATTTCTATTAAAGCCTTCTTGTTTTGTTTCATGGAAACAAGATCATTGTAATTGATGTCATGAAAATCCAGTTTTAGAAAGAATTCTAAGCTTTCACATACTGTAACACCAAATCCATTAAACTTTTATAAATAGCACAAATTTCATAATTTAGTGTACTTTAACACTTTTTTTTTTTCCCCTCTACATTTTTGGTGGAACATTGGTAAAATAGTTTGATCATTTTTTTTTATTTTTTTTTAACTAAATTGTGAATACATTTTATATTGGTTAAAGTGTTCCAATAAAAATGGTGCAATAGAGGAACTAAACGATGGAAGCAAGTATTTTTGTTATTGCATCTTGCACTGGTCAAATAACGTACACAAAAAAATGTAAAAGTACACAAAGAATGACATATTTCATGAGATTTACGAGCAATTAGTTCTAAAGTTTTTTCTACATTACAGCATATAGAAAAAATATAGAAGGCACTATTCTGCCTTAAAAAACAACAAAAAAAACGATTTATTTATGCATTCTATATCAGCCATATTTGTCTTGCCATGGTAGGCACATTGTACATGGTAACTAGGCAGCCTGTGATTTCCCCCCTCTGTGCATATCATGGGATAATACCAAATGATCTATACCACTTACCAGGCTGGATGGCAACGTTCCAGGAAGGGGTTATTTTTTTTTATAATTTTCTTTATATCTAAGATTAAGCCAACTGGAAAGTGACATTCTCTCATCAGATTAAACCCATCATAGACACTCACCATATTTAAAAAGAAAAAAAGGAAATAGAACTCTGAAATGCTTTTCAGCAGTGAAGGAGGATAATTTTAGTATTAAACTGCTTAAAAATGTCATTGATACGACACTAATTTCAAGGCACCTGAATGTTGGTGAATTAGAATTCCCCTTCCCTCTGGTTTCATGCCTTCAAATTTGTATCTAACCAGAAGTGATTTTAGGTTCCCCAGGCTGACAAAAGTGCAGGACCAATTCTTATATTCAATAAATCATGGCTACTTCACACATTATTTAATCTCTCCACGATATTTGTAGACCTTTTGATTTCACACATTCTAGGCTTACAGTATGTATTGCTCCACCTAGTCCATGATTACTACAAAGCCCTGAGTGGCATGTAAGGTATGCAAGTTCATGACTGGAACCAATGTTTTTTGAGGTGGCAAAATAAAGTCAAAACATGCAAATAAATAAATGTTAAAAATGGTGGGTTAAAGTAAAAAAAAAAAAAAAAAAAACACTTTTGTATTTTGTAATTAAGGCAACTTAAAAAATTGATTATACAATACATAAATATTACACACTCACACTCTCTCATATATATATATACCCAATATAATTTGCATTTATTAACAGGGATTGATTAAAGGTCAAGTTTTACCTTTTGAAGAAAAAAAGAAATGCGTACAAAATGTGCAAACATAAATTAACCTATAATTTCCATTTTATTGCTGGTTTTCAACTGCAGCTCCCAGGTCAGAGTCCATTCCTACAATAATCTAGAAGTGGTATGGGGCTCCCATCCAGCCTTGCTATTTATACGAAAAAACTAATGGTAATCACTTTTCACTGGGGTTTTTTTGCACTTTTCTTTTTCGTTCCTACATATTCTATTATTAGCAACAAATTCTCTCTGTTCCTTAACCATGTTTGTTTGTTTATTTATTTTTTTATTGGAGGGTGGGGGGATACTTCTTCCATTTTTCTCTTGATATTAAAAAAAAAAAAAGGAATAAAATGTGGCAGAGATTTTTTGGGGGGCAAACTACAGAAAAGGAAGAACAAGAAGCCGCAATGTATAAAATGTATAGTAACTTTTATACCGAAGAAAATTGTGCATTCACACAAAACCACTGCATACAAGAAAGTTAACAGGACCTTTTTTTTTTTATTTATTTTTTACTTAAACCCACTGTTCCGGTTTCTCCTCTTCTACTTACTTATTTTGTTCCATCTTGGCCTTTACTTTCTGGCAAGTTTGGTTTTATAAAAGTTCTTATGTACATCTTGCCATTAACTTCAATATACAAATAGCTGCATATTTGCGATAGTTACACTTCAAAAAAACAAAAACAAAAACAACTAATTGTTTAAAGAAGGATACTTAAAGGAAAACAAATGTTAGGGAAACACTATAGTATCATGAATACAAAATATGTATTCCTAAAACTATAGTGTTTAACTATTTAGGTGACCACCCCCCTTCCAGGTGGTGGTTTTACTTACCTTTTCTCCCATGCCACCACGGCTGGCCCTGCCTCCGTGACTGAGATCACCAATCTTCAATCTTGATAATCTCAGCCAATTCAATGCGGTCCCATAGGAAAGTATTGGGAGGCTACTGCACATGCACGGCAAAACACTGCACCGCGCCATTCAGCATCTCCTCACAGAGATGCAGTGACTCAATGCATCTTCATGGGGAATGTTCAGCACCTCCATGCAGAGCAGGGAGACACTGAACACCAGAATATCTGTTTCCAGGCAGCAATGTAGACACTGCATTGTCTGTGAACAGTCAGAGTTTACAGTGCTCAACCTGCAGGGATAGGATGTAGACATTAGAACCACTATTTTAAGCTGTAATGGTCCTAAAGACTATAGTGTCCATTTAAAAACACATTTATTTACATTTATTTGGTCGGTTAGATTCTGGTACTCCCGTTTATATATTACAAAAAAATAAACTATGCCATAACACTTACCTTAAACCCAGCCCCATGTCCATCCTCTCGGTACAGTTGCTTTGCCCAGAAAAATCACAATTCTTGATTACTTTTATCCAATCTAATGCTTAGGGGGCCTATGGTTAACAGTTAGATTCTTCTCATTAAGAAACACTGAATCCAATGCTTCTCTGTGAGTAGCATTAATAGTCTTCAATGTCAACATGGCATGGGTGATGATGCACAACACAAAGAAAAGCTTAAATTCTCAAAAGGTATTAATGAGAAAATGTCTCCAGTAGCTATCAGTCTGAAAGTCACGAGAGGCATGTTCTCTCACAAATGTGATTGGCTGTGATTACATTTGACATCTATGTACCAAGAACACTATATTAGGATGTTTTGGTGCCTAAAGCGTTCCTATAAGAAATAATTTTACTATGATTGCATTTGAAAATAAAACATACATGGAATTTAGGGACAGTGTCAAACTTGAATTCCACAAAAAATATGCAACCATTCCCCCAATTGCACATCACGATTTATAGGCTGGCTGTAGTATGTTTGTAAAAAACAGCTTTATCAAATCTTACATTGCTTCTCAAATGAGCTGAATTATTTTAAACTACATAATCACACCATCTGCAGAGTTAATGGTCTAAAAAAGTTCATACCTCCCAAGTATCCCTATTTAGGAGGGATAGTTCCAGTTTAGTGTCCCCCCTTTTCTATCCTAATGTTCCTCTTTTCGAGAAGCTCCATATTGTTGGTTTATCTGACTGTATAACAGAGCTCAAAAGCAAAAATATTCACAAAGTCACAAAATTTCTTAGAACAGCTCTGCTCCCTGGCCACACCTCCACTCACACCCTTAAAATTAAAGTGTCCCTGCGAAATGTTGTTAGGTATGTATTATTTCAGCTATAAGCCCTCAAGTTACACTAGTTTACTAGCAAATTAGACAAAAAGTATTACACGTTTAATCCCCCTCCCCACCCTCTCCCCCCCCAAAAAGAAAATAATAACCTTGCCCAAAAGCTTACAATAGCATTGTATACAAATTGGTAAAATTAATTTGGGCAATGCAGTGGTAAAATATAGATATAAAGTCTCAACTTGGAGAGTACAGCTGGTTTAGATATAGAATATGAGATTTCTATGGCCCCAGATACATTAAATTCAAGTATGATCACATACATTACTACTACTACAGGTCTGAAAGAAAAGAAGAAAACATAGGAGAGATTAAATGGAGACTTTGGCTTTCAGAGATAGGAAACACTGGACATCAGAGACAGAGGAAAGCACACCACCACAGAGTCCACAGAAACTGCAAAGATCAGGATAAGGAGTTCCTCTAAAGATTTCAGTTGTGAACATTTGGAAACATACTCTTCAGAAAAACACAGACTAGATCCTCTATTTGGTAAGTCTTTGTGTGTATGGAATGGGCTTTAAATGTGCACACACAAGATAAGCCATTTCAGAGGGGTCTTGCATTCCACTTATTGTTAGATTAGTTAATAGTCGGCGCACATGATACACAATGTGACACTACAAATATAATAAACATATAGGATTAAATGTCAGTGCTTTACTGAGGAGTACTGGCTGTGCAATGTTTCTCCCCAGCAACCAAAAGAGAAAAAATTATATATAAAGAAAAATAAAGAAAAAATAAATAAAAAGGAAAAACACTCAATTAATTGATAACATACTTGTTTTGGGGCATCTGCGGAGGTGGTGTGAACTTCAGTACCTCGGAGTCCATTAGACTCAAATACCACTGTGGGAACAAGGGGTCTTGTTAAACAGAGGAGCATTCAAGCTTTCGTTAGTGTGTACATTATTGAGACCATTACAGATTAACCATATTTAAACAGGAAAGGAGAAAAAAAAAAGGAGAAAAAAAAAAAAAAAGAAATACCAGCTACTAGCCTGTGGCCAGAACATACCAATTTACTGTAACACTTACAGTGAGAGTGTGTGCTAATGACAGCCTAAGGCCACTGCCCTTTTTAATTCAGGTTTTGGTGCTGAAGAAAGCAATCACTGACAACATTAATTATCAGTGTGTGTGTCTAAAGAGACCCTCTTCTTGCATTACTTACCATTTGGCCTCTGTCAGTTCACATCAGACTGGCTTATGTATGCATCATTCACACTTCTGAAAAGCAGCCCACCAGCCTAAATTGTTCATATATTACGCCTATGACAAGCTGGCACTACCCAGTTCAAGCACAATATGCAGGAGGCTAAATCAGTGCAGCTCAACAGATGTGATAAGGTTTTATTAATATTCTTTCCATAAAAAAAATTAAAGAAATTTAAAAAAAAAAAAGAACTTAAAAAATGATGGTATAAAAAGGATTAATGGTAGGCAGATATGAATGGCTTGATTTCAGTGAGTTTATGGAATCTGAATACTTTGTCTCATTATCCTTTTCATGCCCGGGGGAACACTTTTCATAACTCCGGGACGGACACTCAGAGCATGGGATTACCTAGCCGGTATACTATGCAACCTAGCCTGCCAGGATGCACTGACCCCACGTCTGTGTCTGCCATGCAAACCCCTTCGGTGCCATAGAAATCTAATAACCTGCCTATGTCTGTCCTGCAAATTCTTTTCACATTCAAGACCATTGTAAACATTTATTCTGACTGACAGATCTCAACTGAAAAAGAAGAACATTTCACTCTAACATATACAAATGTGCAGTTCCAGCCTAAAATGCAGGATAGAATTGATTAGTAATAAAAGGATTTATTAATTTTTTTTTAATGTAAAATGTACCTGTGTGGGACCTCATATGAGTTCGTAAGTGGCTCGGCTGGGTAAAACATTTTCCACATTCAATGCAAACATAGTCTCCTTGTCGTGCCTGTGTCCTAAGCATTCCTTTGGTTGATAGAAGAGGAGGGGGAAAAACGAGAGGGAGAAAGAGGAAAAAAAAAAAAGATGTTGAGAAGAAAACATTATGCTGGGAAAGAAACATCATTAGTATGTCTAATGTGTCATTATCTGAGGCTACCTTCAGGCCCTAGATGACAACTGTCAGCCTTCATCTAGGCATTGGATGACAGGCCAGGCACACACAGGACTGCGAGAATGCATAAATTACATTGAATTAAAAAACGTTCACCGTGATGTGCCCGCACCAGGACTGGCATGTCAGGTGTGCGCTTTTCAGAGCAGCTGGATCCACTTTTCAGCCATCACCCAGCTTTGTCAAGCAGTGTATCAGGCAAATCAAAGTGACTCCAGCGTGCCAGAGAAAAGTCACATGGATAATAGAAAATGAGCAGAAGCAGAGTTTTTCTGTCCCCCCTGGGCTGATGTACCTTGGAGAAAAATTCAGAGTGAGTGGAGACATCAAAGCCTGATCAAACCTTTAGCCCCTTACCTACCTGCCTGCTGGTGCTTCTTTGACCCAAGACCTGGGAGGCATAGACTAAAGACATCGGAGAATGAGAGTGTCACTCTGGACATTGCGAGACAGTAGGAGAATAACAGCCCCTCTTTCTGTCTTTAGTAAACATGTTTTCTGGGCCATTAGCATTTGTGGAAAGCCACTCAAAACTCTTTTTTAAAAGGTCAGTTTACAATATCTGACTTAAAGGGCTAGCTGTTGTCTTTGCTGCTGATCAAGAAAGACAAGCTTGACTTTTAGTTCTGTATGTTAGCTTCTGAATATCATTTGCTGCTTTCCTTCATAATTTTCACAAAACATCAGAACTTTGTTTTATCTGGGTCTGAAGCAAATGTACATTTTATCCAAAGACAAAAAATAAATAAATTCAGAAGGTTAGGAATAAATCAAGTTAAAAACAAAAAATGTTTATGGGATGACTGACAGGGAAGAGGAATTTTAAAAGGATTAATCGTTGTTACTTTGACTTTATATCAGTCCTTTTCCTACACAAAAGATGCAATATATTAAAAACAAAAAGATAATTTTTCCAATAGTTTAGATATTTGACCGTAAATTTTAAATTCACATTGAATTCTCACTTTAGTAAGTAACCCAAATAAATATTTAGACAATGATAGTGGGGAAGAAATAGTATCAGTCATCAAATTTTAATACAGCAGTCCAACTAGGTGTAAAGAGGAATTTTTAAGCAAAATAACTTACATTTAAAGGAACACTAAAGTGCTGGAAAAAAGGTAGTAGAATGTATTTTATTATTTTATATGGCAAATGGTGGGTTGGAGAACATCTGTTTTTAAATAGAGACAGGGACGCTAAAGAGTTAGGAAGACAGGTTTAGTGTTACTTTAAGACATGCTGAATAATATACTTTTTTTTTTTTTTTACACAACATATGCCAATGAGTCCCAACATTTTTATGGATCAAAGTACACTCCGATGAGAGAAAAATATTCAAGGCAATCCTATTTTTTACAATTTTACCATCCTCTGCAGCTTATTAATGTCACATTTAATGTAAGCTATGCTAGCTATATTTGCATACTTTAAGCCAAATTAACTTATTAGTTTTAATTAATTGCCAGATGAGAATCCCAATTTTAATGGTGAAACTTAGCAAAAAAATTTTTTATTTTTTTTAAAATTAAGGATGGCAATCAACTTACTGCATTAATAAAGTCAATGTATTTGTGACATTCTTTGAGGAATGAGGCACTCCCGTTGAAAACCAGTGATATATGCCATTGAACTAGTGTATTCTACAGGGAGTGTTAAATGTGCTGTACTTAAAGGAAATAGGAGTTTGAATGAACAGCACTGGCTCGTGGGTATATAAAGCTTTGGGTGTAATATATGGTATAATTAGTACAAATACATTTGAAAAGGGATAGTCGCACACAGGATGCCTGGCTGATAGACAACGCCAATAAACTTGTAACAGCCAGTTGCTGTTTTGTCAGAGGTTTATGGGACGTTTCATTTACAAACAGCCAGGGGACTAGCATTTGACAATCTCTCCCTAAGCAGTGACTGTTACTTTCTCCAGATTTATTTATGGGTTGCCGCATTCATGGCACTTATGGTAAATCCTGACATTACCATCCATAGCTCACAGTATATCAGGTTTCCATGCAAACCACCTTAGTTTTCTGATCTGTTCAGTCTGTTGCAGTACCTCATAGTGCCACTAGCTTGCTGTGGAGCTGTAGCATCTAGACTTCGATCTCTCAGTCCCCCGCTGACCCTAGTCTGCAAATCTCTTTATTTTATCTAGCCTTGTCCCTTCTTGATTACCAGTTCATTGGATTTGGTTCAGGTTTGCTGTCAGTTTCCCTCATCTGCATCCCAAAGAGTCAGAGACATTGCTCTTTCTTTCCTGCTCCCTGTATGATGTTGCCATCTCCTGGAGGCCCTGTTACTTGCATCCTTCTCACTGTCCCCTGAATGCCCGCCTTCCCGTTCCCCTAATGGACCGCCTTCCCATTCGCATAATGACCCTTCTTCCTGCTCGCTGTCCTGCCCCGCCTCCTGAAGGCTTGACTGCTACCTTTTAATCCAAGTTTTCCCTGTTTTATTTGTTTTGCATTGATACTGTTTTAATGCATGCTCTTTCACTTAATAAAACAGGTTTCTCCCCCCCACCCCCCCGTTACCTTGTTGTGTATTGTGTTTTTGTTTGCATTTGGGTCCCTACTTAAAGGTGGCTGCTATTCTCAACCAAACTCGGACCTAGTATAGGACAGTGCAGCTATGCAGCTATAATCAGTCTCTTACAGGGTCTGGCATAGTGTGTGCACATCATAGAGGACTATGGAAGTTTAGGTAGATTATCAGAACAGGCTTCAGGCAATCAATTATCAGAAGGTAATTTTCCATAGAAATGCATAGACAGACAGGCAATTATATGTAACTGATTTCTATTGTCAAAGAGCTGGTTCATATGCAAGGAAATAATTCAGGGCACAAACCAAACAAAAAAAAGGTAAAGCAACAAGCCAATGCAAAAGACGCTTATGGGGAATGTAAGATCAATTGCTTATTCTTTAGGCTCATCATAATTTGAAAGGGTAAACATTTCTTTAATCTGCTCATAGCACACTAAGTAGACGGTTAATAATACCTCACTGATAATGCTTATAAGGTCCCAGAATTAGTGTCTTGGTTTGCAGTGTTTTCCATGCTGGACAAACTTTACTGCCACTATGGCTGGGACAAGTTTTAAGGATTAATTCTGTTTTTGATGTGATCAGACTGGCACTACCCATACGTTAAGACAGACACGTGATAACGCAATGGTGGGCTACTAGAGGAATGTGTATACGAAACAAATGAAATGGTTTTGTGTCATGTAGTAAAGTTCTGAAAAGTATGTAAATGGAAGCATGATAACAAAAAGAAAAAACAAGAACTATTAACACGTTAATGGAGGTAAGTGGTTGGTTAACTGCTTAATATCGTTTCTATGTTTCTAACATAGGGCAGGCTATGTTGTTCTACATAAGGTGGGCTTTAAAACCTGTAGGGTGGCATAGAACACCCTGGAGATTTGGAGATACATAGGGCTCACCTCTGGTTGATGAGGTCATTTTTAGTGGCTTCAGACTTTTAAATGAGCTGTTTGCAGTACTATGAGCCAGCAATGCAAACAGCTCTTTAAATACGCATTTGAATGCCTATTAAAAGAGCACGGTTTGACCAAGGCTAAAACTCCAGGTATCAATGAAAACCTGGGGCTCCCCTTAAGGTATTGTGGCCAATTTTAGTGCACACAAACTTTTTGAAGAGCTGCTTGCAGCGCTCACAGCCTCTGCTGCAAGTGGTTCCTTAAAAAAAGACATTTAAATGCCTAGAGAGAGATTACGGTGTGAGAAAAATAAAATAAGTCAGCTGGGGCCATGTTTAGTAGCCCCAGAGTGACCAATGAGCTCTGTGCAGTACTGGAAGTCAACACTACACAGAACCCCTTAAGTGCATTCATAAAACCACAGCTGAGTGGGTGCACGCTGCGGAAAAGAGAACTTCCAAAGTTTGAATGGACCCTGGTAGGGTCAGCCAGTCTGTCCCCAGGCTTTGCCAGCACCAATCTCTATATAATCGGCTAGGAGCCAGGCTCATTCAGAATTACACGAATTGTAAGTCTGCAAATGGCCAGTAGATGGTAGCAACATACCACCACCTGTGTTAAATACAATACAATATAGTAAAACCCACATCTAATATAAGACTTCATATTAGCAGTGGGTTGCCTTTGGTCGGGATTAGTGGTGGGGTGAAGGTTAGATTTAGGGTAAGAGTAGGGTAGGGTTACACTTAGTGTTAAGCTAGGGTTAAAGTTGGCGTTATGGTAAGGTAAGGGTTAATGCTGTTTTAGAGTCAAAGATTGTGTAGAGCTGAAGTTAAGGGAAAAACTAAGGTAAGCCTACTGCAAGCATTGGGTAAGGGGTATGGTTGGTATAGCGTTAGTGTGGGAGTTGGTATAGAGTTTACTATCAAAAATTAATTTACATCCTAAACAGATCAGTTATTTAACAATCAGGACTGATCTGATTCTTTTGAGTTTTCTTTGTTTTTGTTTTTTATTCGTTGCAATGAATGTGAAAAAAATTTATATAAGCCCCAAAAAATTATTTGTGTTTATTTTTATATTTTTTTCTCCATATTTTTAAAATTTTATTCACACATAATGTTGTGTAAAGTATACATGTAGGAAATTAATTGAAAGCCCTTTCTGTATAAATATGTAAAGGGCACTTGAAGAGAAACACGTACATTACAGTGGAACAAACCTATAGCTCAAATTCAAAGTTTTATTTTGGTTCAGAACGCAGAAATTGCCTCCGTCCTTAAGGGGTTAAGAAGGAGTAAAGTAGATTGACAACATGAGAAAGCTCCTGTTACTAAGAGGGTGAAAAACAGTGCCTGGGTGAAGCAACATGGTATATTGCAAGTGAAAAGGAATCAAAATAATTTAGGAATTTTTAATCTTTATTTTGTATACAACGGATTTATAACTATTCATTGCCATTAGCCTTTTTACTAACATTTTTGTGCATTGTGTTTGTGTGTACACAATATGCAGCATCCCAAATGTATTAAAAGGAAAAAAAGGAATTCTGGTCACTACTGGGACACTGTTGCAGTTGAGTTGAATCCTTCCAGCTTACATCCATGTTGTATGTACAACCAGTGGCGCACTTAAGTGACAAACTAACCCATGAAAAGAGAACTACAATGGTTATATAAGTGGAAGGCATACGTACAGGCATACTTTGAGCAGGTGGACTGATAGCATGTTAAACATTTAAGTGTCTTCCACTGATGTACTGTTAAACTTTTTCAATACTCATTTTTTGTATAGGGGCCATTCATTACCTTCTAACAATTTGTCTTTGTGGTTCAAAAACACTTTTATTTCACAAGCTCAACACTTAATGATTTGTTTATAAGTGAAATAGTGAAGCAAATTATGAGCAAGAGCTATGCTAAAATACCATATCTACACAAGATAAGCTAAGGTGTTGCACTGTTTGTTCAGCAGACTAAAATTTGCTCCTATACTGTGTAACCACCTTAAAATGTATCCCATTATAAAATGTACAGAGAAGACCAAGCACATTAAAATATCAGGTACAGTTATCAAATACGTGTTTAAAACAGTCTTACCTGCATTATCCAAATTATTGGCATTGGCACCCCAACTTTGGTACAGTGTAGCTAGGTCCTTTGGAATGTAGGTCTTAAAGATATTTAAAATGTCTAGGCGTTTTTCATGGCTCTCAGATGCTGCTTCTGGTTTTACGGATTGGAAAGGAGATGGGCCTCCTGTAGAACTAGATGATGTATGTAACACAGGGCTGGTTTTGGCTCCTGTACTAGAGTTGGACAATGCCCCAAGTTCAGTCATGATCTTGCCCTGAGATTCCCGTTGAGGCACTGGAAGGCTCTCATATTTTGCTTGGGGTTCTACCTTGTGATATGGGTATTGTGGTGGTGGTGGTTGTACAGAGAATTTGGTTTTCATTGCATCAGACAGAGAAAGTTTATTATTTGTAGAGGCAAAGCTAGGCCCCCCTTGAGGCATCATATACTTCTCACCTTGCTTGCTAGTGGATGGCTGCAGAATTTGTCTTGATGCTGCCATTTGAGCAGGTGTGTGGCTTCTACTGAAATTTCCAGACTGAAGTAATTTTGGACTTGCTTCATATTTGGGTTTTGAATGCTGTTGCTGGATTGCTGGATTATAGGGTTCCTGTGTAAGTGCCGATTTAGGCTGTCTCTGCAGGTCAAAATTTGTAGCCTTAGAACCACTGAAGCCACGAGAGTTGTCCCGCCCCTGGGACGCACTTGTTGCTTTAGGAACAGTTCCTGCATTGGAAGAGTTTCCTTTAGATGTCGATGAACGAGTTGGTATCTGAGTACGTGTGAATCTTGCAATGGGCAAAGGCTGACATTCTTTACCACCAAGTGCTGGCGGGGGACCTGTTCTGCCATTTCTAGCTAAGAACAGGACATTGTTTTTCAAATTTTTGAACCCATTTTGTTGAATCCATGGAGGAGCCATGGAGTTACAGCTGACTTTGTGCCAAATTCTTTTGTGCATCCATAAAACCTCCGGGTAGTATGTTTTGTGACTGCAGTAGGGACACTGGTGAAGAACCAAAGCTGCCTGCAGCGCAGAAATAGAACGCTTACTACACGATTCCTCCCTGGTAGATTTTTCACTAAGATCCAATGGAACAAATTCTTGTTTTATACTAGTGCTTTTTTCTACTCCGCTGTGGTCCTTTATCAAATCTAGCGCCACACCATTGGGGGGGCCCTTTTCACCGGAGAAACATTTTTTCATGTCAACTGCAATGTCATGACTATGTTGTGCCTCAGAAGATGTGCTGCTACTAACATCTTGTATAAGATTTCCAGAACCGTGGGGGTCTTTATTATACTTGAATGCTGGTATTTTTAGATCAGAAGGAAACTCAGATTTGACAACAGAAAAGTCGGGATGTTTGTTGGATACTAAAGCAGAAGGAGACTGGAGTATTTGTGGTTTAAACTGACTTGGTTCAAATTTGCTGGTGTCATTAGAATTGATGTCATGGCGGTGGCTGGTTGTGGACATTTGCACTGGGGTATCCTCTCCGGAATAGTCACGAGGATATTGCTTCATTCCTGCATAAGAGTAAAAATTACAATTACATAATGCCAGATAAGTTTATTAACACATAACCACCCTGAAAACATGGCAAAGTAAACCGTAAATATTTTTAGTTTCCCTACCATATAACCTCTGGATTGAATATACAACATTATTTTCACCACCAGTTCAAGTAAGAAGTAAAAACTCAACAGCAATGACAATTTCAGAATTTCATGAGTACTGAACCTTATGTGCTTAGGACATGAAATCAGTATTCTATTTTGTCTATTGACACAAAGCTCTGCGCTTACTGAATACATAAGGAATCATTGTAAATGTGATAAATGTCTTAATTAATCACCTGTTGATAGGTATCTGGTACCAAGGAATTGCTTCCTACACATCTCATGCGTTAATGATATGGGTAGTGATCAAAACATTAGCTACAAAAGATTGGTGCTGTCACAGCAACCTATAAATTTCAACACTTTGTAAAGTGAAATGCTATTAAGTATAGATCATGTGTAAATCACTCTGTAAAATATAGTTTACATTCGAGGCACATCCTATTTTTAATCTTCTATTTTAGCTCAAACGTTAACCATATCTTTTAGACCATTATCACTGAACTGTTTGACTGCCAGATGTGGACATGAAATAATTTAGCATCTCTCGTTTTGTTGGAAAACACCACAGTTTTTATTGCATTATACAAATTACATATTTTCTGCTCCCACCACCACCAACTTACACCCATAAATGGTCTGCATGTCACCACCACATTTTAGAAAGTAGTTTAAAAAAAAAAAAAAAAAATAAAAATTTTTAAGGTATGGCGTATTCTGACAACCTGATTTTCAAGGAATTTTACACATATTACATGCTATAAAACCCCTAAGCTCAACCCCTTCCTATGACAGGGAGCACTGGCTTACTAAGCAGGGTGTAGTAGTAGTAGTAGTAGTATAAATGTACACATGGGTTCAATGGGGATCACAAGAAAAAAAAAAAAAGTCTGTATGCAAACATGTTGCAATGGCAGTATGCGGTCAGTTAATTGGATCATATACTAAACTGGAAATGTCACCAAAGCCACACGGTGTTTCAAATACCAGTACTGGCAAGAGACACAAAATCAGGCTACACACATTAATAAATATATACGTGCATATATGATGATGAATGCAAGGTGCATTTAACTGCTTGATCCAAGGATAAATCTGACTGCCATTCTGGGGTCAAGAAGGAATTATTTTCCTAGCTTGTTGCAAAATTGTGCTTCAAACTGGTTTTTTTTGCCTTCTTTTGGATCAACAGCAAAAAACAAATGTGAGGAAGGCTGAACTTGATGGACGCAAGTCTCTTTTCAGCTATGTAACTATTTAACATACACAGAATTGCAAAATGAACAAAAAAAATTATAATATATATATATCAATGGGAGTTCCAATTCGTTAACATAACGAGAACACGTGAACTAGTTCCAAGGCCTCCAGCAAGCACATGCCAGATTATTTGTGGGAGATATGGCCTTTTTACAAGATCAGCTTTATCTGCAAAAGACAGCTATATAGAATGACCCTGCAAAGGACCTGGATCACACTGTTCTGTCAAGTTTCTCTAGATCAATTTTATAGCCAGAATTGCTTTTTTGTAGGCACTGTGCCTGAAATCTGCCAGGTGCCATCAATAGAGCAGAGATGAAGATGACCCCGTAAGCTGCGTGAAAGAAGAAACTATGGATCTTATATAGTTATCCCAGTCATTTAGATTTTATTTATACACAGGATAACTATGCACTCTACCCCGAAGGTCTCAGAAGTGCTGCCTTCCAACAATGTAGTTTCCTTTTTCGACTGTGGATATTTGTATTTTTATTATTAATTTTTTAAACAACATATTTCCCAGCTACAAAAGTACAGTTTTCATGGAGAATGTGGGCTATGTAACGCAAGACATCATTGTATTTTTCTTAAATAGTTTTCTATGTCAGATCCCTAACTTTAAAGGGGAAATGTCACTTTTGAACATTCAAAATTATGTTTACTTATCCCTTTATTTAATGAATATGCTTTTGTGCGGTGAAAAAAAAAAAAAAAGTTAATTACACTATAGACACCAGAACTACAGCTTAAATTTGTTTTTCTGGTGTTTATAGTATGTCTCTTAGGCAATTTCATGTAAACACTGCATTTTCAGAGAAAGGGTAGTGTTTACATTACTCCCTAGGGAAACCTCCAGTGACAGAACGTCCATGGGAAGTTCTTCCTGCACAAAGTGCAGAATTTACATTCCTTTCTCATAGCGATGCATTAATTCAATGCATCGCTATGAGGAGATGCTGATTGGCCAGGGTTGTGTTGGAGTCTGCTTCGAGCCAGCACCGTGTAGTGCTAGAATAAAGGTGGATTTTACAGCATTTTAAGGGGGCAATGCGGGGGACAGTCACCTAAGTAATGTTTTTAACACTACACGGTCAGGAATACACATTTGTTGGAAAACACCACAGTTTTTATTGCATTATACAAATTACATATTTTCTACCTGACCCTGTAGTTTGTAGTTTTCTGCCTGACCATTTGTATTCCTGACCCTGTAGTGTTCTTTTAAGTACTTTGTTCAATGTTGTAAATTCAAGAAAAGAGACAGTTTCCCTTAAAGGCTACAATCGGTATTTCAAAACCGTAAGTACTAGTTCCTGCCCAAACCATTACAGTAGTTTTTGTAAGGCTCCCTATTGATAACCCTTTCCCTTCACATAACATGAACAGTTTAGTTAGAGATACAAAAAAAGCAAGTCCTGCGCTCAAACTCCCATCACTCCTGGGCAGCAGCAACGACCATAGTACACATAGTACACAGCCCCAATACATACAGTAAAAACCAAAGAAAAAAAAAAAAAAGTTACCAGCGCTCTTCCCAAATCCCCATGCATATTTAAACAAATTAAGGTTATTTAGTTTCTCCAATGGCCATGAGAGAGTTTAGCAATGGACTGCTCTGTCGCGCTCACAACAGTTTGAGTGTAATGCAACTCGCAGACCTTCGATGAAAGACACAGCTTTACTTTCAAAGTCAAGGGTAGCATACATAACGATTCACAAAAACCATTTGCGACTTATTGTTTTAATAGGGGAAAACAAATTCTACCAAGAAGTTACATCTAACCCCTAATTGGAGAGACTGTCACAGAACATGAATCCGTGCACAAGTAGTTCTGAAATGGTTATTCAACACAGTTTCAGTAAAGAAAAGGATGGGAAATAAGGTTTTGCAGTGATTTAATGGCCGAATCCACATTTTCACTCAAACTAACCTGTGACCGATAAAGGGATAAACCAAAAGGTCCATTTAACAGCAGTTATCCACAAGCTTGGCTTTAGAGATTATCAAGTCTGTGGTTACCATTTGGATTGTATATAGATCAATACAAACAAAGTAAAACCCAAATAAACAAAAACTTTGTGTGAAGCTATAATGTAAAATATATTATCTGATATCAAAGAAGATGTGTTTTTCCCTTCAGATGTAAATGTGCTTCAATCAGCTAATTTTGTAGAGTTCCAAAAATGCTGCTGCCGTTATTGTGTGGCAGAGAAGCAGAATTCAGGTGTGAAATTGCCTCTTTTCATCATTAGTTCAATTACTGAAACAGATTTAAGCAGTCAACTATGCCATAAACTGAGCATGGAGGATAAAAACGTGGGTATCTACTGCCACTTGCTGGCAACGTCTAGAAACAGCAACAAGAAAAGATTTTTGAGATTTCTAATTAAGGGAGGGTGCTATCCCTTGTGTAAAATACATATTAAAATTGTAGCTTTAATAAATAGTGGTAGTATCAAAAGGTTTACATCACAGAACTTGTTATTCACAGCAGCAAATTATCATCGGTGTATCATAGTGTTTATTATAAACAAAAAAGATACCAATATATTTTGTGTCAAATTATATAGATAAATACTACTTACACAGCTGTGGGGCAATCTAGGTGTTTGCCCTGTGTATTTTGACCCTATAGATCAGCATTTCCCAATTAGTGATCCACGAGAACAAAATTGGGGTTCTGCAGCAATTTGCCCATTGGGTGGCCCAAGCATTTAGGGCCACCCAATGGGTATCGCTAAACAGGGGTCCGGTCAGGGCCGCAGTCATCAAAAACCGCGACTGGACAGCTGTAGTATTGGAAGCTGTGAGGAAGCGACGGCACTTCCTCCCAGACAGAGCACGCTGTCTGGAGGGGGAGAGGGAGCAGCGGGGAATGAGCAGCACACCAACCTCAGCCAGCAACACTGAAGATCCTCCTGCAGTAAAAGGATAAGTGAACAGCAAATTTAAACATATGTGTCTGTGTGTGTACCTGCGTTGGTGTGTGTATCTCCCAATGTGTGTGAATCTGTGTGTGTATGTGCCAGTTTGTATATCTGTGTGTCAAGGTCTGTGTGTCAAGGTGTATGTGTCAAGGTGTATGTGTCACTGTGTGTGTCAGTGTCTGTGTGTATCTGTCAGAATGTGCACTGTGTATCAGATACATACACACACACAGATACACACACTGGCACATACAAACACAGATACACACCTCACATACAAACACAGATACACAATGTGTGTCAAGGTGTGTGTCAAGGTGTCATTATGTGCCAGTGTGTGTATCTGTGTGTCTGATTCATACACACAGACACACAGATACACACACCAGCACATTCAAACACAGATACTCACCTTGATACAGACACACACCAGCACATACAAATACAGATACAAACACCTTGACACACAGATACATACATACACACACACACAGATAAACACGGTGTGTCAAGGTTTGTGTATCTGTGTGTGTATCTGTATGCCACTATGTCCCAGTGTGTGTGTGTGTATCTGTGTGTCAGATACATACACACACAGATACACATTGCCACACAGACACACACCGGGACATACAAAAAAAAAAAAAAAAAGGTTTACGCAATGGCGCAACATTTATTTATTTTTATTTTCTTTAATAGGGCGGTGGGGATGGGGTTCCACGATGTTGATACTCTATGTCAGAGGGTTCCACGGGAAAAATTAATTGGGAACCACTGCTATAGATCAATAAAGGCTAACTGTGGCACCCCCAATGCTTGTAAAGTGTATTTCTCATGACACTCATTTAGCTGAGCACTTTGGGAAATAGTTCTCTATTATGACTACAATATTAAATGATTATTAAATTGAACCACCTGTGGACTGCAATTAAGTCAACACAATTAAATATATGATGTGTGATTCTTGGCCTTTTTCCATACAATCCGCGATGAATATGCAATCTCATAATGTATGGCGAGTGATGTCACAGCAAGCATTGAGAAGCAGTAATGCATGTGGTAACCGACACTGTGCACTGCACAGCCCCTAATCTGAAGTTAGTATAGGACAAACATGCATCAATGGGAATTACAGCGGCTTCCTTTAAGTCAGCCTCTCTCCTGTAACTTGGTAAATTTGGAGAGTAACTGGGAAGTATTTTTCCAAGCATGTGACCAAATAGATTGGGGGTGAATTAAAGGGAACCTATAGTTCTGAGAACAGCAATTGTTATTTTAGAACTACACGTTCCCTTCTAGCCACCACATTTGCCCTGTAAAATCAAGCAAAACAAATATTCACCTCATTTCCAGTGCCAGGACTCCACTGCTGCTGTATCCAGCTACGATCCAATAATGTCAGCAAGCATGCTAATGCCACCTGCAATCTCGTGCATTGGATTGGAAAGCACATTTTCGTCAAAATTCAGCATTCCTCCAATTAAATGCTGCTATCAACAGCATTTGATTACCAGACCGACTTTAACTCGGTCGGGAGGAGGAAGACAGCCATTAGAGGTGGATTTAACACTGCAATGTAAAAATTGCTGTTTCTAATGGTTTACATTATAGGGTTATAATTAAACAACCACTGCACCTAGACCACTTCATTGAGATGAAGTGATCTAGGAGACTACAGTGTTTTTTTTAAGGACAGCAGCTGCTGCCCAAAAGTAACTCCTACAAGTCTCAGACAAAACAAGTAATATGCATATCTTGTTGCTGCCCTAAGATTAAAGTAAACTAAAAAAACAAAGTAACATAAAACAGAGGTGAAGGAAACCTATGAAATTAATGTAATTTAAGGGTTTTGGAAACAAGATTGGTCATTGAAGTCTCCAGAAAATGACAAGACGTGGTTTCACAATAGCATTTCTCCATTATGTATTTGTTATATTACACATTAAAGGACCGCTCTAGGCACCCAGACCACTTCAGCTTAATGAAGTGGTCTGGGTGCCAGGTCCAGCTAGGGTTAACCCATTTTTTTTTATAAACATAGCAGTTTCAGAGAAACTGCTATGTTTATGAATGGGTTAAGCCTTCCCCCATTCCCTCTAGTGGCTGTCTCATTGACAGCCACTAGAGGCGCTTGCGTGCTTCTCACTGTGATTTTCACAGTGAGAGCACGCCAGCGTCCATAGGAAAGCATTGATAATGCGACCGGCTGAATGCGCGTGCAGCTCTTGCCGCGCGTGCGCATTCAGCCGACGGGGAGGAGAAGAGGAGGATCGGAGGAGGAGAGCTCCCCGCCCAGTGCTGGAAAAAGGTAAGTTTTACCCCTTCCCCCTTCCAGAGCCGGGTGGGAGGGGGTCCCTGAGGGTGGGGACACCCTCAGAGCACTATAGTTCCAGGAAAAAGAGTATGTTTTCCTGGCACTATAGTGGTCCTTTAAGAAAAAAATGCATTACTAAAAACGTCTTTAATGATTTTAAATTATTATTACAAATCAGTTACTGTAGAAGATAGGCTGTTACTCAACTCTCAAACTGGAATAGAATGTAACACTCACTAAATGCAGAGACCCACAGACACTCCAACAGATATACAGTTGATTGGGGGGTGGGGGGAGATGTTAGATGAAAGGTGAATAACAGTCAGCATTAGACAGCTATGATGTGTATTACAGTATATTTCCACAGTTTACTTGTCACTGCCTCTGTTAATTATTTCACTATACTGCAAAACAGGACATCAAACTGGAACCACACAGCTTGAAATTCTGATCTAGTTTAAAAAAAAAAAAAAAAAAGTATAATATATAGGCTTACTTTGTTTTGGAAATAGAACCAGTACACTTTATTATTCTTTTTTCTTAAAAAAATAAATAAAATAAAACAACATATATATTAAAAGACCCTTTTCAATATTGACTTGGGGGGGGGGGGGCTGGGTGCAAAAGTGTAAGAATTCCTGAAATTGTCTCACGTGGGAACAAAGTTTGTAGTGCTTGCTTGGGAGCATCTGTAGTACTGTGGCTTGGAGTATACCAAGTGGATGTGTTACTTCTTGCTAAACAGATCTGCAAGAAGCTGCATGCTCTAATGTACACACAAAGTCACTTCAAACTCTGCAACATAAAGTACTGCCACCTTAATAAGCAGCTATTTAAAATTTAACAAGACCTCCATCATTTCCTGAACGTGCAAAATAGATTTATTTCCGTTAGCTAAATGCAGTCCTGCTAGACTAGACAACCCCTTTTATACGATGACCGAGGATTGAAAAAAGTCCAGCAAGGACTGAAACGTCGACACTTCTTTGTATTACTTGATGCTTGAATAAACCGCACGATTAGCAATATTATTGAGTCCTGTGAGTGCACTTCAACAAGAACATATATATATATATATATATATATATATATATATATATATATATATATATTTAAACCAAACTAGTGGAACAGCTGTAGAGCTTAAGAATGCGCAAAGAAATATCTGAATGATAGACAACTGAAAAATAAGATATGACCCATGCTGTAAAAATTTTTAAAAAAAAGATATAAAACTTATATGAAAATAAAATCTAAATCTAAAACTTAAATTAGGGGCAATTCATCATGGCAAAATGTAACACCTTGGTTCACTTAAAGAGTACAGTCCCTATTTTGATCCCAAGTGTGTCTGCCCCTCTTTTCTACTGTTATGTTCCTCTTTTGTAGGAGCTCCATATTATTGATGTATCCGAGTGTAAAACAATAAATGTGTTTAGAAATCTGTCGGGATCAATACGATAGATTGTTCATCGTTCTAAATTACATTTTAGTTACATAAATTGTTATCGTAAGCCAAGAATTAAAATGTCTCTTTTTGTCCACTTAAAATACTGGGAGGTATGCTTAAATGACTACTCTGTTCAGGTAGATATTACCATACTGCCAACATACAAAACAGATCATTGCATTTTGCCTTTGTACCACCAGATGGCACTTGACTCAAAAAATAGACGTTTTAACTATGTGTGTGGTCTCTTCCAAGTGCTAAAAAGAAAAAAAAAAACACACACACACACACACACACACACACACATAAAACAAAACTAAACACTGAATTATATACAAAGACATTGTATTTTGTTCTAAAATTAATATGAATCATCTACACAGATAAACAGACCCTAAAAAATAAATAAAAATAAAAAAACTAATTTATGTACACACACTTGCTAGTACATTGACATATAGATACATTATCAAATGGTATACATTCACACACAAATACAGATGTGTGTGCCCTTCAGAGTGTGTGCCTTTTTGACATGCCACTTAGGGCATACAGGATAATAATCAGATTAACATATTAGTGAATATTTGATTTGCCATGACATCAAATTGTAACTTGTCGCAGTTGAGGGGGGTTGAGTGGATTTGGGGGGAAATAAATGAAAATTAAGCACTGTAATGGATAAAAATCATAACGCAGAACGTTAAAGAGAATCCATCTTCTGAAGGGAAGTTTATTGAGAAGGCAGAGGATAGAAGGTACACAAGCATACTTTCCTCTTTCCAAAACTTGAGTAATGATGACTTGAAGAAACAGAATGTGACGGCAGATAAAAACCATTTGGCCCATATTGTCTGCCCTATTTCCTAAATACTTTCATTAGTC
This sequence comes from Pelobates cultripes, assembly GCA_933207985.1. NCBI lineage: Eukaryota > Metazoa > Chordata > Amphibia > Anura > Pelobatidae > Pelobates > Pelobates cultripes. The sequence goes on along the minus strand of OW240915.1, from coordinate 218,375,694 downwards.
CCTGGCCTTATCTTATATCCAGGATAGCTTTATGCCCATCCCACATATGCTTAAACTCCCTCACTGTGTTAACCTCTACCACTCCCTTCAGCTGGAAGACTATTCCATGCATCCACTACCCTATCAGTAAAGTAATACTTCCTGTTATTTTAAATATCATAATCGAAGTTACAAAGCTACAGAAGTGAGTGTATATGTGTATCTATATATGTAAACACATATAAACAGACATGTGCACACACAGAATACATATGTCACTTACCCTGCAGCTACATCCACACAATTATGGACCATGTCGGAGTGGACATGGTCATCTGAGCTTTAAAATTTGCTTAGACGCCATATCATTAGTTACAACCAGTATGGAAAAGGTGCTGAAACGTGGGAACATGCTCCAGTTAGTTCACGGCGGCACTCCTCACAGAACTTAAACAATTTTTTACATTAGATCACCATGGAGGACATTACTGACCGTTACAAGAAGAGAGTTATTGACTCCAATGGTTGTCATTGAGAAATTGAGAAAGCATGAAGACATAACATATTTAGAATACATTTCCAATAAGAAGCTTTATGTTAGAAAGCTACACATAAAAATTAACAGATGTGAACAAGTTTGACAGTAGCAGGATTATTAACAAAATTCTGTAAAAATTCAGTCGAGTCAACTGAACAGGATTCATTCGGTAAGAGGCATTCGATGTCAGGTTCGCATCCAAAGCCTATACAAAGTATAGGATTCAAAATACAAACAATGCACATATTTTAAACTTAATCTGGACCAAATGTATCCAACTGGATGCCTATTTGCAAATTAATTTGAAGTACTATTTGCATGTTACTAACGGGCAAATAGTTAAAAATAAACATTTTAAAAACACCTCAGCAGCACCACAAGAGTTAAACGTGACCAGCCACCACAAAAGAAGAGTAAATTAAAAATAAAAATATACCTTGGGGAATATGACCCCCATAATACTATAAAGGATAAAGGGTGCATTTTAACCTCCCTTATGCCCTACCTATCATGCCACTAGTTTTTATTTACAATTTAGTAGGCACAATCAGACCGCTGCATGGCTCGTGGGGGCATAAGAGAGGTTTCAATACGCTCTTATACGAATATGGGAGTAATATTGACCCCAAAAGGTTTTTTTAAAATTGTTTTTATTTTAATACTTTTATAATGTGCTAGCCTGCCGCAAAATGTTTTTTTTTTTATTATTATTTATTTTAACTATTAACCTGCTGGTAATACTAGTAGACAGGTGGCATATATTTCAGATTTTAAAATTTGGGCCAAGATTTGAAGCATCCAGGCCTGGATTTTAACAATCTGGGTCCGGATGTCAGCCATTCGGCAACCCATTCAAAGGCTGTTCTGCAAAAAGTGGATGTTTGATGATTTTAGCCATCGAGGCAGAGCGTGGGGGGCAGCCATGGCGAGACCCAGGCAGTGTTGGAGAAAAGGGGAGTTTAAACACCTTTTTGGTCCATGGAGGGCGGTGGGGTTTGTGGTTCTGACATTATAATGTTTCTTTAAATTGTGTGAATAATGCTTGCACAGTACTGGATGGTTTTGCCCCATTCAGTACGGCGCCCTTCAGACTTTAAGCCTGTAGATGTTTAATCTTGTCACTATTAAGATATTTCCAACAAACCACAACCAAAATCTGTGTTTTTATGTAATGGGGCATAATGTATGAATATACTTTATCAGTATGCATAAATAGCACATTATTTAAGGACAATATAGTGACTTGCCAATCCTTGCTCAGCTGGGTACACTGAGCACCACCCTGACCAATCAGCATCTCCTCATAGAGATCCACTGAAACAATACACCTCTCTTGGAATCGTTCAGAATCTCCATGCAGAGGGTGGAGAAGTTGGAAGCCAGTTCTGCACACAGTGCAGCACTGCCACAGGAAGCACCTCTCGTGGCTGTCTGAGGAGTGGCCAATAGTGGTGTCCCTAGGCAGCAATGTAAACACTGCCTTTTTTCTAAAAAGGCAGTGTCTGCAACAAAAACAACAGTCTATACTCACCAGAATAGCTACATTAAGCTGTAGTTGTTGTGGTGACTATAGTGTCCCTTTAATGTTAATTATTTCATAATGCCAAAGATGTAGGGTTACATTTGCCCCAGATGTTCCCATGTGCTATTATATAATAAAACAAAGGGACTATACTATTATTAAGTTGTCTAAAAGGGACAGTATAGTCACCAGAACCACTATAGCTTAAAATAGTGGTTCTGGTGTCTATAGTCCATCCCTGCAGGCTTTTCAATGTAGATGCTGCTTTTTCACAGAAAAGGGGGGGGGGGGAGGCAATGGTTTGCCTCGCTGCCTAGTTACATCTCTAGTGGCAGTCACTTATGAGCATTTTTTTCTAACTTGTAGCGTGCTCCTTAAACTGGAATAAAAACACCCACTGAGTACTAAATCAACTGATGCATGAATGGCTGGCATATACGTATGTAAAAATACATACTGATATAATGTATCTCAATTGTGTGAGATATCTTGGAGGAATTACACAAGATCTTCCTTATATGCCCAATTTATTTAGTGCTGCCTTAAAACATTCTATAAGTAATTGACACTGTGATATGGGCAGGGAGTGACGCATCCTGACATTTTCTATGAGACCCTGCATTTATGTCATTTCCATCTGTTTCATCTAAATTGCAGCTACAGCTTCAACTGTTTACGTGTCCAAGCAAAAGCCTGTTTATTAAAGCGTTTTCCATGGAAAAGGCTGAGTCAAATGCAGAATTCTCAAATTCCGCACATAGTGTATTCCAGCAGAGCAGAAGCAATGTCACTAATAAGGGCTCTTTAGAACGCTCAAAGACATGGTATAAAAAATAAAAAACACCAAAAGTGTATACAGCATTTTAAAGCTTATAATATTTATAAAAAAGCCATTCCAAATCAAATGATAATGCCATCATTATTTTTTTCCTTGTATGGAAAAATACATGTATATGGTATCTAGCTCTACAAGCTTAGGAAATGAATATAATGGATAAAATGGTATACACACTATAAATATAATAAACACTATAACTACAATAAACATCTCTACTATGTGTAATACTCTAGTATTGGTTCATGATACAGAGAATTCGTTCTCGATCTCTAAAACCTGAAAAGAAGCACTGTTTTTACACTTATCCTGAACTACAGGACATAAATGCCATCTCATCTACTCTCTCAGTCTCGTGAGGTGGGACATGTCCATCAAAGGGTTTTTCTTAGACAAATATATTAATAAAATCTTTAGTGGATGACTAGATGGTCAGGGTCAGGCATCCAACAGCTGCATCCTTAATATAATCAAATTAAAATTAAAACATCACATAGATTTTCCCTTGTGATTCACTACTGTAGAAGGGTAACGCAATCCTGCAGAAGATTATTTTGGGGGTGTCCCGATGCAGTCTTTATTGGGGTACGTTAAGATCCACCAAGGATTGAAAAGATTTTCTAGCAGCAACAGGATATAAAATAAATAAGGTACTAGTCTACGTCCAATTACAAACAGCATATCAAACTGAAAATTCAAGAAAAATGTATTACGTTAATTTATATTTCTATAGGTATCAGGCAAAACAGCTTTATTAACACATAAAAGCTTATGGTTTTATACAAAGTTTAACACATCTGTTGAAATATGGTTTCTGGGTGAACCATGTAGGGGTTGAGTATTTTTTTCATTTATTTACTTATTTTGGGGTTTACAGATTAGTAAATATCTGCAAGTCCCCACTAAATTAAATGGATTACTTTGCAAAAGTGTATTAAGATTACTCCCAATACACTATTCCTACCAAGGCGCCTTTCTTTTCAAAGCAGTATTAGTTATTTTGCTGAAGCCTATTAACAGTTTCCATTGATGCATTCCTACTTGCTACACTAAAATAAATGAAAATACACTAAAAAAATGTTTTACAACATCTACAAGCAGAAATTAAGGATCTCTTATTTTTTTTAATGTTCCTTTTGTGATCAAGGCTCGTTTGCATTGTTGTCTGAATGGGATAGCTTTGCTGAGCACATGCTATTCGGGGTGTAATGGATAGGTTAAACTGCTACTGCCAGCAGAAAACGTACTCTATACACCAGGAAACCAAAGAGAAAAAGAGTGTGGCTGCCGACTAAATATAAAACATACAGCGAGGGCTAGAATGCAGACAGAGGGAATGCACAAAACCAATTGCAAAACAAAAATATAATCGCTCAAATTAAAATGAAGAAAAAACAAAACAAAACATTGGCAGTATTACGCTTCTGTTACACCTCCCCCAACAGGCTGATTGGTATGTGAAGCACAGCTTATACACACACTGTAAAATACATTCCTTAAGAGGACAAAAATTGTTTATCTTAGATTTGTTCATTTAAAATATGCCCCTAAATATGAAATCAGGGACTCCTACTTGGAAGATTAGGAAAGCGAGTTAAGTAGCGGGTAAAATTAATAGCACGTTGCCTAGGAAAAAACTAACATGTCTGTGACACAGAAGAAAAGGCAGGGTAGCAGTGTATACAGAGTAATATAAACTTGCAGTAGTTCTTAACCCCTAGGCTCCCATGTTATTTTTAGTGGATTCATAATGATTGGAATATGCACATGATATTAGTAACAATTGTGACTTTTTTCCCTTCACGATTAGCAGATACAATTACAAATATTTATATAGCGCCAACATACTCGGCAGTGCTGTACAATACTAAACAGGAAAAAATATTTGATTTAAACAAACCATTTATGAAATATGGGAATAGTACGTGAAGAGGAGCCTTAAAAAAAAAAAAAAAAAATCACTGTTTACTAAATATACCCCCAAGGAAAAACATACATGTACCTAATTTAGCATTTTACCATTGGGGATATATCTAAAAACACCTTACAAAACCTGCATATCTTGTCTGAAGCCTTTGCAAACACTCCTCTTCTTTCTAACCAAGCCCAGACTTTCTGTGGCAAACAACAAGGAAGAAACAGGACTGGTGGTCTGATTGACAGCCAGGAGGTGCTACAAAGTTAACTTGTGTCAGTTTCTACTGATATGTGCAGAAGGGGGGGAGGGGGGGTGAGGATACACCACATATAAAGCACTTCAGTATGCTTTAGTGCGTTAGGGTTCTGGACTGTCTCTTTAAAATTAAAAGAAGCTGCCTTGTTGTAAGAGATGGATTTGACTCTAGTAATCATTTGTACAGTCATTTGGAAGTATACATTTTAGTACTGAGCATAGCAAATTTGCATACTGAGCACCCAAGAGAAAATGGTTTTAGAGAGACAGTCAAAGTGCAACCACCACTCATCAAAAAGTAATAAAGGTGACATTTCAAAAAGATGTCAGCCATTTTGAGACTGTCAACCAGACTACATGCAAGATAATGGAGTGTTCAATGTAGAGACACTGAAGGAATCTCCAATTAGAAATGCAAAGTGAAGTTGTAAAAAACACTGACACTAAAGTCTATATTTCCACACTAACGAAACTATGTATTAAAAAGTACACTGGATTGTACAACTAAAATACAGGTAAAACATACTGTACAAACTCACAGCCATAATTCCCTAATGGGTAAGATTTAGGAAAATAATCCAGATATAGATTTGTGTATATCTGGTTGAAACAGATGGAAAACTATCAAAACAAATTTTGGCAAAACAGTAATTCAAGCAAATACTGAGTTGAATGATTGTTGACATATCAGTAACAGGTCATTAAATATCTTCATAAGAAGATCAGGGTAAAAGTTGTGAAAAAGCAGAAAAGATCTGAAAAATTAAACTGTGGATTTTGACAGACTCCCTAAATGTGACAAAAATATATACTATGTTACCCTAAAGGCTAGTCAACATTGGCCTTGATTTATTATTTGTGGTAAGCATATGAAACCATTTATAAATTTTGGATACTTTTTTTTTTTTAAATAATATATTCAGACATACACACACATAGGTAAAAAAGTGTATTTTAGCATATTTTATTATTTGCTGTTTCGTTCAGGTGCGATTAAGTGGCACAATAAGCAAAATAAAATAAATACGCTAAAATACACTTTTACACCCACATTCTAGACAAGACAAATACTATACAAGTTTGTAATTTTGCTTAAATCACACCTGATCAAAACAGCAAATAATAAAATACGCTAAAATATACTTTTACACACACACACACACCTATTTAAACCTTCAAATCATTTTATATTAAATGTGAGTCAATTATGTTTTATTGTATATATCTGGTCTTCATCACAGTTGAAGCTTATGAGATATCGAACATTCTTAGATTTAAAATAACTGGGTTCAGCTGATAGATCATCAGTTTCTATGTCTATAGAGAGGATCCTATTGCTACCAATTATCATTAATATACTGGCCTAGTTATACGACTTATGATAAAAATTAAGAATAAACAAACTTTGGTGGTATGCAATTCCATCAAGCATGAACATATTTACTGTGACTGAACACAAAATTAATTTTCAGCTTTCTAAATCAATTTACATATCAGAACTATACAATATGCCTGAAACAAAACATTGATCCATCTACTCATATACCCACTTTAAAATCATTATGGTTTCAACATACAAATCCTTTAATATGCTACTGAAAGTGAATTATGCAATAGCCTTATATAAACAAAGATGACCTACAAATATTTTCCAGTTTCACATATTTCATAATCTCTTCTGTTACTGAAAACTCCAAATCCTTTAACATAAAATGGCCTTTACTATACTAGAGGTCAAGATCAATATGCTTGTGCAACAGATCTTGTGTGAGCTGGGACAGTAATATCTCTTGTTAACTCCCTGGTCGCCACATTACCTGCCAAAAAGTCAACTAGGCATGTTAGAATGCAACGTAGGAAATACCAGAGATGAATTTCTACAATTTAAATGAAAAAAACAAAAAAATTCTCATAATATATATATATATATATATATATATATATATATATATATATATATATATATACACACACACACATATATACACATATACACACACATACATATACATATACACACACACTTATATACTGGTGGTCCTCACTTTACAACCGGTTTTACGACGGCTCCAAACTGTAGCGTGGGGATTCAATGGGTTCCCCACGTTAGAAAGCTGGTCTATGTTGGGGGAATTTTCCCCAACGTAGACCTGCTCTCTTGCGCATGCTCGCTAGCACATCCTCACTTACCGACCAATTTGTTTTACAACCGGTCATAAGAACGGAACCCAGTCGGTGAGGACAGCCTGTAATAAAAACTCAAATTACTGTTGTGCATCCAAAAAGAAAAAGGAATACACCAGTTGGACCTACCAGGTGTATTGGTCCAGTGCTTAACCCTTAAGTCAACTACTATTGTGCATCACCGTGCATACCTCAGAAACCGTGAGAAATCGGGTTTCCACAACTATCCTGAATTCCAAGCTTGATATGCAGCTCAGACAAGCATAGTGTTTCAGCCTTCAGCCTGTATTTCTGCAGACATCCTTAGCAAAGGACGCTGTTTTAAACACAGCTTTCCTTTATAAAAAAAAAAGTTTAAAAATCTATCAAGTTTTTAAATGTTTGAAAGGTACAACGTTACAGGCAGGTGAGAAAAAAGTTAGTAACAAAATAGCTATAAGAAAAAGTCTAATAAAATCAATCAGGCCTTCAGAACAGTGAATTAACTACATTATAATTAACAGACGTTTAGAACAGGGAAAGAGAACTACATTATAATTAACAGACCTTTAGAACAGGGAAAGAGAACTACAATATAATTAACAAAGTTGTTACTTGAGTACATATGACATATGAAAAACAGAGCAAAGTAAACATTGTTGAGAGAAGTACTGCTGAAAGATACTTAGAGGGAATTTTTGGGGTGTCAAAATCCTAAACCATTTGTGCCTCCAGTGATGTAGAACTAAATCAGCTTCTGATGTTTATTTGGACAACACAGTTTCTCTGTTTGGCAATCTGATGGGCAAGTCTAGGTTTGGCAGAAGCCAGGAGAGCGATATATGCCAGATTGCATTGTGCCAATTGTAACAATTAGTGGAGGAGGGATACTGGTATGGGGCTATTTTTCAGTAGTTAGGCTAGGCCATTTACTTCCAGTGAAGGGAAATCTTAAAGCTTTAGCATGCCAAGACATTTTGGACAATGCTGTGCTTCCAATTTTGTGGGACCAGTTTTGGAAGTCCCTTTTCTATACCACAATGCCTAAGTGCACAAAGCAAGGACCATAAAGACATGGTTGAATGAGTTTTGTGTGGAAGAACTTGACTGGCCCGCACTGAGCCTAACCTCAACCCCAAACACCTTTGCGATGAACTGGAACGGAAATTATGATCCATGTCTACTTGTCCAACATCAATGCCGGACCTCTGATAAATGCTATAAATTTCCTACAGAAAAACAAAAATCTCCAAAAATCTTGTGGAAAGCCTTCCCAGTCCAATGCATGACATTGTGGCTGCAAAGGGGTGAAGCTTCTACATATTTACATGTTACATGTCTATGTATTTTGAATGTGGTCAATAGAAATAAATAAAAAGTCAGATAAATGTACTTCCAATGCACATTTATATATGGTTTTGTTTTTGGTTTTTTTTGCAGACAACTAGTTTCTTGGAATTGGCTGCTTGAATTTTGGCTACCATTAAATTCAAGCAAAGTTATTTGGGTCTAAAAAAAAATACATTAAAAAAAACAAATAGATAATTGTCAAAGACACGGTGTGCAGTGAGAATGTGGTGGGGAACACCATGCATCCATGCAATAAGCATAGATTGCTATGGTGCTTGGATTACTCTTTATTTGCCTTAAAACCAAAATGGTCTTGAAAATTTGTGCTCTAATGAAGCTTTAATTTCAATTACCTACTCAATATATATTTGTGCAGCATTATGATGCAGTGAAATTCATGGTAAAGGAATCAGAATAAATAATTCAAACAGTTATTGATCTTTAAGCATTACCATGAATCATCACAATTGTAGCTAAAGCTAAAGAGTAGCACAGTGAAGAAGAGCAAGCGCATAACACTAACAGCTTTTATGCTCATATATAGTACATCCTTTTAAATGACTATTCACTATCAAGTTGGATCTGTTATGAAAGTGACTTTTTTCCTTATGTATAACCTGATGGTTGGCAAAAGTTAAAAAAATAAATAAATAAAAAAGTGGAGCTTAATAAAGCTCCATTTTTTTTTTTCTGTACCCACCTACCTGCAGTGGTACGTCACTTCCTGACACGTCAAGTTCCTTAACTTATTTACTCTGATGATGGCTACAAGGAATTGGCTTTGGTTACGGAATATCCTGTGCTCTTGCGGAACCCACCATAGACCTCAATCCTGTATTCTCGCACATGCGTGAGAGTACAGCAGTGATGTCGGCTCCTGGCACTGATGAGGATCTGCTGAAGGACAACCCGCCGGAGCAAGATGCCCGTGCCGGCAAAGGGCAGGTTCAGTCAAGTATAACTCACCTTTCCCTCCCCCCGGCAAAGTCACCATATTGAATTCTGACAAAATTCCCAGACAGTAAACGTGCCGCTTTAAATAACACGTCCTTACTGTTATTTCAACATGCAGGTCACATTTCCAAATGCTGTAGCACATGGATGGTATCATCATCCATGCAATTATTCCCTGTATCAAATGGAGAATAGAGGATCTTATGTGCAGTTTGGGGCTCCAATATGTAGGGGGTTCAAGAAAACTGACAACACAAGAACCCAAGATACCAAGCCATGCATTTTGTTTGTTTTTTTATTCCACTATGAAGTCACCCTCAATATGGATTCACCCTCTGCACCCACTTCACCATGTGCTCACAGAGATGGATATTACATGTCTCTAATACCCGCTTATGGGCCACTCTCGCTCCCCACATTCTTCCTTGATTGGTCCTTGGGATCGCTTTATTTCCAGCACGCTGTCGTCTGAACGCAGAAATGTCAGCATTTTGGGAGCTCTCCCTTGTAGAACACCTATGGTGCCTCACACAAAGGAATTCCATCAGTTCCAAATAATATGTAAGCAAAAAGGTGTGGGCTGCTTAGGATCATCATGGAGTCCCCAGCTCTTCTTTTATGTTCTTCTGCTCTACCTTGTCAGTCTATTCTTTGGCATATTGTCTATGCCGAAGAATTGACGGACAGGTTGAAGAAAGACCTATTTTTAAGTAGTTTTTCTCTCCCCATCTTTACATTTGATAGCAAATCTGCTGGCACAATGAGTAGACAGAATGTAATGTTCTTTTAAAACAGCAGACGTTGTACCTAGCACGGCAGGGACCTGTTAATATAGAATACTTGGATTACTGCCTACTGATTGATGCCTCGAGGGGAATATAGACTAAACTTGCTACCTTCCTGAAAACAGTTTTCTGATTTTATTAAGTCACGGTTGGATTTAAAGAAGAGTTGACAATCACTATGCTGTAAGAGTTTGCACTTTTATCTTGCTTTTCGACACTACCTATAAAAAGTATTTTAAAATGCTCATTCAGAAATATTTATACAAGATCCTTGAAATAAAATTAAAAAAAATCTGTGTGAATCTACTGTGTAAAACAATTGTGCTGGATCCAAAAAAAAAAAAAGAAAAGAAACAAACGTGTATATTATTACAGAGAAAGAGAGAAGTGTATGGTTTTTTTTGCAGACTTTTTTAAAAATAGAAGCCATCGTCAAAACCATTTAATTGAAGGAAAAGGATTAAGCTTCCAAGGGATTATTTTTAAAAACTTATTTACAAAGTGCTGCTTCTCCTCCAGCATGATCTATTAAAGTGCATAGCTGGCGTATCTTTTAAAATGTCATCACCAATTAAAGACATAGTACAACCATGTCCTTCTTAACATCACCCTGTATCCCCTCTACTGTGTCTATATCTGCTACAGTAGTCCCTGTTATTCCAACTTAACACAAAATTAACTGATTGGGTTATATTTATATTTTTAATACAATAACTTTAATATGGATCGCAATTATTACTTCTTGAAGTGGTTTGCAAAACGACTTTATTGTTATTTTATAATAGTTTGTAATACAATGTGACAGTGTTGAGATGGTATACCTGCTGCAATCTAGGCTTCTGAGAGCTACATGTAAACTCTAGTATGAAATACGAATTGCTATTCTTAGAAAACAAAAATTATTTTACAGTTTAGAGAGCTTTTATAACCAACAATACAGGAATTATTAAAGTGCAACATACACAGGCTGTTCTGTGATAGACAGCCAGCAACTTAGCACGGCAAGAGTCCCTACTTTCTACCTACAATCAGTAGAAGAGATCAACTAGGGTCTTGATGTAATAAGCTTTACAAATGATTCAATGTGGTTTAAAAAATGTCCAAATGATTTATCTACAAAAATAGACTTTACTGGTGATTCAGTAATATATTCAATATTAAATACTGTGATTCTAAGTAGAAAGACACTTATTTTTGGGTGGGGAGAGTGGAAAGATCTAAAACACAATCACACCTGAATTATCAAAAAAGACATATCAAACAACTAACTAACTGAAGAGTTTTTCATTCTAGGTTTTTATATGGAGGCTAAACAAGGAGAGTTTACCAATTTTAGGGAATAGTTTTCAGATGAAAACTTATAAATATGTAGTACAAATGATAAATCATAGTCTAGCCACATTCCAAGATAATTATCTTGATGGTCAAGGATTGTTTTGTTAGGGATGCTTAGGGACTGTTACAGGTTTGTTTGTATTTTTAACAATTTAGGAGAATTAGATTCGAATGCAATTTTCATACATGAGTACAGGTAGTTTATATGGAACAAAAAGGTTCTGGGAACCTTGAGGTCCAAATTTTATATTTTTTGTAAGATCTTTTTCAAATTATTAAATATTTTTGTATTAACTTCGAAACTATATTTCTCAAAATATTTAATAAATATATATAAAGGCGCACACACACAAACACAAAAATTGGATCAATATGTAAAAAATAAAATAATTTAATTAAAATATTTTTGAATAAAAAAAATAAAAAAACAAGCTTATCCAAAAATATTAAATTTAGTTTAAAAACATTGTAGGCAAACACATATGTATTGGGGTGGGTGTAATATAGATGGTAGTTACCAGTTTAAGGATTATTCCCTTATGCAGGAGGTTTTATATCTAGAGAAGATGCTATGGTCTATGGAAGGGCTGAAAAATAAATAAATTGTAGATGGCCAGATGTTCTAGAACTACATTGGGGTTAAATCTTTGTGTCTCAGCAGCATTTGCTAGCCTCCCTTTTTCACTAACACAGACTTTGTGCTGGAGAATTCTCCAAACAGTGATTCTCAATAAGATGTACTACAGGTGCTAAAGGTGATGTTTTAAGCTAGTGGAGCTAATAGAAGAGGGGAAAAAAATCCTCCCTGGTTTTCTGATGGACAGCCAAGGAGGTGTTTCTGCCACTAATTGCAAAAAAAATGCAGATTTCCATTCAACACATTTGTGACACGATTCAGAAAAATAAAGCACCTCAGCAAGATGAAGTGTTTAATGTGTGTGAAGTGTTCCTTTAATGAATAAACCATTTTAAATTCAGTCTGCTCACATTAAAGCTACTAATCAGGTGGGACCTCAGCCATGTACTTACATGTAGCAATGTGAATAAGCAAACTTAACTATTGGGTGTGGATTTTATGACGAGTGGGAGATTTTGCTCTTTAACTGCCTACAGCCTTTCAGTGCATAAATAAAAGATGTAAATAGAAAGTGTGATAAAAAAAATAAAATAAAAAAGAATTACATTTATTTACGTCACTGTACCATTACATCAAAAGTTCAGTCTAAACACCATAAGATATAACTAGGAAATTAGAGTGGCCTCTGAGAAATCTAAGTATTGTACATTTTGCAGAGTGGTGTATAATGAAAGCAATTTTAAGACAATCACAGCTGCTACAACACAGCCCACCAATGCGGTCAATGAGGCACCCAGAACACCTCGTTTCGGATTGTCTTAATTCAATTTTGCTCTGATCGTGCATGTAGTGTGTGCATAACGCATGCACATTAAAGGACAACTATCACCAGAAATGTTCACTAATCTGTGAACCAGGCTGTGTGTAAAGTTGCAGCAGTCACAGTATGCCTGCTATCACTTTGCAATTCAGTTTCAGCCATGCTAGGAGAACATTGAAGCTGTGTGTGGAGAATAAACTACTTTTCCCATAAACCTCTGCTGCTGGACAGAAATTTAGAAAAATCTGTCCCCATAGACCAAAATGAGACGCCCAGAAAGGAAACATTTCATCTTGGTCTGTGAGGGTTCTGCTTGCAAGTGCAGACAGACCCACTTAGCAGTGCACTGAAAACAATTTTTATTTAATTTAATGCATTATCTTCAGGGATCCACTGATATTGTTCCTAGAGCCGCTTCCAATACAGATTATCGATTGCCTTTAAGGCAGATTGCTAATAACCGGTGCTAATATTTACAGTTTTGAAACCGTAACACAATTTTTACACAACTCTGGCATTGATTGGGCATGCTGACAGAAATCATACTATCACTCCCAGGCACCCAGTACATGCTGGATCAGTGAGATCCCATCATGTATAGTGCGGTTACTGATAAGAGTGTGACTGCTGACAGCAATCACACTCCTATCACTGTCAGCCAGCCCAGTATATTACAGTAGATTATTCATCGTCACCTCCCAGCCTTCAGCTGAGCTCCGCATAAAGAGGCAACGTGAAGACATAATGGCTATTAATTGGCTGGAGGCTGGAGTTTCCAGATGCAAAAGACAGCATGTGGTGACTGGGAGAGGTAAGTTATCAGTAATATCGTTCAATTACTATGCCGATACAGATTATCAGTAAAATGCTGGATATCAGCTCTAATAATCAGTAGAACTATTAAACGGTCTAATCCTAATTATTAGAATGTGTTAAACAATACTGAGGCAATTTTCAAAGTTCAAAATCTGCATGATATAATTACTTAGGTGTATTATTGTTGGCAGCTGGTGAAGTTTAACAATAAAGGGGTGTTTGACTCTATCTTTGTAATTTGACTCTGACCTCAATCTTGTTGGGCTCTGCCCATTTAATTCCATGCACTCAACCTCAATGAAGTGTCAAGCCCTGTTCAACATACATATATATATATATATATATATATATATATATATATATATATATATATATATATATATATATATATATATATATATATATATATATATATATATATCTGTGTCTATTCCTTGATGCGGTTATCCAATGCCACCACTACAAGACAGTACAATGCACAGGCCTGTCTTTTACAGTGCCCAGGATCTGATAACCCACAGCAAATGGAAGACCTCATAAATCTTGTTAGAGCAAAAACTAGGTTTTTTTATTTTTTTTATTTCAGCAAAAACTGGGGGGAGGGGTTGATGGACACTGTCCCACTTGCCCCTATGAAACAGCTTCCACTGAGCTCCCAAATATGTATATCAGCATAATAAATAACAATTGTACTGAAACACTGCAAAGGTTTAACAAAAGGTTTGTAGACAGGACCAACAGAAATGTTTGACTATGTATTCTTCCAATTTCCACTCCATCACTTTCTGCCTTCTTTACTTTAGTGCGCAGGTGTCAAATTTGAAAACACGGCCATAATGCAGACACAGATTTAGGATGACTCTTGTTAATTATAATCCATTAAGATGGTTTACATAGGGATAAGTACTCTAAAATCAAGTATGTCTGAGAGACAGGAGTTTGACACATTTTGTTTACTGCAACAGATTACAAAGCATAACAAAAGTCCACTTACCGTAATTAACCATTGTGAACATTAAGATGGCAATGAACGTCTTCTCTTTCTATGCAATAGTCAGAATTATTTTAAATTACATAACCATACATTTTTCAGATTTGATGGCCTACAAAAGTTAATACCTCTCAAATGTCCCTTTTTTGGAGTGACAGTCCCTATTTTGGGTCAAAATCTCTCTTCCCCCTTCTCTATCCTAATGTTCCTCTTTTCTAGGAGCTACATATTGTTGGTGTGTATGTGTGTAACACCACAGCAATAATACTGCCACTAAACCATCTTTAAACTACAATAAATGCGTTTAGAAATCAATCTGTAAATAAGATACATTGTTCATGATTAGTGATGTCCCGAACGGTTCGCCGCGGACTCATCATGGAGTAAACTTTGACCCTGTACCTCACAGTCAGCAGACACATTCCAGCCAATCAGCAGCAGACCCTCCCTCCCAAACCCTCCCACCTCCTGGACAGCATCCATTTTACATTCATTGTGAAGCTGCATTCTTAGTGAGCTGTCCAGGAGGTGGGAGGGTCTGGGAGGGAGGGTCTGCTGCTGATTGGCTGGAATGTGTCTGCTGACTGTGAGGTACAGGGTCAAAGTTTATGTTTATGTTCGCCATCCACGGCGAACCGTTCGGACATCACTATTCATGATACAAATTACATTTTAGTTGCATAAATTGTTAAAGGATCACTATAGTGTCAGGAAAACAAACTCGTTTTCCTGACACTATATACTTCTTAGGACCCCCCACCCTCAGGGCCCCCATCCTTTGGCGCTGAAGGGGTTAAAACCCCTTCAACTACTTACATTAATCCAGCGCCGGGCTCCCTCTTCGCTGGTGACCTCTCCTCCCCCGCCGATGTCTGCTCTCAAGCAAGAGCCGCGCGCGCATTCAAACATTCCATAGGAAAGCATTTGTCAGTGTTTTCCTATGGACGTTCTGCATGCCATAGGAGACAGCCACTAGAGGCTGGATTAACCCTGAAATGTAAACATAGCAGTTTTTTTAAAACTGCAGTGTTTACATCTGAAGGGTTAAAACCTTCATTGAGCTGAAGTGGTCTGGGTGACTATAGTGTCCCTTTAATAGCATGTCCCCTATGGTTTCCCAGAATAGCAACATCCCCAGTTAAACCCTTGAAATAAATTGCCCCTCTTTGTCTATTTAAATGGTTAAAGGACCAGTCTAGGCACCCAGACCCCTTCAGCTTAATGATGTGGTCTGGGTGCCAGGTCCAGCTAGGATTAACCCATTCTTTTATAAACATAGCAGTTTCAGAGAAACTGCTATGTTTATCAATGGGTTAAGCCTTCCCCCATTCCCTCTAGCGGCTGTCTCATTGACAGCCGCTAGAGGCGCTTGCGTGCTTCTCACTGTGATTTTCACAGTGAGAGCACGCCAGCGTCCATAGGAAAGCATTCTGAATGCTTTCCTAAGTGACCGGCTGAATGCGCGCGCAGCTCTTGCCACGCGTGCACATTCAGCCGACGGGGAGGAGAAGAGGAGGATCGGAGGAGGAGAGCTCTCCGCCCAGTGCTGGAAAAAGGTACGTTTTAACCCCTTTCCCCCTTCCAGAGCCGGGCGGGAAGGGGACCCTGAGGGTGGGGGCACACTCAGGGCACTATAGTGGTCCTTTAAATGTATGCAACATTAATTGTGTAGTAGTTGTGAAGATTCCTTATAACTTAGAGCTGGAACCCTAGTAGCAAAAAAATGTGCCCGTACAACAGAATTCATATAAACAAAATACTCATTGACACACACACACTTCTGATTTCAGTGAACCACAATTTTCCTTTTATTATGTTTCCTACTTTTGTACTCTAGAATTATGTACTTTATGTTCCCATTAAACATTCCAATTTCTCAATTAACTAGGAGCTTTTGAAAACCAGAGTAAATTAAGACTGTAAATAGGTTGCAAATTAAGTTTTATTATATCCAATTTTAAAGTGAAAGAAAAAGAGCAGCCATTTTGTTTATAAAACTAAAGTTCATGGTCAAAAATCTAGTGAATAGGAAAGAAACAGATGGGCTGCTTTTCAGCCTCACAGTATCTGGTTTCTGTAGGCATAACATTTACATTTATTTCAAGAACATCTGGCATAGTTCAACATGAACAAGACAAGCTAGATTACCCTTATCATGCTATTTTGACCTTTCAGTTTAAAAAGATGACTTGAAAACCCTGAAAAAAGTTTTTTTTTTTAAAATAAGAAAAAGGTAAAAAATAAAATAAAATAAAAATTACATTTTAAGAATACTAAAAATAAAGGAGTCGTGTATCAGTTCACTAACAATATTCTATGGCATAATTTCAGCTATAATTGATATTCCATTGTTTAATGGAAAAAAAAAAAAAAATTACTGGGAATGTTTGGTTTAGTGGTTGGTGGAAAGTATAGCACCAACACGTCTTGTATTAAGTTGGGCTTACACAAGAAGCATTCTTTTGCTACTGCTACATGAAGGCATTATTAGAACAATTATGTCCTAATCTCAAGAGGAAAAAAATACTTTAAAGCAGAACAGTGTTTATCACATGCTCCACAAAAACATAACTGGTCAACACACAACAAGATTGAAGATAAAAATCCAATAAGCAAAATCCTATGCTTGTGCTAGTCTCTAACATAATAGATGTAAAATTAAGATCTGTGCAAGGTAGGTTAAAGTAGAATAGATAATAACAAAACTGGGAATTCATCCCATTGTACAGCGCTACGGAATTTGTTGGCGCTATATAAATAATAAAATAATAATAATAATAATGATGATGATGTTCTGGGCATTTTTTTGAAATTACAGGCTGTTTAACCAAAATAATATGTCAAGAAATAAAATTTGAGAACACTGAAATACATATATACATACATACATATATACATATATACATATATATATATATATTATATACGCAGTGGACAGATCAACAAAAATATTAAAATATTATATCATATGCATGCATTTTAAGCCTACACACTTCTTATCTGCAATACTATATATGGAACAGACAACCGCTAGATAAAAAAATGTAATGTAATAAATAGATTAGTTATTGCACAATTTCTGCTTTCTCTTCTTCAGTTTAGGTATTTGAAAACATGAAGTGTGCAATAAGTATTCTGAAAGAAAGATATACACTAGTGCAATACATAGTTTAAAAATATATATATATATATATATATATTTTTTTTTTTTTTAAAGCAATGGCAATTGGTATCCCTTTGAATAGATGCTAATTTAGATAATTTATTAACTTATTAGTGAGTATCATTAAAAGCGCCCACGTACCTGGAGACTGAGAAGTAGCTTCTTCAAAACTATCATCATCTGGGCCATCCTCTCCCATACCTGAAGCAACAGAATCCTCTGGAGCAGAAGCAGAATCTGGACTACTGGGCCTGCTAGCAGAGTCACCATCACTATTTGAGCCATACCGATCACGGTGAGAGATGGAGCCACTCTCACTCAGGCTCCTACGTTCCTTTCTGTGCACCCTGGAATGAAGCACCATTTGATGGTATGTGCGAAATATCTTTCCACATTCAAAACACTCTGTGGACTTGTTCTGGGAAGATCTCCTGCTCTGCCGTGATGGTGGTCTGAATTCTAAATCATTTGGTCCATCCACATTTTCTCCCGATTGGCCACTTATAACTTTCTCTGGGCGGCTACCACTTGAGCAACTGCGCTTTTTGGGATTGCCAGTACCCTGACTTTCAGTCTCTCGTTTACGCTTCTCCTGACCAACAAAGACATATTCACCTTTATCCTTATCATACGTTACATCTGCATCTGCTAAGGTTTCATCCCATCCCAGGTATTTTACATACTCTGAGGCCTCTGCAACTTTTCCTTTGGTAGACAGCTGCCATGCTTGATAGCTATTGACTGGATCAAGTTCGGGAACTCGTTTACCTTGCTGTGTATTTGAGATTTTATCCACTTCTTCTAAAGGTTTTAGTTTTAGATAATCTAAGAAAAAATGCTTGGCCTCAGGTACATCTGGAGTTCCATTGTATAAGATTACCATTGCCTGCTCTGATTTGTCTTCAACTGGGTTTTCCTCAGTTTTGCAATGCACGAGGTTATGAGCATTTAAGCTTTCAATATTTGTAAAAAAATTCCCGCATTTTGTGCAGACTTCGTAGAGGGATAACCCAGTCATTATAGCCTCTTCCTGAACAACATCATTAATAGTGGCTACTGGCTCAGTGTCAGATTTAGGTTTATTTTTGCTCCCAGTTTTTGGGCCATGAGATTTCATATGATTTTTTAAGAACCATGGCTCCTTAAATCTTCTACCACATATATGGCAACCATGATCAAATGATCCGCGATGCTTTTTCATGTGGGCTTTAAGAAACCACGCTTGACCAAATGCCTGGCCGCATACTTCACAAGGGAACTCTCCTGCACTAACCTCACTCTTGCCATTCTCGGCAAAGGATTCCCTGTTCAACGGAATTGAAGTTGTGATATGGTCTTTCTCAATATGGTTTAATAGGGTCTCCTCTCTCAATGTCATATAACTACAAAATTTACATTTATATGGCTTGTGCACTTGTAGAAGGTGCTGGTCAAGTTCTTTCTTTCGATCATACTTATTCTTACAAAAACTGCACTGGTAACTCCCAGGCTTGTCATCATCCACCACTTCAGAGTCATCTATTTGTGCTGAACCATTAAGTATCCTGTTGCATGCTGATGTGCTTTTAGTTGGGCTTGCACAGCCACCCATACCTTCAGATGCTCCAAGTTCTCCAACGTGCGAATCACCCATTTCAACATCATGAGCCTGACTAATTGTACCAGTTCGGTGGGTTCGCAAGTGTATCTTTAAATTTCCTTTTTGAGCAGCCCTGTGGTCGCAATAAGGGCATTTGTATGGCTTTTCACCAGTGTGCTTTCGCATGTGCTGTGAAAGAGAGCTCTGAAAGGGGAAGCTTTTACCACAGATGACACAACTAAAGGATGATGCTTTATCATCTTCCATGTCATTTTTTGTTGACTTTGGGTTGGTTTCTCGTAGCTCCATATCAATTTCTTTCCTAAGGTCCATCAACAGTGTAACATCAGGAAGACAGAACGCACTGACACCATACACTATCCTAGAGCTATTTTATTGATCATAACTCCAAAAGGGATCGTCATTGATGTACACAAAGCAGCAGTTAAACAGGATACCTAAAAAGACAAAATAAATACACATCAGGTGGTTTACGTTACTAGTTTGCTAAAAACACTACCAAAACACATACTTGTCGGTGCGTTATTAAACAATTGGGTAAGAACATAAATAATCAATCCAATAAGTATATCAAATACATAAATAACATGAAGAGATGTGTGAGGATTTATGGGGTTATTTACAAAGGTGAGAATTCAAAGTGAATTTTAAATTTAAGGTCAGAGTGGCCAAAGTATAGCTGAATATTTCCAGTTCAGCTATTGTGACCGTAAATTTTAAAATCACTTGCTACTTTGTTTATGTGTTGAGTAAATGAAGTGGATATTGTTGGTAGCAGTATAAGTTTTTAGGTTTGCTGGTAGTATTATTCTGATGTAGATACAAAAATGAAAAGGTTAGCAGTATATAAAATCTAGAAAAATAAAATTATTTTCACATGCCCGTTTAATATGTATACACACACACATACATACTGCATTCAGACCCCTTGATTTGTATTTATTTTTACTTTTTTTTTTGTTGAAGCCTTATGCAACAATTGTTTATATCACATTTTTTCCACATCTATATATCCCATGACAAAGCAAAAAAAATATTTTTGAAAACTTTGCACATTTATTAATAATTGCTGCAAAAAGGTGCAAGTCTCAGACTGTAAGATCGTTTGAGCAAGGCAAGGCCTTCTTCGACTCTTGTCTTGATCATGAGCAGATGGGGGATATTTTATAAAAAAATAAATGAAAAAAAAAAACCCTCAGACATCATTATGTTACAGATGGTGTACAAAAGTAATTGGTGTGTCCCTTTAAGTGCTTTTGCATTTGTCAAGATTTGGACAGGTGTTATCAATTAAATGCATATCATCATTTTGGAACAAACACCATCAGGAAAAATTACAAAAATAATTTCCAGTGTATATTTACTCTAGTTATCTTAAAGTTATTTCATTGTTTTGTCCCAATCATGTAAACAGCTTTGTGAGCTATTTCTGCAGCAAACAGTCTGAGATTTAGCACAAAAAAGTGCCACATAAATACACTGGCTAATACAATTTACAGTAGGGAAAGTGTTCAGTTCACAAGCTTGTTTTTGTTCACCTGATGTTCTGCCAGAAAGCAGTTTTGTTAAGGTCAGTCAGTAGCCTATTTTAAACAAATTGGCAGATCACTTCCCATTTGGAAAGACTTTTCTATTTCACACAATGCAAGCACAAGAGACTAAGTCTCATACACTAATTTTAAGTTAACAAAATGATTTGAACCATATGGACTCTTTTTTTTTTTTTTTTTTTACATCACAGTAAGCAGCACAGAGGGTTGTCTGAGGAGATTTGGAAAACTTACTAGTCGTAGAAGCTATTCAAAATTATGGAGCGATGTTTATCAATATCAAAATTCTGTAACAGAGCCATGTAAAAAACGAAACAAAAAAAACCGACATGCTTAAAAAATAAATAAAAAAATAAGCAAACACAGGCAGTCATGTGCACCAAACAGAACAAGATAATATATATATACACATACATACACACACACACACACACATACATACATACATACATACAGATCTAGTTAAGTCTGCTATACTTTTTTTTTTCTTTATATAGTAAGTTTAAGGATCACTATAGGGTCAGGAACACAAACATGTATTCCTGACCATATAGTGTTAAAACCACCATCTAGCCACCCTGGGCCCCTCATGCCTCCATAAATATAATTAAAAATGTACAGCCTGAAGCTGTAACTCTGTATGCTGTTAGGCTCAGAAAAACAAACTGTCTGCTGACATCATCAGAAGTGGTAGCCTGATCCAATCACAATGCTTCCCCATAGGATTGGCTGAGACTGACAAGGAGCAGATCAGGGGCAGAGCCAGCAAGATTCAAATACAGCCCTGGCCAATCAGCATCTCCTCATAGAGATGAATTGAATCAATGAATCTCTATGAGGAACGTTCAGAGTCTGCATGCAGAGGGAGGAGACAATGTTTGGATGCATTTTAGGCAGCCATGACCCAGGAAGGATCTCTAACAGCCATATAAGGAGTGGACAGTAAAGTTATCACTAGGCTGTAATGTAAACACTGCATTTTCTCTGAAAATACAATGCTTACAACAAGAAGCCTGAAGGGTATGATTCTACTCACCAGAACAAATTCAATAAGCTGTAGTTGTTCTGGTGACTATAGTGTCCCTTTAAGCAAGGGCAATCCTATGCATATAAAATCAATCTGGACTCGAACTTCTGTGGACATAGATCAATTAGTCCATCAATCACAAAACAAGTTTATAATTATCAGGACCAAGATCTTGTGACTGCCAAGTTTGATTGAAAACGTGGTTTAATTATTTTTAATTACTTATGTTAAATAAAACGTTTCAATTAATTATGTTTAATTACTAGTAAGCATTTTATGAACTGTTTAAACAGTTCGAATTATGGAATGAGAAAAATTGTGTTCTGTTTTGTTTTTAACAACCTGTGCAGGGCTTTGTCAATTACTCAAGTTGAAAAAAACAAACAAAAAACACTTAATTCCAAAACTTTATGAACACCATACGGATTAAAAGGGGGGACTATTGAGTTGTTGCCAGGCATCACTCACAATAATCATTTCAATCACCAGACCTGGGAGACTCCCAAACTGGGATTTTTTCACAAGCATGCCAGGTTATTTTCTCTAGTGGCACCAGAGGAGAGTTATGGAAACAAAAAAAGGAGGAGTTTAAAAAAAACAAAAAAACAATACATTAATAGATCTGTTAAAAGCATCTGAATACAAGGTTTGTGAACATTAACTAGAACAGAACAGATGTCTGGACTTTTGACTAAATAAACAACTTTAAACAAATGTAGATCCACCATACTATGATCTTCTGACAACTTGCTCTTTTATAATGAAATCAATGTTAAAGTAGAGATGCTATCAAAAAGGTATCCAAGTACCTATATCATTATTTAGCTATTTTCTACTAAAAAATATCTGGAGCCATGGGCCATTTAATAAAAAATAAAACTCTTCCTGAGTTGTATTTCAAAGCAATTGTATACAGCAGACACATTGTCCAAGGAATCCATGCATAAAGTGGAATTACGAGGCACAAATTTGGTTCTTTGTTGAGCTTATTTGCATATGCCTACCCAGAATACCTTGCAGTAGTGAGAGCTCTGTTAAAGTGAGATTTCTATTGGAAAAGCAAGTCTTATGGCTTGACTGGTGTGTGTATTTGGGTTTAGCAATGTATTAACTATTCACTTACTTCAGGTGGAAGGTGTTTTCATCCACACTTTGTTCCCCACCACAACTCTTTTGGTATGTAACACACACACACACACGTAACGTGTATTTTGCATTGATTTAAAGAATGCATTGTAAGTACATATATTTGACATGTGTGAAGGTTGCCTTGCAACTGTGGAATGTATTGGGAGTTTAAAAATTAGTTGTGACTAGTACACAGAATATGGAGCATTCACCTATCTGTAAATATATTCTCAATCGGCTGACACCCTTTCACCTACTCCAAGAGTCTATAAATAAAATGCCTGTAATTGTTCAACTCCTACTTTTCATTGGGAAGAGGAGAAGCCAATTTCAAACTTTCTTCACATTTAATATATACGTGCAATGCACAAAATATTTCACTGACTATTTGCAGTGATTTACTAGAGTGTGAAGTTGGTTTTTTTTGTCTGTGTGTTTTGTTTTAAACTGTTGTGTCTCTTTTTTGCTGTACAGGATGAACAGCCTACAGCCAATGCTAGCCAAACTTACCTCTGAACAGGTATTATTATTGATATAGTGCCAACACATTCCGCAGCGCATTACAATAATAGAATGGGGATAATGAACAAATAGATTACATACAAAATCTCAAGAAAGACAAGAGATCAAACAAACTTACGATCTAGTGCAGAACTTGCAATGGTATAACGACTTCTCTAAACTAAAGCCGAGGGAAAAAAACAACTATTTTAGCCCCCAAAAATTTCCCCCAATTTCCAATTCAGTGAATAAAGCCCATTTATTAGATCTGCGCTTGCAACACACTCTATTCTGTGTCATTAACTGCTCAGAACAGACAAATATTACATACCTATTTAAAATTGTTTAATTTTAAGAAATAATCTGATCACACCTTCTCTACTGTTCTCGAGTCACATCATATCACACTTCTCTCCTAAAAAATGAAGTCGGCTGCAAAATGTATCAGGCTGGCTCCAAAATACTACTTGCATTCTTGCTAACCCATGTGGTAATCCTCTTATATTCAGAGCATATATTGGGGGCTGCACAGCCATGACTCCTCCCCCCACCCCTCAAAAAAATAAATAA
The DNA here is from genome assembly GCA_933207985.1 of Pelobates cultripes. Lineage (NCBI taxonomy): Eukaryota > Metazoa > Chordata > Amphibia > Anura > Pelobatidae > Pelobates > Pelobates cultripes. The sequence goes on along the minus strand of OW240915.1, from coordinate 218,351,317 downwards.
TTAAAATGTAAAAGCATAAACATTACAGACGTCACCTTTTAACAAAATAATGTTTTCTGGCTAAAAGACTAACAATGCTGCTAATAAACTAGAAAGACCAGTAATGATCATTCCTGCTCTGCAAAATTGCCAACCCCCCCGCAAACAATTAAAGGCTTATAAAGCTGTGGTCCTAAATAGCTACATGAACTGATGCATTCACTATTGGAAGAGTAAGTACCATAGATGACAAGGCCCGAGGGCTTCTGCTGTTCTCAGACCAATCAATAATCCATTATGAGCCAACACATTTCTACATTAATATGAAGAAATGAATAAAGAGGAGCACTGTATGTTATCCTAAAACTTAAAAAAAAAAAAGGTCTATTCCCAGTATAACATTCATCATTTGTTTACACATTACAAATATGCATTATCTTTTAGTTTTTGTTTTCCCATTTCAGAACTCTTGCCTTCCTTGTTTGCTCCACAACAAGACTTAGCAGTCTAATTTAAAGTAATGAGTTAAGCACACCACAGAAGAAAGCCAGTGAATTTAAAGATAAGTTAATGGAGACATCATAAACAAATAAAAGGTAAATTACTTACTCGGTGAAACTGCATAATAAATTACAAAAACTTTGTTTGTGCATCATTAGGTTTATAAACAAAAGACTGACTCAAAAGGTCAATTCAACATTTTACATCTGTACATCTGTACAACTGCTATAAATGACTCATTCATAACAATGTTTCAGTATTCTCATTCTGACAGCTGATTACATGTAACAGCATCAGGATCTCGTTTATCCACACAGAAGAAAATTATATATACACACACACACACACACACACACGTATTTTCTGAAGAAAGAATTACAAAAAGGTTTATTAATAATAATAACAACTGTATACAGACACACTTTAAGATAGATCTTAATAAAATCTTCACATTTATGAGTCATTTTAATTCTGGACAGAACTGCCATTTAATAAAGATATTACTAAAATACAGATTGCAGAGATTTTGAAAGTAAAAACACCAGCCTATTGATTTTTCTACATATCTTTTGTATAGATCATTGCTATCAGGCACATCAGAATACTGTAAAATGCTGCCTCCCCCCCCCCGCCCCTTTTTCATGATGGATTGTATGTAACTTGACATGGTTACAGCATGTCTTCTGCTATTATAGCTGGCTGCCAAATAATTGATGTAGGACTCAATGACAATTTAACATTATGGCAACATAATGCAATTGAGAAAATGGTAAAGGACCAGATGTTTAGAACTGCACACCATTTAAAAAAATAAATAAATATATTCCTGCCCACAATTTATATTTTACTAAATAGCTTTGGGCTTTCACAACTTAAAATTAATTTGTGTGTGTGTATATAAAATATTACATTAGAAAAATGACCAGATAATGGGTATAATCTTTAAATGGTAGTAATGCTTGGCTTCAGAATTAAATTACCCAGAAACAGACATAGGAGACACACGGTATAAGTCTGTAAACAATTCCCTCCTGTGACCATAGTTACAGAACAACTAGGAGGTAATGAGCTAATCTTCCTTTCTCTGGGTATCCATTTTATTTATAGTAGCATACATCTGGCTGATCGTTCTGGTTTGTTATGAATTGGGAGAGTCATAGCAGATATCTATTAATATGCAATTTTTACACAACTGATAAACGGGGAAGAAAACCACAACACAGCAAATGCAGTTCTCAAATTCAGAGTATAGCACGGTTGTATGTAAAAAAAATATATATATATATATATATATATATATATATACACATGCTGTAACACTGGCCACTCTGTAGCTCATGCATGCATATTTTGCTCTACTAAAGTGAGTAGCTCCCTTTTTATTACATAAATCAATAATGAATTATTTAATTATGCCTTGTGTTTTTTTTTCCCCACTGAGAACATATCATTAATAATGGTGGCATACCGATTATGAACTGATCCAGTGCAACGAGTTGGAAAAACACACACATACTTAAACATTATCAAACAAATAAGATGACCTGAGATAATAGCCCTGATTACTTCGGGAATTATTATTATTATTTGCAGGCTCTCTCAATGCACAATTATTATTTCTACTGCAAAATAGTAATTATGTTTTACAGGAAAACAGCCTTGGGAACAGAAGCAATGCACGTATCACTCATTCTCGGGAACATCTAGCCTACACATATGCAGCTGCCATGTAGCAAAGGTTTTTAACACTATCACAAGCAAGAGCAACCTGCAAGGAGCTTGGGTTTCCAGGTATCCCCAGTGATCCAGCAGTTAACGTGACCTAGATATTGTTACTGTCGCTACCTCTATGCACTGCAGAGTGTATCAGCAGCTTACAGAAAGGGATATAAATCAGTGCAGCCACACGCAGACCAATTCTTGACAAGTACATTATGTAACTTCACTTTAAGCCTACCTCTGCCTTTGTTTCCCAACACGCCTGTGATTATGATACTGCCTGGATGAGCTGCAATAACAGCTTAGCAGTGGTAAAAAGGGCACTGCAACATATTTATTCCCCTCGTACCTTAGTCACCGTTTCCTGGAGCTTCAGGGCTATACATTACTAAAGAAAATACGACAACGATCGGTAAGGAGGCAAATTGTCACATCAACAATCCAAACTCGGTGTTGACAAGAAAGGACACAAGAAAGGTGACAAAATATTTAATTCACAGTGCTAACTATGCACACATCCATCAATATGGCACAGTAATGCAGAATTTATATTGGAGCTGCATGGGTGAAATTAAAGGTCATAGGTATTTAATAGGTAATAAAGATTAGAAAATGTATGATCAAAAAGAATATAGAGCCAAAAAAAATATATACATTTTCTCAGCATACTAATATTTGACAACAGGTAGAGAATATGAAGGAGCTTGCAGCTAGTGTGTGTGTGCACACTGCAGTGAAGGAAAAGGTTTTAATCTTGTTTTGCTGTTAATGCATCTAAACCCTGCATCATAAACAGAATGCTTGGTCTCCTGGTAAAATGTGATCTGCAGCACATTGCTAGGAAACAGATTATGAGCCTGGAATACATACATAGCGTCACTGTTAAGCATGGGATTGTAAACAATGCAATAAGATAATAAACCTATCTCCCTCATCCTAGAAATCAGAATGAAATGCTTTTAAACTCTTGTGCGAATATGCAAACTCCTGGCAAAATCAGCAGGAAGTAGTAGAAACTTCTATAGTGGCATATGTTAGGACAATACTCACAATGTTAATATCAGGGGAAAGGGAATAGGAATTAAGCAAACAAAGCACTAGGGTGCTCTGCTGACATGCATATACACTGAAATCTGCCTGGACAACCACGATGATACAGGTAATTGCAAATACAGAATCCCGCAATACAGAAGGTTTTGTAAAGCATTTCAGGGGCATGTAGTAACCAGCTGCAACTGAAAGATTCATCAGCAAATTAAACGTCAATTAAAATTTATACATAAATCACAAAGTTAACACTGCATCTAATTTTCATCTCAATGTGACTTTACATCCATTTGTCAATACATATAGGGATGTTAACTCTCCGTGACTGGGAATTCAAACTGAATGTTTTTTTTACTTTTAGGCCGAAACAGCTGAACAGGAAACAACCTGGAAAATTTTTCCATCTCAACTATACACTTTGAATTTCTGCTAATTCACAATTTAGAGGATAATCCAATTGAACAGAATTGTTTAACTGGGATAAACCGTGAATACAAACATGCACAATAAATATTACTTGCACAAAACGTTTTTAAATTTCACAATTTGGAACAAAACTAACAAATTAAAAGGACCAATAAAGTCATCCAAATTTATAATTTAAATGGTCTGGTTGCAGGGGTCCTATCATTTAAACCCTGCTATGTAAAACTCTACCGTTTTGAAGAAACAGCAATCTTTCCATTGCAGGGTTAAACACATCTCTCGTTGCCGTCTACTAGACAGCCACTAGTGGTGCTTCTGGTCTCCTGAGTAAAACTAAGAATCTAAGAGTATAAAATGTGCTGTAAACTAATGTATTGCTTTCAGTAGGCTGAAGGTATAAAGGTTCAGTGAAATCAGTTGTGAATGTGTTTTTTTTGGGGGGGGGGGGGGTTTTCCCCATTTTCGAACTCAAAACATAGACTTTTGGTTGGTAGGGTCATGCTGTCCAACCCTCAGCAAATATCAGTATCAATGTTATATTAATATTTAAAGGACCACTATAGTCACCCAGACCACTTCAGCTCAACGAAGTGGTGTGGGTGCCAGGTCCCCCAGGTTTTAACCCTTCAGATGTAAACATAGCAGCTTCAGAGAAACGGCTATGTTTACATTGCAGGGTTAAGCCAGCCTCTAGTGGCTGTCTTCCTGACAGCCGCTAGAGGTGCTTCCCCGACGCTCAATGCGAAAATCGCATTGAGCGCGCAGAACGTCCGTGGGAAAGCGTTAAGAAATGCAGCGTATGCGCATTCGGCTCCACTCGGGAGCTGACGTTGGAGGGGGAGGAGAGGTCACCGGCGCTGGATAAAGGTAAGTGACTGAAGGGGTTTTAACCCCTTCAGCCCAGCGGGAGGGGGCCCCTGAGGATGGCGGGACCTAAGGACAGTTTGTTTTTCTGACACTATAGTGATTCTTTAATCATTACATGAATGTACTCACACATTGGTCTTGTATATGAAGTTTGAGTCTAGATAAAAATGATAAATGAACTACAATTACCATGGCACGGGATAGATCGCCTGGAGTTGCTGTATCTATTGAACAGAGGTGACCTGAAATATATTTTCGTTTTGAACTGTGAGTGAGATCAGTCTCACATGCAAATTATAAAAGGTTTCCCTTTTTACCTCACACAATTAGCTATAAAATGTCTCAGACCCAAGGGAGATCTAACAATAAGGCAAACTATTTGTGGTTTGCTCCCTATGTCTTCTTTCCTGACTATGACCCTGCAAGAACCATACAAAAAAAAAATCAAAACACAAATAATGACAGAAAACATGGCAAAGTGTTTATTAAATGGCTTTAGTAAACCACTACTCTTAATTCGCCAGCATACTTGAAAACATCCCACCAGCCACTGCTCCATTTTTGGGCAGTAAGCAGTTCCCACAATTAGAAATAAGGGTTCCATGTCCATTTTTCTATATATCAGGGTTGGACAGGTCTCCCCAGTGTCCACTCCACAAGTGGTTTGTTTCTATAATCCTGCGCTGGCAAGGCACTTCCCAAGCCTTCCAACTATCCATTTCCCTTTAGTTGTGTGCATTTGATTCCTCCAATAACAACTAGCTTTACAGAATGACTTGCTAGGCCAGCAATTATAAAGGCTTCTTTTGCAAGTTGCTACGTCATCCTTTAAATTTTTTGGTTTTCTGTAAACTTTAAAGAAAACTGAAAAATATCACCTTATTGGCTGCTATAGTGACTATGTGCAACATTTTATAATCATAAGGCAAGAAAGGAATTTCCAGGCACTCAAAGTGGTAAAGCCGCAGGCAGATTTTAATGGAACAAAAAAAGCAGCAACGTTTCGACCTTCTAAGAGGTCTTTTAGAATCATGTCACCTATGGGGAGAAGCAACCCCAAAAGGTAGGAAGTTCTCAGGTCTAATGTTTTGGTTAAGCTGTTCATAGTAGTAGGAAATCTGCCAAAACACCCTGTATACAGGAGGATAACATTGCTTACACTACATTCAGAACAAGCATTAGGTCTTTGAAAGCCAAACAATGGCATTTTGGAGATAAATGGCCATAATCAATTCCAAACAAAACAATCCATATAAATCTACAGCACCTGACAATAAAGTCTGCTGTTAACCATGCCATCACAAAGTCGAAATTATCAGATGTCTTAAACAGTTCTAATGCAGTCAGACATTTAGATTTTGAAATGCACCAGTATTGCCTGGGTGGGCCAATTAATGTCCACGGTGCCATGAGGAGCTGTTACCTGGAGTGCACACACATGAACAGCATCATTGAAAGGGACTGCCACCACTACAGAATCATCAAGTAAAGTTGGGTACTTCATGTGCATATCATGCAAAAAGTAGAAACAATAAAAATAATTGCATCAGCAGCAATAACTGCAACAAACATAATTTTAAGAACGGTCAATAGTCTCATTAGGGAATTAAATAAATTTAAGAAAATGTAATTTCTCATTGTCTCTCTTCTATGTCTTAATGCTTTGTATTAAGAGAATATATTTCATTTTCATAGGGCCCTGGAACATTTAATAGGAACTTTAGATCTCAATGCTAGCCAGATTTCATTGAAGGCTTAAAGGGACACTATAGTCACCCAGACCACTTCAGCTCAATGAAGTGGTCTGGGTGCCAGGTCCCCCAGGTTTTAACCCTTCAGATGTAAACATTGCGGGACTCGCGAGATTTGACATGGGAGCTAAAGGGAGCTGCTGGGAAGGTAAGTCACAGCTTGCTGCAGGCCCTCCCAGGACCGCCGGGCTTGTAATTGGCCCGGTGGTCATGGTAGGTATTATAGGCGGTATCTTTATTGGCCGATACAGATATTGCGGAAAATACAGAATATCGGCCGATAATATTGGTTAAACCAATAATCGGTCGATCCCTAATGGGTAGTAAAACAACAAAAGTACAACCAGTTAAAAAAAACAACAAACAAAAACAACAATATTCTCAAATTGGATCACCTTTTATACAACAGGAAGACAACAAAGTATTTTCCCCAAAATATATTCCTACATGGACACTGTGTAGATTATTGCTACTCTGAGCATTAACCCACTTCACAAACAAAAGGATTTAATACCAGTTCTTAAATACTGTAAGAGCAGTTTCTACTATTCATATAAATCCTGTTACACAACAAATAAGCATGGATTAATGAACAACTTAACAGCTGAGACTTCCAAACTTTATGTGATGAAATTACTAAATATTTAACCAATAGGGAAATACCAAGGAAGAAAAAAAAAAACCTTTGCCAATTCCAATATATTGGCTAAAGATCACAGTTCCAAGTCACATTTAACACAACAATATCATTCTCTGCTCTAAATATTTGACCTTTACAAAAAAAAAAGGAAATATTAAAAGTGAGAAAAAGTGACAAAACTCATTAAACATACAATGTTTTTTATAGTCCACCATCATAATGAAACTTAAAAGGACACTCTGGGAACCAATACAACGTTAATATATTTGATAGATTTTGTCCTCATTAATATGCTGTATTTATTTTTTGCATCTCAAATTTTTTTTTTTCCCATGCAAAACTATAAACGTTTCGCTGAATGCTGCACCATAAGCCTGCTTCTTTAACCATACCTTCTCACTCCAGAAAACACTTCCTTATCAAAAGGTATGCTCAGCCACTGACAGCACTGAATTAGCTGAACAACGAAACAACATAGTAAGGATATTACTACCTGTTTGTAGTTTCTCAGTCTGTAACCAGGTTGTGAATTTAAAAAAGTAGCTCACTCAGTGCTGATGAGGACTGAGCTGTGTACATACACTTGATAAGGAAGACTTTCTGGCACATTCTGCAAAACTTGGAAAATTTGGAAATGCAAAAAAACTCAGGATATCAATCAGGCCAAAATCTATATAAGTTGTATTGGTGGCCAGTGTCACTTTAACAAAGTAAGCTATTGCCAGTTGTTATATATATATATATATATACACACACACACACACACACACACACTGTATATATTTTACATCTTATAGGGGGAAAATATTTCAAACCAATCTGTGTGTGTCTATCACCAAGGCATTTTAAGTGTTGTTTACAATGGATACTGCGCTCACCATAGCACATCAAACAAGGTTCTACCAGAATATAGCTTATTTGTGTGTGGATGAAATTTGACAGCAATATTACCTGATTGAACTCAAAGAGTTGTCACATGGGAAGTCACACTTGATAAGGTTGCAGTTTGTTGACTGCTGAAACTAGTAGTCAACCATTTTCTTTTTTCTCTTCTTCTTTTTTGCAAGGAGGGACAGTGATGAGGTATCAAGTTCCAGAGCTGAATAGGAAATGTTTGTTTCCAAAGGACTCTGTCAAGCCTATAGCTAAGCAAACAGAAAAAAAACAAAACAAAAAAAAATTGAGCATAATAAACACCACACAAGCAATGGTTAAAAGGGGAAGCTAGCTACAGAAAGTTAAAGACAAGTTACCCAAGAGGTAAGGAGTTAATGAGCAATCATTATGTTTAATAAACTGTTCTTATGTCCCTCATTCATTAATCATTTGTCTAGGTGTGGAGGTATTTATAAGGCAGAGTGAACTGTCAGGAACTGCGAGTGATTTTAAATTTTGAAGTTTGCTATTAAACTTTGAGAGGAAATTAGTCAAACTAAAAACATTGCTAACTTGAACAAATCTTTCAATGTGTCCATTTTGTCCTAAAATGTTAAATGTACTTTACAAATTCAGTGTAAATTCCCAAACCACTCTATGTCTAAGGGTGTCATGACTTTGCTTTTTAATTTTAAAGAATCTGTAGGGGGCTTTACAATAAAAATAAATTTAAAAATTACGCAACACTAACCTTAAGTGTCAATAGTAGCTGTAATTTGTAGGTTAAGCCGTTTCACTCCAGGCGTATAAGCAAGACACTATAGGCAATCGCAAACACAGATTTCCTTGAATCCATAGATGGGCTGCTGAAATCACAGAAATTGGTTCATTTTAAGGTTTACTTAAAAAGGTATGCAATTTAATCAAAACATGGCTAGTTTTCTGTAATAGCTGTAATGTTTTCCCAAAAAGGTGATTTAATTTCTTTTAACTTTTTTTTCTTTCAGCAAACAGTGTGACAGTTAAAGGTGTGCCCTTTCATTGTACACAGCTGCATGATATATTTGTTAGCTCTTTAAAAAAAAAAAAAAAAAAACAGATACACAATGACTGTGATAATTCACGTTTTAGCTCAGTTTACAACATACAATAAAAATAAATTTTAATGGGAGAGTATATTTATATACTTTAAAAAAAGAAGAAAAAAAAAAGAAAGAAAGAAATGCACATACGCAGACTAATTGTATATATACATACACCAAGGCTAGACAAATACCAGGCTCTACGGATTAGCTTTCCTGTGCTTATCTCAAGGTTTTCCAGGGAAAATCTGTGTATGTAACATTTTTGGTTTGCTTGTTTTTTGTTTTTGTTATTTAAATAAAGATTCTAAATTTACTAATCAGGCAAGTGTCACTCCAAAGACCAATAATTTACCAAAAATAAGTTCTACAGTTTCATTAAAATTAGTGTGTGTGTGTTTGCGTGCGTGCGTGCGTGCGCATAACAGGATCAAATTCTTCTCAAGTCTAATATGCATGTGAAAGAGAATAATGTCAGCATTTATTCATAAAGTTGTAACGTTCCTTTTAAAATAAACCTGTTACAAAGCACTATGGCATTTACATGGTTACACAATTACTATGCTTCCAGTGCTTATGTTGCCCATTTAATAACTCAGGGTTACATGTAAACCATAAATAAAATGACTAGATTTATTATGCAGAAGAGCAAGGCTGGTTTAGAAAACACAACCATACAGATCACCTTACATTCCCTTTTAAGGCATATGCATACCAAATATATTTAAGGCACCAAGACATTGCATACTGTTATAAACAGAATAGATTCTGAGACATAAAATGCTCGGCATATCTTTAAATGCACTGCAGTTGTTCATTCGCTTTTGTAAATAGCAGATGATTAGGACACAGACTCATCTTTTCAGGCATCTGAAGTTACAGGGAATGGCGTACTCTGGTGGGATTGCTGTTTTGCTTTTTAAAAGCTTTTTTTTTTTTTAAATCCTTTTCCTAAGTTTTCTAATTGATTGATCTTCACATAATTATTGCTGTTCAGTAGTTAAGGCCCTGGAGGGAAACTGCAGCTGCCATGAATTAGAAATCATTTCCCAGGAAAGAACTCTAGAATAAAGACGAGCAACACACTCCCATGTGCATGTCACAAAACTTGTTCTTACACAAATGTGTCGCTGTGCACTGGAAGCTATAAGATACATATTATTACAAGACTCAGCAGGAGGGCAACAGCAGAAGAAAAAAAAAATACTTGTTTACCAAAGTTTAAAACAAACAAACAAAAAAAAAAACAATAATTAAATTATTACAATGCAAATTTCACAAAATTACTTAAGGCAGATCATTGGATTCAATCAACCCAGGGCAAGTTCCACACCTAAAACAGCTAACATTTTTTTTTGATAGACTGGAATGACTTGTGTCAAGGTCAAAGGAAACAAGATGACATCTGGCTTGCATGTTATTTGCGGATTGCTACTAATAAATATATTTCTACATTTTTCATGTGTGTGCCGAGCGAGAAAGACAGACAGAATAGTGCAGCACATAAGATGGGAAAATAATGCCATTACTGTGTTCTGGAGAAGTTAAAATTAACCACGAGACATGGGGTCAGGTGGTTCATGAATGCCTCCAGAACTTCAAATTGGCAATTTTCCATAATAAAAAACACTTCAGCAACAATCTTTTATATTACATGATTTTTTTTATTTTTTTTATATTCGGTTTTGGACCAGGGTTCCTTTAATCTCAATGCAGTACCGGGACATGCATGCCCCAGCATGAGAGATCAATGGTAGTTTCACTCCCAGACAGCAGCTGCTCTCCTTCATTTGGCCCATTTCCCATTAGTGTTATGTTGAGGGTGGGCCTAGGGAGACAGACAGTGCTAATCTATCTACTCTCTAAGTATATCACTTAAAGTACATGGACTGAGATTGATTTAATGGTAGCAGTGGCAGAGCTCCCCAGCAGTGTAACTCCCACTAATCTCAGGTATGCTGCATCATGCTGTATCACTTTTAATTACTCACTGAACAAGTATATTTGAAAATATGATTTTCCTCTGAAATGTAAGAGTACATACAAACAGACACTTACACACAAAACCAGCTGGCATTGGGATTCCTCCATTAATTTGTGTAGGTGTGGTGTACCTCTACAGGTGCTTGAGATGATGCAACAGAAAAGGCAGACCATTGTTGCTTGCATCATGTTAATTAGCTGGAGATTGGAGAGCAATTTACTACACTGTAATTAATACAAATATATAAAATTATTGAGAACAGGCATAGAACCAGGGTTCTACAATGGTGTTAATATTTCAATCCATGTATCTGTCTGTACATTACAGCGTGCTCTCAATGTTGGTCCTTAGAAATTCTTATCTGACACTTTCACAGGTTCATCAATGAGCGACAGAATTACTACACTTGTATACAACAAACGCGTCAGAGTACAAAATAGGCATTTCAAATATCTATAACATCTATACACATCAACTACTGCATTATTTCCTTGCAGATCAAAATACTAACAAGATAGAAGGCACAGAGAGCTATAGGAGAAGAAAAATTCACAAACACAAAACATGCACATTTACAGCATCTAGAACATGTAATATATTGACTAAACCATTTTAAAAATATTATCCTGAATCAAATATTTATAGCATTTCTTAAAGGATAACTAAGGGCAACAAGAGCACTTCATCTCAATTAATTGGATACTATAGTGCAAGGAATTCAAAGATCAATGAGCTGAAGTGGTCTGGATGCTTACAGTGTCCCTTTAAGAGAGGTCTGGGTGCACAGGACCTGTAGTTTTAACTTTGCAATGCAAAACACTGCAGTTTTGTAGAAACTGCAATGCTTACATATTTATGGTTACCACACCTCTAGTGGAAGTCTTCCAGACAGCCACTAGAGGCACTTCTGCTGCTGTAACTGTTTAAAAGTCTGTTATAGACCAAATTACTCTCCTAGGGAGCTTTTGATTGGCGCAGTGCTGCATTTTGCTGCACATATGTGAAGATTTAGTTGGGTGCGATCATCAGTCTTGATAATCTCAACCAAGGAGGTGGGATGGCAGGACATAGACCCTCACAGGTGCAGGGGACCTAAATAAGTATATTAAGACTATAGCGTCAGGAATACAGGCTCCTATTCCTAACACTATAGTGTTTCTTTAAAGTAATGCTCTAAGGTTCATATCATACAGTGGAAAAAAATGGTTTTCTTCTTGTGCTACTGCTAGTTCTGCAGCAATCAGGAAGTGGCTTTTACAATATCAATTATTGCTCTCCCTTACCAAACTGTGTGTGAACCACTGCACCCATGTGCCACCTTCGAGTGTGACCCACGTACTCAACAACTGGCAATGCTTTCCCATGGAAAGCACACAGTTATACATAGTACTTCTGCTAACATCAACACAAATGCATAAGTGCTGTGCATTCAGATACCTTAATATTTACTCTTGGTTTTGGAAGTCTGATACATACTGGAAATGGAAACTGAGCAAAGATATTCATGGTCATTGAACTTTAATTTAGCTTACATTTAGTTCTAATATGAATGCATGTCTGGACTGTAGCTTTAAACATACATTTACTTAAAAGGTTACTTCAACCCTTTTATATTAAATGGTTAAACATCACAGAGAGTCAAGGGCACATTCAAGGTTCCCCCCACTAAGTTCCGTGTTGTCACACGTCACATATGCTGGGGGTGCAACTGGTCCCTGGCACAAAACTACAAATATCTCTGTATATGCAGCATTCCAAGCAGAAACCCTGCATATACAGACTCCTGCCACCATAACCACTTTTAAAAGCAGATGTGGTCATGGCGGCTAGAGTAACCCTTTAATGTTCAGTAACAGCTTGAATTTTCTAGTTTTGGGTAGGATTAGTGACCAGACAATGTTGTATAATCTAACTAGGTCTACACCAGTGTTCATTCTTTGAACTAAAAACCTACCAGCTTGTAAGAAGGGGATTCATGGAGCACGTTCTTTGCAAAACAGAAAAAGATTTTTAAAATATATGGACAACTTTTTATAGTACTCAGATTACATGTTGCACCTTACAGGTAGAGAGATGGTTAATTTTATTTTAGTTTAATACAAATGCATACTCTAAATGTTCTCTAAATTAGTACAGAAACAAAATAGATCATCGTTTAAAGGGACATTATAGGCACCCAAACCACTTCATCTCATTGCAGGGTTAAGATTGCCTCTAATATCTACCAGACAACCACTAGAGGCGCTTTGTGTAGTTTCACAAAGTTTGATGTGATGCTTTACATGAGGATGTCTGGTGTCTAGAAAGTCTACACAGGAAAGAATTGAGGCTATGCTTCCCTATGGGTGTGGCGTTAACTGTGCATGGGCATCTGGGGTTGGATCAGACTGTATCTATTTTAATTTTTTTTCTAACAGGCTAGCAATGTGATATGAGCTTTACTCACTCTGTTTAAATAGTTAAATAAAAATACAGCAAAACCTTTTCCCCCCCGGGGTGAATAATTTCCTTGCTACTATGCAGATGTATAGGTACAATTCTAAACAACAGTCTAAAAGGTGGTCATTGAAAGCTTTTGTCCTGGTACTGTTATATGAGGATGTAAATGAAAATCCAAATATACCAATTTGTTACACATTATTGGGTCAGTCACACATGAACCAATGATCTTCAGAGAATAACAAATAAGTCCTACACTAGTAGTCTGACTGGAAAAACTACTCGCCACTGCAAGCCTGGAGGACACATGACACACTCACCAGTGATGACTTTATTTTTGCCAGAGCTTAATTTTCACTTACCAATGCCTAGTACAGATCTATACCGTGCACATGACTGTCTAATTGTATACTAAAACAACAGACTTTGTATCTTTAAAGTCGTTGTGGTAAAATAAAATAAAATAAAAATCTTTAGCTAGTGACTTAAACAGCTGGAAAACAAAAAGTCAGAAAAAGGGATTTATACCTAAAACATCAAACTGTGGTCAATTGAGAACAAAACAACAAAATATAGTCTAAGATAGTCACACACAAAGCATTAAAAAAATAAAAATAAAAAAATAAAAATAAAAAAAAAGGCACATGGACAAGATTTGGGTAATCTAAAGCAAGTATCAGATTGGTATATTTCTGAAAACACTGCAGTCTACAACAGATGCAGCACTCAGCGGACTCAATGTTCCTGGCAACTACAACAAAACTCTCTCTGCCACTACTGCAATGGCATACTGGCAACCAAAATAAACACTGTCATGTTACTTCCAGTCAAGGAGAGCAATGAGAAAGATTGTCTCAGTAACGTGACCTTAAAACTACAAACAAAAACCTAGCACAGCTAGAACTATATAGATTTTGTGCAGTTTTTCTATTTGCTTTTGTTTTTTTATTTAGGTTTACGGTACTAGTTTTGCTAAACAGCCTTAATAAATTGCACAATCATTTCTTACAACAGGACTATAAGACTATGTATTCTCATCTAAAACTCCAAATGATCTTAAATAAATTAAGAAAAGTTATTGTAGTGGAATGGGTCCTGGGACAGTGCTCTTATTCCTGCTCTGGGCTGTCCGGGTCTTTTTCCCCCGGTTGTCCCCTATGTTTGTGCTTGCAGTACCTGTGTGGGACAGATTCCCCTGTTATTGGATTATCATGGTTTTCCCCTGTTCGCCTGGCCGTTCGGTAAATATTCTCCTGGCCTACTACCACAGTCTTGTTCGACAACCGAACAAAGTACTGAACAGCAGGCCACCCCTGTTCACACCTCCACAAACCGCAATTAATTACATGAAAGTTCCAATCGGTCGGCTGGGTAGCCGCCGTTCGTATGTGCGAACACGTGGTGGCGGCCACCTTTAGATACAAACAGAGACAGCCGTGTTCGTCCGATTTTTAGTCCCATACACTTGACAACCACTCAACAGCGTGGGACTTTCACCTTCCGTTATATCCGTGGGGATTCAGATGAATAGAGAGGTGTTCACGGGGAGCAAATTTCCGAACAAGATACACCGCACAAATGTATGTATGAACAGTTTTGTATTGGTTTTTCATAGTTTATACTCCCAAAAGAGACCGACCACACAGCCTGATTTCATGGAACCTTTTTGGGCAAGGGCCTCATGTGCGGTCTGTCTAAACTATAGCCCGGTGGCGTTTTGGCTGCGTTCATGGGATCTGAGTGCTTTTCAGATATGTTGGGCGCTCAGGCCCAGGCTATCCAGTGAGATATGATTTAAGGGGGTACCTTGTGGGGAAAGGTATGATTTTGGGGTGATTACTAGGTAATATAATTACATTGTGTACTTTGTCTCAGTCTACTCTCAGGTCCAGTGGGGAATGCCCCTGGAATGTGTAATTGGAAACCCCTTCCATGGAGATTCTCATAAAAGGCAGTGTGTGGCTCCATTAAACCAGTTATATCCCCAGAGCTGAGTGTCGTCCAGTTGCTGGGGAGGAGGTGGGAGATTCAAGGAGTATTTCCCTGTATTTGGCTGTTCCCTCGGAGTATTCTACTTGTTCCTGAGTGTATGTTGGAGAAACCAGCAGAGGAGACTCCCTGCTAGGACTAGGGCTCCGCTACAGTTATTTTAAAGGGCTATCATTATTTGTTATTGTAAATCAAATAACCACTAGTTTCAGCGAAGAGTTTTATTGATCGTGTCAAGCAACTGTGATGACAGGAAGACCATTTTCGAAATATATTTCCACCTAGTCTTTCCAAAAAGGTGTCAGCATGGAGGATGATGAAAAGAAACATGTTCTTATACCATTAAACTATAACAAGTTATGTTTAATATTTGTATTATTATATGACTGGTTTGTTTTTTGGGGTGGTTAAGTGAAAATTATGTGATTATGGGGCAGTTATGTGGGATTAAAAGAGGGACAATAACGACTTTCACAAAGTGAAATGTTCACATTAGAATTTGCAATTACCTTACCAATTCTCAATCCCAATAATACACAGACATACATATATACACACAAGCAAGATTCTACTACAGTCAAAGGGCACTTATTGAGAGATTAGAGAGTAGCCCAGGATCAATGCTCCCAGGATTTAGTTTAAAATATATAAAATCTAAATCCTTCTGTTCGCCAACAAAAGGTAGACTAGTTTATAGGGACACTATAGTCACCAGAACAACTACAGCTTATTAAATTTGTTCTGGTGAGTAAAATCATTACCTTCAGGCTTTTTGCTGTAAACACAGTCTTTTCAGAGAAAATGCAGTGTGTTTACATTACAGCCTAGTTATAACTTCACTGGCAACTCCTCAGATGGCTGTTAGAGATCCTTCCTGGGTTATGGCTGCTTAAAATGCATCACAACATTCAGTATCTCCTCCCTCTGCATGCAGACACTGAACTTTCCTCATAGAGATTCACTTATTCAATTCATCTCTATGAGGAGATGCTGATTGGCCAGGGCTGTGTTTGAATTGTGCTGGCTCTGCCCCTGATCTGCCTCTTTATCAGACACAGCCAATCCTATGGGGTAGCACTGTGATTATATCAGGCTACCACTTCTGATTATGTCAGCAGGCAGGTCTAAAGGAAACCGTGGCAAAGTAAGCAGGTGTAGACTTGAATACAAGTAAGATTTTACTATATTTAGGGAGGCCTGAGGGGACCAGGGTGGCTAGATGGTGGTTTTAATGCTATAGGATCAACAATACAGGTTTCCGTTACTGACTCTACAGTGCTTCTTTAAGGAATACAAGATATATTTTTCTAGGGAAACCGTAAATATACAGAAAAAAAAAACCACAACGGTCACCCGACTGTTAGACTGGAAATGTTATGGGAGTTGTATCCCAACAGCTAAAAGAATGCTCAATACCTCTGGGGTAAGGTGTACACATAACATACTTCAAAAAGTTTAGTGTCAGCAGGAAGTTCTGAAGCCACAAATTGCTCCAGCATAGGTAATTTAAAATAAAACATCCAGGAATTGCAAAAGTGCAGTGAGCATATTGGAACATGGATCTGAAATTTATATTGGCCAATGCCTGGGACACACAGTTCTGAGTAACAGCCAGGAAGTTTACTTTAACTTCTAGTCCCCTCTTCCCCTTCCCCATTGCACCACCAGGCAGCGAATAAACCCACAGAGACCACAAGGGATTTTTAACCTCTGCAGGATCACCAGGGATCATGCCCCCCTCCCTGCAACAAGGTAAGCAGGATGGGTCACCCTTATCAACAAACGCACACCTCTACTATACAGAGCCAGCAAACAACACACACTACATAAGCAGTACACAACATACACACTTTACTACATAAAGCCTGCACTTAAACACACACTTATTGCAGTGAGCCAGTACACAACCCATGCACACAGCTAGTATATGCACACACATCACACTACAGTGGGGAACAGAGGGAGAGAATAGACAGGCCACAGGTTCAGGCACTATGCCCAGGGCTCTAGGCAGGGATCTAAATATTTCCAATTGAATTTATTTTGTGGCTCGGGATGAGTAGCTTATCACAAGAGGCAAATAGATTAGACAACTGCATTAGTCCCTTGGACATGTAGATTAAAAAAAAAAAAAAAAAAATACTGTATTAGTAGGAATGTGTAGTACAAACGAGAGGCCAATTTCTATTATAAATTTATTTTATTAGACAAATGATTTCATTACATAGCCACATGTTTTATTTACACTTTCTGCATGAACATTACGGTTTCAGTTAAAATGTGGTATGAGAAGTTGACTCACTTTTCAAAAGCTTTATCTATTTCTGTGCCTAAGTAAACCCATTACAATCAAAGTCTGCTGGAGTCAGCAGTATGAGACCATTACCTGGGTCTGACAGCCATTCAACACTAGACACAGCTCAAGAATTAAAAATGGTTACTCTGTCAATGGATGAAGGAATACTTGAATTTTCAAAAAAAAAAAAAAATATAAAAAAAAAATAAAAAAAAAAAGCACTCAGACGATGATAAACTGAATGCTCTAGGCTTACTATGGTTGAAAGCATATCTGCCTGTTTTATTACATAACTTGTAGGTTTTTGTAAAAATAATTAACCTTTATGCAATCCTCAATGCATTGCACAATGACAGGACTATGTTCACTCTAGACTAAAGAGGAGCTTTTGTTATTTCAAGGTTTCTTTACACTTCCATGGAGTATTTTGTTCAGAATAGATTTTTATTTTTGCATTGACAAAACATTCCCTCCTCTTTAACTTAAAACATGAAAATAAAAATAGAGAAAATGGATAGTGAAGTACTTAGAAATGGTGAGTAAAGGCACACAGAATAAAGTAATACACTCAGCCTTTTGGGAGATAACCAGGGCTTTCTTGAATCAGCCTGGGCGGTATAAATATACTCACCATTTGTACATATTTCACGATCAGTTTTTCCCGTACAGATTGGCATCATTAAATAGTATTGGAACATCTGAATGCTCACGCAGCATTTTATCTATACTTTAAGGGACACTATAGGCACCCAGACCACTTCAGTTTATTGAAGTAGTCGGGTGCACTTTCCCGGTCAATAATTACCTTGCAGGGTTAACTCGACCTCTATTGTGCATGAGGACATCCAGTATCAGCTACAACCCCATAAGAAAGCATTAAAGGACCACTATAGGTACCCAGACCACTTCAGGTTAATACGTGGTCTGGGTGCCAGGTCCATCTAGGATTAACCCTTTCAGCTGTAAATATAGAAGTTTCAGAGAAACTGCTATGTTTACAAAGGAGGAGGAGAGTCCCCAGCGAAGAGGGATCCCAGCATTGGAAATAAGGTAAGGGATTAACCCCTTCCTCACCCTAGAGCCCAGCGGGAGGGGGGCCCAGAGGGTGAGGGGGATCCAAGGACCCTATAGAGCCAGGAAAACAAGTATGTTTTCCTGGCACTATAGTGGTCCTTTAAATCAATGCTTTCCTATGAGCTCCCCCCAACGTCAGCTGATGTAACAAATAAAAAATGAATAATTACCAGACGAATCATGTTTAACTTCTAGTGGCGATTTTGAATGACTAGGCCTGCGGTTTCAAACGTGAATGCAAGTCTAATAATTGTTTTAAAACTACATTGCCTATTTGCACTACAATTTTAAATTTCTTTCTTTGAGTGGATGACTACCCATTACTACTGAAAACTTAGGGCAACTTGGACAAGAAAAAATAACAATATTAGGGGATTCTGTGCAAAGCAATATTACAACTTTTAAATTATCAGTGTCCAATTGGAACACACATTTTATAAACATATTTATACGCAGTGTTTTACTTTCTGGTTGTTTTTAGCAGAATATTCTTCTACTTTTGTATATATCGGTTTTGGAACACAGGAGGAAGTGTCTGGGGCATTTAAACTTCTAATACAGGGAAGTCATTTTTAATTAATTTGCTTTCACTGTATCTATGTTTTAGGGATACACCTAATCTTTTGTATTGCACATAAATGTATGTACCTGATACAGTTCTATCCAGTGCGCAGAATATTTATTAAAATTTTATTTTTTATAGACAAACATAAATATCTAGGAAGTGACAGTTGTCTATTAATATCACGTCTTCTTACACAAAATAACTAAAATCAGACCACCTGATGTTACGTTCAGCTACATGCTAGGGATTGTGGGAAGCTACACATTTTTAACTACGTCTCAAGGCATATATGCTGAAAAGGTTAATTTCAAAATCTAGAAGTACACACAATTTTATAACAAAATGTAGATTTTGTGTCTGTAAGGTGCCAGTATATCATTGCTACAAAGAATATAAAATTTACCATCTACACAAAATGAGAAAGCTGTTAAAAGTGCAGTAATTTAAAGGGACACTGCACTGCTGAATACAAAATAAATTAAACAGTCACTGTTTACTAAATTTAATCCAAATGCAAACTTGCATGCATTTAATTATGTATTTTTTGGCATATCTATAAACCTGCAGTTCTCTTCTCTGCCGCCTTTGCAAGGTCTTCTAACCCCGCTCAGACTTTCAGGGGCTGTCCAATCACAGACTTCCCAATGTAACTTAGTGAGAAGTTTATGTAAGTCAGGTGCTCTGGACAATTGCTGCCTCTTGAGTCTAGCTTCATTGAGCCAACGAAACCTGGAAGTAACGGGATTGGTTGTTTGCTTGAAAACCAGGATTGGGAGGGGGTGGGGGGACGGGGTTTAGAGGTCTGGAATGACCCTTTAAACATTTATACTACTGCATGCATCACAACTGTCCAGTTATATGAGGCACCGTCCCACTTTTGTGGTGCTGTCTCCCGAACCCAATTTTGTTCCCTGGTCTCACGCATCTGTGGACACAAGGAAGCTGTTCCCAGGAAGCACAGCGTAAGCACATAATTAGACACTTGCATTGTGAAGCCGGTACTAGGACCATGCAGCTTCAGCAGCACTCCGGATCCGAATACATGGGGATCAGACTGCCGGTCAGTGACACTCGTAACCCCCCTAAGGACACGGTCCACCCGTTTATTATAACTGGATAGCATTGGATGGCCAAGTTGTAAATACAACCTCCAATAATTTAGAGTTAACCACATTATGATAATTGCCAGAATCAACAAAATGTGTAAAAAAAGTTTTGTTTTGTTTTTTTAAATCTGTAAACCAAGGCACGTTTCGTTTCCGGTTACCTTTCTCTGTGGGGCAGGGAATTTTAGCTCATCCAAATACATTTATATTGCTTAAAATGCACTGCTGGTTGCAAAGAATTCTGGAAGCAAAAGAAAAACCATACAAATAATACAGGCTGGCTAAGTGTAAAATTGATCAATTCACGTGAACACTATTTACGTAGAGGTGTTCCCTTTAAATGGGTTTATTAAACAAATTTGAATGAGTCACTTTAAGAGCTGATGAAGTTTCATAATACATATTTTTTTTTTTTAACTGGTACTTAATATAAAGAGTCACCCCATACACACACGCAAAACTCCTATTTGTGTGTTAAATCACAGAACATTCTCATTCTTCCTCTGGTGTGATGCGAGTGCAGTAATCCATGGGAGTGGCAATCTGCTGATTTCACATGTTTTACGAAGAGGAGCATTTATGAGACACACCAATTAATTGTAAAGAGGAGTATGACATGCCAAGAATTATGTTCATTCTACAAATACAATTCTTCTTAAAAACAAAACGTAGGCCATATTATTTGATAGAAGTAATCAGCCAAACGAAAAGACAAAATTAGGAGATGTTCAATTCTACACATAACCGTTATGAAATACTCGGTGCTAATTTTAAGTTCCTTACGATTTTATATTCGAAATCTCCCCACTCCCTTATCAAAACAATACACAAGCTCCACAACTTTTAGAACCATCAATACGGATGATCTTTGTGCTAGATAATGCTTCGCATAGGCAAGTTTTAAAGGACTACTAGCATGCACATCCTGCCGATTCACTGAATACAATGCATCAGCGACATTCAGCATCAACCAGTGCACGAGGACACCCAACATGGTGACCCTTGAAAACAAATTGAGTTGTTTTAAACAAAATGTAAACATCACAGTTTCTCAGAAACAGCAATATTTTAAACTATTTGAAAAAAAAAGGTGAGGGCACCAAATACACTTCTCTAAAATTAAGTTTCACTTTAAGGTCGTCTATGCATTTTCTGCTTACTGACCATTAACTACATTTATAGTTTATTTACACCAGTGTTAACAGTCAAATGAAAACCTAATTGCATATAAAGCAAAGCTGGAGAACTTTTCCAATTCTGTTCTACTTTTACAGTTTCAATTCACTACAAATCATGGTAGTTTGTTCAATAAGGGTTTATTTACAACCGAATTTTGTTTTGACAGGCAAAATCTAGTGGAAATAGTAATTCTCAATTCCAACGGGAATTCGAAAAACCAAACTAAATTTACAGCAACAGGCAGATGTATTCGGTGTCTGGTTTAGAGAAAGAGAAAAAAAGAAAGAAAAATAGTGTATTGGATCTGGAACATTTAACAAACACCAATTTTAAACTAAATCGACAAATGCATCCAGCATTAACATAACGCATAGAAAGTGAAGGCAGATAACGGTTCGGCCTATCTAGTCTGTCCAATCTTCTAAATACTTTCATTAGTCCCTGGCCTTATCTTAAGTCTAGGATAGCCTAATGCCTATCACACACACCGATGCTACGTCAGCTGGAATGCTATTCCATGTGTCCATTACCCTTTCTGTAAAAGTAATATTTCGAACATTTTGCCACTAATTTAGCAGGCTGCACATTTGCAAATTATCTCTCACCTGCTTTTTGAAAGTACACAATAGTTTTAAAGTACGATTTGCCCAATGGCAGCACAAGCAGGAATATAGTTTAGAAAAAATAAATTGGAAAAACACCACAACCTTGGCAGAGCAATGGTTAATCAAGTGGTGACTTGCCTAACTAGTTGCCACATTAAAACATAAAAAAATTTAAAATTAAAATAAAGCTAGGGTGATCAATACTAGAACATCTCCCTTTTGCTTTCACCCATTGTGATGTAGTAGGGGTGTGTCTACTAAACAGCAAGCAGCCAGTAGCTGATCACTTTAATTAAATCTAACAATTGAGCAACTATAGCTGCCAAGGCCTTAACAAAAGCTCCATCGTATGTGGATGGGGCCTGTAAAATACCAGGAGGGAAACAGTCACTGGTCATCAGCGGAGTAGGGGCAGAAAGCAGTGGTAATGAACATTTTGAATTCACCATCAATTCCAAGCAATTCTCATATTAGTAAATAATCCTGTAAATCTTGTGAAGCAATATTTCCTTCTTGTATAAATGTACCAGAAGCAACAAAAGCGTCAATGAACCATCTGTTGCCACAGAATGCAGCCACAAAGAATTTACTGACCAAATATGTCCCTTTGCCAGATTGCTGGCATTAAGGCGTTTTAGAAAACCGCAAAAGAGGGATAGAGAATGTATCAACTGCACAGGCAAAACAATAAGATTCCTACCACTCATATTTTTTTTTCCTTTGGAGAGCTCTAAGCATAGTACTGCCCAACTTCTTTGGAGTAGAAGGCTAGATTTTGTATGAGCAACATGCTGCCATCATGCTTCCTAAGTGTCTCTATTCCAGCGGTACAGTCCCTAATTTTGCTCCAAATCCCTCTGTCCCTCTTTTCGGGACTAATGTCCTTTTCTAGGATCTTTATGTTGTTGGTGTATCTGAGTGAATAACAGAACTCCACAACAACAATAATAAAGTAATGGTCTTTAACCCCTTAAGGACTGGGCCAAATGTACACATTGTGATCAAAACAAAATGTAAACAAAAGCTGGAATTTGACTATATGTCTGTTCAACCGTAATTCACCTCTTTCATATTAAGTGCACCTACACTTATTATAGATCATGTTATTCATGGGAAACAGGGCTTTCATTTAACATCAAATATTTAGCTATGCAACATAATTTAATATGAATAAAATATTTAAAAAATGAGGGAAAATAAGAAATGTGTTCTTTTAGTTCTACATTACATTTTAACTGTGAATGTCATAATACCGTTTGTTTTTACTGCAATAAAATACACATTTGTATTCAGCGATGTCTCACGTGTAAAACAGTACCACCTATGTACAGGTTTTATGGTGTTTTGGGAAGTTACAGGGTGAAATATAGCATGTTACATTTTCCAGTTTTTTTCACATTGAAGTTTGCCAGATTGGTTACATTGCCTTCGAGACTGTATGGTAGCCCAGGAATGAAAATTACCCCCATGATGGCATACCATTTGCAATAGTAGACAACCCAAGGTATTGCAAATGGGGTATGTCCAGTTTTTTTAGTAGCCATTTGGTCACAAACACTGGCCAAAGTTACCCCCCCATGTACAGGTTTTATGGAGTCTTGGAAAGTTACAGTGTTAAATATAGTGCTAGCAAATTAAATTCCTTAGACTTTCTGTCTGGGTTGTCAGGCAGGTACCGCAAATTGTAATTAATAAAATGACCTAATTATGTAAAATTATTACATAAATATATCATTTTTTTCAATTATTTTTAGAATATATATATATTATTTAGCTCTACGTGTATTTTGATAGCTAGATATATATTAATATCAAAATACAGTTAGAATGAAATTAAATCTTTAATAAATGTGTAACGTATTTACATATAAATATATAATTATATATACATATTTAATCAATATCATTCTACGTGTATTTGCTATTAATATATAATTATATATATTAATATTAAAATACACTTAGACAGTGTGTGTGTGTGTGTGTGTGTGTGTGTGTGTGTGTGTTAGATATATATATATAAATAAATAAAACTGGTTTTGCCATCCATGTGATCGTGAGGTCCTCACAAGGACCTTGCGATCACATGGTCCACGAGTGCCGGATCGGCAACAGGGGGACTCCCTAGCATGGCAGGTAAGTCCCTCTACCGCAATCGCCGGCAACCGGGTAAGTACAAAGTACGACGGTGGTGTGCTATGCCGCCCCCCGGTGTTTAGAGCCGGGTCCCCATGGACGGCATAGCATGCCTGCCATCCTTAAGGGGTTAAACTACAATAAATGTGTTTAGAAATGAGTCAGTGTAAACAAGACACAGTGTTCTTGTTCTAAATAACATTTTTGTTGCACAAATGGTTAGTAGTAGGTCAAATAAAATGTTTCAGCCCAGCCAATTGGCCACACCCCCACTCAGACCTGTGAAAGAAAGTGTCCTTTGTTTTTAAAACGATGGTATGTAAATATGCATATATAGGAGTCAATAATAACCAAGTACATATCTGCAGAATATTGTTCTAGGATCTCACTAAATATCGCCACAGTGAATACAATCTTGTTAGATAAATACAGCATTTTTTTATTTTTAAATGAATTACATTCTATTAAATTAACACTGTATTTTTTAATTTGTCCATAGAACAATACAAACTTTAGATAAAGTTTTAACTTATTCTCGCTTTATTGACAATAAGTTCATGGTTTAGATGATACCATACTTATCAGGAGTTAATTAAAGCCATTATCTCATTGTAAACATGTTTAATAGTATACACTTTGCAATAGGAATTGTGCTTGTGATGTAAAATTGCGTCTGAAACGTAATGAAAAGAATTGTTGAATTGCATATATTCACCAGTATTGACTAATGTTGTATCCCACTAAAAGGGTGACATTAGATGCATGATAAAGAGGATTTGCACCCACATCAGAAAACTCTGAGATTGGAGCTTTTTTTGGGGGGGGGGGCAGGGGGCCTAACTTACATGATGACAAACTGATAAATTGAGAAGTGGCCATTTCTTTCATCTATGCGAGATATATATTTTTTATTTATTTATTTTATTTAATACATCCACACAATAGTTGCTATGTTATATAGGCTACTCTATTTCCCATTTGGTCATTCTTCTCTTCAATGAGACCCTGCAAAGGGGGTTACAAAATATGTACACGTATATATATATTATTTTCCTGTAAGTTCCTCTCACATTACTTTATCTTGGACTAACTGCATCTTTTTTATTTTTTATTTATTTATTTTTTTTATAAGTGCTACGCAAAAACTATGCTAAAGAAACTAGATGACTTCCTAAACAATCTTTTCAGATGCCATAGTTGTTGAAAAACAACATTGGCAAGAAAATTACATTTGCTGCTTGTTGTGCACCAGGAATGGTCAAAACTTGCCATGTCACTGAAATCAAAGATCACACACATATGTATCCTCAAATGTCGAGTTGTAAAGTACGGTGGAATATGTTGCCACTCTTTAAATGCGAATAATAATAAAAATTATATACGGTACATTTTTTTTTAGTTCAAAATTTTTTTAACACACCCATTATATAGTCTGTATATTAGAGAGCCTGTGCATTTAAAAACTACAAACATCTGATCTTGCCATGATAAAGCTATCAATACGAGCATACACACACACCATCCCCTATCTCAATTTTTTTTTTTTTTTTAAATGGACTGATAGCTGGTACTTTGTGCTCACTGGTAAGAAAGCAGGGCTCTTACCCTGCATAGTGTAAGCCAGTCACTTGTTTATGATAATTCTAAAAAGATTGCCATGTGAAAAAGCATGCATATGGAAAATTACAAATCTGTAGCCCATGGATCAGCACAGCTAGAAGAATAGGCCTTGACAGAGCCAGGAGGTAGGCATAACAGCAACAGGAAGTTTTAGTGACAGCTAGCATGCTGGGTGGGACAGAGCCACAATGGGAGTATTTATACCGGCCATCTTAACTGAACCTAAACTTACCTGTCAGTTGCCCCTTCCACCCTCCCTGAAATTTGGTTAGGTTAGATGATTTTCCATTTTTTTTCACAGCGCTGGGGAATGGACAGGTTAAATCGGGGGGTAGATGGAGGAAAAAGTGGGCATCCTGAGGTTTAGGATGGATTAGGCAGTGTTACACGTGATTGGTAGGTTCGAGCCAGTTGGTGGCTCCGAACCTGGGGGTATAGCGGTGTCTGGGTACACCCCTACAATCGATATAGTGGGTAGCGGTGTCTCGTTACACCCCTACAATTTATTGGACGGCCAGTTTCAGTGTTAACATGTTATTTAGATTATCTATTGTTTTTATTGTGGGGTTATTGCTAGGGGTATGTTATGTATATGTTGACTTTAATAAGATTTGTTGGCAATGACCCCATTTGTTATTCCTTAATTATTTAAATAATTAATAAAGCTGTGGACTAATATTTCCAACAGTATAACCTGTGTCCGTTTCTTAATGGGGGTTTGGGTAAGGTTAGCGCATATGCGCACATGCCGGCAAATCCGACTGTGCGCCTATCATGTGCTTTCACATGGGATGAACACTTTACCTCTAGAACCTCTATAGAAAAGCCATTGAAGGCACGTAAAAAAGTACATTTGTTATAAACTTTGTGGAACTTCGGTTACAAATGTGTCCGGTCATTACAATTTACAATCATTTATGTTGCTGCAAGATAGCATACTGGAGCAGCAGGAGAAGGCACTGCCCAAACGTGCTTACGTTCTACAGGTTGTCACTAATGCAAACTCATATTTATATTGTAAAAAGCTATGGTAATTAAGAGTAAGAGGTTTTCATGAAAACCAAAGATGGCCATATCAATGCATGGACAGAAATCTGAATTATGGAAACAAACAGAAGAGTGGTTACCTTGGACTGAAGCAGTAAAGACTGTGTAAAGCTGGCTGTATTTATAAAACAAAAATTAAAAACACACATTACAAACCCAAAAATCCACCCACTTGGATGTAACATGAGAAACCCCTGAATGTATTTTAGAGTTACAAAGATATGGTCTTTCAACTTAGAGAAATAAATAAATAAATATATTATATATTTTTTTTTACAACACACGTGCAATTTGTTTACCCTAAACCAGCTATTCAATTGAAACTTTGCAAGTCTGTGTTAAACTCACACCACAGGATTTGTGAATAGATGTAGGTTTCAGAATACTGCTCACTTTCAAGAAGTTTAGTTTGCACTGTTGCATAAACATAATGAACACTTCTACAAGTCTATAATAAATATAATGTACCCATGTATAAAATAAACAAAAATCAACTGATAGACAGCACTGGGTTACAAAATGTTAGAGTATTTTGTATACAAATACTGAATGAAGCATTAACACCAATAGCGGTTAATTTATTTTGGTGTTTTTTTTTCCCAGCAATCCAGGGAGCCCAGAATAAAAAAACAAAATGCACGAATAAAACAAAACCAAATGTATGCCATTTGTGCATTATGGATTGGTCAGGTCCTTTTTTTTATTTTGAGAAGGTTTTTTTAAATAATTGCTTGATTTAAAATGAATGGCTATCATCACTAGCTTAACACTGTCAAGGTAGCCCCCTGTGTCTGTTACCAAACCTTGCACTGACATAGCAGCTACAGAGAACAGTTTGCACCTTTAAGTCTATCAAGCCTAGACAGGGGGTTGGAATAAGCAGCTATTCAAAAGCTCATATAAAATTTGAGTTTGTAATTAACACAGTACAAGTGATGTCAAAGAGAGGGGGGGAAACTGCACAGAATCAAATGAGCTGTTCTTTAATAAATCCAGTGCATTTGTTTTGACACAGCTTTGCAGCTTAAAGACTTTAGTATATAGGTCCTGGTGTGTGACCCCCAACCATTTCATTTTATGACCTGTACATCTGTGTTTGGTGACAAGGTCAGTAAACCTTTTGAACCAAGATGTGAATGTAAACATAGGATCAGGTCAGACAGCAGTTAAGTGGCAAAATTCCTTAACAAACGAACAACTATATCTCAGGGACTACTGAAAAGCTATTAGAACTTCAATTTAATTTCAAAATATAAATATATAAGATACATCTGACTGAAAACAATTATTAAAATAACCAAAATGAAAAAAAAAAAATGTATATTTTTTGCAATTATAAACCCACTCTGTTCATATACTTTTTCAGCAGTTTATTTTGTGCCATATAGCATTTCAAAACAATGACCAAGAACTGCTCTGTGTTTTGTACTTGAAGAAACATAACAACCTTCATATGCACACGGTGGGAAAGTTAAAAAAAAAAAAAAAAAAAAGCTACTGTTGCAAAACATGACAAGTTTTCAATAAAAGTTGCAATTCTCTATATATTCACAGTGTGAGCTCTATAAGCAACACAGTAAGTAAAGGACCTTTCAGTAGCAGAATTTTACTTGGCATTTTCCAGATCTCAAGTAAACAAAATTAAATACAGAGCGTTTCCAAACATGTTCACGAAGGGCAAAATTAAAACCGTCCACTACAGAAGTAACATTTCTTTATTTTTTTCAACAATGAAAGAAGACATTACACACATTTACATGAAACAAGACAATATGGAGCTTCTATACCTTCATATCCTCAGCGAAGTTCTTAAAGAAAGGCCAGGATACTGAATTCAGAAGTTTTTAATCTACCAAGAATTAGAAACGGATTAATGTAGGACTTCAAAGTTTCTTGATACATTAGGAGCCAGGCGAAAGGGTTTTTGGTTTTTAATGGCAGTACAAACAGTTAGCATTGCTGTCACACATACATAATTATCCACACACAATACCACACCACATCAACAATTTCATATACACATATCAAAATGGTCAAGCACTATACGTGCAGAATTAGAAAATCATTTACAAGCACAGACACACATGAACAAACATAGAATGTGTATCATACAGACACATACAATTGTTGTGTGAATTATCCTTCATCTCCTGTATTGCAAAGGAGATCAGGGGAGATAATTTGGTCTCTCTCAGATAAGGAGAAAAGCTTGGCCACCAGGTGACTCCCCTGGATTTGTATAGCCCTGGCTTAATGCATCCTTAAGGGAGCATTATTCATAAGCAAAGACCAAAGATAACACATTTTGATGAATGCATTTTCAGGAGAGTGCTTCGATTCTGTTGAATGTAGTATATGGGAGGCTTGACCGTAAACTGTAAGACATGATTGGCTCCTTAATCTAACATTAAGTTTAGCCTGGATAGGAACACGAGTGTGACTATATTAAATATGATTTTTTTTTTGTTACTACTATTTGGATATACTACAGTACTATACATCCCCTTTTTTCTGTTCGGATTTGTGAGAAAAACAAAAAGGAGAAGACAATTTATTTTATTTTATTTTTTTAGGAGGGAAGAAGTCCTGTACAGAAGACTAAAAAGCAGTTTATAACAAGGCCCTAGCCAATGTGAGAGTCATGAGAGGAGTTTTATATGGTGTGTATTTGTCCTCGTCAGACTGTCTGCACTATTGTGCTTTTTTGCTTATTTAAGGGTTTATTATATCCATTTCCAAGTCTGGTCCATATTATATATAACTATGTGTATCATTTTGCACAGGAGTATTCCATTATCATTTTTCAGAAGTACTTGATTGATAAATTAGCGGTTAGAATTTAGAATTTTGTAATATTTCAGCATTTGTGGTAGCATGGCTTTATAATCTTTATAGCAGATTTTTTTTATTCACAAGTGTGTGTATTTTATAGTGATTTTGCATGATGTGAACTTATTTTTTAATTATATGAGAGAAACACTTTACAGGACGCTATAGACACCAGAACAATTACAGCATAATGCAGCGATTCTTGTGTCTATAGCATGTTTCTGCAGGCTTTTCAATGAAAACGCTGCTTTTTCAGAGAAAAGTCAATGTTTACATTGGTGGCAAGTAACACCTCTAATGGCAGTCACTCAGAATACTTTTCCAACAACCTACTTCGTACCCCTACTTTTACCCTTTGTGTCACTATACCCCACTCCCTCTAGAATGTAAGCTCATTGAGCAAGGACCTCCACCTCTCTGTTCCTGTACGTCCAGTTGTCTGGTTACAATTACATGTTTGTTAGTCCACCCATTGTACAGCGCTACGGAATCTGATGGCGCTACATAACTAATAAAATAATAATAATGCTGCAGTGTGCAGCACTGGCGTTTACCATCTCTCTTGGATTGGCTGAGATCATTGATGTTCTCCGCCACAGAGGTGGAGCCAGGCAGGGCCAGCAGCAGCAAGACCAGTGCAGCGTGAAAAAAAAAAAAAAAAAAAGGGGAACTCCTCTTTTTTCAGAGCCATCCCAGTTGGGGCCGGGTCCTAAACAGTCACTATAATGTCAGGAATACATGTTTGTATTCCTGACACTATAGAGTCCCTTTAATAAGTGCTTTGTTAATTATTTGCATAAATTAGCAATGAGTCTGCTACTTTTAAAAGAGGCCATAGTAAATCACTAGACAGACCGGCTTTATTCAGAAAACCAAAACTTAAAGAATTAGGAGATAAACTTGGAAGAGGACACTACCACAAATGTGATCTTTTTAGATCTGTAAATACAGCCTACAACAGGTATCCCAACATCTATACACCTACACGGAAAAGGGGTGGGGAGGGGGGGGGCAAAGGAGAAGTCAAGGACAGAAGTGGTTGATGTATGTGAAATGTAAAAATGAAAGCTACGTTCTCTTGTTAAACAGCTACTCTAGGCACTACAATATACAATATTTCAGTGGCCATATAAGTGTAGATTGTAAGGCTCATTGGCAACTGACAGAGCAAATTATAAATGGTATGACCCTGGAAGGGCACCAGGGGTCTAATGGCACCATATTCACAACTGAGCGCTTTAGTGTTTATGGAGTTTTGACTATCCCTTTAAGGACAGATTATATTTTCAAACTCATGTATGGCACAGATGGGGCCACTAGTCTTATTTCCAGTAATAAACAGGTAATGTTCAAATCAACTTTATATCTGAGGGCGCTAAACTTGGGCATACATGTCCTATTATGCCACAGATTTGTGGATTTCAATCAAAATAGCTGCTACCCGAGACTGTAACCGCCACAGCATTGAGATATATACGTCAGAGCTACCATTATGATAACTTCTTCCCCCTAACATCTATTCTACCCCAACATTTACATGAACCCCAATGTAAAAATATCAATATAGATGTATAATGTTGAAGAATGTATTAGAGGAAAGTATTGTAACATTTGGAGTTCTGAAGAAAAACAAACCTCTTGACCTTCACTCTCAGTTTACCATGATATCTTCAGAAACCGGAATGTAATGTTATCGCTCCATACTACACAGTTCCCAGTTATACATTTCTGTGTAGACAATGACATGTTATTCTGATAATCATCATATATAAGGCTCCAACATATTCCGTAGTGCCTTACAATTAGAAAATGGTGATATTTGGCAAGTAATTTACAAACGGAATAGAAGAGCGAAAAGAGGTTAAGAAGATATTATGAGATTAATTATACATGTAGACCTGATCACAGACATTAATAGTGTATGCTATAGAAATCATAAATTACCTCACATTCTCTACTGTATAATAATATGTAGTAAATAGAGTTAATACACTCAATCTCTCATCTTTAAATGCTCGCTATACAGTCTGAACACACAGCATATTATATAGGGTAATGTACTCCCCTGCTCAATAATGATGCTCATTAACTGTGGCATCTAAAGAATTTACCTCCATCCCAGAGATTTGCCATGGTAAAGTGAAGTGCTCTTTTACAGATAATTAACCAAGTACTTTAAGTAACACACTACTTGCACATGGCTAATTCTAACGGTTTTCTCCAAAGAAATTGTTCAAGATATTATTTGTTTGGCAACAAACTCTTAATTGCTTTTTCAAAATGTATTTTTT
The DNA here is from genome assembly GCA_933207985.1 of Pelobates cultripes. Taxonomy (NCBI): domain Eukaryota; kingdom Metazoa; phylum Chordata; class Amphibia; order Anura; family Pelobatidae; genus Pelobates; species Pelobates cultripes. Next base: position 218,319,269 of record OW240915.1, on the reverse strand, counting down.
ATGTAACCATGTTCTCTGTTTTATCTTTCTTACTGTCTTTTTTGTTTGTTTTTATTTTAAATTCTTTTATTCACTGTAATTCGCATACATTTGCAGTTGAAAATGCGAATATGTTACAATTTAGACTGGTATATAATAATATTATTGCAATATTAAAAGACATCAAGGTTAATCGCGGTTGCAGTTGTGGATTGCTAAACTTAACAATAACACAGCTATAAAGGTAAAATATTTAGGTCGCTTCAATTGAAGTTTTAGAAATAGAACAAAGTGCCTATAATCTGAAATCTGGTGCATAGCATGCAAGTGGGTCTCAAGTATACCTTTACGTCTTGTTCGTGTGCAATACGCGCCCTCAGTGAGCTAATTTAGGGGGGCAAAAACAATATTAACTGTGAAGTTACAGTGTGATAATTTGCTTTTGCATAGATGTGAAAACAGATAGAAAAAGAAACTGGGGTGATTTGTAGATCACCATTTCTAACCCCCCCCGTGCCTTTCTCTCTCGGTCGTTGTTGATAACCTTTGTGTCGTGTAGAGTACAGAGCATATATGCTCATGTTTCCACTACCGTAGTGGCATAATTTTCATCAGGGTAACATGGTTTATGTAAGGTGTAGGTAAAATATAAGTTGCCCATATTTTGGTATTTTAACTAATCTGTTAGGTTGTAGCGAAAAGTGGTTTATTAACAGTGAGGTCGCCAACAATGCATCTGGTGTGGCGTAGTGTACAGTGGGTTTAACGGGGTGGCCTCAGTACTTACGGCTGGTTATGCCACTTAGCTATTTTTCAGAGGTTTATGAAGGTGTGAACATTTAGGTGCGACTGATTAACATTGCAATAGTGGCTGGTATGAGACTTATCGGTCAGTCTCCTGGTGATGGGTGGTGTGAAGAGACATTAAGTATGTTATAATCAATTATTTTGTTGTGGGATATATTGCAATGGTGTAGTGGCTAATGAAATGTTATGTCCTTGTTGTTGTTGTATCAGAGTATGTCCTGATTCTCGTGTACTTTTCCTAAAGTTGGGGCTTATGCGGGTCCCTGCTGTGGTGAACTCTGTCTTTATTTCTTGTGGGTTATGTGGGTCTATTATGACGGGTGACACTACTGTCCCTGTGGCCCAGTAGTGTGCATGTAGTCATGTGTGCGTTTTTGTTGGTTGTTTGTGCTGTGATTTCAGGCGAGTTTGGGAAGTTCTCTATGTGTGGTACCTGATAGGGCTAGTGGTTAAGAAGTGCATGTGTCGCAGCTAATTCCCTTATCGCCTGTGTCGTCTCAGACTGAAATTCCTGGATATGATTTGGGAAGTCCTTGTTATCGTGAAGGGTGGTGATTCAGTCTGGTATCTCCCTGCTCATAATCGGGATCATTCTGATATTTGCTTGTATGTCATTAGATTAATGTTATGAGGTCTTTGTTGGTTTATGTGGTGGAATGTTTGGGTGGGTGAATAAGTGGAGTAGAGAGAGGGGTTAGATCAGCTTTGGTCAAGATTGGGTGCGAGGTGGTAAAATGTGTGGAGGGGAGTCAGGTATCTAGATGCGGCCCACGGGTCAGCTCCAGCCCCCCCTCGGCCTGCGACCCACCCATCCCAGAAACATATTGTTCAAGATATTATTAATATTACTGCCATTTATTTAGAGCCAACTATTTCCACATCACTTTGAAAGAATACAGTGGGGGATATATGACAGTTAATTGTTAAACAAAAATAATATTGATAGACACGAGTAGAGAAAGTCTCTGCATATTGGGGTTTATTCTGTAAATTGGAAATGAATAGGAAAATTAAAAAATAAATAAATCATCCATACTGCAGATTTTGTGAAAATATTTGCTCTAGCATTATTATATCATATACACACCAACACAGATTGTGAGGGAGCGAATATTATGTATATGCACTTTAAAGTAAGTGTTAGTACAAGCACAATGATCACTTCAGTTATTGTGCCTGGAGTCTATATGTGCAGAGTTTCTGGGCAGGTTCTGTAAAAAACTGGCATCTGAAGCCAGCACACACAGCATGCTGGTACCACATAGCCAATTGTGGCATGCCCCCTCCTCTGTGTTTGCCTGCCCTCCCTGACATCCCTCCCCTGCTCCAATAGAATAAACGCAGGCAACACTCCAATAGTAACGATAGTAATTTTATTTATGAGTGAACCACCCCACAGAAAGTGCTAGGTGCAACGTTTCGGCTCAACAAAGCCTTAATCATGCGTCGGTTGAGCCGAAACGTCGCACCTAGCACTTTCTGTGAAGTAAATAAAGGTGAATAAATTTAACATCCTTACTATTGGAAAATTGCCTGTATTTTTTCTATTGGAACACTTTACCGGTGGATTTAGCAATGTCTGCCTGAAACGGAGTACCTCTGCTTTGGATGGCCAGAGCATTTACACGGTACCGGTGTGCAGGGTTTTTTGTTTAATTGATCCCTCCCCTGCTGTGAGGGTGAATGACACCAGTGGGAGGGGGGGAGGAAGAGATCATACTGCATGGAGAACTTTGCTTTGTCGTTGGAATAGAGGTATGGTTTAGTTGGGTTTTGTTTGGGGACATTGTGTGGACCTGTATGGGAAGGGTTACGCTGAACAAAAACAGTGTTTTCTTAAAACAATATTTGTTGTTTGGAGTTACCCTTTAAAATGACTATTTTAAAGGCTGACTTCGTAATTAAGAGCATTTAAGTTTTTGTTTTTTTCTCAAAGGTCTCAAACATTATACAGCACAAGTAGTAAAACATTGCAATCTCACAAGGTCAGAAAAATTAAACAGCAGGAGGGGTGAAATTGGAATGCACGATAATATTATAAATAAAACAGATCAGTTTTCATGATAATTTGCATACTTTTACTTTATCTTGAAAGATACTTTCCTAGCCATGCAATGTTGTTCAAAATATATTGGTGAGGAACATGCATCAGTACAAAGAATATGCCTCTTGCAACATTCTGAAATTAACTTGAACCCCAAGATACAAATATTAAACACATACACACAAAAAAAAAAAAAAAATATTAAAAATCATTTTGATAGCAAACATAGTTGTTCATCTTTCATCAAAACAATGTATATATAGATTACTTTTGGAAAAATTGCAATTAATAAAAAAATTAAAAAAAAAAACAATTAAAAAAAAAAAAAAAAGGGTTGTGACAAGCCTCTAAAGACAAATAGCCAGCAGTTATCCCCCACGCTGCCCTTGTTTTCATGTTTTTATGCTTCACCTCCTCTAGATTGTTTGAGCAGGGTCCTCATCAACATTTTGTTTCAGTCAACATTTGTAATAGTTTGCTTTATTTGCCTTTATATCTATTTGTAAAAATGTAAAATCACTGCAGAATAAATTTGTCACTATATACAATATTAATATTGTATATAATATACAATAATAACTACAATAAAAAAACAAAAAAACTAAGAAAAACAAAATAAATATTTTGTGCAGATACAAAGTTTTCAGAATTAGAAATAAAATATCATTGGAAATGTTTGTTAAGAACTAGGGGACCTTTTTTTTTTTTTTTAAAGAAGTACTCAAAAGGCACACAAACTATAGTATATGTTATTTCAAAAAGGTCCATGAGTTATCATGTTGCTTTACAATACAAGTCTTATAACTCATGGAAAATATATATATATATATATATATTCTAAAAGCATAAAAAAAACAAAAAAAAAAACCCACACACACACACCCCTTATTTAAAGAATTCTCTGAAACACATTTGTACGCTTTACAGATAGCTTTACAGATTTGTACGCTTTACAGATAGCTGAGTTAGGTTTTCCCAAGTCTACAGTCCTCTCGTTCATTTAAATCATAAAGATCATAGAGTACACATAATGACATGTCAAAGAGCAAATCACACAAAGTGTTCCAAAACATGTTTTACTATACTACAACAGGAGGAGCTGAAATAGAGACTAATGCAAACACTGCTGCAACCAGCAGCCACTGCAGCAGATTGCGACATTGAAAAATGCTACACCACCACTTTCCTAATCTAGTGGATAAATGCAATGCTCATGCAGGGTTGTAAGCCTGCGTCTATCAGCAATGCTTTTGTTAAAACGTGGAAAACACCTCCTTGTTAGGACAGTCTACTTTGTTTCTGTAAATTATAAAACTGTATCAGACACCTAACTTGCTTGCATCCCTTTTGGCTGATGTAATATGCAAGATTAGCTTATCACTGTACAAATAATGCTAAAATGAGGGCCCAGCTGGACACTGGTGTATAAATCTAATCAACTAATGGGCACATTTAACCATTTATCAAAACCAAGCAGAAGGGCCAAGCTACACCTGACTTTAAAGTACACCTATCACCTTTGGGATTTTTCTCTAATTAACAGAAATGGCATGTTGTGCATTCAATTTTGAAAACAATGTAATATGGTTAAAGCTACCCAGTCATTCGGAACACACCTTTCTCCAGTCATTTCCTTTCTCCAAATCTGTTCTCTTCTTAATTTCTTATCTTTGTCTCGTAAAATACATAAGACAAGACATTGTCATATGTTTTGTTCAGTTTTTTTTTTTTTTACGCTTGACAAAGGGGTTGGTCTTAATGCAAGTTCCACTTTCTTTGTCAAGATTTCTTATGTCCTATGTTTCCACAATATTCAACTGCCATTCACATCTATTATCTCTAATCTTGCACTTCACGCTCTCCTTCCCCAATCATCACAAGTAAGGAAATGTGCTGAACTGCCAGCAACCACTTTACATCTTCTATAAGGAATAGGAGGGTTAAGCAGGTGATATACAAAATGAGATTATATACATACACACACATTATATATATATATATATATATATATATATATATATATATATATATATATATATATATATATATATATATATATATATAAAAAAAAAACAGATAAAATTCTTATCTTGTAATACCGTTTTTATTGGACTAACAGAATTTTTTAATGACAAGCTTTCGGGAGAACCTCCCTTTCTCAAGTCTGAAGCATTTCTGATTTCTGAGTATTATAAAAATACTAACTAGTCTCTTCAGGTAACGTGATTCTTAACCAGACAACTTGAGAAAGGGAGGTTCTCCTGAAAGCTTGTCATTAAAAAATTCTGTTAGTCCAATAAAAAAGGTATTACAAGATAAGAATTGTATCTGTTTTTTACATCTACATCACTGGACTAATACGGCTACAATCTCTACACATATATATATATACATATATACACACACACACACTCTGACAGTTCCTGTCCCTTGACAGGAACTTGTGTCTTTGTTAACCAGAAGATCATTTATTAATCTATGTTTAAGGGCACGTATTGATTACTATGGAAATAAAATAACCAGGGCAATTTGTGGGCCATTTTCCAGTTTTTCATATTTGTTTTTGGTTTTAGGGCTGCTGTTAAAGGAATGGAAAATAAAGGAAGGGTGGGGGTTCATAAGCAGTTATTACTTTTTACAAAGCACTTCATCCATGGCTTTCTTGAATGTACCCAACTGGAGTTAGACATGGGTTGCTTTCTTAAATAATAATAAAAAATTTTTAAAAAAAATCACAATACAAAAAGCCATAGGGTCACTAAGATTGGTTGAAAGGTTTCAGCACTTTCCTGGTCTGGATGAACAAAGAAACCTGAAGAAGGAGTGTAAATCTGTCCACACTCTTTTAAATGTTGATGAGCCCTATTTCCCAATCATGGCCACTGAAAGTAAAACACAGACTTTGGCTACAAAAGCACAAAGAATGTTCATTCAACATACAATGTAACCATGTTAAACTGTTTGCGGCATGTATTTTAGTAGATGTCACCTACAGAGAGTATTACAGTAGATTGTAAGATACAGTGCATGGGTATTCACAAAGCACAATAAAAAAAAATGTAAACACTGTGAATTGTATCTGTATTTCAGTTGTTTATAGGGTAAGTTTATAGTTTATTAAAAAGACAAATAAAAAGTTTCATAATAGTTAAGAGAAGCACCTGAACAAACACTTGGTCACATGCTGAACAAGTTATGGTTTTAGGATGGAGTTTGCAGGATTCATACATTTCAAAGAAATAGTGGGATTAAAACAGACCTTCAGGTTGCTGAAGGCAAACTGACAAAAGGAGTGTTAGTGTATTGAGAAGGTTCCAGAAATACCAAATATATTTGTGAGTATGAAGAAAGGACAGAGTCCAGGTACACATACTGAGGGGGGGGGGAGGGAACAGACAATTTTCAGTCTTGGCAGTTATATTGAGCAGGGCTTTACTATACAATACATTGTGGAAATAAAAACCAAGTATGACATTAAAAGTAGCATTGACAGAGTCAAGAGCTAAACAGGCTCTGCTCAAAAAGATAGGTTATGTGGTTGGGAAGGCAGGATTGCTAGGATACCCAAGAAGATGGCAAGTTTTCCTAAAGAGGTGCATTTTTGTGAAAGTCCTGGAGGCTAGAAGAAAAAATAAATAAATAATAGAACGGAGTATTATTCACATTTCCTTTTTCTCTTATCTTTGTATAATTTGGATATGAAACGGACTCTGTGCCTATGGGGAACATTATGACTTTGCTCATTTCATGACACGGCCTTATGATTGACATATAATAAACTACATGTCTACACCCTCTCTAACCACGTGATCGGAGCTGGATGAAACCCTAAGTGACTAGTTTTAGCGAGACGCGCGGCCATCTTTGGAAGGTCTGATGTACCTTCATAGAGAATAATGGCACGGTGGACATCTTGGAGGAGGCGGATATACTCAGATGATTGCCGGAAAACACTCCATTTATGGCGAAGAGGACGGACCATCAATCCACAGCTGTTAATATTTGTAATGTAATTATATTTATTATGTATACTATACAAGAAGGTTGAGGCACTAGTTATGATATGCACCTGAGGAAGACCTATTGCATTAGGTTGAAACGCTTTGTGCTCTATTTTATTTTGTTTCAATAAAAGTATTTACCTTTTATCCATTTGACAACCTGGTTCGTGATTTTTATAATAAAGAAGATTCCAGATATCTTCCAAGGGACCTAAAAGCTCAAATCCACATCTGATTGATGTATCTGCCTCTAAAGTTTAGAGCAAACTCAAAAAGGCTCTAAATATTGTAAGTTTTTCCAAGTTTTATATTATTGCATTTGTATTGAGATGTATTACCCTATGATGGTTTTTTATACCCACAGAACCTAGGGATCTCATTTAATACAAGGATATCATCTACCGTGTGCGCAATCACCATATTCCCTGTTGTTTTAGAACGGAGTAGAGCATTCCATAGAAAAGGTGCAAGCCTTGAGACGTCCTGTACACGAGACCCAGCAGAGGTGGACCAAAGAGGACAGGAGAAGAAAGGTCATAGAATGAAGGGACATATATTTGTGGATTAGAGAAAATGTAATGGGGAGGTGGGGGGTAGAATTGTTAAGGGCTTTTTATGTTAATGTCAGTAGTTGGAAATAATTCAATAAACACTCCTATACCAAATTACTTAATCACTATTTCAATGCAACTCTTAGAACAGCACCCATATTGAAACAGGTCAAGAAAATAGTAGGATTTAAGAATCTTATAGGCAAAATGAGATAGGTTCTTAGAGAATGTGAATGGAGAACAATGGGGCTTTCAGTATAATGAAAAGAGAATATGCTAACTATATGCTTAGGAAGAACTGCACAAACTGCCAAATTATGCAAAATCAAAATGACTTTTACTCCACGCTTTCAACATTACGCATTCAAGTAAAGTAAATACTGTTAAGCAATGTACACATTGTACTTTGTGCAATATTTGAAAACTTATATAAAAGTAACTTTCTTTAAATCTAAAAAAAAAAAAAATTTAATAATAGCTATTCGTATTTTGGGTGTTTGCAAATAACCCCATTCAAGTAACAGGGAAGTCAACTTAGATCATCAAAAAACTGCAATAAAAATTTGCTTGAGTAAACACAGTCAAAGCACAGCTCAATGTGCAACTACTTGCTCAGCTCAAATAATTTGAATTAAGAGATTATAAAGTGATTATCATGGCACTTGAACTACTATGACATACATCATGTATCACTATAAAGATTTTCTTACTTAAAACCAATGCTCAGCACAGCAATCAATAACACGGCACTAGTGCAATACAGTCAGAAGAATTTCATGAACAAATGAAAAAAAAAAAAGCACACATTATGAGTCAAAGGCATTCGTCCATTTTCCCAATTACTTATTTTGTGAACAAGCTACTCACAGCTGCATTACACATATGCAAGTGTCCAGTCATAGATTTCAGCAACAGGTGGGACATTTTCCATTGAGTTTTTATTTAAAAAAGAAAATGTAAGTCATTTCAAAATCTGATTAGGAAACATAAGCCATAAGGTACTGAAGTAACTGAATCTGACAAAAGCATACTAAACCCAGTATCGATGATCACATGGCAGGATGGCCCCTGTGACTTTAATTACAGGGCTGGAAGAAGTCAAAGTGCATTAAAAGGCAATTGTTTTGAACAAAAAATAAATAAATAAAAAAGACAAAATAGTAAACAAAATGGGACCCCTTTACATCAATGTTGCTGAACTGTTATATAAACTAGATATTCCTCTTCCTTTATTCCCTGTATGCTTTCCCACATCTGTTTTGTTTTTTTGGTCAAGGGGGTTCCCCTTACAGACTTCTTCTAGCTCTTATCCACAGGCAGACTAGCAAAACGAATGAGCATTGTGGCAGAGGCCGTTCATAAACACTTGCTGGGCAAGCTGTACAAGTTAGCAATTCCAGGTATAGAATCTTTTGAAATTCTTTTAACTAATCCCTCTAATATAATGAATGCCTTCAACTAACATACTCAAATACGTTTTGGTTAATTCCCTGGTAATTGTTTTGAGAGAAGTAAAAATTAATATTGAGGCATTTAGGGGAGACAGGAAGCATTGCTCATTAACCTCAAAAGACAGGGAGGCTGTCTCTGAATAAATCAAGCAAGGATTGTAATTAATTGTGCTGTCCTTTAACAAATGGAGGAGTTTGGGAAGGTAGAAATTAAGCCCACAGCTGTGTCTCATATGCCATGTGAAGTTGGTCTGTGGAATTTTGTCAGCTCCCCCACAGCTAGGCAGGAACGAAGGGAAAAAAAAAAATACAAAAAAGAAGAAGTGGGCAAAGTGAAGCAATGAATTCAGAGTCTCTTTTAAAGAAATGGTTACAATTTGGACTTTACAGACCTATAAATTTCAGAATGCAATCCAAAAACAGGAGCAATGGCTGCTTTAACATCAGGGTTAGCAGTGGAAATGTAAACAGAAGTTGCTTATTTAATAATAGAAACACATACTTAAAGAACTCCTTAAGAAAGGGGTGTTGCGTAACCTGTATTGCTAATGACCACTGATAGCCACACATGCAAACAAAATGTTCCCTAAAAGAAAATTGTGTTCAAGCAATTAAATTGCACTACACCAAATCCTCATGGTTAAATGCAGCTGTTTGCACAAGCTCGGCCACATATGAGACAGAGAGAGGCACACACACACACAGACCCATAGGGAAGCCATGTATAAGCACAATGGATTCCATTTAAAGTAGCAGTCTAAACAGCCCACTGTAGTGGTTTTGGTGCCAGGAGCTTCCTTGCACCAAAGAACAGTTTTCCGCCTAATGTTAAGCAGACCCCCACCTCAAGCTTTCAGTTATTTTCTTGTAAATGAAGTTCACATAATAGACTGTGCCATCATTGGGCTTCTGACATTATGTGGTTAAACTGCCTATGTTAATCTATTAGAAATTAATGCGGCAAATATGACTGCTAGAGACTTGTATAGCCAGTTTGTTGTCTCTAAGTGAGAAGGCCAATGTACTATTCAGATCATGGGTGGAGAACTGCAAAAGCATCACTGACTGGCACACTTGGAGAAAGATCATCTATTTGTTTTATGTACTCAAACCTATATAAAAAAATAAAAAAAAAATTTAAATAATTGCGATACACTACGCAGAGTTTTCATTAAAATACTAGACCCAATGTAGTCATGAACTCAAATCACGTAAAGTTATTTAACATACAGAAACCTCTTTCAGGCATAGGCAACCTTCGGCACTCCAGATGTTTTGGACAACACCTCTCAAGATGCTTTGCCATGGGAGGTGTAGAGTCTAGATTAAAGATTTTGAAAGTTTTAGAACTTCCTGTTGGATGATTAAAAATATAATTTATATACAATAATAATAATAATAATAATAATAATAATAATAATAATAATAGCTGCACACACACACACTAAACAATTCAAAAGAAAAATAGACATTAATTAACAATAAGTACTACTGAGCATATACGCTGAAAGCATAGCAGAGAGTATCACTAGTTTACCCCCCTGAAGAGGTTTTTTGTTTTTACCACGCCCTAGATTATACACTCCACTGTAACATAAAATAAAACAAAGCTCTCAGAAGTTCAAGTGAATTGTTCTGTCTACAGATGCAAAATACATGAATGATTTTCTACACATCTATGCAATTTATGGTATCATTGATATAACGTGGCTGACACTAAAGGGGAGATTTTAAAAGGAAAAACAGGTTTTATTCTGTGACAAATGTTGGGAACCTGTTGGTTTCCAGGGCAACTGCTCTTCATTTAGCACTCTGCACTAGAATAGCATCTGCTTTTACCTAAAAATGTCCACACTAAATGCTTTATCCAGCCAATGACTTATTGCAGGAAAGAGAAATGCTGATAGCTTACATTGAACAGTCAACTTGCTGGAAACCTCGGACAACTAATACATACAAGCCTCAACTGAAATGGCAGGCACTGGAAAAACAAACCAAAACAGCAAAGGCGTGTAACATAGTAGCTCTCTACAGCTTACAGACGTTGTTTATATTTCAGCTTCTAATTACGATCGATTCATTTGTACAAAACATCATGTGAAAATTGGGACAAGAGATCAGGCATACAAAACGATCACCAAAAAAAATAAAAAATAAAAAAAATTATATATCATTTGGCTTATTTTTAACTAGCATTTGTATCTAAACATACACATGCATCTCATATACAGAATTAAAAACCTCTGACATTGTCCTACTTTAATAAAACTCTTTGCCTGGGCTGTTTTTGTCCTCATTTACAATGGAGGAAGTCATTTTCTTTAACATACCTTTCTTATTGAGCTTTTACCTAACAGGGCCTGGCTCAGGAAAATTTTCACATGCAAGCTCGTTATGTTCTGTCAAGCCAAAGAATACATATATAAGAGAATGTTGCAGAATGTTCTTTCACACAGGATAAAACAGAGCACTGTAGGTAGGGATAGCTCTCAATTTAAACCTAAAAACAAGATGAGTAGTGAAAAACTATTCAAAAATAACTAGGCAATTCATTTTTTATAGTTTGTAAGAAATGCATTGGGTTGGCCTTCTTTCACACCTAAATTAGGTTTTCCCAAAGTTCTACTGACAAGCTTGCCTAACAAGCCCTCAAGAGCTACTAAAAGACCAATACAAACATTCTTTCGAACCAAGCTTAAATACAAATGTTTCCTCAGACAAAAAAAAAAAAAATCACTATACTCAAATATAATTCATTAATACCATGATAAAAATCAATATCACCACACCACATGCCCATTAGAATTTAGTCTCAATTTTCCGAAGGGCAGCGTAATCCCATACAACAAAGGAGACTGCTTTACAAGGTTACAGTTTAGGATAAAAATACATTCACATATGTCTTGTTAAAGCTTCACTTGCAACCACACTGATGCTTGGTAAAAACACCTTATAGTAATGTTTATGGACAGAATGATAAGAATAAAATATAGCATATAATAATGAACAATAGATGAAAATTGCTAAATAAAGGGTAAAAAGTGGAAACTCTAAAATATTTTTATCCCCATATAATTTATGCCAGACAATAGCATGTTTTTTTTTTCTGGAAACCAATCTCAAACTAGCAACCATAAACGGGTACATAATGCAGAATTTTGGGCAAAGTCTAAGAACAGGAGATCCTTATCAGCCTGGAGAATCCAAAACCAAGTACACACAAACGGCCACCTGTCGCACCACAAATGGAAGCATACTGCAGATATACAAATGGTGGGAGTACATATTTCCCAGCAACATAGAGGTGCAATTTGTTCCTCACCCATCTGGCACTCAGCACAGACAAAACAAATGTGCACCTATCAATTACATTAATGTTTAACAGTGCAAAGTTTCAGTAGTGTTCTACACAGACACAAAAAAAAAAAAACTAAGCAAATTAAAAAAAATAAATAAATAACTTGAACGGACATCTATTACAGTATATTACCTCAAGTGTTACAAAGGCAACTTTAAAACACCATTGTAGACATAGATTACACACATACACACGTATGCAGCGAAAGTAAATATCCATATCATAACTACTTAAATACAGTATCAAATACACAATGGTTTCCAGTCACAATTTGTCATATGCAACTGGCATAGGATATGCAAATCTGAAGTGAGATTTAGAAGAAAAATAATGGGAGTCATCAATATCTTCTAGCACCTTGGTTATAAAAGGTCAGCACCTAACAAAAGCAACATTACGTGTGACGTAACACTATTCAACCCTCTCCTCTCAGCAGCTGTACTGTACAGTAATATCTCTGATTGTGATACATAATGGCTCAACTGCTACCACGCTTTATTCACAAAGGTCGCCATGACCCAAGTTTCGCTGCACGTGCCAAACTATTCCTAACATCAATGAACGATACTTCAATACTTGAAAATCATAAAGGCCTTTCTATGTACATTGCATCAATAATGAAAAAAATGTAATAAAAAAAATAAAAAAGGCTTTTGTTTTGCAAATTCATCTCACAATATCAGTATATATTATATTAGGATCATTGCTATATTAGATCTGAATGTTCTTCTCTTAAGTATAGAAATGTCTGGGTCATAAAGGGAAAACAAAATAAAATTTTAAAAAAAAACATTTAAAAAGGAGAGGGAAATACACACACGAGAAGGTATCATAACCCAGATCATACAAGATGGCTATAGCTATTACCCTTGGGAAACTAAAGATGTCTCCTTGAATTGCTGAACTGCACCACTAATTATACCACAGGTGTTCCAGAGCAACTCCAATTACACAATAAAAGCAGAATTATAAAATAGGAGTCCTAATTATATTTTATATATATCTCACACAATTAGTAAAAACTACAGCATAATCTATACACCCCTGTTGTTGCTTACTGCCCCCAAATAAACGAGCAAGTGTATATTATGCAACAACTAAGTATGCAAAACAAAAACCACACTAGCCGGATTTCATGTTTACAACGTAAACATCTTGCCCATTAACCATTTTTAACACACACACCTATGAAATGCGTTCAAGTACATTTTAAAGACAATGCACACTGGTTAAGATTTATTGCAATGTGATCTCCCTGGAAAATGTGCTGATGAGTTCAGTGTCCTGCAGGAGCAAGGATTTCACCCAACCTAGCACAAATTGCACCCACTAAAAGACCAAACAAAAAAAAAAAAAAAATATATATATATATATATATATATATATATATATATATATATATAAAATCGTGTGTGTGTTTTAAAAAAAAAAAATGCTATTTCTAGCAGCTCTTTCTCTCCAGCAATGAATTATTAATGAGGCCGCTGGCTCTTTCAGTAACTGAGCATTCCAAAGATTAGGCTTCTTTTCAAGGCTTGTGGAGGTGGAGAAATGATCAAATTGCACCATTAAGGTAAACTACCAGTGCAGCCCCCCAAAAAACCCTCTCTCTCTTTGCTGAGATCACACATACAATGGGAACAAGCAAGAAAGTTTTTAGCCTTAGGAGCCCGGGGGCTAAAAAAAGAAAGAGGAGCTTGTGAGCTTCCCTTCCCCTTTGTTGTTCAAAGTTATATTGTTTCAGTGTCATGCGCCCTTGCCATGGGAAGTCCAAATTGAGCAAGTCAGGACGCGACCCATCTATTGAGGAGGAGGAGGAGGGAAAGGGGGCTCTTACTAGGCTCTTGAAGTTGACCCAAACAGTACTAATCACCCCTCCCTTCTACGATAACAATAGCCTCAGCCCCAATACTTACTTGATCATAACCCCCATTGCTGCCAGCCACGCCTTACAATATGCACAACAAACTTAAACAGCCATTTACCTTCCAAATCACTGAGTGTCTGCAAGCAGCATTCCAAAATCCACCATCAGCCAAAAAAAAAAAAAAAACAGGAAAGGATATTCCACTTTCTCTCTTTAAAATCCTTTGGCATAGAGAGGGATGGAAATATAGTCCATTAGGTTGGGGTTTTTTTGTTTTGTTTTTTATATATATTTTGCGATGGTGTGTGATCTGTGCTGGTCCGAGAAAATAATGATAGAAGCCCAAGAAGAAGCGATGTCCCTGAGTGTGAGGGCTTTGTTTGGGGTTAGAAGTTGGGCTCTGCCTGTTTGCTGATCACTCACTCACTGGGTGACGTCCTCATCACTAGCAGCAATGGAGAGCGCACGCCCAGCCCAGCTTGCAGCTCCTCCTCTGTGCACTGCAAAGCTAGCACAGCAACAATGTGCCCAGCAAGCCAGGTACAACTCTCAGCCAGCCAGCCACAGCTATCAGCCAGCCAGTAACCTCTTTAATATTATTTATATTTATAAAGCTGTATGAGATATACAAACATTTATAAATACCTTTATATGGACAGTTTTTCTTACATATATTGGGGAAATAGCATAGAATTGGCTCACCTTTCACCAGAATGGAGTAAAATTACAATATGCATGCAGTTTGGCTAAAACGCCTTTTCCCCCCATTAATAGTTGGCATGGCTAAGCATGATAGTGTTTGCAGTCCCCGAGAGATGAAGGGGCAGCACTTGTTGGGCCGGGCCCTGCCCTAAAACTGAAAGACTCGTGAAAAGTACAGCACAGGGCGGGGGGAGTAAAGCTGGCTCCTCTCTCTCCTCGCCTACCCATTTCACAACACAATACGCTTCTCATTCAGACAAGCCATTAGAGGGAGGACACACAGCAGCCAGCCAGAAGGAGCAGGAAGCTAAACTATGTGGAGTTGTGTCTAAGCTAAAATGGCTTGAAATAATAAATTATTATTATTATTATAAGAATAGGCTGAGGAAAAATCCTAGCCAATTAAAAGTTTAGTTATATGAAGAAACTGTGAGGCAGATAAATGACTAAAGTTCAGTAAGACTTTGCAAACCTTTTAACCTCAAATGGTTACATTGTATTACCAAAAATGCTCAGCCAACCCTTATTTTGGCTGAGCCTGTGCATCATGTGAATTGCAGTTAAGCATTTAGAATGCCAAGTAAAGGTAATGTTAGCCATTACTAGGCTAGTGGACTAGGACAAAATGATGCTTCATTTAGGAGTTGCAGTCGATTCCACAACACTTGCCTGTTTGCCCACCTTTAATTAAAGCAGTCAGAAAAGGAAATCCACACACATAAAAAAAGACAAACTCAAATCCAGGAGGAAGGAAACATGCAGATATCAACTACACTTTTACATCAATGCTATTCTTTGGCATCATGTGCTTTTAAAGCTGTTTTCATGAATGCAAACACTTTCTAAAGGATTATATTTTTAGTAAAGTTGGGTGGGGGATTAACTGTGCATAAAACGTGGTATGGGTTCTTGACAGACATTCTTCTACTGAATGTGCCTTTTGTGTGGTGCAGAAATGGTCATTATTCATGGCATTCATTGGTCTGTTGGTACTGGTGAGCAGCATTCTTCAAATACTAGCTTTAAAACTTGCTATTTAAAAATGATAAAACGGTATCATAAGAAGTTCTACTCTTTTTTGCCAACCTCACCATACATTCCATTTTAGAACTTTTCCTATATATACACACACACACCAACATTAGTTAGAAAAGGCTAGTAATTGTTGAAAATAATCTCCATTTACAGAATTACAATGCTACTTGTATCGAGCCATTTGGTGAAGATTTTTTTTTTTGGTGCACACTTATTTTGAATGGGCAATTTGTTCATATAGCTGGAATATCCCTATAGTTTCCAAGGTTACTGCTCCACTTTAAAGGACTTATCTTCATACATTGTTAAGCGCTGCGGAATTTGATGGAGCTATATAAATAATAACATAATAATACATGTCCCAACTTACATCAGTATGTAGATTCATGAGCAAAGTAGCAGGGATTCATAGCACATTCCTGTCACTTTCAGGAATGATATAAATCCCTTGCTTATTCTAGTCCTTACAACTTTGTTCTTCTCTTCGGTATGATATATATATTTTTTTATTATGTATTTAAATCTGAATTACACAGTTACTTTATAAATGTGCATTTAAACCCTTACTACACAGTTATGGAAAAATGTTAGATCACTAGTGCCTTACAAAAGCACTATTACTAGCACAGTAGGGGCATGACTTTCACATTTTTGCCCAAGATAGTTAAAATTAAACATTCTCCATGTCCGCTATGTTTTCATATCAACTATCTTATCCTAAAAATTTTAATTCTCAATATCCAAAACTCCTCACTTTAGAGGTTTGTTCATTGTTCACTTAACAACTAGGTATTATAATGAATCAATATCTAAATAGAAAAATGCAAACAAAATGGTTGTTAGTGAAAAATTCTCCAATTCAGCTATAGTCACCGTTTGTCTATTTCAGCCTAAATCTTGCCATTTAAAATTCCAATTTAGGGTAGAAAAAGTTTAGTGAATGACCCTGCGTGAGTTGTTGGAGATAAAAAGGGAATTTCAAATGTTAAAAAGGGAATTTCAAATGTTATGCCAAAATAGCCAAACTGAGAATAGAGTTGAATCTTCGATTTTGGGATACAAGAAATCCTTTGGTAAACAATCCTGTAGATAAGATTTATTTGCTACACCAAACTACAGGTAGTTAAACATTGGGGGGGGTGGGGTGGGGTGTAATTCGTCAACACCAGCTTTTTTTTTCTCTATAATAACTAGAGAAATACAGGGAGGTCAAGCGCTAATTATTAAAATAGATTACCTACAACAGCAATGACTGAAACAAGGGAAACTCCCTCAATCATGAGTAAACAAACAACAAATCAGATGTATGACTTATTAAAGTGAAAAATTATGGGGGAAAATAAATAAATAAAAAAGTACAGAGGTCGCAGTCCTGAATTGTCACTTTCTTCCAGATGGCACTTGAATATTCCATGGGTACAAGTAAAGAGAGACAGGGAGAGAAAAAAATAATGTTGCAGTATATTGCATTACTTAAAGGAAACACACAACAGCAATGTGTGAATACCCATTCACATGTAACAGAGCTTCCAACAGCTCCGGGCTTAGTAGTGTGCAGTGGTATAATCCTCACTTATGGATACATGTATTTAATGCATAAGTTTGGTGGTATTCAGTGATGGAGATACAATATACAAGGGAGGGGAAAAAGTACAGTAGTGGGATATTGTAACTTTGAAGTGAATAATACATCAGATGATAAATGCACTCAAATCATGGAGCTTGTGATGTAAGCACCCCCTTTGTGAGCACATTTGCCATCTGATTTATTATTCTCTTTAAAGTTACAATATCACACTATTGTACTTTTTTTTGCTCTCCTTTGTGTATTATCATATATCCATGAAAGAATACCAAAGTCACCAAAGTTATGTATTCATAAGTGGGGATTATATCACTGCATGCTACTAAGCCTGGAGCTGGCCTGAAGCTCTGTTACATGTGAATAGGTATTCACAGTACTGTTGTGTGTCCTCCAAGTACTGCAATATACTGCACCACTGGGTATTTTCTCTCCTCTTTACATGTAACCATGGAATATTCAAGTAACAAAGAGCAAAACCATCTGGCGGAAAGTGAAAATTGTGGACTGTGTCCCATGTACTTTTTTCATATTTTTCAACTTTAACAAAAACTATATTACATATGAAACCAGGTAAGGGGCAATGGACACCACAAGCATACAATGCCAATTTCTGCAGTAGTGCAAGGGTTAAAGATACTGGAGGGAGAACCTTTTTGTTTAACAATCTTATTATAGATTTTAACTCCACAGAAAATATATACTAGTCCAAGTAAATACATTAGAGCTGTTGCATGAGAGGCACAGCAACCCTATCTGACACAGTATGAAGCAACAATAAGCCACCAAGGAGGGATAATGCCAGGGATTGGTGTACTACCTTGTCTCTCTCCTCTAAGGGAGGGGATAAGCAAATCTGAGCTACTTTGCATCGGCGAATGCAATTCTTCCTTTGCAACTCTCTCATACACTCATATAAATACATTAAAAAAAAAAAAAAAATTACATCTGGCCTCCCATACTTTTCCATTTCCGCCCCTTAGAAGAGACTTTACTAAATACTCAGATCTTATATATTCTATTGTTTCGAGTCTGGTAGCAGGAAATAGTCAATTGCAGCAATGAGAAGTGGGGGATGGGGCAGAGAAGAGTAATTGTGCCTCAACCCAAAAAGAGACTTTGACCTTATTATTATTGATCAGCAACGATGCCTGAATTTAATATAGATATTTTTAACACGTCACCCTGCAAACCCAGGTAGTGTCAAGTGTATCTGCGAGTTAATGCCATTTCATTATTTAATCATGCACCAGCAACTGTGTTTCCTTAAGAAAGGACTGACCTATTTTTGGCTGGAGATAAACGATCATGTTAACAGATGTTAATCTTGTAATCTGTTTTTCCTGTAAGCACTTCACATACCCTCTTTTCAGACATTTAAACATATATTGTCCCCCCTATCCATATTAGTTTACGTCATTATCAGATTCAGGAGGGGAAAAATGAAAAGAAAAAAAAAAAGATTCTCTTATCCCACCCCACTTTATAAATGCCGATTTGTTCTGCTTGAACTCCCACAGGCTTTTATTTGCATTTCAAATTCCACAGGTTACAGCACTCGCCTATTCAGACAAAAATGTAAGGCAACAATATAAACCAGCCATGGTAGACACAGAATATCCATTCATTTTTATATATTTGTGTGTTCCAATCATGTTAAATAATGACTTCAGTTATGAATAATTCAGTAATGAACAATAGGCAAATATAGACTCAGCAATGACATTCCCTGCTGTGAGCTGATGAAAGCTTATTATGGTTTTAATCGATGGAGCTAAGAACAGTCTGATATTTTTTTTTTGTTGTTTGCTAAAATACAGGACCTTCTCTAGTAAGTTAATTGCAGGAGGTTAGCCGGATTTTGAGCAAACAAGGGCTGATTGTCATTCTACACCAACCCTCCATACATTCACAGTCCAATTCAATACCCCACCCACCCTGTTCGCTTTTCACAAACTTTCCCAAACTTGTCCAAGCACATACATTCCAATTAAATCCTGATGTGGATCTGGGTTACATCAAACTCATCAGAGGTTTAAAAATATACCAGTATTAGAAGCCAAATGCATTCAGACAGTATACAAAATATAAACAAAAACAAAACAAAAAAAATGTTCAGCAACAAAACAATTCTCAATGTTCGTTAAGAAAATCGGTTCCCTTAAAAAGGATTTAATCCTCTGCCGTTTAAGAATAATAATAGTACTTTAGCTTTATGGTTTACTCCACCCCCAACTTCCTTTGATAAATGATATAGTTCTCTGATGTTTATGAGGTTATGATGCAGGCAGGGAGAGATATAATAATGGAACTAAAAAAAAAAAAAATACATAAGAAAAAAATACCTATCTGCACAAAGCATCATCAGGCATTTTATGCACACACCGAATCAATACTATCAGCAAAGCCCCTTAATAATTTAAGTATCTTCATCTCGATGACCCATCACCCTCCTCCCAACCTAACACTTATAGCATTTGTTCTGTTGCTAAAGAAAGCCACAAAACAACATTACAGCCAGTTCCTTTCTCTCTATTTAACCTACTGTGGTTATAAATGGCAGATGATCCAATATCCCCACTGCAGTGAAACGATTTAATAAATCAGAATAATAAAAAAAGAAACTTAATATTTCAAGTCAATAAAATGATCTGCAAATTGGATTTTAATTGAGCTATATTAGTTTTGGCTGCATCGTAATCCTATAATCAATGTTCGGCCAAACCCACCCGATCACTTACCTTGTAGCTTTTGGTGATATATATATATAATATTTTTTTGAGGACACAGACAAACACGAATCTGAAGGTGAAACCATGCTCTGAATGCAATAAGGAAAGACTCGCACATGATTGACTGCGACTACACCACTGTCTTAAAGGGGACTTTACTTGCAGCTTGTGTTGCCCTCCAAAACTATGCCCTTTCGTGAGATAATTCCAAAGAGGTAAATTATGGAATGTTACTAGTACATTGATCTAAAAGCAGTTCTGGGTAAAGGAGTGTTTTCTAAGCTGCTCTTTTCCCATGTATATGTTAGCGTGTCCCCCCGCAAGCTGTGAAGTGGCTTGTCCCATATTAAATGCACACACACTATCTACTATTGTCTCATCAGCACAAAGTTCTGCTTCAACGTGGGGAAAGTGTGCAGGCACCGAATGACTCCTAGATCTGCTCTTTCAGGAAAGATAATGCATCACACAGCAATCCAATATGAGTATTACATCTCTCACTTAACTGCAGAAGTTGCTTAATAGATTTAGCTTTTTGGTAGGATATATACATATTTAGATATGTATAGAAATATTAACGTTATATATATATATATATATATATATATATATATTATTTTAGTAATATATATTGTTTTTATTTGTAAATCTGGTTCCATTAGAAGAAACCATATATGAGCAGATGTTTTAGTCACACTTGTTACACATGTTTGTATGCAATCTGCTGCTCCTCCCACTTGGGAGAGGTTTAGAGAAATATTGCAATGCACCCTGCACAGGAACAATAAGATGAGAGTGCTCAATCAGCATAAGATCCCTGTCAATAATTGTACTAAAATGGCAGTGGCAAGCTGCACTTACAGGTTTTAATGGACAAATAAGATACGAGTTCACACTAAGTGATTAAGTATATACTTATCAAGAATGGCTATTTCCCAGGGACGTCCCAGGTAGATAATATGCACAAACAAACAAAAGGGATGAACAGTAAACTCCTATAAAAAAAAAAATATATATATATATATATATATAACAAGAAAAATAATCCTGCACTCCACTTCCAAAGATATACTTGCCCGGTGCTTGTCCAGCAAAACACAGAAAAATAAAACAAGATAGCACTCCCAGGACTTATTCAATCAAAAAATAAAACTTAACTTTTAATCAGCTTCCAAAAAACAGATCAACGTTTCAGTCTGTTAACCACAGACTTTCATCAGGACTGGTATATATATAAAATGGTGCAGTACCCTCAAAAGACACCACTAGCTATGTGCATAAAATTGCACTCACAAAAATTTGTAGTAGAGGGCCTTCAATAAAAATCTATATTTATTCATATCTCTATGGATCAACAATCCTTAGCAGAATAAGGATAAGAACCTCGATAGAATGAAATTAGATACAAATAGTGCAGGATGCCATAGAAATAAAGTCAACACATAACTTAAAACCATATAAGAGAAGCATGTAATCAACTTCACCAGTGATGAGGTCACCAATCCTCTCCTCCCAAGGCGTTTCGTCACTCCACGTGACTTCCTCAGGGCTCTTTGAATAATGAAGATGAAGTCCTCCTTCAGCTATGTGGTATAAAGTTCATTTTGACCATCTATGAACTTCATGTACTTCTATATATATACATATAAATATATGTACATATATTTATATTTCTTTGTAAATAAATCTCTTTTCCAGTGTACTAAGTCCTATAAGAATTCATATATATATATATATATATATATATATCATTAATTTATTTTACGATTTTATGAATAATATTTATAGGGGTTTTTTTTCATGGGACTTTCTACACAGGAATAATTTTTGTTTTGAATATGGTGATCCAAATGTGTTATTCAGGAGATGTATGCTTTCAGAATGCACAATTAAAAGAAGATGGATATATAGTAACATAGTGAGACACAACTAACATGAAGTGGAATGAGAATGGCATAATTGTTTCTGTAGAGCATCTTAATGAAACGCAACCTCTATCTTTCAATATCTTAAGTGAAACACAATCATCACTTTTGGCACAGATCAGATGCAAGCCACATGCTGGAATTCATGTGTCACTTCCAGTCGACAAAATTAAACATGTACATTACTCCTAAATGCCGTAATTGGGTGGACTATCAAGGAGTAACCTATGGGAGGGTAGAGAGGGATTTTAAATAGGGGGACCGCCGAAGGAACTTTATACCGTATCACTGAAGGAGGACTTTATCTTCATTATTCAAAGAGCCCCTGAGGAGGTCACGTTGAGTGACAAAACGCTATGGGTGGGGAGCATAGGTAACCTCATTACTGGAGATGTTGATTACATGCTTCTCTTATATGTTTTTAAGTTGCGTATATAATAAATACACTGTTGACTTTATTTCTTTAGCGTCCTGCACTATTTGTATCTCATCTCATTCTATCAAGATTAATATCCTTATCAGGGCCGGATTAACATAGGGGCTGATGGAGCTGCAACTCCAGGCCCATGGAATAGGCCCATTGATTTAAAAAAATATATATATTTTTATTTTATTTTTATTTTTACACACTACTCTTAGTGTTGTTCACCTGGCTGCCTGGCTGGTGCCGATATTGCAGTAATACCGGCAATACAAATGCCGGTATTTTTCTCAGTATAAACAGAGATTACTCCGCAATACCATTACCAGCCAGTAGGGGTCACTGTGTGTATGGAGAGAGGCAGGGATAGGAAGTTACAGCATATACCTGCATTGCTCTACTCACTGATCCGCGGGGGAGCAGCTACACAGCACAGAGAGTACAGACAGCAGGTCCCAGCCTGCAGGGAGACATGGGGACACTGAGATACTTGTGGACACTATGAGACATGGGGACACATGGAGACCTCTGGGGACACAGACACACATGGGGACACTGAGACATGGACACACACACGGACACACTGAAACACTAGGAGACACTGAGACACTAGGGGACATGGTGACACAGACACACATGGGGACACTGAGACACTAGGGACACAATGTCCCTAATTGTCTCATGTGTCCCCATGTCTCCCAGCCAGTGTCCCTGGTGTCTCAGTGTCCCCAGTCTCCCAGTATCCCTAGTGTCTCAGTGTCCCCAGTATCTGCCAGTGTCCGTATGTCTCCCAGTGTCCCCGGGAGACATGGGGACACTGGGAGACATGGGGACACTATGACACTGTGATACATAGTCTCACTGTCCCCATGTCTCACAGTGTCCCCTAGTGACATGGGGACACTGGGAGACATAGGGACACAGACACTAGGGGACACTGGGTGACAGAGAGACACTGGGAGCAATCCATCTATACAGCAGAATCAAACTACCAGTAAGTAGTTTTTTGGTGATTTCACAGAATTTTCTCTGTCACTCCTTGTGATTTACATCATGTGATGTCACACACAGTGTTGTATCCTGGTTTTGTGCTGCCCTAGGCAGGACAAAACTCAGGCACCCCCCTCCCTCTGCGCCACCCCCACCCA